>OY740769.1:122407269-123607269 GCA_963513935.1 Aphrophora alni | reverse complement strand
ATACGGTTTCCTTCAACAGCACCAGAAGTAAATGAAGCAAAACTTATTTGGCAACAACGTTTTCGTATGCCTACTGTTATTGGAGCGCTCGATTGTACACATGTTGAAATTAAAAAGCCCTCGGTCTTACTTTACGGCGACAAGTACGTAAACAGGAAAGGTCGTACCAGCATTAATGTGCAGGCTACTTGTGACGCCAAAGAACGGTTTACAAGTGTTAGTGCGGAATGGCCTGGGAGTGTACATGACTCACGAATCTGGCAGAGAAGTGCGATTAGAGAGAGTATATCTCGTTTTGATGGAGCTTCTTGTTTACTTGGTGACTCTGGGTATGCAATATCGCCGTGGTTAATTACTCCGTTCAAACCACCGGTAAATGTTGAACAACGAAACTTTAATTTAATTCACACTAAAGAGAGAGTTGTAATAGAAAGGTGTTTCGGTCAATTGAAAAGGCGGTTCCCAATATTAGGAAACTGCGTAAGAGTTGCTTTGGACAAAATACCTAAGGTAATAGTTTGCTGTGCTGTCCTCCATAACATAGGAAAACACTTGAATGATGCATTTGATGAGGACGATGAGGAGGATTTGATTGGCAACAAAGACGATGGCATCGCAGAAGAGCGAAATTAAACACCAGCTACAGTTCTGCGAGGGCAACAAAAAAGACTACAAATGATGGCGCATATGAACCAGCAGTGAACTGGAACTAAATTGTTATTCAGTGTTTGTTTGAGAAAACGATAATCTTTAGCATTATGTAAGTAGTTTGACCAACAGTTACAAAATGAATATGTAAGTAGCTAAATGAATCGATCATAGTAAAACATCATTGAAATAATTTAAGTTGAATTTAATTTAATTACCATTCTCACTGCGTATGTTTAGCGTGCACGTGTGAATGAATGATTTTTTAATAATTATAAAAATAATACGGGTATTAATTCCAAACAGAGCATGTTAAACATGTATTGTTAATTTTCTGAGCGCTATAAGCGCATTCAATTTATACAAACATAAGTTGTGTTTATTTATTATAGAACAGTAAGCCACTCATTCACAATTAAACACACCTTTTGGAAGGCATTTTTTAGGATGGAGGGCATTATTTCAGTATAATTGGTAGCAACATATTTCTTTTTGTCTACTTTATTCTGTAAGATGTTATATTTTTTCGTCAATTTTATAATTGACGAACAAAAAAAGCACAACATCATTATCACACACAGAACTAGTAATAATATACAAAAAAATTTGCGTAAAAAACAGGAAATTCCTACAGAGAAGAAGTCAGGCATATACAAAATAACGTGTGATGACTGCGATAGTTTTTACATCGGACAGACAGGCAGATCGTTCATAGAAAGATATAAAGAACACTTGCCCAATAATAACTTGTACAATATTAGATCAAACTTTGCACAACACATTATTGATAACAAGCATTCGTATACTAACTTCGAATCCACCTGACACCGCTTCATATTATTAAAAAAGGACCAATGATGAATGCCATTGAGGAGTATGAAATTTACAAGTCATTTAAACAAGCACCAAACGATATCCTCAATGAAAAACTGTCCTTCCAATCAAATGCATTATATGAGACAGCAATGAGTTACAGATAAACTGATAATATCAACCATTAGTCAGATAACCTTGGCCTCACCGTAATATCAGTAGTTCGCGAAACATGAAACAGTGCGCATGGAAAAAATAGTAAAATCAACGTATATGTGTATTTATTTAATTGTGTATGTAGTGTCAATGTTTATGTGATATTAATGTTTTAACGACCTCTACGGAGTGATAATACTGAAGATGGAGATACGTCTCCGAAACGCGTCTTTATAATAAAGACATAATAAAAGTCACATGACGGATCTATAAGGTAATATAAAATAATTTATTACTTATTATATTATACTAAGTGACTTGGACACCAAACAATGAACATTCAATTTAATGTTGACCTTCATGTTGCTCAGCAGTTTCTGTAGATGGGCCACTGTGACTACCTTTCCCGTAGCTGTTGAGTATTCATCTTGAATTGTGGTCCAAGCTCTTTTTTTTAGCAGAAATCACCGATGGACTTTTCTACTACAACCTGATTGACACAAATTAGTTTAGTAAATAGGGCCCAGTCTAATCCCTTGTCCCCAACGGTGTCGTCTTCGCCTTCACTAGATGACATGATAATACACACTTCACTGAAGTTGGACGCTACCAAGTAACAACGTGGTCACACTGTGATGTATCAGTGATCAGTGTCGTCTGTTGTCAGGGTCGCCACTCACACGCTCCTGACGAACAAGTTACAACCTCCAGGCCTATTAACAATTTCACGCAACATCTAACCTCACCTAGTTATTCCTACCTAGTCCTAGTAGTTATTTATTCAACTGGATTTTAGCAAGAGCTAGTTCTAGGCACTAGTTCCTAACCCCTAGTTCCTACGTTTTATTCAACCGGCTCAATACTTTTTTTAATTAATATCATAGTATATTTGAAACTTAACTTTTTGAAAGAGTTATCTCAAATTTTTCTAAATGGTTAATTTTTAAAATATCTTTACTGAATAAAAAATATTTTCAGTTAACACCCTAAACTCAACAGTTTCTTTATTGGAAAAGGGAAAACGTGTGCAAAATTACTTGTTTCATAAATAAATAATCAATTGAAAACTTTACTCTTTGTAAACTTATTAGCTGTTTGTTTTAGAGAGTATTACAACATTATCAGACACATGTTTATTTACTTCACAGCAATCAATACTTGATAGTATGAGTCTTGATGTGAAGTTTTGTAATAGTGTACATTTTTAGTTCTTTGATCTTAGAATAGAATGGAATATATACTTTGATCTTAGATGAAGTAGATTATACGCCTAGACTTGATGAGACAAGCAGGAACCGTGTTTTGTTTTTCATTGAATAAATTAAAAAAGACCAAATTAGAAAATAAAATGAGTAATGGCATATGATCAGAGAAATTTATTCTATGTGTTGAATTAATTAAAATGATTATAAACTTTATAATTTAAAAAGTGCAGTATAAATATTTTGAATACAAAGAAGAAAGATTGGGGGATTTACCACACAACTGCTTTTAGTTTAATCTAGATAGAACCTTCAAGGCGAATGGACAATGGACTTTGGCCGGACAAGGAAAAAGTAGGATGACAAGTGTTTCCTTCAATAGCTATGAACTGTTTTAGTAAAAAATGTTAAATGGTAAATAATTTAATTATATTTGAATATAGAAAAAGAAAATTGAGACTAGGTAGAACTTAAAAAGTGAGAGCGTGTCGCTCATGTAATCGTGTTCGATTTTGAACAAAGACAAAGCAATATAAAAAGTGTTTTCTACAATAAAAATTAACTGTTTTCATAAATAATGTAATGTTTTTGAGTTGAAATAAAATTGGTTTTCTTTTTTTAAATCACACTTTTGTCGTTTTCATCAATTTAACCTAAAAAACAGAGAAAGTAGAAGGTTGCATAAATAACATAAAGTCTCAAATTTTATAATAAATCAAACTTCATTAAAATTATTCGATCTGTTTTTGAAATAAAATTTCATTATTAGTTCTCATAGTAAACTGCGGATAAGTTGGGTATAAGATCCGACGCGCCAGAGATTACCAATAGTAGAAAATTAATAATAATTTAAAGTTGGAGCTAGTCGTTTACTTCTAAAATAAATATAAGAAGTAATTTATAACCTCACTGTCGTAATGAGGTTGTGCGTTGTATCACGACAATGCGCCGTGCCACACCTTGCTTCTCATCCGTGAGTTTTTGGCTAAAAATAATGTTCCTGTCTGTCCACATCCGCCTTACTCTCCGGATTTAGTAACCATGCGACTTCTGGATATTCCCAATAATAAAAACTGTGTTAAAAGTGAAACGTTTTGACACCATTCCCAACATTGAGAGGTCCACGACAGAGCAGCTGAAGGCCCTTCAGAAAGAAGCCTTCCAGAAATACTTCCAGTCATAGAATCAACGTTAGGATAAGTCCATCGCTAGCCAAGGAGAATACTTTGAACGAGATTAATTCAAATTTGATGTAAGCTTATTACTTTGTTTTATTACACCTCGCAGTATGATTACTAAACATCAAATTTTGAATACCTACAGTATAAAAATGTCTTAAACTTAACTCTAATTCATTAGAGGGACAATGATAGCCGTGTAATTACAGGATCGAGCTAAACAGAGAGAATCCAACCCACAGGCGAGATGTTGTTCTTCTTTAAACAATAACGAAGTCAAATTACCAAATAATTCTATTCCTAGCTATTACCAAAAAACAATTTTAATCAAATTCTGCTCAACCTTAGTTCTAATAACCATACCAAATTTCTTAAAAATATTTTGACTAGAGTGTGAAAAAGAAAGTTGTATTTCAATTTTGTTTTCCAAATTTGGAATTTTAAAATTACCAATAAAGAACCGAAAGCGTAGACATATTGAAGTTTGAGTGTCTACTGATTTTGTTAATAACTTAACCTAACCTAAACCCACTAAAGTTACAATAAATTTGGTTTAATACATTTTAAATTGAATGAAAACTGTTTACTGTATTATTTTATCTATAGACAAAAAATGTGGTTAACGGGGAAATTTGTTTGTGCGAATTTCGTAGACGTAGGTTTTTTGTTGTAGTACACTTTCGAGTGAGAAAATTTGTATAACTTTTGTGCATATTTTATTTTGTTATTTTATTAAATAAAACATAACAAACTTGGCGTATAAAGCCAAAGGCTACTTCTCCTTCACCCCATGGTTGTTTCCTCCATTTGGCTCTTAATGTTTGAGCATATAAAATTCTTCACGACAAATAAAACTGGCATTGCATATGTGACATTTACGTAATTATAAATCAGATATATTTTGTGCTTATATTAACATGTTTTATAGTTAAAATCTCTTTTGTTAATATGTATGCCTAACTATTGGTATTTTATTTTATGACCTTGATCGAAATAACATCTGACAGAGCTGTGCGTGTGCCCCACACTTAATTATACTAATTAAACTATAAGAGCACAAACACGCCAAGTTCTTGCATGTACATGAGTTGTCCTTGAGATTCAGTGTTAGCCAACAAGGAAAACTACAACGTAATCTGTCTTCTAAATAATATATAAACATTAGCTTATATTGATCATGTTTTGTTTTGTATAATAAAAGGACTAATTAAGGATTGCAATACATCAAGGACATGTTAGGTTATTTTTTTATAAATTAAAAATTGTATATTTCACTAGTGAGTAGCCTATGTTAAAATGCTTTCCCTTCCAGAATAAATTTAAAACTTATATCGAGTTTGGGTTTGACAATACTGAGGACACTAGATGGATTTACTCCTTTCTTTATCTAGTTTTGGATTGGATCCGTCTCTTTCATCTTTCTTGACCAACTCTTGTTGTCTTCTGACTCTGACGGTATTAGTAATGACCCTCGGGGGCTCATTTATAGTAAGTACAAGCTAGACATTCCCAAGGGACATTAGTTGGATTAACACCTTTCTCTTCTTCTTCTAGTCTTGGGTTAGATCCGCCTCTTTCATATATTTCCCATCATGTCTCTCTTGACCAACTCTTGTTCTTTCCCGACCCTACACTATTAGAGTATTTGAGGGCTAGGTCTTTATTTTATGTTCTATATATATATATATATATATATATATATATATATATATATATATATATATATATAAATAAACTGCACCATAAAATAACATATATTATATAGTTCTTCTCATTTCATTAATGAGATGACAAATAAAACATCTAATATTGTTCAAACCATAACTGATCGAGTATGTTTCATCACAGCGGTTGGCATTTCACGATTAGTGTTAGTTTGCAACCACAATTTTAGTTCATGTAGAAATTCATTTCAAAGAAATCTCGTGTTTTCTAAAAACAATACTCCTAATTTGTTTCTGCCCCTCTCACGCATATTGTAATAACTATACTATCACCTAGGTGTAAGTTTAGCTTTTCATTATTGTTTTTAAAGAGGAAAAAATTCTTCTTGTTAAACAACGAGGTGTAGTATTGACTTTATTTAAACTCAGAACAACTCCCTTTTAAAATTTGAATTAGTTTTCCTCACATTTGAAGTTTACTCGGTCCAACAAGTCCAAATTGGATTGGCCATGAACGGATACATTATTTTCAAAACACATTTACAAATTGTAGTCTGGCTTACGAGTTGTTGGAAATGTGTCAAATTGATGATTTCGCTCGCTACTTGAAATTCAAGTGAATTTCCATTGAAGTCACTTGAATAAACGTTTTTAAAGGTAAAAAATCCTTTTTCTAACAACTTTTACCACGAAGAAAAACAACAACAATATTTTGTACAATATACACTGTTTTTTAGTGTACAATGCAGTGGTGAATAGAAACCTGTTGTTTTATTGGCCTACTCTCTACTGATAAATATAAAGTGTAGTAAGTAACATAATAACAGCAATGTAGATTAATAACAGTTCTAAAAGCTACATGCAGTTTCACTTTTCGATGGATAAGTGACCGTTGTATGTGTAAGCCATATTTAGAGTAGTTACGTTTAATATACATTTATTATTTCACGATAGGCAGTACCACAAGACTAATAATGATTTATTAATCGTTAAAAACTTAAGTGTGGAAAATATTCGATAGAGTAAATATGTATTAAACGTGGATATAACTTGGAGATTTTATTTTACTGATTATTCCTGTTTAAAACACAACTAACTTGTATCTTTTACAAAAATTTAGAATTACCCTAGAGTTGTATTGACGTAATAAGTTGTCTGGTCATAGTCATCAATATTTAATACCTTTACACCCTAACTGAACTGTTTGGGTCAGTTTTTTCCGTATTATTTTCAGTAAAACGTACAATTTTCAATACTATGATTTTCACTGCAATTTTGATGTTATTTTCGAAGTTCGGAGGACAGATTAAAATACGTAGACTATAGATCGTTTAAATATTATCTTTAATTACAAAATCATTAATATACAACATAATTATAAAGTTTTACTATTGTTTGAAAAGATAATGTTCCAAGATTTCGAAATAGAGTGAAGTTAAGTTGTGTTGTTTTTATGTCACGCTTGTCTAATCTTAGTATTTTATTCAATTCCCCTTCTCTCTTCTTCTACAGAGTGGGGAAGAGCCAAAGTTTCTGAATCGCAGCATACCTGTTTAATCAGTAACAATGAAAATGCGCAGTTTGTCTTTGTTAAATAGGCAAGGAACTTCTTATTAAATCACGTGAGTTGGGTGAATTTTCTAGTTATTGTTTTGTTCATATAGAAGAAATTAGTAGCATTTGAAACGTAACGACTAAATAAAATTTACTATTCCTTATTACTTAATATATGTAAAACATAACTAATTTGCATTAAAATTTAATCTATACCTACATTTTATAAAATAAATATAAACTAACAGTGTATGTGTCGTACACTTTCCAACATCACTTCTCAAATTATAATTTATTTACTTTAAATCTCACACTTCGGAGTAATAGATTAACCTTAGTTTCTTTTACTTTGTGCAATGTAATAGATTAACCTTAGTTTCTTTTACTTTGTGCAGTGTAATAGATTAACCTTAGTTTCTTTTACTTTGTGCAGTGTAATAGATTAACCTTAGTTTCTTTTACTTTGTGCAGTGTAATAAATTAACCTTAGTTTATATTACTTTGTGTAGAGTAATAGATTAACCTTAGTTTATATTACTTTGTGCAGTGTAATAGATTAACCTTAGTTTCTTTTACTTTGTTATCTATTGTTACTAACAAGCAGAAGCAAACAAATTTTAAACTCTAAACTTAATGAACATCCTGAAGCAAAATTACGCAAATGACAATTAAAAACACATTTCATATTATATTAGAGACTGGCGAACTTATAATGCAGTTCAAGGAACTAAAATGTTTGTTTACATTCGTAGCCTTTTCCATATAAATTTAAAAAATAACATTTTAACTTAGTCGGCTATAACACTGAATTATGATCTTTCCCATTCATTTTATGCAAGGTCCTTGTAAAATTCAATTTTGTTTACTAAATTTTGTAAGAAAAAATGTAACGCCTACAGTATAAACTTGACTTCTAATTTTGCCATTTTTAAAATTATTATCTGATGACCTAATACACGATGTTTTCAACAAATTGGACGAAAATTCTACTAAAACTACGTATGTAGGGCGCTAATATTGTATATTTTTTATGTGAATTTTCTACATCTATATTTTCTTCTCAGGAGCATGATCAGTGGACATTTCGTAGTCTGAATAGTGTTTTTTTCAGGAGTGTAGTTGCAAGCAGAAACCTTTTCTGACGACATATGATCCTAAGTATTGACGTTCCTTCAAATCTAAGGTGAAACGACTGATTTGGAAGTGATATTTCTGTTATTGTGAATCTGTTTATTTCTGTGAATCTTCTGTTTATTGAACATAGTTTGTCGACTTCTAGCTATCCTGATATATGTATATTCTGCTTGAGTAGCCAGTATACTGCTTGATGTAGGCTATCTACTTATTCTTTTTACAGTAGCTGAAGCTGAATGATCATTTTATAATTTGATATTGAACAAATACTAGATAAGAAGTTGAATGACTCAAGAACGCCAAAGTGTTTACTGTATATAAATATTGTCAATAGAAAATAAAAGGACATAACAGATTTTCGTTGATATCTTTGCTGACATGAAATAAAATTTTAAAATCTTAAAATCTCAAGTCTAATCAATGTTTTTACTGTTGAATAAATAATTTATTTTCCTATTAACAAGAAAATTTGGACTTTAAGCTTTGTAGTCTTTGTTTTTATGACTTTAAATTGTTCTTCTAAAATTGTTTTAAGTTTAGGCTACTACATATTGCCTACTAGTAACGTAGTTGAAAATATTTTACTATATTATTGAAGTTCAATTAATTTTCCATTCAAGACCAAATCATATTTATTTTGAAAAACCTATTATTATTTTAGTTTGGTAATACCTCAAGTCCTAAATAACACCTGTTCTGATCCTGATCTTATTATAAAGATAAGTGAGTGCCTAACTTTTTAAACAAATAAAAGTTAAATCGAACAATTGACATCTCATTATCTGATACCACAAGTTACGAATACATAAAAAAGGTTGAGATGCAGAAAGAATAAAATTTTGGTTTTTAATAGCGGATATTATTGGAGATGGATATATGTTAATTAATTGAACAACATCTCGTAAAATGCATATTGCAATAACGAAATCAGTTTGAAAATCTAAAAGTTATTTGTTATCCCATTGGGGGGGGGGGGAGAGAGAGAATATGTTGGTAAATTTTAAAACAGGGTCACAAAAACATATGGGAAATAATATGATTAAAATTAGTTGTAAAACAAAAATGTTGAAATTGTTAACCATCATTTTATCTTTGAAGGTAAATCCTACATAAAAGACATTAGTAAAATTAGCGTTTTAAAAAGATATTGAAAAAATTTGGAGTTGTAAAATAATATTGTAATGTTTTATATAAGTTTTGGTCGCCGTGTTGTTTTTCAAGATACATGTATAATTTTATATTAATGCTAATCAACAAATGAAATTTTCTACACCCAGTAGAGAGAATTAGATTCATGCCGCTGAATGAGTAACGAAACCTAGTAACCCCTAGTGTAAACTGTGAACAGCTTATTTTAATAAAATTTATAAAATGTGCAAACAAATTATCAATCACCGCTGGTCATATATCTCAAAATTACTCTTTCAATATTCTATGAAGTCCCTATGTTATAACAAAACCAATAATGTAGCAATTTTAATTATAAAATAAGAATATATAGAATGTGATTGTTCTATGAACTCTAATGTCGTTATTGGAAACTCGTTGCTATACAGTTACTGCTTTCTCACCTAGTATAGAGAAAGTTAATTATTAAAGTCTAGTATTTTCGAATTCCTTTTCAGGTTCCCTAAGTCCAAAAAGGTGGTTTTTTAAATGATGTCTGTCTGTCGTATGCTCTACAGACCAAACGTGTAAATCATATTTAATCAGATTTTATGGGTATATTTTTGCATTATCTCAGGGGTTTTTTTTTTTTTTTTTAATTTGTTGATAACTCAAAACTAGAGGGTAGCTGCCATAAGAAAAACACAAAATTAGGATTTTCTTGTAATCGGCTCTAAAAATGTTCATAACATTTTGCGAATGTGTAGCCTCTAAGGGCCTAAATAAAACGTATTGGTATCTCTCCAAAAATGTCTTTTCGTAAGTTATAAAAGATCAAAAATCAGTCATGGATCTACCAATTTTGTTCGAATTTTATTGAAATATGGAGATTAATAACCCAAACCTGTGTGCAAAATAGCAAGTAAAAAAGTTTACAGTTCAGGAATAATTATTATTGGCAAAAAAAAAAAAACTTTGGACGCCGCCATTAAACTCTGGATGTTAATCAAATACGGTTTATGTTTGTGTTGAAGACGTGTTTATGGTACAAAAGAAACAAGTTTGGACCCTTTATGAAATATATAAATACTTTTTCAAAGACGCCGTCCATGGTTCTTTTTCAGTATTTTTGATGATTTAGTTTGATTAATTTTTATTTGGTTTGGGGGATGTTAGATGGAAAATTTTGGCCTATACAATGAAGGCCGTTTATCTTAGACAATAACCGTTTATCCGTTATTCATTCACCGTTTATCATTATTATTTTAATGTTAATAACAATATTTGCAGCCTATTATTCCTTTACACTTGTTCATAAATTTAATAATTAGCAGTATGAATCGCTATTTAAATTTAATTCTCTCAAAAACTCAATTTATTTATATGCCTTTATCTAAATAAATAAAGGCATGTCATATGTTATTTACAAAGATTCCTTTATTATGATGCCTTTGTTATGTCACGCAAAAAATATATCGTAATTAATTCCAAATTTAAAAAAAAATTAATTCAACAACAACTCTTCAAAATGGGCCAAAAAAATTGTGTGCCTAAAATATAGACATAGTTCAATGATTAATGCATTGTCCATTGCACAATATTACCAAATCAAATATTTTTAACTTCTGAAAGTTTATTTTTACTCAACTGAAACTAACTCATAATAGTTTATAACAGTATATATTAAACAACTCTTAGTTTCTCAAGAAAACATTATTTTTATACTTCCATTTCGTTGACGTACATGTCAATCAAAAGAGAAGAGACTAACTCGGTTTTAGTTTAGGCGGTTAATGGAAAAACTTTATGCTTTGTCTACAAAATGTTTAAACTGCATTTCTCTTATGATTAAGTTTATAACTGTTTTAAATATTATAATGCATACAATAAATTTCCCTGATCATATTTTACTAAATATTTTGTTTAATTATTCATTCTTTATTGATTTTATTCGAAAAAACCAAATACGTTTCCTGTATTAGCTGTGCATGCAGTGGCAGATTGATTAACCCGGTCAAGACCCAAACGAGTTAGATGACTCAATCTACAGAGCAGAACCATCCACAATGTCCATGCTGAACTGGTATGTCACTGTAAATTTATTTCTAGGGTGGGCGGTCGCTCCCTCTGGCCCCCCTTTAATACGTCCTTGCTGTAGTGTCAACACTGTTTTCATATAGTGGAAGAATGAAATAAATACTGTAAACTTCATACATGTTAAAGTCATTACAAAAATTAATTGATTAGTATGGTAATCAATTTTAGATATTCGGGAGTGTATAGGTACCTACTTGAAGTCAAGTCTACAATATAAAGAAGCTCCAAGCCTTGAGTGGTGATCCAGTGCAAATAGGATATTGTAGATAAACTAGGCAAATGTGAGTTGAAGGTCAAAGACATCTAATAGGTAGTGAATTGAAAATATATAAACAACCAGCAATTCCAAGAAAGGATGGCTATGTATAAGTGTAAATGAGAGGGTTGAATTACATATATGTGTAGTAGCCTAACCTAATGTCTACAAGCTTAACGTTTTCCCACCCTTGGAAATGTAACTAGAACTATTTTGTGCAACAGTCACTGCACAACAATGGTGCTTGTAATTAACATATATGCCATGTTCTGGCGCTAGTTTCAATTTGACAATTTCATTTTACTCCCGCAGAGCCTTAAGCAGTAAATAAAACTAAAGTTATAATTATCTAATGTTTTCATTAAAATTTTGTAGTTTGAATTGTTTTTGTTTACTGGCACATCTTATTTTCATAAAACATTTAAGTTATTGATTTTATAGCTACTAAATAAAAATATTGTATTTTTTCAACATGTGCTTCCAGAAAAATGTTCGAATGGTTGTACATCTTTCTTGGAGTTTTACCTCTTCTATACTTATATCTGACATGGAACTATAACCACTGGAAGAATAAAGGTATTCTTCAGGTTGAACCTTTACCTGTGATTGGAAATCTATTGGATGCTTTGCTGTTGAAGAAATCCGAAGTACACATCCATATAGATGTATACAAGTATGATTTTATTTTGTTTTATATTTTTAGTTCCTATTCTTATTTTGATTTAAATATGGTATAATACTAGTTTCATGTTATGCAAAATTAAATTTTTTGAAGCTGATAATACATTTTGGAATTATTTATGATATATATATATATATATGTATAAAGCTCATAACACTTTTTAGAGTTATTATATTTTTGAAATTTGTATGTTATGATAACATCACCAACACAAGGAACTAGTTCACCCAACTAGTTTCTCCACAAAACATGGCAAACACTGCCAACACACACACACACACACACACACAGCCACATATCGCCCCTGCTTGGGAGGTCACTTACCACGAACCCCCCTTTACTTTGGAACGCTCTTTGGGAGTTTGAGTCAGTTCGATCGCGGACAAGACCAAGTTGCTCACTTTTAAAATTTTTCTTTATCAAAGTTATTGCAAGGCTTGGCTTTTGTAAGTCTGAGTCTGTTCTCAACAACTTACAATCTGAATTTACTAAAATTCTCTGAATTTTATTTCTTTGCTCACTGAATTTACTTTTATTACTTTTACACTCTCTCTCTCTCTCTCTCTCTCTCTCTCTCTCTCTCTCTCTCTCTCTCTCTCTCTCTCTCTCTCTCTCTCTCTCTGGGGAAGTACGTTTTGGAAGAAATCGGCTCCTGAATTCTGATAATAATGTTTATTTATTTTTATTTTATATTATACCAGAGTACATTAATAATAATAACTTTTTAAATCTCTAATTATTTAAAGAGGAAATGTTTAAAACCAGTATGGTGAATAAAAAGAATTAACACTTGAGCATAAAATTTTTATATACTCTTAACCATTGAACAATTTAAAAACAATTTATCTTTTATCGTACAACAAACAAAATATTTTTACACAATTAATTAATATGACACAAAATTCTTATTCATTAATACAAAATTTTAAAATGCCAGACTATTCCAGCTAGGACTACAAATAGTTTTTCCTGGACTGAAATAGTCGTATTTACGTTTGAACACTTATTCTAGACCAAAGCAGAGTTTACTTGAATCTAAAGAAGTTAATATATTTAAAATTTCCCCAATGAGTTTTCAATTTAAATGAGTTTACTTTTTACGAATTATTCTATAGATTTAGTGTACCTTCACACTTAACATGAAGGTCTTGAAGTTGTGAAGTTCCTTGCTGTAGATGGTTAACAGTGTCTTAAAATTATCTCCTTTCCAACTCCTGGTTATGTTATAGTTGTGGACTGCTGGTAGTAATTACGATTCCTCGATGATTAGTCTTCAATGTAGATCTATCTTCTTATTTCTTGATTTTCAAAAATAGTTAATTTTTATAAGTTACTTTACTTACATGAAATACTTGGCTTTAAAATTTATTGAAGTTAATTTAGAAAAAATTTGTAGAGTGACTAAAGTAACGTCCTTCCTGCTCGGGGACTTGTACTAGAGTTTCTAAGTTGAATTTAGAAAAAAATTGTAGAGTGGCTAAAATAACGTCCTTCCTGCTCGGCGACTGATATTAGAGTATCGGTCTTACGACCAATAACTTTGGCTCTCCCTTCTTGTGGGAATGTTTCCCGCAAAAGGTAACCACTTTTTCTCCCTTTCGCGAAGAAATGTCTCTTCTGTTGATTTCTAAGTTATCGGCTGAATTACTCCGTAACTTTTCTGCTAAAAGCCATCCAAGGCTTAGTTTTCTTCTATTGTATTACTTTTATAAATTATTTTCCATTAAAACCCCTTTTAATTGATATTTTAATCTTTCTATTATTTCAGTTTTCTTGCGTTGACGGTTGGCTATTGGAGGTAGACTGCTAATTCGTGACGTTACACTACCTGAGCCGAGATTTCCTGTCAAATCTTGAAAACTTTGATTATGAACACTTTTTCGTTCTTTTTGCTGTAACTTTTGAGCGGTATGTCCGATCTTCAGTTTCTCTTCGGATTCCTCTTCTTCATATTCTTGAGGGTCTTGACAAACTTGATTTGACGTTTTCGGCCGCGTATTTCTCGAGTTACCGCAATTTTTTCGAATGTCTATTTTTTCACAACATAACTTTTTACTTAAGCTTTTTTTCAAAATTCTTTTGCACTAAAGTTATTCTCCTGGTCCTATAACGGAAGTAACTTCTTAGTTTTTCGTCATAGCTCGCTTGGTTCGTGAGTTATTGATGCTTGAAGTCGTGACTTTTTGATCGTCGTATTTTTCGTATATAAAATCCCCCCCATTATTATTTTTCAACTCTGCTCTGTTATTTTACATTCATTACCTTTCTTATACATAACCTATTACTTTTTTACCCACTTTAAACTTTAATTTAACCGTATTTGGGATATAACTTTTTTGTTTTTGCTATTATTATTTCTCCCCCATTTTAACTTTAATTCTTTTTCTGACCACATATTATTATTCCCTACTATTGTCTTTTCACTATCTATTATTAGGTTTATTTAGTTTATTCCACTTTCACCTTTAAAATCTCAAAAAACTCTCCAAGAATGACTTTTCAAGTCCTTTTTCCTCTTATTATTATTATTATTATTCCATTTTTATTGTTGATTATTATTATGTCCCCTACAGTTTATGACTCTATTGCTTTTGATTTTTAATTTTCCCCTTTTTGCAAATTTTAGGTTTTTTAGCCCATCTAATTTCCTTAATAACTTTTTTGTTTTAAGTTCTATTACATTTATTTGTTGATATTGTTAATCGTCTGCTTCTACTGTATCATTATTTATTTTCATATTTTAGTTTTTTAATAAAGTTGGAATTGCTATAAGCTGTTTCGTCAAGCTCAGGCCTGCAAGATTTTGCCTGGCCTCGCGTGACGTCACCGCCTCTACCGCATTCCAACTTTACGAAGTTTAGCGCGGCAATTTAAATGTTTTAAATTAGCCTTGAGGCGACTGATTTTTCCAACCCGTCTCAACACACACACACACACACACATACACATTAGCCCGCCACATCAATTCTCCGACCTTAAACGGCTTTACTTTAAGCCCGACTTCGGGCAAATCTACTCTTCAAGGCGCCAAAAGCCCCTCTATCACATAATTTCCAGGGAGATAACCTATTCTGCACAGAAGCATATATACATCCCTAACCATCCCATCCGCATCTCCAACCCAATCAATCCCCAGTGGCCCTAGAGCTCCACTATATGTGGTACTATAGGTAACCTGGGATATCTCAGGCCGAGGGCTATTTTCGGGGCCACCAAGTATGCCGATATAACTTCACCATTTCCCGTCAGATATCTTCCCAACCCTCCTGAGTCAGTCTGCCTCATACTACCTCTCTATTCATTCACCTTCCAGCTCAAAGCAACAACCTTCTTGGCCAACCTTCATGATACTGAAACTATATTAAGTACAAATACTTACATATATACAGATATACAGAGTGTAAAAAAATTCCCCCTAGGTAATTTTTGAATGAATAGAGATGAAAACTTCTCACTTTCGCCACACCTCATAGGACAAGTCCTTTCACTTTTTATGGTGTAAAAACAGTTTCCCCCCTTTCAAATAGCATCTCCCATCTTGTGACATAAAAAAGGACATATTTTAGTGTCTTGGAAAAGTCTCTACGATATCCTTAATCAGAATTAAGGGGGTAGAAGTTAAATTTTGAGTTTCATATTTATCATTGATAATTAAAACAAAAACAAAATACTGATTAAATATTTTAACATACTCTTTTAATATGAGAGCATAAATTTATATTACTTACCAAAAATATTAGGCTATATCAGTATTAGGGTAGCAACATCTTTTTCCCTATATTTGAAAAATAAACTTACCAAATATTACGGTAAAATACAAAAAAACATGTAATTATGTAATCATGTAAATTACAAATATTAATTGACTAGTTAATATGATGGCATTTTAAGAAATAAAAAATTCCGAAGAATTGAATTAAACAAATCAGAAATATTCTAAACTAAAGGACTTCAACTTTGTTTAACAAGGCTTAGGAAGCATTTTTTGGTGACTCCTTTTATGTTTCTCCTTATGGACAAACATTGATTAACATTTTGTCACTTGTGCCACTTTTCTATCTTTCCTCTTCAGTTGGATTTTCTTCTACCTGTACTTCTTCAATAATCTGTAGATTATTCCATCTATTTTGCATTTTATCTGTTGTACTAGTTTCCTGCCAACTTGAAACAACAATACTTCTGATTTAGTTTTTAGTAAAAGCAATAACACTTTCTTCATCTTGTTCAAACTCCATGATTTAACATTATTGTAAAATACTAATGCCTCCTTTAAATTACATTAAAATCTGAAATGTAATACAAAGTCTATAACAAAACAACAAATCATTTTTCTCAGTTTGTGAAAATAGTTTTAAAGTCGATAAAGTGTTTAGAAGGGAATAAAGTGTTTTATCTATTTGGAAATTTAGATAATAAACATTTAACGATAACATTAATTATTTAACGTTTAAAATTAATCTAAACATGTAAGCCTATCATTATAGTTAATTATTGTTTAAAAAATTGTTGTAAGAAATAAATGTTGGAGTACCAGATTGATTAAGTGCTGCTAAGATTAAGAGTTCTTATATTACATATAAAGCTAATTGATAAACTGAGATAAACCCCATATTTATATATGAGTATTATGTATTGAGACTAGTTATGCTGATAGTAATTCTAATATTTTTTTTCTTTTAAATAAATCTAATAATATTTTTTATTTGTTTTAGTAGTAAGATAGTTAAAAATTATTGATTTCTTATTTAGATGTAAAGGAGATTTAAGGAGAACCATGGAATTGTATTTTACAGTAGAAATAAAAATAATAAGAAGTTAAAGCTAAGTATTTGTTCAGTGTCATAGCAATCATGTAATACTGTAGACTTTAATATTTCCATATATTTCTTAGGGGAGTAAAGCAAGAGACCCTCCTTATTACCAACTTTTTGCATAATTTTAAATGACCACCATTTTAAAACACTATGATGAAATTCCACCAACATTTGTTCAGTTTTTGTATTTATACAAATTTAAGGTTACTAAAATAAGGCGTCTTTGAGATATTATGACCACAACATAGGAGATATCATCATATAACATTGAGACAAATTTTAATGTGAACTAATGATTAAGTTTAAGTTTAAGGACATGGGTGTTATATTGCAGTTGACCTTGAGTTATAAGGGGGAATTAGTCACACTTTAAGCTAGCTTGTCTCAGTCTTTTGTTAAACAATGTTGAGTGAAGTTCTGTTTTGCAACTTGATGGAATTCATTATGAGTGAAAATACACATACTTTTACATCACATTCTGTAAAATAAATACAAAAACTGCTACAGAAACTTACCAAACGTTACTAGTGGATTACAAAAAAACATTTAAAAAGGGAAGAAAGTGTGTTGAAAGTGATGAATGTGAAGGATGTTCTTCAACAAGATGAATTGAGGGGAAACATTTTAACAGCCATCTGAAGTAATCTTTCTCTGATAATCAGGAAAATTAGCAATGAGTTCAACATCTCACTCCAATCAGTTCAAACCATTATTGATAGTTGATTTGGGTTTGAGAAGACTGGGAGCGTAATTTGTTACAAAACTGCTGATAGATGAAACAAAAGTGACATTGAAAACATATGATGCCGATTCTGATGAAATTTTTGTTTAATAATAATTACTGGTGTTGACTTGGGTCTATGGCTATGATCTGGAGATGAAACTTCAATCTTTGCAGTGGAAGACACCTGATTCTCTGCAACCTAAAATGCTCGGCAAGTTTGCAGCCAGGTAATGGCAATACTGACCGTAGTATCAACTATGAGAGTATTGTCCATCACAAGTATGTTCCAACAAGTCAAAACAACTACAAAGGAGTACTATATTGTAGTTCATCATCGTTTATGAGATACTATGTGTAGAAAAAGACCAGGCAGCATAACGACAATGCTCCAGCCCACTCAACCAATGATGTGCAATAGTTTTTGACTGAATACAATATCCAATTAGTACAACAATCTCTGTACTCAACATACCTACCTCCATGCGAGTTTTTCTTATTATTCAAGATAAAAATAGGATCAATGTTTTCTAGATGTGGAAAAGATAAAACCGAATGTCATGAAGCAGCTAAAGATGATTTCAGATCAACATTTCCCATGATGTTTCTAGAAATAACAGGGACGCTGGAGATACTGTATGAATTCAGAAGGAACCTACTTTGAAGAAGATTAATTAATTGTATCTTTAGATAATACATTTTATAAATCATGCTTGATACTTTGTACCTTGTACACTTTGTATATACAGAAAAACACACATAAACAGAAAAAAAATTGTAAGGAAATAATACTCTTTTGGGCTCAGGGGGAAAACTTAAAAATTTGGAGATGATTCAAAATTGGAGTATTTAGATAATTTTAACAACCGATATTTCCTGTGCATAGTACTTAGTTTATTGTATGTGGATAAAAAGTATTATTAGTTCTCCACCATATTAAACAGTTAATTAATTAGGTATCATAAAAGTAACTACATTTAGTTATAGTACCACAATGTAAAACTCTTGATTTTTCATTACAGAAAATTTCCAGGAGCACCAGTTACTGGGTACTACAAAATGAATATACCTGCTTTGGTCATCAAGAGTCCAGAACTTGTTCAAACAGTATTAGTTAAAGATTTCTCTAGCTTTCATGATAATTATTTATATGCAGATGAGAAACAAGAGCCTTACACATATAGGGATGCTTTTTTCTCTCAAGGTTCTGAGTAAGTATACTGTTAAAAATTCTTAGCATATCTTTTATACTTACATATAAGACCTGACACATGACTCTCTCTTTCTGCAACACAATGAATACATTACGGTATAAAGTTTGAAATCATAGCCAAACTGGATTGAAGATGTTCTTCAGTGTAACATGATTTTATTAACACTCTCTCAAACAAAATTAGTTATTTAGTTACTTTTTGTTCCTTTTTTTCTTAAAATTAAATATTTTACCACCAAAGTCCATAGTTTGGCTAGACAGATTAAAGAGTTTGCAAAACTATAATACCACAAAGAAAAGATAAGGGAGTAACTGGGGTTGATCTTGTTATCAGGTAATATTAGAGACAAACATACATCTATGTCTTTCCTTCTTTATATTGTCTGTGTGTGCACATTTTCTTTAACTATTTAATTTAACTAATGGTAGCTACAGTGGCTTTATTTCTACAGTACTCTTTATTTACTGATACACTAAGTTCACAAGCCAAAAATCTCAAGTGATTGGAAACAAAGCATTAGAATAGAATAAAGACTCTAATTTTATTTCAAATTATACATTAGTAGTAACAAAAGAAAGAAGTTAAATAAAAGGTTGTGTTTTGTTATTCTTGTTGCAGTTGGAAAATTCACCGATCAGCCATGATTCCAGTATTCAATCTTTCAAAAATTAAAGCTATTTACCCGCAAATGAAGGAAATTTCTAACCAATTAGAAGAGTATTTGGATAGTAATTTAAACACAAATATAGAGGTAATACAGATTAAAGCCTCATAATTAAATACAATAAAATTCCCATTCAAATTTAATTATTAAAATATTATACTTATCCCAGCATTCTGCAATTTCTCCAGCACTTTTAATAGGTACTTGTTTAGTAAGCTCTTCTAGGTTAGAACCACTAATAAGTATGCCATCCATATGACAGAGCACACCATCTAAACCTCCTACAATTTCCATCATTTTTACTTGAAAATACTCTGTAGCCGACAAAATACAAATTGGTAGCTTCTATTTTGAGAACATTTTAGAATCACCCATTCTTCCCAAAGTATGGCCTACTGAAGGCAATATAATTTTTTCAAGCGTATTTGCTTTATTTAAATTATTAGATCAATGCATATTTTTATCTTTCCACATTTTTTTGGCATGGCAATTATAACAGAACATCATGTTATAGGGTCTTCAATTTTTCTATAATACCTAACGACTTATCTTTATTCTATAAAATTTCCTTTTCTACTTTATTAATAAGAGGTATTGTTATAGATCGAGGGACCGGAATTGATAGGCTACTGGTTTAATGTTTGAGTCCATATTAATTATGCACTCACCTTCTAAAAAACACAGACTGCTAAATAACTTTGGAAATTTTCTAATATAAAACTTACTATCTTGAATTTCTCCAATAACCTTTAATTAAATTCAAGAAAACTGTTTCTTTTACTGAAAAGTTCATTTGTTGCGTCATTCTTGAAGATTGTCAGAGGCGATTAGCCTAATGAGAAGGTCTTCTGGTGACGAGAGAGTTAACACGACCACTCTCGCTGAACGAAGACGAGCTAATCTATCTCAAAGAAGTCCTGTGTACCAGTCTGACTGTGAAATGCTGTGATTGATACATCTTTTGGGTCAATTGGAGATAACCTGACAATTACATAAAAATGTGATACGTTACAGAGCCCCCTAAAACAGTATGTGTTCATTAGAATAACAAATCGCACATAGTGTTTTACCAACGACTTTCACTCATTTTTGTTCACACTCACGCCAATTTTTTTAAATTTACAACAATTTAAAACAAATACAAAAATAATTTTTTCACCGCATATTTTTTTAAATTAAGTGGTTATATTATAGCCCCCTCCTTTATTAAATATTTAAAAATCCCCTGATTATTAGCCCCCTTTTTTAAATTGATATTCCAAGCACCCCAATCAAATTTATAATTTAATTTATTACTTAATTAAATTTATTAATTCAATATAAATAAAAGTCTTATGTAACTATTTTCTATTCATTAATGAATTCTATTCTAATGACATGTAATGTATTCTATTCTAATTAATGTAATCTATTCATCTTTCACTGTACAAACTATCAAACTGTATAAAAATTATTTTATTAAGTCAAATTAAATCTTTATGCCATCCTTCACTGTTAAACTACAATTATTAGTCAATGACCATGATGATTGCTTATCAGCATTAGGCTTTCTGTGTTGAAAGGATGTCTATTGAATCAATCCTTTCAGCTGCAAAGGCGCCACAGAGTCTCAGCAAGTTTTGTAAACATCCTGACTTCTTGATTTCCAGCTGTCAAAACCTAGACTACCTCTCTCAGCTCTAGTAAATCACATTCCTTGAGGAATAACCAAACTCCCCCCCTTCTCATTTGTTCTTATTTACTAATTGCATTAATCCTATTCTAACTCTTATTATGAACAAATAACCATATACTATTTATTCTATATTTTAAAACTTAAATTTTTTATATGTCACTATATTATATACATAACTTATTATTTATTATTGTTTATTTAGGTTAATATCTACATTATTTTTTAATTTAGGGAAACTAATTGACAATTTAAAATTTCAAATTTATTTTTCATAAAAACTAATGTTAATTACTTGAAAAACATCGTTAATTACTTTCTCTGAGAAAAAAAAAATCAAATTACTTGAATAATATTGAATCACCTTCTCTAAAAAACAAAACAAATGGCATTCATAAATTTATTAATTATTTCTGTTCAGTGCTAGGTCATTATTTTTATTTCTTTCATCCAACTTCATCAAAAAATCTTTTACAATTATAACCTTTTTTAAAATTCAAAATAAACCATCTCCTTTTGAGAAAAAATATCTGTGGCTTCAAACTAACTTCACTTCAAACCATTAAACTATAACATCTCATCTTAAAATTACCTTTTTAGGCTTTTCATAAAACTCATAACTTCGCCATATTAACTTCAAACTTCATCTTAAAACTCGCAGTAAATTCATCATAAAATTATTATTAAAATTCTCAGAACACTGTTTCTGCTGTAGCATCGTCGTTAATTATTATTGATCATAAAATTATCCTATCTTCATAAAAATTCATAGAACATTATTTGCCATATAATTTGCAAAATACCTCCATTTGTCATAAAAATTATTTCATTGTAAAAACTCATTTATCGTAGAATCCTTGTAAAAAAATCCACCACTTCAACTTCTTAATACAACTAATTACTTCTTTTTTACAAGAAACCTTATTAAAAACCCTTTTTCTTACTTTGATACTATAGCCTCCTTCATCATTATAAATTCATCAATCTTAACTCATCTTTACCACTTATTTTTCGCATTTCTTCATTTAACAAATTAATTTTGATTTTGAACATTATTATTTTTCTTGCAAAAAATTCAAATCTTACCTTTCCTACAAACATCTTTAAATAAATTATACTTCTCAAAAACTTATTATTTACCTCCTTTAACCAATAAATTTTCTTTAATCACATTTCAAATAAAAAATCTCTTTTATAAAATAAACTTCTCCATACTAATAACTTTAATATATATATATATATATATATATATATATATATATATATATATATATATATATATTATATTCTTACAACTTGATCCCTTTTTCTTGAATCAGCACTATAACTTACAAACAAAACCTTTCAAGAACATCTTTATGATTTTTTAAACTGGTAATATACAATGTTTTTACATTCTCTTTAAGAAAAACTTTTATTCGTATTTTTAGTTTAAATTACTTAACTTTTTTATTACTTTATATATATATATTTTTATTTATACTTTCGTGACCATTTTGTCACATTAAAAAATTTAAAAGCTCATTACATCCTTTTGTAACATAACTACTATTTTTTCATACAATTTATTTACACTACAAACCTAGCTAACAATTAATTATAGCTAACAATTTTTATAATGTATTTCTGAACCTATCAAAACCTTACAAAATCTATTCACATAACCTATTTATACTTAATACAAGTTTTTTATGGACTATTTATATATTATTATATTTCTACAGTTGAAGGTTATTTCAGTAAAGGAGCCTATCAGGGCAAAACTGTATGTAGATTGTGCGGGAGGGACTAGGAGACTGCAAACCACAAAATTTTCAATTACTTAGACTCGTAAGGGGAACAAACCTGCTAAGCTAGAATGATGAGGGTTTAGTAATTTATACAATACTTCACATTAAAACAACACAAACCACAAAGCACATCAAAAACGTTTAAATTAACAAATTAAAACATTAAAATTTAAAATGAACACTGAAGGCCTTAAATATATGTGGAGGTTTAAAGATATCTTAAAGATATAACTTCATGATGCACAACTCAAATGATCAAAGTTCATCTTATAACAAAAGTTCTGGTAAATAATGCTTAGTATAACATTATATCTTTAAACCTCCACATGTTTTTGAGGCCTCAGTTTACATTTTAAAGTTTTAATAAATATGTTAATTTATTAGTTTTTGATGTGACTTATGTTGTTTTAATGTAAAGTTCGTGAAGTATCGGACGAAGATATTTATGATTTCTGATGATGAGATGTCATCCTAATGAAGTCACTGACGTATATATTAAGGTAATATTTTTGTTTTATCTTACTTTTACTATTCTTATACAATGTGACTTGGAATCTTCAAAATGACTTTAAAATGTTAATATATGTTTATTTTGTAAAACAAAACCAGTAAGGCAAGTTTTTGTTTGGCAAGTTTTATATAAATATGTTATAATATATTCACATTTTTTATAATATTTATGTAAAAGGAAATTTGTGTCAACAATTTGTTTTAGGCAAAAACACTAGCTTTCCTGTTTACAACGGATGTTGTATCTAACTGTGCCTTTGGTATCAGTGGGAACAGTTTTACTGGAACAGAGGCTGTGTTCAAGCAAATGGGAAAACTAATGACGGATCAGTTTCAAAGCCCGTACAAAGTGTTTGCAGCTATGACTTTGCCAAAATTAGCAAAATTCTTCAATTGGAAGTAAGAATTAATTTTTTTAAGTTTTGAAGTTAAAACATAGCACATGATTTAAAAAAATATATGTTTCTATTACCATGCAACTAAACTCGCCCATATTAGAAGTTGAAAAATTAATCTGTAAAATTTGAGGATTAAGATAATATTTGTTGTTTTACTTTACATTATTTTTGTCAAACTTTAGGTCCTATGCGCGAACTGAAGATTAAACATAGGAATTTTTAAAATTATTTTTCCATTTATTAGCATGTGTATATGCAACTTTTCCATACTATTAGAATTGAATAATTAAAAATTCAACTTTTTCTTAATAGAAAATAAATGACAAAACTTTACAAATGTTTCTATTTCCATTTCTTTATTTTACAAAATCTTAATTGAAAGGATTAACATATAATAATTTAATCTTTATAGGTTTATTCCTGACGCTGTGGGAAGTTTTCTAAAAAATACTATCATACAATCTGAGGAATACAGGAAGAAGAACAATATTGACAGAAACGATTTCTTGCAGTATTTACTTAATTTACGGGGGAAAAAACAAAATCAAGAAAACGATGCAGGTATATTAATTTTTAACTGATAAGTGAGGGGGGAGAGGATTCTCTATAATAGTCCTGTCAATGACCATTTTCCCCGGGAAATTTGTCCAAGCAGCACCGATTTTCCTAAAAATTTGGATTTGAGTATTACTTACCCTCTACTTCAAAGTCAACCCTGTGCCGTGGGTTACTTTTTCTCCAGGGGGAAGCCACTCCTTCTCGGGGGTGAAAAATATTACAGTAAAAAAATTCCGAGAATGGATAAATTAACTAATTTTAAGCAACTTTTGTTCTATAAAGTTTTTCCTAAAAGTCAATTCTTTTCGAGTTATTCGCAAGTGAAAGTATCGATTTTTCAACCAAAAAAACCATGTTTTCATACGGTTTTTCGTAAATAACTTAAAAAATATGCACTTTAAGAAAAATCATTAGAAGCCAAAATGTAGCTTATAAAAAACAAAACCAAAAAAATGGTGGGTTTATGGTTTCTGTAGAACCAATACAAACAGAGTTATAGCTTGTTGAAATTTTGTTTTTATTTGTCAAAACAAACATTGAAAGGTTTATCGTAAAATAACTAAAAAACGATGCATTTTTCGGGAAAAGTTTGTAAAAACTTTTTTAAAGTGCTTAAGAAATCATTTAATTTGGTTTTTTATAAAAGTCTCTAGCATCAAAATTAAGCAAGTTATGACATAAATGAGGTTGGTTTCTATTTTGTTCGACAAAAAAAAAAAAAAAAGTACAAATCACCCCCTAAATACTACCCCAGTTGAAATTAATTGCTACCACTTTACAAATAACTTTACTTACTTATTTCAAATAGGCTCAAAAAGTTTGACCGGTTTAAAGTACATAGTTTTGAAAAACGCCGAGCTTTATTATTGTAATTAAAATAGTGTATTTTTGTAATTTTGCAAAAAATTGTCTTTTTTTCAAAATAATTCAAAAACTATGAGAGATAGGCAAAATTTTGTAGAGTACAAAATTGTAGGTTTTTTTTTTTGTTTGATAAAAATTGAGTAAGATATGACCATTTAGAGTTTGTACATGTTCTTAAATAGTACCATTATGCCGCCCTTTCAGCTCAAGCCCTTTTAAAAATAAGGGTTAAATAAATTTTCAATTTACATGAGCTTTTAGCTTGTAAAAAAACTACAAATTGGTTTTTTTTTAAATTTTTGTAGCTTAAAAAATAAGCGAGTTATGATTAAAAAACAATCAAATTTTTTCATTGATAAATTCACTATTTTTTTATGAAGACTTACACCTATTAAAATGTGTACATATATGCATATATGTACACAATTATTGTTTAAGCCTATTCATGTTTATCTTTGTTCTAGTGAAGTACAATACTGATTCCTATGGATGATCATTACTGTATGCTATCTCAAAAACATACTATATTTTGGGATATGTTTATTATTTTGTACTGAAATAATAAATAATGTATGATCATTTTAAACTTAGTAATTAGTTTAATTTTAGTAATTAGACTGTTTCCTCTACATTAAAAAAATAAAATAAAATAATAATAATAATAATAATCTTACTAGCTGATATTGCAGTGGTAGCAGAAATCCATTATTAATCAATAGTTGACTACAACAGATTTAAAATCAGATGTGGTGTGTTCTTTTGTGCATAGGATGTATGTGACTATGGGTGTTGCTTAAATTCGTATCAATATAATCTTTGTCCATTGATGGTTTGCAAGTTGTTTTTAAAGTAACAAGTAGTTAGACAAATCCATCAATTGATGAATATTCATAGATCTAAGTATAATGTCTGTATTAGTAAACAAATTAAGAGTTAAAACAAATTTTTTAATAGAATATGAACTAAAAATTAAATGTTACAATATTTTATATTTAGACTATACTCCATTGTCAATTAATGGTTATTCACTAAATGAGAAATATATTTAAACAAAATAAAAATCATAACAAATTTATAATTATTTCTACAAATATTTTAAAGATTTCAAAAAAAGTTCCCCCTAAAATACAATATACTTCCCATTCTGAAAAGTGTAATAAAACAAAGAGGAAGATAGGATATGTCCAACTCTGGTTAGGTTCAAAATATTCTTACTATGTAAATCAGTTGTGTATCATAATTTTTGTTGTTAATTTTCCTATAATTTCATCTTTTTCCATAGTAACATTATCACAAGCAGGCTTTATGGTCAAAAGTGTCACATGGAAGCCATTTTTTAATCAATATAATTCTGTTGTTTTGGTTTTGAGATAATTTCTCAACTTTTGTTTACTTTTATTGTTTTCACAGTAATTTAGCATACAATTTACATTCAAGGAACTTGGCTTTAGTATGGATTTTATTCCTGTTTGTATAGTCTGGTCAAAATAGTTAAGCAATAATTTCAATTGGTAGGAAAAACTATTTTAGCATGGGGAGCTTTTTCATAGATAATGTTGTTGATGAAATATCATTTTCTGGAGTCATCACTAACAAAGATTTCAATGAGACACAAGGTCGTTGATCTAAGTGAGATAAATTTGGTCGGTTTCATCAATCTGTAACCAATATAACACAGATGACCCTTGCAACACTTAGTCTCTATATGATACCAACGAGTTGAAAGATTGTGTATACAATTAGGTGGTTATTTGAACTTTGGTGTATTCTTTCTAAGTTGGTACTTGACTAGTGATGTTCTTTAACCCTTTTGCTGCTAATGTTTGTTTAGTATACATAGTGAAAAAGTTCATTTATGGCTTAACTTTTTTTAAATAGTTATTTTTGGATGTTTTTATAAATGGCCTTTTGGATATATATTTGTGAGATTAAAATTATTTCTACAATTATACATCTTTAGAAAACACTAACAAAATTATTGAAATGAAACTAAATGCAATTTTATTACTTCGATTTTGCTATCCAACTTCATGTCATCAGTATGTAACTTTCACACAACTCTTTAATAATTTTATTATATATCACACATTACACACTTTCTACAGAATATTACCTACACTACTAAATAATAAAAAGCAAATAAAAAATACTAAAAACATCATCCCAAAAATAATATTTTCAAACTCACTCTTATCGACAAATATCTCTAATCAATAAATAATAAAACTAATTCTAAAATAATAACACAAAAGGAATATTTAAAAGATTAATCATTCCAAGTATAAACACAATTTGATATATTTTACAAATGTGTATATAGGAGTTTGGGGGTCCTATACTGGGATTCACACAAATGAACATTTCATGGAAAGTTACATAAATTATATAATTATTAAACACTAAATTCTACAAAACAAAATATACTATAATGTAATATTGAAATAAAACACTTTTACGGCAGTTTTTTTTGTAATAAGAAATATTTGTTGTAATCACAGTATAGTTTGTAATTGAAAGCATACATTCAAAGAAACTACCAGGAAACATCGGCACTTTCTCAGTTTGTCACTAGGCTGTATCACTAACCAAATAATATTGAATTACATATTTCTTCATCTTAAATTTTGATTGAATTAATTAGCAGCAAGAAAAACAAAACCACTGTAATGTGGACTACAGTAGAATTAGGCTGCGAAGAGTTAGACTAATGCATCAACAGTGTAAAAAACAACAGGCAAAGTATTTTTTGGCGGATGCTTCTGACAAAGCAGGAAATACATTTTTAATCAACTTACTGCTACTTGCTTTTAGAGCCAGAATGTCCCTGACTGTTGAATCAGATATTGTAGTAACTTGTCTTTACAGTTAACAGATTACATTCATATGAGAGATGAACCACCAGACTCACATCAAAATCATTCACTAAACCTTAAATATTACTCTTCAGTAATGGTTGCTGTTCTACAGATTTTTGCCAGACCCTACTAAGTTAATTACTTCGAAATATTTCTTCTGCAATTGCATTTTATAGTGAAATGATTATTTTGTCGCATAGCCAGTGGGAATATTTCTGTAACAGCTCTTCACAGTATTAACAATCTTCCTCTTTTCTGCTCAATAAATTTGGAATAATTTTCATTTGGTATTTTATAACATCGATATAAAGTAGTTGCATTAGGAATTACTCCACCAAGACATGCTCGCATGTTTGCTTGTACATTTAACTTATTGTTGAAGTTTCAGATGGCAAATGATTTATACACACTTTTAATACTGTATGTCCAGTTAAATAATTTTGTGAAAGTTTAATGGTTTTAAATCCAAAAACTTGCGTCTATCAACAGCTTCATCAACAAAGAAAATACTGTGAGAAACTCCAAGAATGCTAAAACTCTTGTAATCCTGCAAAGTCTGTACTACACAATCTCAAACTGAAAGTCATAACTCCAGTCATGTTATTGTTCTAATTCCACCCAACCTGAGTAATGGCACTAGTTTGTAGATCATGGTAATATACAAACATCATTAAAGCCATTATGCCAACATGACTAACATAGAATAATTAACTGACATATCATGCCACATGATCCTTTCACAGACTTTCTCTTTGAATTTAAACATCTACATTTTCTTATATATATATATATATTTTCACCATCACAATAAATAAATCAAATGAAGGTCTACCTTCAATTAAATATTTTAGATTTGCTATGGGCGTTTTGTGAACTAGAAATTCATATAATGAATCAAATCATCTTATTATCCACTGATAGTATCATTTACACGGAATTGTTGTAAGTTTCTATATTGTGAAACCTTGAACCGCTCTATGTCTAATCTTTCTTGATCAAAATTTCATGTGACTGAAGTCATGAGTACAGCTGGACACAATAATCTACTATTTTGCTTAATATTTTATGAATGTTTCCTAGTATTTTTTAATGTAGCAATTATTGTACTTCAACTTTTTTTAATTTAATGACCCACATTAAAAACACAACCCTACATATTTTTATTTACAACCCTACATATTTAAAAACACAACCCTACGACTCAGTTTTTTTAAGACCTGCTATAAGCCTTATAGCTTTTTTGCAGTACAAAAACTCTTCACATATTGCGAACTGACAAATCTCACTAAAGGAGGATTCCACTTCTCAGATGTGGATATACAAGACCACAAGATAAGTTGTAGAATCACATGATTACAATACAAACTCAATTTTCTAAGTACATATATTCCCTTACTGACTCTAGCAAAAATATTTGATATATGATTAACCCATGTTATTCTTGTCAATATAAAACCTTAAAAACTTTGCACTATTGACTTCTTCAAGTACACTCTCATCCAGTATGATACTTGCTGTCTGGTTTGAGCTATATTTGAAGTTATAAGACTGCCTTATTTTAGTTTATGGTCAAATTATTTTCAGCTTGTAGGATTGACTTTTAAAAAGCCTTATGCTCTAAATTTTGAACTGAGTCTGCTTGGAAACTCAAAGTTGTATCATCAGCGAATTGAATTATCCTGTCTGCATACACTGAAGATGATAGGTCAATAATATAAACTTAAAACAACACCGGCCTGAGAAATGATCCTTGAGAGACCCCCATAGCTCAGATGGATTAGTTTTAACAGCTTCCCTCCAAGATTATCACGCTATGTTCTGTTATAAAGACAAGATTTTAACCACAGAAGTGGAAATCCTCTAATAGCGATTGCCTCACACTTGTTTAATAATAAATAATGATTTACACAATTGAAGGATTTCCTGAGTTCCAGAAAAATACTCAAAACTTTTCTTTTACTTTCAAGAACTTCCAATGAGAAGTCCATAAGATCGTTACAGTTGTGTTACCCTTCCAAAACTCACACTATGAACCACAAAGGATATAAATTTATTTTTGTTGTTGTTTTTAGCTTAAGAAAAGAATAAGTATGTTTATTATTTGTAAATGCAGAAAAATATGTTATAAATTAGTTACACTAACAATAAATTACTACCATATAAAAGTAAAAAAGGGAGACTGCCTAATAAAATGTTTTGAACACATTGTGTCATCTGCCAAGCATGAAGCCTGTCCAAAAAATCCCATGAGAAACAAATATATCCCCAGATGTCATGTAGTGATATAAGGATAAAGCTAATTCCATCACAAATATATCAATCAATACATATTATGCAAATCAATTGAGTCTACCTAAGGCATGATGTTACACACATAATATTAAATATACAGTAGATTAAAAACGTAACCCCAAGAACGGATACATCCGCTAATTATAATTATTAGCATTTATGCTAAATATAAACCCAGGTAATGCTGGGTATTAGAAATAAATAAATAACATTTAAATCCTTAATGTAAGCTTGGTTTCTTTCTAATTAATATAAAACCATTTCATATTTACATATTTGTCAATTATTTCAATATAAATTTGATTAAATAGCATATTTTTTCCATGTTAACAGTGTACTCCATTGATGATGTAGTAGGCTATTCTATGACATTCTTTGTCGAAGGGTTTGAAACTTCTGCTATTACAGCAAGTTTTGCACTTTATGAGTTAGCTCGTAACTGTGATATTCAAGAAACACTCAGAGCTGAAATATTATCCAATGTTACAAAAAAAGAAGACTTGGATTATGAAACACTCCACAGAATGACTTATTTGGATAATGTTGTTTCAGGTAATACAAAGAACTAAACATTTAGATGTAGATTAGATTAAAATAAAAGGTGCAAAAACATTGCAAGAACTTTTCCACTAGTCCATCCCCAAAATCCAATAAAAATGAATCAAAACTAATCGTCACAAAAAATTTCATTTCAGTAAGTTTTCAATCAAAAATTTAAAATGAACTATTGTCACTGTCTATATAAAAATATTTATATATTTAAATAAGGGTCTAAACTTGTTTTGTTTGTCCCATAAACATCCCCAGCGTAAATAGTATTTGACTAAAATAGAGCTTTTAATATTGGTGGTCAAGAATCATTTTTGTTTTTTGCCAATTTATTTCTGAACTATAATATTTTTTATTTACGGTTTTACAGAGGATTTTGAATTATTAATCTTCACATTTCATAAATTTTAATGAAATCAGTAGAGCCGATTTTCAGAAATTAAACATTTAATTTCAGTCCATGGTTGATTAATTGGTTTCTTACTAATACTTCATGAACCAGGATTTTTGGAGTAATGGTGATCTATACATCTTGTGTGTGTCCTTAGAAGCTAGATATGAGTAAAATTTGATCAAAATACTTAGTCATTTATGAGAAAATCTTTTCTTTCCTTTTTTTTTCCAGCAGCTATCCTCAAATTTAGAGTTAAAAAAAAAAAAAAAAAGCACAAATTTTAACTGCATATTGGGAAGCAATACCCAAGAGCATATTAAGCAGATTTGTCTCCTCAATTTGATATTAACAAGAGATCTTCAGAATATTTAACTAAATGCTAACAGTGTCTAGCCTACATAATCAACAAAAGGGCCCCCATGATAAATAACATAACATAACATCCATTACAAAACAAGATGCACAAGAACTGAACTTTCCATTACTAAAATTCAGTGAGATACCATCAAATCTAGTTGGTATATATTTTTTTTTTTTTACTGTGAACTGTTGTGCAAGTTCATTCTATCTTTGCTGGTATTTTTCGTTGGCTTATCCTAACATCTGACACACCAATTGCTGGCTTGTTTCAATCTAGACACAGATCCTGGCCTAGAAAATTTGGTTTATACATGATGGGTATTGAGGTTTTAAGGCATTTACAAAAGGGAATTCAGGTTTTATTGTAGCCCACTACACACTTTTCTGAATAGTTGTGTTAATGGCAAAACTTGAGCTTGTAATACAATGGTATATCAACTTAGGGGAATTAAAGAGTTCAGCCTTCTTTACCAGCACCTGTCCCCTTTACAGTCCAGGAACCATCGGTGTACCCACATCAGTCCCCCTATAGTCCTTGCCTCTATACTTGTTTTCAAAAAGGTTAGTTACAGTATACAGAGTTTGTCAAAAAAAGTATCTAAAAAACAGTTTTGTCAAAACCCATTTTAAAAATTAGGTCATAATAATTTCAGTGATTGTTTTACCTCTTAATTAAAATATCAACAGATGGAAGCCCCTAGGATGCAGAATTTGTCATAGTCAAGGTCCTCATAATGCAAGGGCATGCCAGACATTGAATCTTTGTCAGAGCTTCTCTCTAATATTCCTCTTTTTGGTCTTGACATACTATAACCATAGCGTCATAAAAAACACGGGTCTTATAATTCCAGTAGAGATGAATTTCATCATTGCTGATTTCAATGTCTAACTACCCACAGTTAAAGACTTTTTGATTCTACCCAGTTTAGTTTTGAATGCAAAACTATTCCCTTATATTGATCTTCTCATGAACGCTGAAGTGTCTTGTGCCGTCCAAGAATTCATCGACATTTTTATGTTTTATTAAAAAAATGATAAATAGGGTACCATCCTATAAAGAGCTATAACCCATTTTTATTATGTATGTAGCCCAACTGGATTGTAAATAATTAATAACTATTATTACCTTATTTAGAGGTGATGAGGTCGAACAATCCTTATGTAGATATGATTACTATATCTTCTTCATATGACGCGTTTCGACTATTATTCAGTCATTATCAAATAAATATACAAAAACAAACTCATAAACAACACAAAACACACGTTCAAGATTTTCACATTTAAAATCACTTTACACAATTTAAAAAACTTTATACATGTGCACGAATTGACGTCTGAATTGACGATCGAACGTTATCGAGAACGGTCACCGGCAACGCGCGTCATCCGTGTGCACATGTATAAAGTTTTTTAAATTGTGTAAAGTGATTTTAAATGTGAAAATCTTGAACGTGTGTTTTGTGTTGTTTATGAGTTTGTTTTTGTATATTTATTTGATAATGACTGAATAATAGTCGAAACGCGTCATATGAAGAAGATATAGTAATCATATCTACATAAGGATTGTTCGACCTCATCACCTCTAAATAAGGTAATAATAGTTATTAGCTATAACCCATTCTAGGCCTATACCCTACTACATCTCACTGTTACAAATGTATCATTACATTACATATAAACCTGGATGTTACATTACAATGGAAAACACACACCTAAAAAGAGAAGTTTTATATTATTTACAGTAAACTCTGTTAATTGATTGGATAAAAAACTTAATTAAAAATTTAAAACACTATTAATAACATACAAACAGTAATTAAAATCATTTTGGCTATATTTTGGGATTGCATCAAGGCTAGCAACTTAGAAACAATAAAGTCTTAACAATCTAAGGAGTATGTTTAATGCTCTTTAGACTAAAATAATGACTTCCACCTAAAACCTAAAAATAGAAACTGTAGCTGATTAAATAGGATAGGTGGCTCAAAAACATGTATCTATACATGTAACTATACAACCACTCGAATATTGAAGGATCTTAGTTTTCGATAACAAGGAGGGAATAAAAATAATTTAGAGGAAGAAACCTTTTGATGTTCAATATACAAGTAAAGTCATATGTGTGTAAAAAGATAGCATACTTAAAGATCAAATAGAAACAAGTTAAAACAAACTGAGTGATACCAATGGACGAAGTTATTTCAGTTTATGTGTTGTTAAGAAAAAGATTTGATGTAGTCTGAAATGTATATTTTCCATGTATATTTTAAATTTTATTGACTTTTCTAACCATAAATTGTTAAATCTTGTTTAGAAACTTTACGGAAATATCCAATTATGTTTTCTATGACTCGAGTTTGTACACGTGATACCACACTCAATGTAGAAGGGAAGACTTTACTGGTAGAAAAAGGTACACCTGTAAGTAGAAATTAATGTATGCTATTTAAGTAAAAAAGTTTGGTGTGCTAAAGTTTAAATTAATAAAAAAGTAAAAGTTTTATAGATCTTCGAAGATATACAAGCACAATTAGGCTTAATTTCTCCATTTAACTAAATTTAAAACTATCCAATTTTATCAAATCTTCAGCTTTAAAACATAACATGAATCTGCATGAGAAAAGAAAATCATTCTCTCTATTCATAGGTAACACGGAACAAAATTAAAAATTAAAGTCTCTCTAATTACCTTTACAAATTACATCCACTCTCCATGTGTCTTTCTTGATTTTTCAAATATAAATTCCAAATTCTCCACATATTTCTAAGAATTATAAACTGAAAATGTTATTATAACTAAAAACACATATAGAAATACATACTTTTTGTATCGGTTTATTTGTGGTTGAAGAAATTTAAAAATAAACGGGGTGAAGTTATTTTATTAAATTTAGTTTTAAATAAAATGATAGCACAGCTTTATGGGCGCCAGGTGACATTAGTTCACCAATTTAGAAAGTTTAAATATTGTTAACTAAAAAATTCTCAGGGTGGTTATATGGTAAATAAAGTCCTTTTTTAATTTTCTGAAACTGAACATATTAGTTTATTAAAATTATTCATACACACATATATCATTCAATTAAAAAATTTTAAAGTTATACATCCTACTTAAAATCATTATATTTTACCTTTTAAGAAGGTCAAAATCTTAAAAAATTGAATTTACTATTTTTATTTTAGTTACAACTCTTAGAAAATTATTTGATAAATCAAACAGATTAATGTTATCTGCTTTTCTTCACATGTTGAAGTTACTTTATCTGAACAAATTATTCATGGCTATTTTTGGAGTAATGGTGATCTATACATCTTGTGTGTGTCCTTAGAAGCTAGATATGAGTAAAATTTGATCAAAATACTTAGTCATTTATGAGAAAATCTTTTCTTTCCTTTTTTTTCCAGCAGCTATCCTCAAATTTAGAGTTAAAAAAAAAAAAAAAAAAGCACAAATTTTAACTGCATATTGGGAAGCAATACCCAAGAGCATATTAAGCAGATTTGTCTCCTCAATTTGATATTAACAAGAGATCTTCAGAATATTTAACTAAATGCTAACAGTGTCTAGCCTACATAATCAACAAAAGGGCCCCCATAAAAAAGGGTCAAACAAGAAAATAATTATTAAAAAAAAAAAAAATCAATTATTAAACTTACAGCTAATACATGGAATAATAATTAATTCTAAATATTTTAACAAAATTTTTATTTTGAGTGTTCTTTAACACATGTTACCAGTCCTTTGTTGAAAGATGGTTATTTCTGAAGATCACAGATGCATTGGTCTCATGATGAGGACTCTGCCAATGTTCGCACGTGTTGAGATATTTGCTTGCATAATGTTCTACATTACCAATGAAAACACGTCTATCTCTCGTAATCATTTTTTAATAACACTCTCAACGACTGTTTTTTTATTAACCTTACTTGTTTTCACCTTTTAAAAGCATCTCTTTTAGCCCAAAGCACATGGTTCTGATTACAAATGAAAAATATTTCATTAGACTCGCGATCATTGTCTAATAACTGATTACGATTGACTCTAATGAACTCTCAAAATAACATACAATGTTATAATTTATTTGATACTTCTCATTTTTCACTTTTGAAAATGTCTCTATTACTAAGCATATTGTCCTCGGACTAATTCTTTCTCTAACCTAAAATACGTCTGTCCATCTTGACGCTATCCTGTAACTGCTTCTAAGCACGCCTCCAGATTCCGGATATCACTTCTTAATCACGTGATTATAGCCTCAAACCCAAAACCACTTAGTAACAGGTCTTTTCACCTTATATAAACATAATTTCACACAAATATTAAGTTTATCTTAAAAATAGACATTTCTATACATATAAATATATCTTTTGGAAATCTGTTTTGATTTACTTCATTATTCTAAAAACAGTTACCAACTTCCGTTTTCATTTTAACCAATGACAGCATTTATCTATTTTACCGCGACTTTCCATTTCATATTAAAAAATTCAAAATCTGTATATTACATGGTGAAATTGTCCTAAAATGACAAAACATTTGTAATTCTTTTTCTTTTCCAAAAATTTTTTTTTTTAATTTAGGTCATTTTCACTGTTTAATTTCTTGTTTTGTTTTTTTTTGTTTTTTTTTCCATTCTACATTATTTTGTTGGCAACACCATATAAAGGTAAATTCTTAGATATTGTACAGTTCTTCTGTACAGTCCCAGTTCACTATCTGTGTTCATATTGACTAATGGTTTGAAAAATATTTTTGCATATATTTTATTTTGAATATTTGACTATTTAATCCATAAAAATTAGTTACAAGTTCATTTTACATAAAAGTTATACCGGTAATAATAATAATAATTTTTTTAGATACAACCCAGTTTGAATGTAAATTAATAATTCAAAATTTAAAACTATATTAACACATGGAAGTCAAACATTGTTTACTATGAAATTTTTTTTTAAAACTTGCAATTCCCAAATGAGATTTTTGAAAAGTGAAAACTAAACAATACAAATATTCCCAGGATATTAAAATTGAGATGGAAAGAGAGAGGGGTCAGAACTATTAGATGCCAAAATTTAAAAAAATTATGGAGCGGAGCATGTAATGGGTAGGAATGTCATAACTGTTCTAAACTAAAATAAATACAAATAATGATAATATAGAAAAATCGAGTTAACTTTAATTACTGAATTTATATTTAAGTTGCAACTTAGAAATTGAATAGATTTTAAGTTTATTTAAATGAATTATTTATAGTTAAGAATTATATTCTTTGAAAATAGATCATATTTCAATTTATTAATTTTAGAAAAAAGGACTTAATTTAATATTTTTTTATTCTTTAAAATACAAGACATAGTCTTATATAACAAAACATAAATTGCCATATCAGACTTATAACTTAACATTGAAATGTCTAAACCATTTCAGATGCAAACATAATTTTAGAAATGAAAGTCTATACGTGGGTATCAATTCACGTTATTCTTTTTTAAAAGCACATTTCTTCTAGAATGATTCGCTTCGCTCGCCAGAACTCCATACAGCCTCATGGAAGTTGCTCTGTCCGTTGTTCAGATGCCGATGTCTTCAATTCACATTTTTGTTTTACAAAGTTCATTTCTATTGTTCATGTAACAAAATAATTATTGATGTCTCAACTTAAACTGTTCTATTTTTCTTAAAACACAACGGTTTTGTCTATCTATTACAATTGTATCATCTTTCACCGAAACACGTGTAATCAATTAATTGTTCTCATAGCTTTTTACATAAGTTCACATATTAGATCAAACACATGAGAGTATATTAATGTTAGATTTAGTTTATAGTCTTCAGAGCACTCTTTTATGTCGCTAATTCATTATACTGAAAACACAAGTGAACGTAAAAAGCACATGGCTTCAAATCATTAGTTTTGTACAATTAAATTGTCGTTTGCAATTCCTTAATGAAACTGTTTTATACACTCCGCTCTATAAACCACGTTCTTTAACGAAACATTTCGTCATTGTCTTTATTAACACTCTACATTTTCACATTTTTTACTTGTCTCTATTGTCCTTTTTAGAACCAACTCAAAATCTAATACGACTGAACACTTCAAACACTACCCATAGACTGATCCGAAGGCAAAGTCCATTCTCCCGGTTTATAAAAATCACGCTTCTTGTCTTCGCACAAAATTTATGCTTCACTTCTTATTCACAAAGTTGGCACTAATTCTAATTATATCTATACATAGGATACATTTCTCCGACTATTTTCTATTATTCACTTTGTTTTCAAATTTTTATCTCTTAAGTTATTAATGGTAATTAGACGAACGATTTGCTATAGCGCACGTCCCCTCCCTTTTTCATCTCGACCAATTACGTACAAGTTCCAAGATTCTTGCGCTTCATGCGCCAGATTGAAATTTAAAAATGTACGATATTACACACTATATAAGTTAACCTAAAAATAATTTATAACAACTATTATAAATTCTCAAACAAAACAATAAAATAAAATTTATTTGAGAATTTATAACAGCTAGTTACAAATTATTTTTGTTGTGGGATATGTTATTTACCCATAACAGTCATGCTATTTAAACGATAAATTTATTACAAAATAATTGTTTCCAAGAAAAATTAATAATTTTCGAGAAATCTGTAGGTAACATGGTTTAATTTGACACCTCAATCATTAAAATCGGCCATATAGTAAAGAAATATGTGACTGGGGGAGAAATTCCTTAATGAATTAAATATAAGAAGATTACTTTTCAAGTTCATATGATATACCCATATAAATTAATTTAAATAAAAATATACACTGCTTTTGATTCCTGCAAAATTGGAGAAAAGACAAGTAAGATAAAAAATGTTTGTACATTTGATATAACTTAGTATGTATTCTTTCAGTTTTTATTCTAAAAAACAAAGAAACAATAAAAATCATATCACTAGTTTAGAGCCCTGAGGAAAGAATATTTTCATTCAGTCCTTTAATTCAACTTCCTAATCATCTGTAATTAAGAAACTATTTTATTTAAAATTTATTTTTCAACTGTTTTAGTTCGGAGTGCATATTTATTGATTTAATTATTTCACATCCAACATTTTATTCTGCATTTTAATATAATTAGTAAGGTAGAATTTAGGAAATAAATTTATTTCAGTTACACATCTTACAATAGCTATTTTATCCCCCAATTCAACTTCCTAATAATCTATAATTAAGAAAATATATATATTTTTAACCCTTTGCAATCGGAATGAATTTTTGACGCTATTCCTCAGCGATCGCGCGGCCAGCTCTACTGGCCGCCGCCATTCGCATGCCAAGTCAGATTTTTTTCCACAGCACTTGTCCTTTGCGATTGGATGGCCAGCGGTGCTGGCCAACATGAAATCCAACGAACGCTCGGGCGTCCAGCAGGACTGGCCAACAATGTATGTTATCGTTTGTAATATTCAAACTATGGTATGTCTGTAGAGTGCTGCAAACTTGTGAGAAATTATTGAACTAAATGATCAGCAGGTTTGCAACATTATATCGTAAAAAATGTGGTAAACTAAGGTAAAACAAAGTAGGCTACTGCGCAGTGTGTAGTGATAGGAGACAAGGAAAAGAAAGAAAAAGAAGAAAGGTTTTTTGTAAAACTAGTTCAAACAATCCTGGACTTCTTATGGGTAAATGTTTTGAAAAATACCACTCAGTGAAAAGAAGATTAAAACACAATAATTACTTATCGTTTGTATGAGTGACAAATAGATGTAGCCTACGTTTTACACGTTTAGTAAATAAGTAATTAATATCACTTTCAATTTTCAAACAAATGTATGTCATAATTCAATATCTTATTTGTTTTCGAGATTCAATAAAACAGCAGTATAAAATTACAATCATTGATTTATTACAATTTAAATCCCCTATGCTAACATTGCAGGTTTTCAGTGAAAACAATTCCGAGCTGCCGGGAGAAAGCCGACATTATGAATGCCGAATTGACGCAGAATGGAGCATGGCCAGTACAGCTGGCCATCCGACCGCCGGAACCAATTTATGCGGGAAGAATTCCGAGTGGCTGCTGACTGCGATGTGGCCACTCCTACTGGCCTTCCGATCGCAAAGGGTTAAAACCTGTTTTTCAAATGTTTTAGTTCTGAGTGCATATTTATTGATTTAATTATTTCTCATCCAACATTTTATTCTGTATTTTAATATAAGGTACTTACGTATTAGCCGCAGGCCACCCTTATACAGTGCGCTGCGGCGGTTTTGGTTGTCATAAATATTTCAGTCGGAGTTTCCTTAGTTCGTTACGGATATAACAATACCAGATTAGTCATACTTTAGTGCGCATTGCCTGTCTCGGCGTGTGTCTAGGTCAGTGTCACGAGTGATTTATTGCCGTGCAGTAGGCTAATACGTAAGTACCAGATATTTCAATCTATAATATCCGTGATTAAAGATTTTATCCGTGATCTAATTTGGTTTGGCCAGGTATATATATAGCTACCTGGCCAAACCTGTCAGGGTAAAAAAAGTAAATACTTATTAACTTCAATAAATGTACGAAAGGTTTAGCCAGGTTAATAGCAATCTAGCTTAGTTATTGAAACAACCAAAACCGTCGCAGCGCACTGTATAAGAGTGGCCTCCGGCTGATACGTAAGTACCTAATATAATTAGTATGGTCGAATTTAGGAAATAAATTTATTCGAGTTACATATATTACATCTATACAAAAGCTATTTATTCCCCTTCTTTCCTTTCTTTTTCTTATTACTACAGTAGAAGCTCTTTTAACCGGCACGGTCGGGACCAGGTCCATGCCGGATATCTGATTTTGCCGGAAAATCGAGCGTATCTAGTTTTTAACCCTCCAAGTGCTAAGAGTCGCGATCGCGATCTAATTAAACAAGGTTTGCTAAAATCGATATACCAAGGGTAACTTTTATCCAAACTACATGTATTTTATATAGTAACTCTGAGTAAAAGACGCTCTATTCATTTTGAAAAATTTTATCGATGGTTATAAGAAAAATCAATGTTAGTGAAAATCAATACCGGCAGTGAATTGTTGTTTAGTGTTTTTTTCTATATTATTTTGGTAAATACAATTTATTTTATGATTATTTAGTGAATCAGTAGTGTTTTTAGTGTAGTATTACACATATAATAATGAGTGAACTTGGCAACAATTCAAGTGATATTCATAACTGTTTGTGTGAAAGTAATACCGCTAGTGATGAAAGCGGTAACTCCGATGTAGGAATCAAAATGTTTGTTTCTTTTTTTTTGTGTGTGTATTACATATTTTATAATAACTAATTTTATTATTGTTGTATGTATAAATGTTTACAACGATGTTGACATTATGAAAAAAGTAAAGTGTTACTTATGAAGCAGACAAACACTGGATGACTAAGAAAACGGCGCAAGTAGTCACTGCACTGGCGGGAAATGTCAGTCGAGGCCTGTCAGCCGCCCGAACATAACCGGAAAAAACCGACCGTGAGTGGCTTGGCTGATGCCGGTTAGTAGAAATTGCCGGTTGTTAGAATGCCGGTTAAAAGAGCTTCTACTGATTATTTAAACACAATAAAAACATTAAAGCTTTCTGATGTGTTGCAACAGAATTTAAAACTGAAACCATATTTAATTTTACATATGACTAAGGTAAAATGATTTCATTATTTTAAAAAGTCCAATCCAAGCTTATTAAATATGTTACAACTTAAGGTTGCTCTGTTCCAAGGTCGTGATTCCAGTTTATTCTATACACAATGATCCAGAATACTATCCAGATCCAGACAAGTTTGATCCTGAAAGGTTTTTAGAGGAAAATATTTCATCTCGCCCTCAGTACACATACATTCCATTTGGAGAAGGACCTCGTATATGTATTGGTAATTAAATTCTTTAAAACATAACTTTTACTTTTTTTTAATAACCATTTAATTTGATTTTTTTTTCAATCTTTTTTAAAACAAATGTTTTTGTTTATTAGGAATGCGTTTTGGATTGTCTCAAGTGAAGTTATTCCTAACTACAATTTTACTTAAGTACAACATTCTATGCACTAACAAAACTCCAAAAGATATAAATTTCAACAAATTTGCTTTCCTGACAAGCTGTGATGAAGATCTATACTTAAAATTTGAAAAGCGAGAAGGTTAAGTTATGTTTTGTTTATTTTAGAAAAAATTATAATTTGGTATTTTAATAACATTGTCCTTCTTACCTTGTAATTTAAGTCACACGTCATAATACACAAGAAATAATATTATATAATGTTATGTTCTTGTACAGAGAGTGACAAAATGATCTGTCTGTTTTTATCGATGCACAGGAGAGTGACAGCTTAGGGTGGAGGGAAGTGGTGCGATCAACTGTCTACTTCATGGTATTTTAATAGTTGTAATAATTTTAAAGTTGTACGGGATCCTTTAAAGTCATTTGGAGTAGTTTGTTCTGTCATTGTTGATTCAGTGACCACAAGTCTAAATACAGGGTTTAATTTTAAGAGTAACATATTACATAATGATCTTGCGAATTTAGATCCCAAGGCTTTTCTAATATTAGTTCTGAATGCTTGCACCCATTTGCATTCAAAGAACTAAGTAAAAAGGCAATTTTTATAATAATCTTCGACAAAAGGGCAACTGAAGAGAATCTACGGACCAAGTTAACTCATATAGCTAATACATAAGACACCATACAAACAAATACTTGGAAAAATACCGTACAGCATAGCAGCAGAGGCATCAGGTACATCATACCTCCTTACTGAAGATGAAAACGACATTAGAAGATGTTCCGTGTAATATAAAAGAATGCAAGTCTTACAAGAACTGTTCGATCTGCTGCTATGAGATACAATTTGTTAACCGGAGCATACAATGTGATTGGATTTGCATTCAAGTATATGTTGACATGGTTATTCATACAGGTTGCAAAAGAAGTTTTTCAACTTTAAAATTATAAAAATCAAATTGAGGTGCAATTTTAGTCAACAGAAATTGGAAACTTTTAAGATGGAATCTCTATTGAAAAGGAAATTTTAAAAAACTTTGTCCTTGATGATGTTATAAATGACGTAGTGAAAAAGAGTGCACTGTTGAAATCCCTTCTAGTAGTTTAATATATATTATCTCTACTGATAAAATTTCTCACCATACTAAAAAAAATAGAAATCACATATACTTCAGAAAATCTAAATAAGTCCAAAAATAAACCTTAAATTTTGTCTTTCAGTTATCTGTTGATATGGTTGTAAATACAAATTAACAATCATTTAAAAACACTTATTTTATCATTTTGTGACGAGTCAAAAGATGTAGGGTAGTAGTAGTGTTAGAATAGAATGGGTGGGAGGGGAGTTTGGAGGGATAGAGGTGTCGGTGTTCTCTGGATGACAGAGTTGAATTTTATTCCCAGTCCGACCCTGAGTGTGGTGTGCTTTGTAGTTACTAAGAAATGTATCATTGGTTTACACAAATGTAGCCGCTAGAAAAGCTAGTTCTCCCATGTAATTAATTAAAAACAGACAGTCAATCTAAATCATTGACCTTTAATTATATTGATGACCCTTCTAATACAAATAAAAACTTGCCACCCAATTTTGCACAAACAAATATTGCAGAGTTTGCTCTATATAGCAAAGAGTGCACTATTATTGTAGTTTTTTTATTTCAAAGCAATTGCATTTCTTTTCCACCTAGATTTTCAATATGTTTAAAAATACAAAGTTTCTTAATTTGCAATCCCTTTAAATGTACAGGCCTGGGCACCAGTCTTGTAAACCTACACCTTAATACGCTCTTAAAAACCACCAGAAAGTGGCTAAATTAAAATAACCAATATTATCATCGTAATACAAACCATTAAAAATAGTAAAAGGGTATTAAGATAATGCTAATAAAATAAATAGCATTTAGTAAGATAATTTAATGTTATTTTTTTTCATTTTTAATATAATAGAATGACAATACATATCATGTAGCTGATAAGCTGAAGTGATAAGGCACAAATTCCTCATGGTGGTTTTTTGTATGAGCTTATATGCTGACTAAAGTATGTTATAAGCATATGGCACAAAACGATCAATGTAGAAGAAAACATTGAAAAACATTTTTAAATAGTTAATTTGAAATTTTGATACCATTTATTTCAATCTTATTTAACGAAAACACAAGAATAGTAAAATCCTAACTAAAATTCTAAATTTGACTAAACTGATGCTATTAGAAAAATTGGTGTTTTATATATATTATTTAGAGGTCATATTTTTAACTATTTTGTTTTTTAAAAACATAGAGTTAAATATAATAACTCTCATAATTTTTGCCTTAGGATGGTTGGGCATTATTGGCTCTAACTACTTAAAATAAGCTACTGTGGGATGGTCTAGGGCCTGTGCTTCAAATTAAAAAGTTTTCCATGAAATATAATTTTTTGATATTTGAAAATGGCTGCAATTTACAAACGAATGTGTCCAAGCATTATTGATTAAAGGCCTTGACTGAATCATAAAACTTAGCCTACATAACAAATTTAACACATAATCTGATCAAAATTGCAATGTCTGAAGCATGCAATACAATATATTATTTACAATGAACCAAAAATGGTGCCTAATCACTCTTATGTTTAGGATCGGTGGATATTTCATGGTCTCATGAATTGGCGTTTCTATAATGGAGATCATGCCAATATAAAGATGATAGCTATAATGTTTACATTACAAATTAGTTAACACTATACATTTTAAATTTATATAAAGATTTACTAACAAAAAAGAAAGTAAATTTTTAGTCTTTTTACCCACTATGACCATTCTTCTTCTATTTCAGTTAATGCTCTCTCCAATGCGGAAGCATTTAATCGATGTTTACATACATATTTTCCTTCTAAAAACAAAACAGGAATTTCATAACGAAAAAGTTTTCTTATAGACTTATTGCTGGGTAGTTCAATGTCCACCATTTCAAGTATAAATCGATGTTTATAAGGTGCCAGTTCATGCTTAAGGTTATCACATAGTGGGCATGGATCCTTTGTGAAGAGTCTAAGTCGAGGAAGGTCTACTCCTTGAGGCCGTGGAACTTTGCTACAAGGCAAGAACCAAATTTCTTAAATTGTTTATGCAATATTTGTTGAAATATAAGAAGACTATTTTATTGTCTAAATTATTGAAGGAATGCATGCATTGGATTAAAATACATATCTTTTATTAGATAGTTTTTATAAAATATTGAGTTTTTACTATAATGGCAGTTAATATGTAAGTGTTGCTATATACCATTTAAAACTCCTATAGTTGTCATTATTGGAGATGGAAGTGAACATATTATTATTTTTTGTAAATTAAATTATATTTTTATTTCGAACTTCTTAGCTATATAACCATTATTGAATAACATATACATGTCCAAATGTTTGTTACTATGATTTCCACTAGATCAAATCAATGGTAGTAGAAACCAGCAGTGGAATAAATGATACTAGACTGAACCAGTAAAAGATATAATAGATTATTTCTTCACTGGATCTGTTAATAAAATCAGATCAAACTTTTTATAAAAATGCTAGTGATGTCTACTGTCATTTCATTCTACTGCTGGTTTGATTTGAATATATAAAAATGGATAAGCCAATCTTGGGACGAGATCATCTAAGCGGAGTTTTCTAGTTTATTTCACAATTAGCTAAAATCAGTGCATTAACAATTAATGTTGACAAAATTTAAATTAGTTGATGAAGTAAAAAAGTGTAAATACTGTTGATAAATCAGCTCATAAGTGTTTTCAAATAAAAGTGAAGCTGCAACTGCTGGGCAAAATTTTAGAATACACCAATAAAATTTCTCTGATTTTACACAAAGGAAGATCTAATAATGAGGACTATAGTAAATGTATTTAGTGATTTCACTAATTTAATGAAAGAAAAAGGTGTGAAAGCCTTTTTTTTATTAAATGTGCGACAAGACCTCAAATCTTTCTGTTAGCATAAAAACCATAGCAACTTAAGATACACGTAACAGGTATGTGATTAAAATTGTTATTGTTCAAAGTGCCTAACAAATAACTATGTTTACTAGCAGTCAAAATGATAATTAATTGTAAACTGTGTCATTCTAGAAAATATCTTTTGAATTTGGTTATTATAGTTATGCTTCTTTTTTCTACTGCCACACCACTGCTTTAACTGTTCAATTTTAGATCATAAACTTTCCGCCCACTGCTAGTAATTTCCAAAAAAATTAGGAGTTTCTGCTTCAGTTCTACTTTTGAAAGTAGAAAAAACCCCCACATTCTTTCTGTAGTTCTACTTTCCAATAGTGACTACAAAAAAAAGAAGAGATTGAAGCATTGATTTAAACATAATTTGACCTTTCAGAAAATATACTTATTAACTCTTATACGCTGGATATACCCAGAGGCAAAAGTTTTAGGATTTGATAGCTTTTCTTTTAATTAATGAAATAGAAAATCCAACACTTGGAAATATATTAAGTACAAAGTGGACAACCATTTGGAATGGCAAACTTCCTCCTCCCTACCTAGGGATGAAATAAACTTTTTTTTTATATATAAATGGAGTCGATAGCACCATTTAATAAATATATATATCAGCAAACTAGAATTTTTAATAAGTTTCACCATCACCTAAATTGAGGTTTAAATGAAAAATATTGACTTTAAATTTTGTATACACAACAAAATATGTAGAAATAGTATAGGTTTACATATTCTACACCTTCTGATATCCAAGCATTGTTCCTGTTCCTCTCCACATGTTTCGTTCCAACCTTTATTCTCTTTTTGCCACTTCTTATTAACTGGTCTTGAGCCTCTCTTCTTTCCTCCTGCCTTCCACTTTAAAAATCTCAATCCCTTGAAAGGTTTAATTGTTTGTCTTCAATACTATCTACTATTTTAAGTTTCATATAAAGTCTCTAATTCTATATTCTCTCCATCAGAATATATGTTTGTTGAAGTTAAATTGTCTGGTACCACGATCGTTCTTGGATTATGTTACCGTTCCCCCAAAATTGGATATTTATGAGAGTTTGAAAGTATTCTGATGGTACTAATGCTGACTATTAACTGTTATTGTTGCAGGCAACTTTAACACCACCCACTTGTTAGAACCAAAGACAATTTGACTCAACATACTGGACTAATATTTTCTATTCTTGTAACATGACTCTACTATTTTTCAATGTAACACACTTCACACCTCTGCTGCTACGCTTCTAGAAATCACCAATGTTAGTGATCCATCGCATGTTGTTCACCTTGGACAGTTTTCATCTCAGGTCTCTCCTCTGATCATCTTATTTTACAGTGTTAAAACCATAAAGGGTATAAAACCCTCATCTAATTTTATTTCTAATAGAAGTTATAAAATTGTAACTATGAAGCATTTATGGCTGATGTTAAAGTACAGTACTTAAATGGTGTTGAATGGTTGGAGAGTTTAATAAGTTTTTGCTTGAGATATATGACAAAATAACTGAATTGTAAAAAAAAGTAAGTGACTAGGCACTTAGTTACTTGGATGACAGATTAATATTCATCAGTTTATGAACCTTTGTGATGCGCTTTGTTGCAAATAATAAAATCTAGAAGAGACAAATTGCCTAATGATAGAATAAGAAACATTATGGGAGTTCAACAAATAATTGTCAATGACATCAAGACAAAGCAACTAGTTTGGTATGGGCATGTGATTAGGATGGCAGAAGATAGACTGCCAAAAAGAGTAATAAAGTGGGTACCACAGAGCAGAAAAAAAGAGAGGGAGGAAAGATGGAATCGAGAAGGAACTACAGGCAAGAGAAGTCCCAAAAGATCTATGATAGGTTTTTAGAGATCTCTCTCTCTCTCTCCCTCTCTCAAATTATTTCATTTTGTATCCCATTCTAGTACTTTTACTCTATGCATTAATTTATCTATGTTAATAATTAAGTCTTGTTGATTCCTTTAAACAAATATATACAAAAATCAAAAACTTTCAAGGCTTGAGCAGATAATATTATATAATATTGACAGAAAAATTGTCCTTCATACTCCGGAAAAAAAGAAACCCATAAAATAATATATTTACAGATTGCATTATTTGACAAGGCTGCAGTTCATCACCACATTTTTTGATATTATAAATGTAAAGAAGTCCCAACATCAAGAAAAATTGTCCAATCTTTTGGAAATGCAGGGTTATTTTCCAGTGGTAGAACATCCTTGATGAAGTTACTTAAGACAACTAGGCTTACACAAAATACTAACAAAGTATTAATAGAAAAACCATCTGTAGCTCTGTGGTAGTGTCAGGTTCATCGGAAAATGGATAATGTAGATTTGTAAAAGGTAATTTTTCTTGAAACTCAGTTAAATAAAAATATACATAAGGATGGACCTTTGATTCAAAAAAAGGAACTATAAACGCTCCACTTGAAAAGGGGAAATGCCTAACCATAATTATTATGTTATGAGGGAAGTTTTTGTGGATTGTGGCAGCGCTTCTTATATTTGAGTAGAAGAAAAGAGGAGCTTACTACGAGTATATGAATTCTGAGATATTCAAAAAGTGGTTTTTCAATACACTTCTTCCAGCTATCCTTCTCAGATCAACGATTGTTATAGAGAAGCTACTTACCACTCTACAATGCAAGACAAGGCACCAACATTATCATCTAAGAAAGTTGATATGGTCCATTGGCTACAAAACAGGGACTGAAGACAGCGGAAGGCTGGACTCGTTCACTTACATAAACTAATACTTCCAGCTTATGTTACAGATCATAAAGGTATGACCTTGCATTTAAGGGAGTTTGATTTCCACCATATCATTGCCATTATAACCCGATTGAAATGGTTTGGTCTTACCTCAAGGGTTATGTAAAAGATCACAATAAACAATAAATTGAAGGATGTGTAAACCATTTTTGCTGTTGGCACTTTAAAACCAGACATGTGGGCCAAATACATAGAACATGTTTGAAAAGTAATAGACAGAGATGTCAGAGGGGCTGGAACAGAGATGTCTGCAAGACTTCATCATTAATTTGACACCAAGTGATTCCGATGATGGCATCAAGTGAGACAGTGAGTGATGAAGATTTTTCAAATTTAGATTTTGTGATGATATTTTTAATCACAAATGTATTGACACCAAAAAATATATACTGGGTTATAGGCTGATAGTATCATTTAAAAATTATATTTGAATGTGTTAACCTAATTTAATGTAGGTATGTTTGTTTTGTATAATTTTATGTATTATATTGTTATCGTATGCGCACTTTGATTAATTTTCTATTCACACATAGTGTCTGTAGAACGATAGCCTTATATTTTAAGTATAATTTTAGTTTAATTGTAATACCGAAATTTAATTGTAGTTAGTTGTAATTTAATTATAGTGGGGAAAATGTTGTTGTCATCATACCATATTTTAAAACCTTGACGTTGTAATGAGTCTTTAAATATTCAATTATATATTTCATAACTATTGCTATTGTGTGCGTTTTGTATGATTTCATGTACACTCATCATTGATGAGCCAACTTTACGATTGGGGTCGGGTCGGATCTACTGGTAGAGACCTAGCTGTAACCGCCATAAACAAGAGGACAAAATATAAATAGATTTGACCTTGATGTTGGATAAACCAATTTAGGTTAAATCAAGTGTATACAAAAAATATACACAAATAATAAAATAAAGATAATGTGACATTATTTACCACTCAAGTAAACAACAATTCTAGTTCGTAGAATAGAACTACTTTTTTTCTTTTCAAACCTATATTATCGGTTTTCTCAACCTCAATAGTTTGTTCTGAAAACCTACTAGTTCTCATAATGAAATAAACAAGTTCACGATTGTGCACCCTTTTAATTATAAAGATTTATTTTATTTTTTATCCTTTTCTTTAATATTTCTGAATATGAATATTAATTTTGTTAATTTGTCCTGTATAAATGTGGGTGTTATAATCAAGTTCCTTTTCTATTCAATTTTCAATGTGGGTCTTGTTAATCATGGTCTGAGTAATTATTGGTAAAAAAAAAATTAAAGATTTGTAAAAATAATAAACTTTATTTTCATAAAAATTTATACTTTAACAAGTCACACATATAAACCCTGTATATTGCCAGTTATCAAAACACAATTATAAAGCATTATTATTGAACTTAATAGTTCAGAAGTAATAAAGTTGTAATAATTTGTTCAGAAGTTGATAAAGATTAGAATATTTTAAAATATTATATTATATAAACAACATTAAATAATTTAAGTCTTTATATCATTTACTTGTTTAAAATAATGATGAAGTATTTTGAATATATTAAATGTAAAATTACAAAACAACATCTGAAAATGAAATTAACTTAGTAAAATTAATTTGAACATAGACATAAATGCAGAAATAACAAATATAATACATAGGACTAGCAGTATAGTTTTGATACGATTCTTTGTCATATTATTTTAAATATATATCAAGCCGTTTTAAACATTTTTTATTTATTTCATGTTAGCATAAATAAATATTAAAAAACTCCATACTTATATTCACTCTGTTTTCTATATTATGTACTTCTTGGATTCATTACATGATTTTCAGACATATATAATATGAATAAATAAAATTAGTTTAAACCAATTCAATCTAAATATTGTGATTGTATTATTTGAAGAATATTAATTGGCAAACAAATCATTAATCTATAATCTATTTTGTTCCTTTCTTATACCTTGTATATAATGTACATAAAAAAATATTCATAATATAAAATAATATAATGTAATAAATATATTCACCATCTAAAGTAACATTCATAATATGCACTTTTTTAAAAATCTTTTTTATGTAATTTATAGAGTTTAAAATCTAGCAAATATTTTCTATGAATTAAACTGAATTAGGTATACAGTATTAATATTATTAAAAATATGTTTAAATGAAAATGGTTAATCTAATATTACTGTAGTATTGTAGTGCTGTATTTGATCCGGCCTAGTAGTAAATAAGATTACCAATAAGAAAATCATTTGAGGGTCATGCAAAATTAAATTAATAGATTCATTTACTTCGTATTTAGGTATTTTTTTTTTTTTGTAAATGTGTGAAGTTCAGAAATAATACACAATAAAAATACCATGTTTCTGTTGTTTCATATACATTGCTTTCAATATGAAACATTATCATCAGTAATTTTACAGACAAAATGATTAATTATTTTTATACTTAATACTCTTTATGCTTAAGATTTGGAATGGTCTCAAGTATAAACAAAATAAGAGGCCATATTTTATTTATCTCTAAGTCATTTCAATTCAATCACGATAGAAAGTTGCTATTGTTATTATTGTGAAAAGCAACAAGAAATAAATTATTATATTCTTTATAATCTGAGTACATTTGAGGTAGGTACTGTAAAACATGTGACTCAAATACATTAAGAAATATATTATGTTTGATCGGTATATCATAACATTTTTAGAAAACAATTATTTTATATTTGTTCCTTGTGGAGATATAATAATAATATAAATAATAAAACATAAAAATTTCTGGCAACAAAATGACATTATTTGTCATTAATCATCAGTCTTACATATTCTTGAGATTGTTATATTCATAACTTATTTTATAAAAATATACTATTTCAATACCATTATAAATTTATATTATAAACAAGGATTTAAAAAAATATTTTACTTATTTGTAGTAACATAAATCCACCCGACTTACCATTACCTCTTTTTAATTTAAGACCCTTATTAATTTCCAAGGGTAGCTTTATAGAACACTTACAGTCTCTCAATCAGGATAGATGAAGCTCCACCTCCTCCATTACAAATTGAAGCACAACCTTTCTCTCCAGGCTTAAGAGCATGAAGTAGATGAACGACAATTCGAGCACCAGACATCCTGGATACATAATTATAAAAAATGGAGTTAATTACTTTTACAGTTATTACATTATCTACTACTATAATGTAATTGCATGTTAATGATAAATCATATCAACACACAGACACACACACACACACACACACACACACACACACACACATATATATATATATATATATATATATATATATATATGAATGATGATGAGGTCGTGCATATTTGAATTGATTTAATGTAACTATTTGGACTATCCCCTGTTATAGTAAGGAATTATGAAATAAAGTAACCCATCAATTATCCAGACGCTAATTAATTAAAATGTAAATTTTTCGAGCCCATTCTTCAAACATTTTGAGAAGGAAAAATCTATATACACAGTCCTGTTTATTGCTTGAATGGCTTTTAATAATAAATATGTTATCTAGAAAATGTAGAGAAAGCAAATTATTTCCGGTTCCTTTTAGGTGAAGATAATGAAACATGTCTTAACACTTTCAAAAAAATATAACAAACTCTCACTAAAAACAATCTAAGAAAAAGGTAAAATATACTATAGACTATTGTAGATGAAACTGAGATTGAAAACATCAATTTATCTGAAAGTAGAGAGGGACAAATGTTTAAGGTCTCTTCCAAAGGTCAAACCTTTGTCAATCCTTGGGTTTTATGAATGTGGAGAAAGTGATTCAAGAGAGTGGTTGGGGAGGAATAATGATGTTTATAGGATTTGATAAATGATGAAGAAACTGTTAACTCTATTATTACAACCAAAAATGATACTAATAATGGTGAAAAATGCCAATATTAGTGACTTTTTAAATAATCAATACACAAATTTCAAAACGCCTTATGTGGTCTAATGTCTATGTTGTTTAAGCTTATTATTTTATATCATCATCACATTTATGTTCTGTTCATAATTATCTATTTTGATTCAAATGTGTTATTGTGTAAAAGTGTTTTTTTTTTTCTACTGGATCTTACCCATGAAATCAAAACCTAAGTATAGTATGTATTTTTTTTTAAATACCTTGTTAGCGTATGCTTGATAATCCAAACAAATGGGTGATACGAATTACTCTCAGTCTCAATTAATTTGGACAATTGATGACATACTATAAATATGAAAAGTGTTCAAATTTAAAACGAGAGTGGGAAAATCATGGCTACTTTCTTTTGGAATTCAAAAAATTCTTTACCTCGATTTTCCACAGAACAGAGAACTATTATTACTGAATACTAATCCATGATTTTAAAAGAGAAAATGAAGCCAACAAATTATTTCAAGAGGAAAATTGCCTAGCCTTCAGTTTGTTTCTTTCAGGACAATGCTCACCACTGCCACTTTGACGATGTTGCAAGAGTCAAACTGGCCAAGTTTGAATTTTTAGAAATAAGAAGATTTTTAGTGATGGAATTTATTTTTCGTTATTTTGAATCCTATTAATTCTTTTTAACAAAGTGGGTTATAGTTAATAAAACATTAGAAAAGTACATAATATAGTCTATATAACTTAGTTTTAAAATATACAAGTGTGTGCTGCTTGAATTACTTACCGAAATATTGACGGAGGATTTAGATCACAAATTTGTCTATAAATACACAGGTTAAGAACAGAGTTAAGGGGGGGGGGGAGAAACAGTCTCTTTACAAGTTTTAACCCTACAACTGTTCAATGCTAAAGTATTATTTTCTTAAACAATAAATAAAAAATATTATTTTTACAAATATCATCATCATTTTTACCTGTATCATCCAAAACCAATAGCTTACCACCTTTTTCTAAGATATACAAAAGTTTTGTGTAATATTTGTGAACATATTTAGAAAAATAAATAAATAAATTTGTTACATTTTCATTATTTAAATAAAATAGCCTACATATTTAAAATTCACTCATTCACATGATTTGTGAATAGATACTAAATTACTTCAAAAACGTATGTAGACCTACATGTCCCAAGTAAAAACCAATATGCTTTTTCATTTTAAGCCAAAGTCCACACCTTGAAAACTAGTTCAGAAATTTCAATGCACCAGTTTCTGGGGATTTACACCTTTACTAAAGATCTGTACAATGGCTGTTTTATTTAAATAAATTACATTTATACTGTATTAAAAGAACTATATTATTTTTTAAGTGATCAATAGCAACAAGTTAGAAGTTTACTTACTAATGTAAAGTTAGTATACTTATAAAAGCTTAACATTCATAACATTTTTTTTTATAAAAAGTTTGGTAATAGTTTTAGAATGTATATATTTTTTTTAATCATCCTGTTACTTTTTAATGATCACTAGCAACAAATTAGAAGTTTACTTAGTAATATAAAGTTAGTATACTAATAAGAGCTTAACATTACATAACTTTTTTTTTTTAATGTTAGGTAATAATTTTAAAATGTTTATTTTTTCATCCTGTATGTAAAAATGAAAAATTATTTTATGTATATTAAGGTATGTCCTAGACTTTCAATTAACATGTTAGTTTGGTTAATATTATGTTAGTTTGGTGAAAAAGATATATATATATATATATCAGTATAGTATATACAGTATAAATCAGTATAGTTTAAACTGATTTGTAGAGTGGTCACAAGATTGGAATGTTTAATCCCCTTCCTGAACTTTCTCTAATAAATTAAAATTACAGTTACTTATTATTCTGAGTCGATCTTGAGTATTCTTTTGAGCCAGAATCCTTTGAAGTTTAGCTGCTGATTGGGCGTTTCCGTTGAAATTTCAGGTAATTTTTTTTTTTTTTATTATCCTCATCTGATTTGTTTGTAAACTTTATAGAGTCCAGATATTTAGAATTTATTCACATGATTATAGCATTTATGAACTTTAATATTGAAGTTTTTCTCTTTAATTTCTACTTTTATTTATACCAATTCTATCATTTTCCATGGAGCAATGCCTAGTTTTGAATGCCTAACTCTCTGAAACCCAATATTTTTTAGTACTCATGATCGCACAACCCTATGCTTTACAAAGGCTTTTCCCTGAAAAACTACTCGAATTAACATTTTTTGATAAATCTTTGTTTTTTTATTGAATTTCATGTTCGTTCATTTGATCATCAATTTTTTCATGTACCTTTAGTATTTACACCATTATTACAAAAATATCCGAATTTTAAATTTGATTCCATTAATAGATAAAAATAGAGAATTTACACTTATAGAAAGTATTTTATTTTTTAAACAAAGTAAGTCCTAACTTTCCAGCCAAAAAAAAAAAAAAAAAAAAATGTTGGGTACTATTTAATTAGAATTCAAAATCTTTGATGAATATACTAAAAGAGCATCTATATACATTCTATACAAGAGACAATACACAATTTTATTTTTAATTATCAAATTTGTTTTAAATTGAAGTATTATATGGCATACATACCCAATGGGATGGCCTAAACTAACAGCACCTCCATGAACATTGACAAGATCTGGGTCTATGTCGAGCTTCTTAATATTGGCCAACACAACAACACTGAATGCTTCATTAATTTCCCACAATGCTACATCTTCTTTCTTTACACCTGTTTTTTCCAGCAACTAAAATAACATACATATAAAACAGTTGCAATTCAAACATCAATTCAATATTTTATTTCTTACAAGAAATTAAAAGTTGTTAGTTTTAATAATTAATAAATGGTACATTTAAAGTATGTAAGAAATTGATCTTTCATTGAACTGTCTATAGCACTGATACAGGTTTGGTATAGCACATAAGCTATCCAGTCTGACTCAAGGTCACTCAACCCTCCCCTCCTCACTTACCAATAATATTGTCCTCGGATATGTTGTCACTTTATCTGCAAGCATGACCGATCTTTTTCGTAGCTACAGTACTGTGTTTTTTAGTGATTTTTAGCGTCTGTGTGTGTGTAATGATATTGTATTGTACAGGATTGTATAGTGTATACTTTACGGAATTGTGTACAAATTAGCTGAAAATATTCTTTTTGTGAAAGTTCCATCACACAATAGCACTGTTAAAACCAAATAAGTATTCTTCCATAATCCCAGATAAAATACTATAACTTGATTAACTTAACCCATAACTTAGTTAATTTTTTTTTAAACTCAACTGGGGTAGTGTATGTTCTCTTGACACAGTTCTTTATTAAATATACACCAATGATGAAGTGATTATCAGTTTCCCTTGACAATAAAACTATAAAGACAATGTCTACTATAAAACCAATATGTCTTCAAAAATTAACTTACAAAGTTAAATGAGACAATTAATGGTTTCAAATCACCTTTGGTATTGCAAACGCTGGTGCAATAGGAAAATCTATTGGTTCTGTAGCTGCATCTTGAAATCCTAAAATACGAGCAACAGGAGTACAGTTTAATCTCTTCACAGCTTCGGCAGTCATTAACACGCAAGCAGCTGCTCCATCGTTGAGTGTTGATGCATTACCAGCTGTCACAGTGCCACCATCTCTCTAAAAAATAATAATAATAATAAAAGTTAAAATCATTATTAATATTTTTGAAAAGATGATAAAATTGAAGAAGATATAAATTTCAATATTTTACTTTTTCTTGGATAAATTTTTTAATTTTCAGGATAGCTATTATGAAGAGTTTCCCCACTAATACTAATGAAAATATAAATTATGAAATGACAATTTGAGAAATCGTTTAGAATAAAGGAACTAACTATTTTATTATTTATATTTTTGATACTCTTCTGAAGGAGACAATCCGTATTTGTTTTGATAAATTTGTTTTTATGAGTGATTTAGATATGAAATTGAATTTTAAGAATATATTATAATCCTTAGCCGATTTTTTTTTTTTTTTTTTTTAATATAGAATTATTTAGGAAACAGAACCTCAAAATTGTTTAGTGTTCAATATTTTAGATTTTTTTCAGAATTGGTGTATTGTTAAAATGGAAACCAAACTTCTAATCTATATTTTGTCATTTTATTAGTTTTCTTCTGTTTTTGTGCTATCAGCAAAATATTATGTAGTCTTTGATCAATTTACATGTAAGTCATCAACTATGTAGTCAATTTTATCCCCTTTCCGCTGTAATTCAGATTTATAAAATCACAAAGTTCCATTTAATTATTTTGTAAATAATAAATAACTCGCATAGACTGGGAATAACACTTAAAAAAATTGTCTTTTGACGTTTAGTAATTTAATAATAGATTAATCGCACAATGAAAACGTAATGAGTACACAAACGTATATTTTCTAGTAAAGGTTTTTTGTTTGTACCTTCAAAAGGATAGAATAATAAACAAAACATTTCTAATAATTAAAAGTTAATAATCTGCATTATGAAAACCTTGATTATTTAGCTATGTTATCTGTGTAAAATAAAGATGGCGGTAAAAAACCTCTAATCCTGTCTCGGATTGTACGTGGAGTCAGAAAACATCTGTATAATATTGTTTATAGTTTCCTTCTTGATTTTAAATCCTAAAAATATAACATTCATAAATAATAAATTATTTAAAGTCTTACCCTTTATAAAAATCTCTGCATGTAAGCTTATAGTATTGTAAATGTGGGTAGTCTTGTGTTTTATACTATTATCACCATTTAAAATAATAACTCCAAAAACTGTGGGAAGATCAGAGACAGACAACCAATAGCATCATTCCAACATTACTAATATTTCAGACTCGAGAGGGTTTGTGGCTCTTTCTCATATTCAACATTACAAATGTAATATTTCATAATTTTACTTTATTTATGTGTGCTAGAAACTAAAATGTAAGCCAATTGAATTTTTTTGTGGCAATAAGAAAATGAATAATAAGGAAATACAACAAAAGAGTACAAGGACAATTAGTGTTCCCACTACTGTATTATTTGCATGTAGTTTATTTGGTATATTATCTGTGTTAGTATTAAGCTAAATCCATCGAACTGTTGACACCAGGCCAATGAAACTCTTATAGGCGGAGGAATAGTTTTACCATTGAAATCGTGTAGAGCTACACCACTAGAATTTACAATGGCTGGAGTTGATTCCTTGAAGTTATGATCTTATGAGATAGATGTTGCATGGTTATTTGTCCCGTTCAAATTTGTAACAGTTTTAAAATAACTGTTTTGTTAGTGGTCTTAATGACAGCCTTCTGTTAAACTGTTTTTGGTGTGACGTTATTAAAAAACAAACAAAAATTAAGTTGTGTTATGTTAAAATATAACTGTATTTTCTGGAAGAACTTTTTTCTTTTTTTTACTATTCCAAGGAAAGTCTAAAGATTACTTTACATTGTAGATATTTTATTTAAAAAATATTTATTGTAGATTATTTACATGTATATTCAGTAGAATTGTTGAATTTGTTAAAGTTGATAATGGATGTTATTGTTTTATAAATGATACAAGTAACATAAATAATATACTAAGGCTATAAGTAATATAATGTTTTCTTTATTGAAACCATACTTACAAACTTAGCCTAAATTTGGTTAGTTTAGGTACATTTGTACAGATGAAATATAAACTTCCAATTTTTACTCATTCATTCTTTTTTTCTCTAGCTTATACAGGGTGAGGCAGTGAAATAATTTATTTAGAAAAAAAGGATAATTGTTTTAACATAAATCTTAAGTACATGAGTGGAAATTAATGTTTTACCTTAAAAACAATTATTTTTTGAATACAGTGTCAGTAAGGTGGCGTCCTTGGTTTTGCACACATTGTTGAAGTCTGAGATGAAATCCACCCATGACGTTTTGTAGCATCTGCAACGGAATGTTGTTAATTTCCTGCCAAATTCGCTCCTTCAGGTCTTCTTTTGTTCTTGGTGAATTTTCCTGGAAGACTTTGCACTTAAGATAGCCCCAAAAAAGAAGTCTGGAGCTATCAAATCTGGTGAACGGGCAGGCCAAGGGATATCACCATTCCTGCTGATAAGACGTCCTGGAAATGCGAGTATAAGCAAATCCATTGAAACATTAGCAGTATGGCTTGTTGCACCATTTTGCTGGAAGAGTGTTTCTTCATTTGGATCATACTGATAGATTTCAGGCAGACCAAAAGTTACCAACATGTCAGCATAACGTTGAGAGTTTGCCGTCACTGTGTTACCATGTTCATCTTCAAAAAAATAGGGTCCCACGATTGCACGAGATAACATTGCACACCAAACTGTTACTTTTTCAGAATGGAGAGGTTTTTCATGAAGTTCATTTGGGTTATTTTTGGACCAATATCGGAAGTTCTGCTTGTTCACGTAGCCACTAAGGTGAAAGTGGGCTTCATCACTCATCCATAAGTTGTGCGTAGACTTATCATTAATAATGCTATATGGAGCATGGCCATTATTTCTAAGTGTTCTTATTAACTCGAGTGATAGTGTATGTTTAGTGTTTTATGTAGTTTTAACAACGTGTTCCTCAACAGTGGCATGAACCACCGAAACCGTTAATTCGACAGGATATATTTAGAGTGCATGACTAAATTAATTACCCATTTATTATAATAAATCACTATAAATTAAAAAATAATAAACTCACAAAACATAATTTGAAATGCAATTAACTTGGCTGAGCGCCAGCAATGCTAGCATACAAAATGGCTATCTCGGACAAAGATTTTAAAAAAACAAGACTGTTTGGGAAGCACGACTATGAAGGTACAGTACAAACAAATTATTTGCACCACAGAGATGTGCTATATAAATAAAAACTCTAAACTTAGTCTTTCCAACAACATATAAATCGTCGGAAAAATCAAAATATTACTAATCAATATTTGATATAAAGTGTGACTGTCACAAAAGGCACTGGCACAGTTCATTTTGGCCATGACATTTTAAAATGTCTGTATCTCACTAACTATGAGAGCGACGATAATTTAGAAGCCACCGCTCGAAAGAGAAAGAAAATACTCTACAATATACAGTAACTTTAATGATTTATTAAATTTTTTTTATTACGATTTATGATTTAAGAATTTGTAAGTACGGATCATGAGCTTTACAAAGGTACTTAAATTATTGTGATAGGATGATTTTTAGTGGGTAAATGTTATTATGTAAAAAAAGTGATCCTACATTATCAATAGCCAGTTCCAGGGTTAAAACACAATAGGTTCAGGATTTCAGAATGGTTTTCATTATGTGGGAAACTTCCCCAATATTCTTAATCAATCATTTTACTCAGGTTATCATTGTTTAATCGTACATAAGGTAGGGCGATCAGTAGTACTACCATGCTCCTTGATTGAATAAATAGTAACCCTATAGGGATACCGCTTAGAAAAGAACCTCGTGGCGGTTTTGTCTCGTGTAGGTAGAACTGTGGTGGAAGGGAGAGGGAGAACCCGAGTTTGGCCAGACATACCCGCCCACTGATTCATTGCGTAGGGCTTAATATTTTCTTTTTCAAAACTACTACAGCGCTAAAAAACTGTGTATGTATATTGTTTATGTTCCTGACAACTACAATTAGTAAATTTAAATATTCTACAAAGTAAAAGACGTAAAAAAACATTAAATTATAGGTTCTTAATTTCTTTATATTATGGCAAAATGTAACAATTTATCCCCACCACCGCTCCAATCCCCTCCCCGTCATCGCTCCTAATGCACGTGCAAGCCACTCTTGAGATGATTGTTCTATGCAGGTTTCTTTCTATCTGGCAGGCCTATAATAGCTATATGTCAATTCTTTGTATTCTCCAAACGAGATATAATTAACATACCTTATTTCAAGTCGATAGTAGTTTTTTTTATATTAGAGTAATGGCTACATGTTACGCTGCCATAGGCAATATCATCAGGCCAGCTAATAACATTAACACTTTTGTTTACAAACATATATAAAAATCTCGGGCTGGCACAAATAATCGTGCAGAAACGCCACTCGTTAAAAGTTAAAAATTGTTTTTGTTCCCAGTATTTTGACCAGATCTTCACTAGCTCAGTTAGATTGGGATACTGATACTTTAATGTTCCTTATCATATATGTATTTTGCCCTATTCTGATGTTCAAATATCAAATCATACATGTTATTTGGAGGTGAAATTTACTTTGTTATTTAAAATTGATGCCTATGACAACTAAACATATAGCCATTACTCTAATAAAAAGAACTATTTTATCGACTTAAAATAAGATATATTAATTAATTAAAGTAGTTCTAAGGCAAACCAATGAATATAATATGTAGCTATTAACCTCCATGGAATAGACTCCAGGATAACATCAGTTAGCAAATAATTTTTTTTCACAATGATATAATTATTAAATTCCATATATTATCAAACGAACCTGAAAAGCTGTTGGTAACTTTGTAAACTTTTCAAAATTCACTCGCTTGAATTCTTCATCCTCTGTAATAATAACATCTGGTTTTCCTATACAAATATACATCAATATTAACATTAAGTTCAACTTATAATAGGCTAGAACAAATCTAATTCTACTATATAATTAGAAAAAGTACTATAGCTTTATGCCATGGTAGTATTGTATGGTATAGGATATCCTTTCTTAAAAATAGATATGCTACTACAAAATCTCTTCTTTGCATACTCTTAGTGAAGGAACATTTTGAGTTGGAAGTATATTTTTAAACCTATTTTATTTTTATAATAATATTTTTATAACCTTCTTCCATGCTATAAAAGCCTCCTTAGCAACAAAGCTGACAAATACCACAATGTTCAGGTTTATTTAATTGCAAATGAAATATGAGAATGATACACATCAGTTTTTTTTTATAGATGCAGATATCTAGGAAGGTCCTACAAAATATTAATTCATCATAACATACCAGATAAAAGCCAGTATTTATTTTCCTTCATAAAGAAGTTTATCACATAGGATTCATCATGACAGTTTGATCTAAATTAAAGTTTTTCCCATGTTTTGGATGTAACGGGCCATGAGACCTAACTTTGATACTACAGATACTAGGATAATTATTTATACAAAACATTAGAACAAAAATGGTGCTCTGAAGCTAGATTAATTAAACTAGTCTGGGGATTTTATTATTTAAAATGTTTTTTTTTTTTTAATACTGCAAATTTCACTGTGAATACAAACTTTTTGTTATAACTTGAAAGTAGCAAGAATTAATCATTTTGACTACCAGTGTTACCAGTCCGAAACAGCGCTCATATAAAATATCTCTGCTTGACCTCTGCACTGCCAGCTTAAAAGTTTTGCAACCAAACTTTGTAAACATGATGACATTGCTCTTTAATATAAGATCTTGTTGATGCAACTAACTGGTTGCATTATACCAATAAAGAGTTTTTACTCGTTACCGGTATTAGTAATTCAAATGTGAACAATTTTTATTCAAAAGTTATTTCAAAACAAATTTTGTAAAATTATTTTGGAAATGTTAATTGAAAACTTAACCTAAAATATTTTTAGACTTCTATTTTATAACTTATTTCAGTACATGTGTGGCCCAGCCAAGGAGCTCACCAAACCAAAATCATAATAATTATAAATTAGGATGTAAAGGAATTCTAAATAATAAAATTTGAATTGGCACTTGCGATTTTGATGAGCAGTGCAATATGACGTAGAAGAAGGGGAGGGGAGAGACGAGGAGTGGAGGGCTTGAGCTAGCGAGCCGACCGGGAGTCTGTTCCGAGAGCCGCCAGTTGTGACCGTCTCCACTTCTTTTGACCAGCTGGAAGCTCCGGCTGGCTGGAGACCGCGTACACTTTAGCCGAATCTTGTCAGGATGGGCCAAGGAGTCGGGTTAGGACGCTAATGAACGCACGCAACGCAAGTGAAATTAAATGTTATATTTTATTATAGTGCCGAATTAAAGATTACAGAATTATTTATAACTTATTAAAAAGACATAACGGCAAGATAAAGCCTTAATAGTGGCCGAAAAGCATACCGTTTAATTTAACTAGCACGTGGCCGAAAATGGACTGACCTGACCTCGTCCCGTAGCGGTCTTTCTTTTCGCGGCTCTCGGAACAGACTCCCGGTCGGCTCGCTAGCTCAAGCCCTCCACTCCTCGTCTCTCCCCTCCCCTTCTTCTACGTCATATTGCACTGCTCATCAAAATCGCAAGTGCCAACTCATATTTTATTATTTAGAATTCATTTACATCCTAATTTGTAATTATTATGATTTTGGTTTGGTGAGCTCCTTGGCTGGGCCACACATGTTTTCTGGCATAGGCCAATTATTATGTACTAAGCAAATTAGTTTAAATATGATCACTGAAAGAAGATAATAGAGCAACTATTAATATAAGAGCATTTTATCTATTTTAAATAAACTTATTTATTATTTATTTTCTATACAGCTTGTTCATAGTCTACCTATTTTGCATATTCTTAATTTTTAAGTAATTTAGGGACAGATTTAAATTAATTGGTTTCTTTTAAGATGTTTATTAAGAGAAATGTCTACCTGTATTGATAATCTAATTGTGACACTATTTTATCAAATGCTTTTTAAGTGGTAAATGTAATATTTCTTATATTAAATAATCTTTCAACATAGTTGTATACTACTGCAATCACATAATATTTTCCTCTAGGGCTATCATAAATTACATAATTTAACAATTAATTATCAACTTTATCTGTTAAACTTGTTCAAATGTCTCGCACACTATTGCCCATTATAAATGTACTATACGCCTAACTGAATAAATGTTAACTATTTAATTACCGCCTACTTACTGCCTAATAGCAATTTTATTCTAAAAACAAAACAAAAATCAGTACTAATCTTATTGTTAGTAGGACCTATTGTAATATACTGTTGTTTATGTTGTAAACCACGTGGTTCACTACATTCACAAGATAAGCTTGATAAGCTTACAGATCAAATTACCGCCCTCAATGATGTTGGAGTTTTAATAGATGCTCAAATAGCAAAAGTTAGAACTATCGATATAACCCCAAGCGATTTTAATTTCGAAACAGAATTTTAATTCTGTTTTCCAGGAAAACATAAGTATTTTACGTGCTCTTAAACTGACATTTGTGCTGATAGCCTTTTTACAACCGCACATGTTTTGAGAAAGTTCGATCATGACTTCTGCTCAAAATTTGAGCATAGGAGAACCAATTCTCAAAATGTTCCAACCAACCAAAAGTTTTTGCATTATGTCAAAAAGAAGAAAAGTAATAATGTATTTAATAGTTTTTTTTTTTTTTAATACAGAACCACCAATTGCGGTGTTTAACTACCAAAACTTTAATAAATAGTGATATTGCGAGCACCGTAAATAATAATGCCTCCTCAGAATAAAAACATGGTGAACCGCCATACTAAAAACCATAATTCTAGGCAATTCTAACACATCTGCAACATTCCATAATTATATAAAGTAGGGCAAAAAATAAAGTAGCTTGCCTTGCAGGAGCCTGCCCTAAACTGTGTATTAAGATAAGTGAACCCCATACGCCATCTTATAAAGTTTTGGAAAAGAAGCCAAGCCAAGCGGGAAGAAGGCATCCTTTGAACAGTCCAGTTTTAACATCGAAGACGTATAGACACGTACCGCGACGGACTACAAAATTTAGAGTTTTCAGTTGTGTTAAGTGAAGAAAAGTGTAATTTTGTGCTTGACGAGAGGACATATAAGTGCTAAGAATACCAGAACTCCAAATAAACAATACCAGGACTATAATACGACAAATTGGTGAGATCTATCCAGAATATTCCAACCTTCTAATTTTCAAAACAAATTTTTCAAATTCATTTTCCCATAATCAAAATTTAATATAATATTTGGTTGAGAATTTTAATAATTATGATCAGGAGACTGGATAAAGTCAGCTTGTTATCAAACAATTGTATTTCATTTAATATTTAACTTGTTTTATGTTTTTTTTCTGCAACATTCCATAATTTGACAAAATTATAAAAATCGAATAATATTTACAAATATAACGAAATGTAATATCGTCGAGATAGCAGACCGGAAAGACAGAAAGCTACGCCCACCATACGTCAGACAATCGAGGCGGAGTGAATGATGTCACGGAAGATAACGTGATCTCATTGGCTAGGACAAAAGATGTCGGTTTCTCAAATGTATTGCAAGTATTAATGTAAAAATTTTAGAAATAAATTATTTTAGTTATAAGGAATATAGAGAAATAATTATATTATGAGATCGTACAAAATTAAAATAAAAAATATTATAATATAAAAATCTTTACATATCTTTCAGATTGAATAAAAAAACCTATAAAATTATGACAACGATTCGTTTCATACTGTGTATTAAGATAAGTCAACCACCATGCGCCATCTTATAAAATTTTGGAACAGAAGCTAAGCAAGAAGAAAGCGTCCTTTGGACAGTCCAGTTTGAACATCAAAGACGATAGACACGTATAGCGATGGACTACAAAATTTGAATATTTTAATTGTGAAAAGTGAAGGAAAGTATAGTTTTTTTTTTGTTTGTGCTTGACGAGAGAATATATAAGTGATAAGAATACCAGGACTATAATTCAACAAATTGGTGAGATCTACCCTAAATATTTCAAACTTCCTAAATTCTAATACAAAATTTTCAAATTTTTTTAATCTAATATTGGTTGAGAATTTCAATAAATACGATCAGGAGACTGGATAAGGTCGGTACGTTAACCTACCCTGAGATTGTTTATTTCAATTAATATTTAACTTATATTTTGTTTCTAATTCTTGACCATTTGTTTTTTTTTTTTTTTTTTTTTTTTGATATAATAAAATTTAATTTGATTGTTTACTTTGTAAACCCGTGTGTGTTCATTTACCATTGAGAGTAAAACATATAATTAAATTGATATAAATAAATATAATATAATATATTGTATTTCTAATTCTTGGTAGTTTTTTTTGTAGTTTTGATATAATAAAATTTAATTTGATTGTTTACTTTGTAAACCCGTGTGTGTTCATTTACCATTGAGAGTAAAACGTATAATTAAATTGATATAAATAAATATATAATATATTGTATTTCTAATTCTTGGTAGTTTTTCTTGTAGTTTTGATATAATAAAATTTAATTTGAATGTTTACTTTGTAAACCCATGTGTGTTCATTTACCATTGAGAGTAAAACGTATAATTAAATTGATATAAATAAATATATAATGTATTTCTAATTCTTGGTAGTTTTTCTTGTAGTTTTGATATAATAAAATTTAATTTGATTGTTTACTTTGTAAACCCTTGTGTGTGTTCATTTACCATTTGAGAGTAAAAACGCATAATTAAATTAATGAAATAAAAAAATATTGTACATCAAACTCAGACTGGATCCAATGCCAGAGTTGAAGAGATTATTACTATTTAACTCGGTAGCCCCAGAGAAGATTAATTTGCTAGCCATAATAGATTTGTATATTAACTCAAAAAACCAAAATATAAGCAAGAAGTCAAACACAAGATGTCACTTGTTGGTTGGGAGATTACACATTGTGTGGTTTCTCCATTCACCTGACTGCAGTTAAGATCAGTGTCCGTGACTGTCTAATTTTCTAGCCATGTAATTGAAGGAACCCAAAAGTTTTCAAGTGCTGTAACAACACCACTGATGTCTGAGATTAAGTCTTGGGTCGTCACAACATGTATATACAAAATTAGCAATAAAACTATTTTAATTTTATATATACCTTTTTTTTGTGGTACAGGCACATGAACCAACTCAGCTGCTATGGCACCACTGCTATATGCTAATGCACTCTTTTTGTAACTATTAATAGCATAATCATCTTGTTGCTGTCGAGAAATGCCCATGTTCTTTGCTGTATTTTCAGCACAATTTCCCATATGAATTTTGTTATATACATCCGTTAAGCCATCAAATACAATTCCATCCTAAAATAAATAAGCATCGGTCATTTAATGTAAATCAAATAACTTTTACTATCTGTATGCTTGAACTCACTTTCTTTAGTAATAAGCAATCGACTAAAACTTTGCAAATACAACCACGTTAAACATCGTCAATTTTTTATTTTAATTAAATATTTCACTAAAAAATTCAACCTTATTTAAAAATAATATAGGCTATTTAATTTTGTATATTATTTCTAGATAAGGCAATAATTTTGACACCCCTCCTCGCTGGTACCCAATATGTTTGTCCTATAATGCAGAAAGTGGGAAGAAGTGAACACAAACAATTATATTCATGTTCTTGACAACGGTTCTGGCAACTTGATAAATATTCATTGCATTTGGATTTGTAATGAAATGGACAACTACAACAAATAAAATCACAACTATTAACCTTGTAACAATTTGTATAAATTAATAATTAAATAAAAGGCAATTTGTACTTCCACAATATTTTTTAATGAGCTGTGCCAACCACGGTTTCGCCAACTACGGCATTGTCAAAAGCAGCTTACAGACTAATGTACAAGAATTTTACAACAACACAAAAGGCCAAGAGAAGGTTGACCATTGACCAAAATTACTGTTAGGTTAAGGAGGAGGGAGAGAGGGAAGATACCTAGGCCCAAATAGGGGTTGCAAGAGTGGTGAATTACTAAGATCTAATTGTTCATTAATAACTAAGCTAGAGTCCTTATTGATTATTCTCTTAATTTCTCTAAAAGTTCATTTGTTTTCAATCGGTTTCTATTTAAATTTTAAACTGCCAGTTGTTATTTTTAACTTTACCTAACTTTCAACTGTACAGAAAGTTAGACTTTTTTTGATTAAAAAATAATTATTATACTAATTCTCATTTTAAAGAATATTATAAGGAAAAGAAAGTCATAGAGCACATCTTACTAAATAAGTTTTGTTGAGATAAATAGAAACAAAACTTTCATAAATCTCTTACTGTAAAGTTTTTTGCCATGGCCAAAATTCTACTTAAAATGTTAAATCACAGACTAACTAATTATATAATAATGTGTTTAAGCTAATTACTGATAGTTGAAGTATATTTCAAAAACTGATTATAATTGCATGATAATTAATAAACTGATTCAAAAACATAAAATTTCATGAATTTGTGATCTTAAAATGATAAAAAATATTTATCACAAAATTGTAACAAGTAATGAGCAACTACAAGTTTTAGTTAAATCAACTAAAATAGTAAAATCTTCATTATACCATGGTTGGAAAAGGCAAATTGATTAGATTCAGCTTAGTTTGTAGATTTTCTCCCATTAATGTGCAATCATCAGATAGTTCCGAAGAAGCATATTTTGTGAGCCTATAACAAGGCAAACAGGATTTTAAATACAATTTTTTTCAATTGCTAACAAAACCAGGTGAAAATCCTGTCTCTTTTGAGTTACAGATTTAATTAATACGGTAATAATACTCTAACTGTGTTAATTACAAGTTCAATGAAATATTTATAATTTTTTGTTATAACTGTTTAAGCAAGCAAAGTGATAACTTGTTTCTTTTGTACAGTTCATCTGGTACAAGATTAGCATAAAACCCACAGACAGAGCAAGAACTTGCACAACTTTCCACTGTATTAAAAATTAATTTGAAAAATATACTTTGACTATAAAAACTCTATTATAACTTTTTTTTAAATACAAAATATTTAAAAGTTAAAATTAATTATGTATGATATGAGGGTGGCATATTCCTTGGGTTGGTTAATTTATTTTCTACATTTTTTAAATTCCTCTGTTGATTTTTGTTACTTTATTTTATTTTTCCACGTTAACTAATATGTTTTTCATTATTATGTTTTGACTCAACATTTAGAAAATAATAGAAAAGAGTCGGTAATGCACATGGATTTTGTAGTCTGTACTACAAAACTCCATAAATCTATATGCTCCACTCTCAACAATTTTCAAGATATAGACTTGTAACTTGCCTCACTAGTAAAAAAATATACTAGCTAATATCCATAACAAGTTTAAAGCTGATATCTCAAAAATTATTAAAAGTAGAACTGGTATATACACTGATTTTTTTTTCATCAGTCGGCTACTATAAAATTAATTTATCAACTTTAATTTCAACAATCTGTGATATATTTACTCGAAACTATAGCAAGTTTCAACTCAACATCGTAAATATATTTTGTTTAATGGAGCTGGAAGAACCACAGATTTTTTTTAGCAAAATTCGAGCACACATTACTGCGTTTCTTTAAAAAAAAAATTCAAGATATATTGAAACTGGTACATTAGTAAAATACTTATTAGTAAACATGTATGGGCTACCAATGATATATTGATTTTTTTAAAATAAAGATGGTAATGTAGATCTTCATTTTCCATTGGTAAAAGTACAAAATTCAACCAGTCTCATAAATATATGAGATATTGACTTGAAACTCAGTAGACAATTCTAAAGCATGCTTATGAGCTAATATACTAAGTTTCGAGTCAATACTTTTTTTTGGGCTGTGATGGCCTCCGTCAGAGGCCTCGCTGACGTCAACCTAAAGGTCTGAGTCAATACTTCATAAATTGTTGAATCTAGAATGAATGTGAATAATTTAGAGTTTACCTTAGTTACCTATCTAGTTTTACAAAACAAACTTTCGAACACCCTATTCGACATTTTAATTTTCCATAAAACTCTTTACCTTACACAAAATTTTAACATCTCTTGTTTCAACTAAAGTCTGTCACTTGTCCATTGTTTGTTTTTTCGCTGTTAACCTTATTTGAAGATTGGTTTCACAAAGCGTGTAAGGAAACAATATTATATATAAAAATAAAACTTACAAGTAAGTTAACACCACCGTAATTTGTTTCTCCACGTCTCATATAGAACGGAACATTGGACATGGACTCCATTCCACCAGCAACCATTATATCCTGATGACCACACATTAGGTTCTGAGCACCAAGTTGTATCGCTTTCATTCCCGATGCACACACTTTGTTTACTGTTGTACAGGCTGTGGACTTTGGCAAACCTGGCAAATATGATATATTGTAGTTTATAGTAATAAAGAAACATGTTATAAGCTAAGAATAAAACTCATGTTTTCACATAATATATAGGTTAGGATTAGAGAATGTTAAGTTTTTGTTTTTTTTAAATCAGTTAAATCACCCCCACTTGGCTTTGTTACTATGACTTTTGAAAACAAGTTCAAAACTTTGGGTTTGTTTTGTATTTTTAGGGGATTCTGAGACTAATAACATACAAATGAATATTAAATTCAAACTCAGTGCCTAAAAATTCGAAATTATACCTTTTATGAGTTACATTAATTTGTTGTGAATCCCTATTTTCATCCCTCTCCCATAGTTTAAGCTTTATTTACCAAAATATAATTAACCTAAGAGGCACTTAAATCATACAAAACTTCAAAATGTTGACTCTTTTTGTAATCACTTTTTACTTTCCCTTTATTTTTAACCTTAACCTTTAACAAATTTGGGAATAAGTTGAATGATTATATAGGACACTCACCTAACTTTAGGAGTTATAGTCAATCTGACCACTCTTGTTCCTGACAAAAAGACCATAGACACACTCACAACATATTATGCCATAAATAGTGTAAATTCTAGGTGCTGAATCCTAGAAAATGTGATATTTTTCACCATAACAATAATATTTTACTAAGTAATTGAAAAGACAAAAAGAGACATGAAGCATGTCAATGTGCTGCTTACCTAACATTTATTTCAAGTTACAACTATGTATTTACTAAATGTATTGAAGAGTTAAATATAATAATAAAGATACAGTACCTGCAAATAAAGTAGCTTGCCTTGCAGGAGCCTGCCCTAAACCTCCTTGACAAACACTTCCCATGTAAACTTCTTTTACTTCATCCTTAGCTACAGCTGCACGTTCTAACGCAGCCTTTAAACAAAAATTCAATCAATCAAAATAAAGATAAAAATAGCAAAATACAACAAAAGAAATGAAATATATACCAAATGAATATCAGTGGTCAGAAAGTAATATTAACAAGAAACAAATCTAACAAAAAATGGGACTGGCAATTGCTGTTTATTTTGTAAATACAGTAGAACCTCTGTTAACCAGCCTCGGATTAACCGGTCCTCGGATTAACCGGCCTATATCGTAGTGTACTGGTTGGATGAGAGTTTCCGAAAATAAATTGTAATTGAAACACCAAAGCGGCGGCGATATCAAACGACTTTGTCGATAGCGGTATCCCAATGTTGGCAGCGTAAAAACACCTCGGTACCAAAGTGGCGGCGATATCAAACGACTTTGTCGATAGCGGTATCCCATTGTCGGCGACGTAAAAACACCACGGCACCAAAGCAGCGGCGAGTCAAACGACTGTCGATATCGGTATCGCATTGTCGGCAGCACCAAAGCAGCGGCGAATCAAACGACTTTGGCGATAGCGTATCCCATTGTCGGCGGCATAAAAACACCGCGGCATTGGCATCCGTCGGTATAGCAGACATACACAGACAAAAACATTTGATGGGCCGCTTTATTTCCACGAATCAATTTAGTATAGCCTACATTATGGAAAATATAACATTTCTTTTTCTTGGAAGCTTGTGTTGGTTTCGTTTGAGACGCAGTTAAATGTGTCAAAAGACTTGACAGGGGGGAAACTGTAAAAAAGCTTTGTAGTGTTTAATTTTTTCATGTTTGATGTATAATATACATAACATAATATATACGATACATTTATGTACAATAAAATGAGTTGCAATAACATCTTTATTGCATAATTCTTAGTGCTACCTGATTAAATGAGCTTTCTTTGAACGAAAACCGATTTTTCACGGGAGCCTCGGATTAACCGGTCAAACGGGCAACCGGCCCGGGTGTCAGTCCCGACTAGACCGATTAAGAGGGGTTCTACTGTAATCTAATAATGTAACAATCAAACATATTATGTATATTTTCAAGACAGTGGTTCATCCAGATAGAGTTCAATGATATCTGAACTCAAAGTCACTAAGTATCGCTTATATGTATATATAGATACATAATGATTCATGAATTTAGTAACTTGCTTCCAGATGAAACATTTGTTTAAAATAATTTTCTATACAATACACTACTGTAAGCCATAAAATATTGTAATAAGACCAAAATATCAAGGGTTGATTTTTACAAATAAAATTTGGTGCTTTTATATTTAATGAATTTTGGTTAATTATAACATTATTAATTGTCAGTTGTGAATAAATGATAATAAAAAACATTATAATGATAATAAAAGTATATCTATGAGTAAAATTAATTCACAAAACAAATATCTAACATTAGATGAACACTTGTACTGTAAAACTACTTTAGCTGTACAAATGACGCAAACATATCTTCCACTCGTTCCAGAGGTTTATTTTAACAGAACAAAATCATAGCCATTCAAAAACATAAAGCTCCCTACAAATTCATCACTATAAGCACTAAGCAGAGATTTCATTATTTATTTTTTGTGAATGTATTATTTCAAAATAAATTCAAGAAAGAAAGGATTAGTGATGTTATCCAGTGATATTTCCATGTGAGACGGATAGGAATAGGAGTTGCTCAGCACTGTCTCCCACTCGCACTGCTAAAGCAAATCTATTGTAAATATTGTAACATCCAACATCATTAGAAGTAGATAATGGTTAAACTTTATACAGCATTAAACTAATGTACAAAAATACACTCGGAACAGATGCAACATGTTTATTAGTAAACAGATGCAACATAGCTGTTTATTAGTAAGTACATGCTGTGAACTTTTCTCCAGGTAGATAATTAATTCCATACATACCAGTAGTTCACGCCCAAATTTATAAATTACATAATTAATCATTTTAAATGTGTAATCAAAGACATAAATAAGATTGTTTTTGTTTCAAATTTTTCTCTTTCTCATTACATAGCTGGTTTTGTATGGATAGGAGACACAGACTTACCTTGGAAATGTGAAGTCTTGAAAGGTGCTTGGTATTACCTAATAGTATGCAAACAGAAAAACACAATAAAATACTATAGTTCTGAAATATTTCGTAAACGTTGTTCTCTTTCACAATCAATAGAGAGAAGAGAGATTGAGAATTCTTCTTTTTATTCTCTCTACCGACAGAGAAAATAACTATTAAGTTATACCAAGGACCGCTTTTCAAGGTAGGCTTGTGTCTCCTATTTATACAAAATATAACCATAACAGGTCATGTACCCTATTAAACTCTAACCAAATTACACAGTAGGAAGGTTTTATAATGCAAAATTTATAATACAGTAGAAGTCCGATAATCCACACGTTCAGGTTCGGCTCGGTGCCGGACTACCGAAAATTCCGGTCTATCGGGCGGTGCCCCTTCTTTTTAGTGTAGGCTTTGCTTGTAACAATTTGTAATATTTTATTAACAAGAAAAAGAAAGAGAAAAATTATTTGAACTTGAAGAGTTCTTACTTTTTAATTTAATTAATGAAAATTGAATTTAACTGTTGTTATTTGATAATTATTGGACGCCAGACCTAAGGTCATTGATTAACATATAAAAAATGAATTTTATTAAATTTATAATCTCTGGGGTCGTAAGCTCTTTTGAAAGTGTACTGCACAGTGAATTTTGGTATGTAATGAAAACACTTGTCTCTGAAATATTAACATAAAGATTTATTAAACATATTTTGAAATTAGTTTTAACATAATTCAAAAGAAAACAAATTATTAACATACATTGATTACAAAAGATGCTACGTAAAGTCTTGCTACACTATAGATTCTATCAATTCTGAACAAGATCGATTATATGTTTAACTTTAAAATATTGACTTTACTTTTGAAATTATATTATTTGAGAAATCAAACTTGCAAGTATTTAATCCATTAATAGAATTTAAAAATTTAGATATAAGTGTTTTACTTATTCTTTTTATCGATTCAAGAAATATATAAAACAAAAATTAATTGTCCTTCATTGAACTGATATTTGGACTCACATAAAATATCTTATGAAATAATTGAAATTCATGTATATTATAGACACAATTCAAATACAATACATACAACATGTTATAGAGAGTTTATATGAAACCATAGAACCTGTGATTCACTTGTGCTGAGAATTGTCTATCGAGTAACATTGTAGCTGTTGTCGTATTTGAGGTAAATGTAGACTGTAGCAATATGTCTGCACTCTTGAAAAATATAGTATTCGCTATTTCTAAAGTTCATTTTAACTGACAAATGAATATAACCGTTCATTGTTCCATTTTCGATAACCACGTGCAAAGCATTGCATAACTATACTCAATTAAACACGTTTCCCGGCCTTTTTAGTTAAAAAGTCTATTCATGAACTACTACCGATCACTAATAAATGTCTATCATAGTAATCTTTTAATTTAAAACAGTTTTTTCAACATTTAAACTACATTCTGAAAAGTCTCTCTAAACACAAAGCATATCTTACTACCTCAACTTCCCAACTAAGACTGACTTAAAAACACATCTTACTACCTCAAATGCTGGACTCAGACTGACTTGTTGTCACGAGGCCTATTTTCCCTCTCGAACTGTTTCTCATGGTCACCGTTACTCAAATTTCACATACCCCCCGTAAAACACAAAAATTTACATATGCTATTAATTAAAAACAAATTATATTAACATTGACATGATTATTTATTCTATTGTTTTGAAAATCTATTTTTCTTTTATAAATGAATTTACTACATATAAATTATGATTTGAACAGCTTCCCCTTCTATCCTTGTTAACCGCTCATTTTCAAACGTACTACAAACTCTGATTTTCTACATTATTACATGCTGTAAAACAAATGTACTTTGTTTTTTTAACTACATACATACATAAATCGTAATTATAAGAACAATTAGGTTAATAATTAAACTACAAATACAGTATCCAAATACAACTAAGTTTATTTTACATTTCATATAATGTACATGTACACGTACTGTAAAACATATTTCACTTAGATTTAAAAAAGTCACGAATGCCTTTTTGTTTTCTTGACTTTTGGCGTTTAGTATAAAATTTATTTCTAATGATATGGAATTTCTGAAGCCGTTTGATGATTACTAGTTTCTGATTGAGAGTCAGTGTTACGTGTTTTCGTTTCTCTTCTTTTGAACTCGAAGGCTTAGGTTTTGAAAACATGGTCACTGTACAGTTAGAACGAAACTCACTTTGTTTATAAACAGTTTCAAAAGTTACGTACGTTACTGTAGATGTTACTACAGATGTACTGTATTACAGTAGAGAGTACTGAGACACAGTTGCGACACACTGCGATGTGAAAGGACACAAAACAACAACGCACAAAAAAATGGCAAAGACGCTTCGTGATTGATTAACTGTGCTGCACTGCATCTGTATTTGTTGTGACAGCTGAGACTAACCGGCCGCTAATTGTTTCCGAACAATACCGAGCGCTTCCGGATGATCCAGAACTACCCCAAAAACTTCCGAATAGCTCTCTAGCGTTTTGATTTGCTTTAAAGACACGCTTTTGGAGAAAACCAAAAATTTTACAATTTTCCGGAGCGATGCCGGACTATCGGGCATTCCGGACTGTTGGATGCCGGGCTAATGGACTTCTACTGTACTTTTTATTAATTAATATAACACAATTAAACTATTTATGGAACAATATCCAAATATATGTCAAATTTTTTAACACTTATTTTTAAAATGGTTACAAATGACTTACAATTTGTTAGGTTTCATTCATGCATAGTGAAGGGTCTCGTAAAATTATTTTCGCCAGAATAGCTTGATAAGTACCAATATAGGGGTAAGCACAAAATTTGTATTGAGTATCCATTTTGGGGAAGCAACTCATGATATTTAATATGTATTTTGAAAAACTTAATTCGAATTTGACATCAAGTGTAATTTATGTACCAAAGCCGCTAAAGTCAAAAATAAAATAACCAATTCTAAAAATGCTTGTTAACTGATTTTAATACTATGTGTGTGTATGTGTACTTGTTTTTTTAATACTGAGTTCGAATTTTGAAATTGATTTTGCCATGTATAATTGGAAGTCGTATGAACCACATTAACTAGTTTTAAACACTTATTTTATCTTTTTTATAATTTTATCAAACTTTACTATTTAGGTTTATAATGTTTTAAAACAGCTGTAGTACATACATAATGTTTTTGTTGGTTAAAATAAACATGATGTTATGACCTCTTACCTACTGATAATACTTATCAAAGTACAATACAATATAAAATTAAGAGTGATAGTTTCACAAGTATTTCTAACTGATAATAGTTGACCTATGTTGTATAAGTAAAGATTAAATATCAACAATCATACAATTGCTCAAATCATTGAAAATATATGCCTATTTAATTTTGACAATTACTTATGAGTGAAATTTTCTTTTATTAACAATTTTATTGAAATGGAATTAGTATTTATACATTTTTAACAGCTCTATTGATATCTTTAAAAATATTATTTAACAATTTGAACTCATTTTTGGAGACATAGCTACTTATTTCTGTTTATTCTTGCTATAACTTAACCATACTTTTTCCATCATTTATGTATATAAAACTTATATGTAATGTTTCGAGATTAAGAATCAACTCCCATTATCAAGTGATAAACCTAAAACATAAGAAATGTAAAAATGCCAACATAGCCTAATAGCCTAGAGTGAAAAACTAAAAGAGAACCACAGGGCAAAAGCAATATGTTTTATATGAGACTTTATATATTTTGCGCAAAATTTAACCAAAATTGTAAAGAGTTTATTTTACGCAAATATCATCTTTGTGTTTTTTTATGGCAGATAATCTCTCATATTTAAAGTTACAGCAAGGATATTTTTACAGTTTCTAAGAGATCACGATGGATAGACATTTTATTTACTTGTTTACCTCAGAGGGATCCTAACTGAAATATCAATGAAAATCTTAACATTGATTATTTCTTCTATGATAACAATCACTATATTTAGAGTGAGAAAGTAAAACTAATCAAATTCAAAATAAAAATTAATGGGAGACAAACATTTACCAAACTTATTTCGGTTGTTGTTGTTTAACGACAAAAACCGTCATAATGTACTTATAAAAAAAGGAAGACAAACACATAAATAAAGACTACTTGGCCCTCGGATACTCTAACAGTGTCAGGGTCAAAAAATAACAAGAGTTGGTAAAGAGATATCTGATAGGAAAGTTTGTTTCTTCTTTCTTTTTTTTAAATGAAAACCCAAACCAAAATTTTATAACAATCAAGTTGGGGAAGGATAAGAAATACATATATTAATGAGAGAGAGATATTTGGAGTAAGTCCAAATAGTTAAAATTCTAGATCATTGGATGGATAGATTGAGATTGAAATATCAAAGTTAATTAATTCAGTTCAAGTGTCTAATCATAGTTCTAGTCTTTAGGGTTAACAGTTTTCTATTAAAAATCAAACTTTGATTTTAAAAAAATCATAAACTGATTGGTCTCACCAGATTATTAAATTTTATTTTTGCTATATTTTCTTTCATAGAATTAGAATCATTCATAAAAACACTACTTATTACATACTACACTATTTATAATTTCTATTGATATACTGATTTGTAGAAAGTTGAAAGATTTTCTGGCCAAATTGGATTTGAGATTCTTCGTTTATGAAATACATCTGTTCTTCTTTGGGCCTTCTCCAACAATGTGAATTCTTCTGATCCACTAAATCAGCATCACAGAAGTTTGTGAACTCGCGCCTTCTGTATTACATCGTGTAAATTTGCATGTGTGTTAGTGCAATGCATTTGTATGAATAATGAATAATGATTTTTCTTCTATGGAAATGGATTACTGATATAATTTTGGGAACATAATATTTTTAAATGAGAAAATATATTATATTTAGACAAATTACAAGATTGTAATTAAGTAACTTCTCTTAATAGTTACATACTTAATTAACTAATTTATATAACTTTCAGAGTATAATTTGCAAAATAATATGTTACAAATGAATGTTACAATAACCAGTGTTCTGCTAAGTTGACATTAACAGTTCTATATCCTCCATTACCAATCAGTAAAGAACATTGATTTTCTTCTTGTAACTAATTATTGGTATGTGTTTGGGAATTGTGTAGAAAGGATTTTTGATGTAGGAATTCATGATTGATAAAAATATAATGATGTCACTCATTTTCTCTGTCGTTCCTTAATTATTTCATAATCTTTGAAATACAGCGTTAGCCAAATCGTAATTTTGACAGTAGGCTTTTTCAAACTGATTTTAAAACTAAGATATCTGCCTTTCACTACAGTCTTATATATATATATATATATATATATATATATATATATATATATATATATATATATATATTTTATTTTTTTTTTATTTATTTTTTTTTTTTTTGTTAATTTTTCTAGATGGTTGGATTCATTTAGACTAATTTTGATATTGGATTTATTAGGTAACGATGTTACAAAATATTTAAATTATAAGCTTTACTGATCGTATGTCTGGAATTAGTGGAAATTAGGTAATTTATTAATTGTCCGTTGTTCGAGACTGCCGCTAGGTGTCGTGGAGATCGGTTTAATTTGATAAAATTAAATTCTTTACAACTCAGAATTGTTTCATTTTGTTAGAATGGTTGTATATATTTTAGAATAGTAATAAAATATAGATTTTTAAGATTTCCTTTGTGTACCACTAAGCCAAGATAGAGAGATCATTGTACATAACTAATTAATAAATAATAATTTCTTTTAATAAAAATATTAAATAAATAATTTTTATAACATAAAACAAGAAATAGTAATTAGTAATATTATTATTTGTGTCTATAACTAAACATATAATTTTCAAAAGGAAATACAGTATGATATAAGAGAATAAAGTGATTCATTGTATTGTAACCCAAAGATTATGTCATTTTACATCATTTTGAGTCAATACCACTTAGAGTGAACTTCTATAATTTTATAAATAAATAAATAATAACAGAAAATCTTTCTTTTTCTTCTTATAATTTGGCACCTCAACTTTAGGCTTTTTTTAAAATAGAACAAACGCCATAAATATTATAATGAGTACCAATTTTGAACAAAATCAGTCTATCTGTTTCTGAGAAATCGGTGCAGGAAAGACATGCAGCAAAACTCCAAGAAACACAAAAAAGACATTTTGTAAAAATGAAAATTTTAATAAACCTCGAGGGGACCAAAACTTTGCACATCCATAAATAACTCAAAATAAATGTTGTTCTCATTATAATACTTTCTCTCTCTCTGTACCAAATATTTAAAATATATATATATATATATATATATATATATATATATATATATATATATATATATATAATTATTAAAGAGAACAATTACCCAAAAAATGACACATTTTTGTTATTCATTAAAAAATAATAAATAGGCCATACATCATAATATGATGTATATTAAAAAGCATTAAAGTTTGTTTATAAAATATGAAATATCGTGGAATATAATCAACTCAATGTTTCTCTAAGTATTCTTATGACCGCATTAGAATTTATTTTTTTTATGATATTTTGATTTTCTATTTTTTGTGCCACTCATACTCATGACTAAATCCTGGTATAAATTAAACAAAACTAATATCAAACACATATTTGATGAATATTTAAGCATAAAAAAAAAAAATCATATTTCACAAGAAAATTAGGTTGGAATAGGAAAACAAGATATCATTTTATAAATTATATGAGTACAGTAGACTCCCTCTTAACCGGCCACCTCGGGACCGAGACCGCGACCGGATAACGATTTGGCCGGTTAAACCAACGTGCCCTTAAACTCTTTAAAATACAGTTTATACATAATAATAAATTTAATACAGTAATATTTTTAGAATTAACTACTCACCCCAGAATTTGTTTCTCTGGTGTATAAAAACAAAACACATCAAAACACTGTTTGCTAAAAACACAAAACTTTAATTGGCACACCACACAATATAAAACATTGTTAATACAAATTAGAACAAATAAAATATAGGACTATAGTACACTGTTAAATGGTTTCTGATTAGTTTTTAAAGTAATCGTCAATTTTCTTTTGTTTCTTCGTATCAATTGCTCTTTTGAATGAGTAGTCACGCCATTTTTTTACAAACATTATGTCGGCCGGTGTTGATACGTCTTGTTGTTCAATATAAGAAGTGATAAGTTCTAGTGCACTTTTTGCTTCTGCATGATTCACTCTTTCAATATTTTCGTCCTCTTCTTCTTCTCCATTTCCAACATCTTCGGTTGCAACAACCGCTTGTATGATTTGATCGTCGGTGAAAAATTCATTTTCAAGATTTTCATCGGCTGCCATCCACTCATTCACATCTTCTACAGTCATCGTATCACACTGAGATATGGTTTTCAAACCAGTAACTATATGTTCGTCGTTAGGTTCGTTTACAAAAGTCCTGGAGGGATTTCTGACTTTTTCGCCAGTCGTTTACAGTACTTTTACCCACATTTAGTTCATTACAAATTTTTTTCACTGATTCACCTTTGGCGATGCGTTCAAGAGCATTTAGTTTTTGTTCAATGGTTACAACATTTCGTTTACATTTGTCACTCATTCTGTATTTTCACGAAAACAAAACACGAGCACAAAACATGAGCACTTCCGTTCTCCGCGAGAGTCACAAATAAACTACTGTACTGTAAATGAATTCGGGAGGTAAACGGACGCGTTGCAACAGGCCTATGACGTAACCTTGATTTGAAGCTCAGATAAACAACAGTGTTTCCTGTGACCGGTTAAAGCGATGCTTTGTTATAAAATAGCCGGTTAAAAGGAAGTTGATTTCCTGACAGGGTTGGCCGGTTAAAGTGGCGGCCGGTTGAAAGGTGGCCGGTTAAGAGGGAGTCTACTGTATATACATTGTTCAGAAAAAGCACTTATTATTGTAAATATGGTTCAGATACAGCAAACTTCCACAACTATTTTTAGTAAAGGCACTTTCCTTCTATTTATATAATCAACAGCTAAACATCCTTATCCATATTCTGTGTATAAACACGGTACATATAAACTCATAAAATCAACACCCAATATTCACTGAGAAAAGAGATATAAATGAATCAATGTTTGCATTTTTAATTTAAACTTACAGTGTAAGTAGGCATAAAGCTTAGTGATTCTGTATATACATAAAATTATTAGTTTATGAAAAATGATTGTCAAAGATGATTGTGATCATTTACAGGGTAATTTTAAATTACGTGATTTAATTATGTTTTTCAATTTATCAATTGTTGTATTTTCAGTTACATTTTACGTGATTTATTTATCTTCCTTAGCACTGAGCAAAGCGTAGCAAATTTTCTTATTTACTTCTTGCTTAGGGGCCATAGACCACGGTTGTTTTTTTTTTAAGGTTAATGAGGACAGGGGAATCCAAAAATAAAAACCAACCCTAACCAGAGACATCAATAAGGCACCTTACATCTTCTATGGCATTTAAAAATAACATATTATCCTACATTATAATTAACACATGATGGTAAATGTCAAATCGAACATAAAAAAATAGCGGGCCTATTTCCTACCACTAATATCATGGGGTCATAACTTGGCTTGTCGAGAGATCAGGTAGCCCAGAAGAAATGCCAATTTACATACCGTTTTCTATCAATGAAACTGGTGTCCAACAAATGTGTGTTCAAAGTAGATGAGAACATTTTGTAAGTCCCTCTAAAGAGTATGATAAAGTTGTATTGTAAAAATAATATTAAAATGAAAATTTCTTAGAAATGTATGAAAATGGTTGTGACAATTCAAAATAGTTTCAAACTAAAATACTGTATCTATTACAAAAAAATTAAGGAATTCCATTGAATTGGAATATCGACACATAAGATACCTAGCGGCAAATATGCAAGACTCCAACCTAGTACACTAAAATTATGGAAAATCTCGACTTTCCATCTTAATATAATTAAATAAAATTATTTCTTTATCTCTTTCACCTATATAATCCATATCAGAACTATTCTAAATTATTCAACCTGTCCTGGAAAAATATATAATCAACATGACACAAGCATTCGAAATAAATAACTGATTTTAATAAAGCAGTTTGTAGGCCTAGACCAAATCAAATTCGAGATGGAAGGAGCCTGAAGAAATTAAATTACTAAGAAACTCAATTTAAATTAAAGAAATGAATACTACCCGTGGATTAAACAGAACATTTAACATCTGAAAAGTTGTCAACAATAGTTTATAAAATACATAAATAATTCAGTAGGACTCGAAATTAAGCACAAGTTATGTCATAGAAAATGGCTGATATAATTATCTTTAGATCTGGCTGTAGAAAGACACTTCCACGAAAGAAACTTGCACATGATTGGACAATGGAAATTCCAATGAGGTAGGGTTAAAACGTCATTGCCTCTGTACGAATTCGAAACATGTAAATTATTTGACAGTATTTTAAAATTCTGAGTAGTTATTTGATTATTCACTATTTAATTTAAAATATTTGTGTACATAGAATTTCAGTATGCAAAATAAATCAATTTGCTATCCACAAAAAAAATTGTATTATTAAAAAATTATTTCATCTTTCATCTAACCAACTCACACACCACACACACACACACACAAACTTAATATCCTTGTAGAAGGCGGAGGATTTGAAACTTCCGAGACGCCGATTTTGGTACAAGAAGGACTGTTGGCAGACATCGAGGGAAAGGACACTTCCCAAGCTCAAGGAGTTTAAAATCCTAAATAACCATCGAATCCAACAATCTAGTAAAAATAAATATACCTGAAGACTGTGCAAACATTACTATATATTCAAAAATGACAATATCTAATCGATCTGCATTGAATTGAAAGAAAAAAAGAGAAGTGTGTTTCTGCAATAATGGTGAGACCAATCCAATAATAGATTTTATTGTAATTCATACCTAATTCAAAGACGATAATTCTCAAGCATAAACTTTCAGCCTGTGAAGCTATAATTGAATCAAATAACTATTTGAAAGTGTTTTAAAGACAAATAAGTTAATTTGAACAGTGAACAATATTCCATATATTCAATCATACATATTCATATTACTCCATCTTTTAAGTAATTTTGATTTTGTTTTCTTTATTGATTATTTAGGACCTAGTCCTGACATTCTAATTAGTTAATTGCATGTTGTTGTTTTTCTCAACACCCACTTGGGAAAAGCCTGCATTGACCTACCCACCCCGAGATAAGACTTGTACTCTCATATCATCCTATGTGTAATGACAATTGTTACAATCCAGGAGCTAAATATAAGAGTATATCTCAACAATCATTAATAAGATTTTAATAAACCTTATAAATTTCTTTTATGATATAGCTAATTTTCTTATATATTTATAAATGATGAACATTCGTAGACATTTCAATGGTTAAATATCATAATGTGTGTTGTATAAAAAAAATAATAATAATAATGAACTTTTAAAGACATTATTGAAAACAATATTTCAATTTCAATTTTGAAAATTAATGTTTGCAATTTTATATATTTTATTTTTAATTTACTTTAATAAATTAAACAAAGCAAATTTCTATTCTTGTAATTTTATATTTTACTATTTCATTTATTCATAAAGGATTATTTCAAAGAAGTGTTATATAGTAATTTAACACACCAATAAATGGTTATTTTGTTTTGTTTTAAACTAGTTAAAAATGTATTGTGATGTATGTTACTTCTAGATAATTTTACAAGTTGAGGCATCGATTGGTCTATTGGCTAAGAGCTCTCGGCTTGAGTACTTGTGGTTCGATCCCTGTGGAAGCTTAAAATATTTCGGGTGTTGACCCAGCATTGTGAGATAAAATGGAAAGCTATGATTAGTAGCAAAACTTGATCACAAAAGCTAGAATTACAATGATGGGAACTCGATGCGCTGATCTCACATCACCCTATGTAAAAGTTTAGGTATAGACCCACAACAGACTGTTGCGCTAATGAGATATGTATATATATATATATATATATATATATATATATATATAATGATATAATTTTATAACTCATTGATATCTTTATTATTGAAATTATTTCCACATACATAAAAAAAAATACTTCACCAATTAAATTCGGAATACAGCAAATTATATTATTGTAATGACAATTATGACTAGAGAAGAATTAAATAACTATACCCACTTTGCTCTATACAGCATTCTTCTCCAAATATTTTGACTTACTTGTATAGCTATTGCACCAAGTTTAGGTGCTTGAAGTGGTGCTAAACATCCTAGAAACGATCCCATGGGTGTTCTAGCACTGCTTACAATGAAAACTTCATTTAAATTAGGCTTTGTACTATATTTTCTACATCGTGGTACAAAAACCTGGAATTAAAAAATTTCATAATTGAGAAGTTAGATAGAAAAAGAGCAATTCTTCAAACTAGTTACTATAAAATCACTTATTAAATATTTATCATGTCACAAAATGTTTTTCTTCTAAAATTAATCTATGCAATTTAACAAAAATTATACTATAGTCTATTGGCTAACACTAAATGCCAACATATTTTTTCTTATAAATATTGGAAATAGCCTATTTAAAAAATGTGAATACAACAAAGTGCCCGTTTTTCCATACACTAAATTTGTTCAATATAATAAACACATATTTACAAATATTATCCATATTTTATAGAGTAAAACATCAGTTTAATTTTGTGTGTGTGTGTGTGTGTGTGTGTGTGTGTGTGTTGCAACGCAATCGGGGTGTACATCACAAGAAAATCCCATGTCAGTTAGGGCACTAGCAGTGATCTACTTTGTATTGGTCATTATAACTGCAAAAGATTTGTGACTTGCATCACAACCCTCCTTAGCTTGAATTTACTTTTTTAAGCAAGGATATCTATCACATTCAAGACTATTACTGGTATTTAACATTATGTCATTAAACTTTATGTTAACTACCAGGTTGTGATATAAGTTTTGATAACAATCCTTTAAAAAACAAAACTTTATTTTAATTATAGATTTGTCTTTAATTTTACTTTGTTTTAATTTTACCCTGAGTTCTGTTGACTCTTAAATCAAGGTTGTGCATTGTGGAAGAATGTTTCTCAAAATTTCTATTTATAAAACACACAAATTCATATATGTAAATTTCTTACAAATTTACTAATTTTGAGCATATTTCTGAGCTAATTAGAGCACAACACAGAAATACAAATATATCACCTGAAATTTCAAGAAGGTTAAGACACAATAAATGGTTCACTATACTTTTGATTCAAATTTACTATTCAAAATTATTATCTAGTAAGACTAACATATTATATTTGTTAGAAATCAATTTGTATATCTAAGCAAAACAGTATTCTTAACTTTCAAAAAACAAATTAACCAAAATTAAATTTAAAAAAAATTAAATATAAACTACATAAAATATAACATCTTATATCTTTTAACAAATTTTTATCCTATATGACCCAAGCAATGTGAATAAAATAAAAAATTTAAAGAATTTAGTAGTCCAAATTTTTCCCAATCTTAACTTATTAAAAGTTGAAAAAATTATCTAAATATAGTTTTATTGTTTGAATTTACTTGTTGTCTTCAAAAAGGAAATTTAGTTGAATAATCCAACTATCAAATTATTTATTAAACTCTAATATACTGTATTTCAATTAAAAGTTCACTGTAGGCCTTCTGTAGTTATGTCTATGTATTACTGTAGTTGTAAGTACATACGAGTACCATATTTAAAATTTAGTGTACTACAATAAAAAATAAATTTTGTACTATACTTTACAGTATTTTTTTTTTTTTTTTTTTTTTTTTTTTTTTTTAGTAGAAATGTTTATCCTTATGTTCCTGGTAAAAGATACAGGATTTGTTTTCTAACATCTTGTTGCAGTTCTCTGTATTCACTGTATGAATTATGATTCCGCAATCACTCACGGTACCGTCCGATAATCCGGTACCGTAAAAGTCCCGAACATGCCAAATAATTGGAAATCAACTGTATTATTAATTTACACGGTAATTTACAACAGCACAAATCCACAACTTTTGTAGTTTTAAATGAATGAGGTATACCTGAAAATACTTATTTTTAAAAATATAAAACTGATGATGTAAATGGTTGACTTGACCAATTCTTTAGAATATGTTCCTGGAGGTGTTTTTTTTTAAACAAAAAAAACCATAGTGGAATTTTCATTTTTTCTGTTTAATGTTCTTTATTTAATTCTTGCATACGATTTTTAAAAAATTGTGCTATTTATTTATTATAACATACGGTTTCTTTTTAAAATAACTGTATAAGTTAATCAGATTATTTATTACTGTTGGTTTGCTTGAAATATATAATAAACATTTTATTTTTTGTGTAGACAAAAAACCAAAAGTCATAAATAAATTACTATTATGTGTAGTATGCTTAGTTTTTTAAAAGAAGGAATGTGATTTAATCCTAATTGAAAAATCCCATGGACACCCTATAAAACTGTATAATTATAAAGGTCCTTTGCACCTCAATTTAAATTTTGTTTTCCAAATTGTAAAACAATATTATAAATGATAAGGAAATCAAAGATTCCCCAAACCACAAAAACGAGAAACAAAAGTAAGACTGTAATAAATCCAGTTCTGTTTAATATATTCATTTACATACATTTCGAAGACATAATTATCATCCTCAGTGGTTTACTGTATAGGGTAATATAATAAATGTAACTGGATTTATTACAAGGTTAGTTTTGTTTCTTAACTTGTGGTCTGGGGAAACCTCGTTTTCCTTATTGTGGACATCGCCAGTGCTCCTTGAACATTTGATAATCTTATATAAGAATAAATATGAAAGTAAAAATAGATGCAAAACCATTTTCAATAATATTTCATAAATTAACCACAGAACTTAACTAAACTTTACATACAAAATTATCACAACTATATACATTCAACAGACACAATTGGTGAAATATTCCTAACCATCTGAAAAAAAATTAACAACATTTATTTTTTACCATGTATTTTAGATGTAGCCGACCATCAAGTTCCATCTTATGCCTGAATAGTAAAATGCGGGGGGGAATTGTTTTACATCAAGTTTTACGGCGATGCAAATCTTTATCACACATCAAGGTAAGACGGGGAGTTGTGCAACATCCGTACGAGGGACCAGATGTGTTCAAGGAAATGCATATCTTCTAGACTACAGGATAACCGATATTCAGGTACTCCCCTCAAATTGTTCACCCACCAAATAATGACTGATTAGCCTCTTTTTGGGATAGGTCAAGATGGGCCAGTGTTTTCGGCGGTGCATCTCCAAATTCCATATAAAATTAAATAAGTGATAAGTAGTTAACAGCCATTTTGGTAAAAAACAATTTCCTAGACCACTAGTTTTAAATAGAATCATTCCCTTAATATTATTCATAGTTAATTTAGTTATATATATATATATTATATTTAATAACATAGTTTTAATCGCTCAGGGAGCTGCAGTATTGAGTAGTCGAGGGAACATGTCAGGTTAATTCCCCCCCCCCATACCCTAGTTTTCTTGCCGAACTCAAACTCTCTTAAACATCCCCCACCCAAACCCACCTAATCCATTTTTTTTTAAATCTCAGGTTTCTGCATATGGTATCAGAGGCAAGTAGGGAGTTTTGAGTTTCAGGCTGGAGTTTTAGTTTTACTATATAGCAAAGAGTTGCATCAGTTCTCGACAGGTTTAGTCGCCAGACTGCATCCTGAGCAAAAATATCACTTCCAGTCTCCACTAACCATAACTTTAATTCTATTTCTAACTTTGAATTTTCACATATTTTTTTATTTTCAATTTTGATTAACTTTATATTAATTTTATCTCCCTCTTATACTAATTCAAAATCTGTAATTTTTCTTTTTTGTACCCCCACCCTTATTTTTTATTCTTTTCCAAATTAAAATTAATAGTGGTCTTTCACAACGCGAATTTGAATTTTTCTTCTCCCGTTCTTCCCTAATTATATTTTTATATTGTATTTCAAAACCCTTTAAACATTTTTTTTTCTTTTCCTGTGTCCATTAATGTCCATTTTTTTAAATCCCTTCCATTAGACTAATGATTTATTTATTTATTTTTCCTGATTTCAACCAATTTTAGGGTACATATTCCAAATTTTTACATACATTTTTTTTACACCTTCTCTACGATCTATACCAACACTCATGGAGTCTTGTATATATATATATATATTTTTTTTTTGTAATCCTATCTAAATCATAAATTAACTTATTAGAATTTTTAGTAAATTAAATTTAGTATGTTTAAGCATTAATTTGCATTATCAAAAACTAAAAATAGGATATGTTTTCCTTCCACAATGTCAAAAAATAATAATAATATCAATTTAAACTGGAGTTGCACATCATTCTTCCATTGTAATTGCTATTCCAAAAAATGAATTTTTTTTAACAAAAAATAACAATAAAACCTCCCTTCTTTGTTCCTACCAAACATCAACCTTGACATTTTTGGCCTGCTTGAGAGTTGGCTTGACCTTCTGCACCATTTATTATTTTTTTGGGGGGCAAATAGTAGGCAATTCTTTATTTTTAAAGGGGTCAATTTGATTTCCTACCCGGCAGAGCCAAATAACCTTTTTTTCTTCAAACCCTTTCAGCATCTATCAAATCACCCTATCAGCAACTATAACCACGCCTTTCCAAAATAACCCCTCATCTCCATTTTTATTTCACACATCACAGTATCATCATTTATATATATTTTTTGTTTGCTATTCTATCTTACCTCTCTTGGTCTGTCAAACATAAATCCTATCTATTTAGTTGTAAGCATGTTTAAGATATAAGTTGTTTTTTTATATACATATAAGCTTAGATTATAGTACATATAGTCAGTAAAATTACCCCATAACCCACCAATATTTACCCCCCCCCCATATACCGGGGAGACTAACACCAAGCGCTCTATAAATATATTTATATGTACTCGTATTGATTATGTTTATTATCTTTATAATCCATCAGTTGTTCTTCATATAATTACAAAATCAAAAAAATAACAACAAAAGAACACAAAGAAAAAGGAATTTTCCTAACCTGTCCTGGGTGGTAACTAATCCTTTTGGGCAAATTTTCTAATTTCAGCTTTAATTTTATTTTAGTTAAACCACCTGCGATACCTTTTGGTTGATTTCGCCTCTTTCCACTACATTTTTTACTAGTCCAAAAATACACGTCAAATTTCCTTTTAACACACCTAACTTCTCCCACTATTCCCTTTCTTTTCCCTATACCTAAAAGTGTTATCCTTTTTTAAGATATTTTCATAGGTAATATTAGTTTATCAAACATTTTGTTTGTTTTCATTATATTTCAAACTCATTCTCAGCGGTAGGCCCTAGTGATTTTCAACAGGTTGCAACCATTTGTTTCAATTATTTGACATGTACTGTTGCCAACCAATACAAAATATAATGTTAGGGGGAAAATTCTTGGTTTTATTTCCCTATTTCCCTTCATCTCTCCTTCTCAATCCGCTCGACCCCTTTCTTCTTTCACTTCAAAATAACCATAGTATTTACATCACTACCACCGAACTGCAGTACTTTCATTAAATTTATTTTCAAAATATACAGATATCTTTTTCAAAATAATAGGTTTTTTGCTCATATCACTTTTCACCAACCCAGAGGTTTTGGTGATGTTAAAGAAATTATATAGAAAGAAGCTTCTTTCATATCTTATTCAATGCCTAGATGAGGAAATCGACTTATTAGAAAAATTAAAACTAATTGATAAGATCAGATGTTGTCGGATGGCTTGCTCAGACATGGGATGAGTTTAGTCCTTTGACTTTGACACGTTCTTGGATGAAGCTCTTGATTATGAAGGGAATGAGTTTACTGAAACCATCGAAAAATAAGAATCAAGCAATAATGAACTTGCTGTTTTGATGGAGAAAATTCCAGGGTGTGAAGGTGCTTCAGTGCGTTTTAAAATGGTAATTTTAAAAATCGTGCATTACAAACCTCCTATTGTGACCATTAGATCATCCTTTCAATCTGTAAACCCCTTTGAATTAGGCCTACAAAAATTCATTATTTCTATTTTTTTTTAAAGCAGTTAAAAGGTATGAATTCATGGCCGTGTGAGGTTACCAATGGCATATCGTTGGTAGGGATGGCTCTAAAGGAACAGATCAGATTTGCAAGAACAGTTCCACACCTTACACTGTTCAGTAAAGGACAATGTGTTTAAAGTAAAAAGTGAATACTTAGCTACCCTAGATTTTACAGTAAATGTTTACTTTAAGGTGGCACCATATTTTCCGGATTTTTTAAATTTTTTATAGTCTACTACATACCTTACTCCATAAGAATAAATAATGCTTTCCTTGCGCAGATCATTATTTTTCACTGAAAAATCACAATTTAAAAACTACCAAATTGAGAGGTTTATAGGTTACACTTAATGGCAAGACATAATAGGAATAAGAATATCTTATGCTTTGACACATGCTCTTTACACAATGACTAAGCTAGATCCCTATTATTTCATGTCACGACAGGTTTGGCCAGGTAGCTATATATAAACACCTGGCCTAACCTTTCGTAAGTTTATTGAAGTTAATAATTTGAAATTAGATCACGAATAAAATCTGTGATCATGGATATTATAGATTGAAATATATAACATGAGGCGTAAAAGTGAACATTTGTCATTATGTCTAACAAGTCTAACCTATAAATATTTTAGATTTGATAGTTTTTGTGATTTTTCAGTGAAAAATAATGATCGGCGCAAGGAAAACATTTATTCTTATAAAGTAAGGTACGTAATAGATGATAAAAAAATTAAATCCGAAAAATACAGCATCACCTTAAAGTAAACATTTACCGATTTTACTTCATTTTTTAAGGATATTTTTACTCAATGATTCTGAAAAAAAAAAAGTTTTCAAATGAAGTTTCTATAAAATTAGTGATCATTAATAAAAAAAATTGAAATATTGAGGTAAAAACTCAAATTAAGCAATACAATATCATTTCATTGATGATTATAGGTAGGATTATATCTCAGTGGAACAAAACCACAGAAAACCCACATCACCACATTGAAATAAATTAGACATAGGGGTTGAAAACGGTGAATTTTATATCCTAACTTAAAAGTATACGTTTGCCCTACTATACCCTCCTAATATAAACAACACCAAGACATATGCCTTGAAATTAGAATAACCAAAAATATATTAAGCTATTGTTAACTAATAATAATATAACTTACTCTGCATAACTGTTGACTTGCCATATTTTCTGTGTATAAAATATTTTATTAATACAAATTTGTTCACTAACCAAAAAAAGGATAATTTCGTCTTACAAAATATAACCTACTACTTATTAAGTTTTGTAAATACTTAGCATTGCAAACTTAAATATAAAGTCATGACAAAAAAAGCAAATCTATTATGGAAAATTTGTAGAATGTAGATAACAATCAGCACTTTAGTTCCAAAAATCCAACTAGACAACCAACTCCAACTCGCACTCGGTAGTCGGTATGTATACTTTATTTATTAGGCTAGGCTTATCAGTGGAAAGTACAGTCTGTCTACCACGTAATAGACCAACTTTTTTAACTGACAAAAATACCTTACAAATTACAAAGTCGTATCCCATACAAAGTTAACAATTTAAGTTTATTAAATTTTTTAAACGGGTGTTCATAAGACCACATGGTAGAACTGAAAACCGGTTAGGTATAAGTTTTACAATGTATGAGAAAGTTTATACAATAATTTTGACCGGTTTTTAGTTTTATTTTATCTATCAGTGAAATAGACTTTATTGATTTCAAATATAATTATGTAGATTTAATATTTCAATAAATTTTGTCAATTTAAACATTGTTATTCATAATTTATGCATGTTAGAATAAGTGGTATATGCAAATTTATAGTGAGAGCCTTGAAGCTGAGAAACCCACAAAAAAGAGATATAACTAGTTTGCTCAAATAAAAGATATAATCTTATATTTTTTTAAAATAAATAATAACCAGTTTAAAAATTAAGATTCAGTAAATTCATTCATTCATCTTCAAAATTTTATTATAATATAAATGGCAAACATTGAAATCTACCATGGGTTAAAATATGAAAAGTAGACATAAAACATTCTTTTAAATAAGGCTATATAAATACAGATTTTGTTTTACCAAATCTGAAAGTTATAATGGTAAAAGAATCATTGCAATTCATGTAATATTAGTCCGTTTACTATATTTTATTTTATTTTTAAATTTCTCTTCGACAATTTTTTGTTGAATGGAACTGGCGACAGTAATTTGTTGAAGGGTTTATATTAAGAAGAGCAAAACTCAGTTACATTTATTAAAAAATAGTTGTGGTTATATAAGGCTAAATTATAATTTATTTTTATTTTTGCTTTCTAATATCGAAATGTATTACCATTTTAATTTTTATTTATAGAACAGTAGTTATGATACAGAGTACACAGTTTTAGTTCCTTTTAAGAAGTTCATCATAAATGAATCTGTTTTAAATCAAAATAATTTAATTTCAGTTAAACAATAATTGATCTTGGAAAATTATTTAATTAAATCTAGTGAAAGAGTTATAACATAGACGGATGTAATCACATACTGTGAAAGTCACACTCTTCACTTTTATATTTCATTTCCTTCACATAGAGTTGACAGTTATCTCCCAAAAGCTCTGCTAGTGCTTCTATAATAAAAGTTATAATATTTGTTACTTTAATACTGTACACCATTTATAACACACTCATATTAAACTTATGATATAAAAGAATTATATTACTCGCCATTTTGAAAGAATCCTGTTTAAATCCATAGTATACCTTATATTCGTGCAGACATCTGTCTTAAAACACTTTCTTGTATATCTTTATAAAATGTAATTATTTTTCTTTAAACAATGATTATTTAATTATTCAACTATTTTATCAAAAACTGACAATAGGAAGTTGCATCCAAGCAAAGTTCTAATAAATATTTTCTTTATGTTCCAGCCTCTTGTGATTTTTAGTGGATACAATTTTGTAAATTTGTAGAATAACCTATTTGTAATTATGTTTATCTCTGACAGTTTTTCTACAAACAGACCTCATTTGTTATTAGGTTTCTCTTCTAAATACGCTTGATTTTAAGTCTTTTAACCAATTTTTAGTAGTTGACCCATTGACCGGTGTAGTGGCACGACTTGTTGGTGGAGTAACGGTGCACACATTATTTAAATTATCAGTTGAGAGGGTGGAAAAATGGTGAGAAAATTTGGGACCACTCACTGGTAACTATTTGAAGGTTTTGCAAAGTCAGTGGAAGAACATCGAATTCCTATTAATCGATGAAATTTTAATGGTTCCATACAAAATGTTTTGCATAATCGATTCTATATTGGAAAAACTGAAAAAGAAGGAAAATTAATCATTCGGTAGTATCAAAATTATGGTTTTTGGAGATTTGTTAATCTCATTAAGATGTTATAAATCAATTTCAAAATTTCACACACACAAGGTTACATTCTGACAAACAAAATGTTATGTTTACCGAGATAGACTTGACTGCTACATGTTATTACAAAATGCATGAAAAACAGTATTGGAGGAATTTGCAAAAAAAGTACAATTTCTATTTAAATTTTTTTAATTTGAGAGACTTACCATTTCTTGCTGCCTTGCCTGACATTTTGCTTGAGATGGAGAAGGTTAAGTAGAGGTAAAATGTCCAGCTACTGGAGCTAACAGAACACCAGATGAAATTATAAAGAAGAAACTTGGCTTAGTTGAAAACATGAGGAATAAAGTACAGACAACTCACTTATTGTAAAAAAGATGCATAACAATCATTTCATTTCTTTATTGTTCTACAAGACCAATACATTCTTGGTATAGAACTAGTCAATCAATATTAATTTAAGTGATAATAAAATAATGATTAATTAGATAAATAACAGACAAGGAAACATTAACAGATCAACAATAATTAGCAGGACTATACATTTAAAACATTCTCAATAATAAACAATAAAAAATATACAACAATAAACTCCTAATTAAAACCTAAAATACAATGAACTACAGTCATACACTCATATTACATTTAAAAATCATTAAAATCACACAATAAAAATTTGTTCAAAAATAACACAAACATGCCAAAAAACTCTACAATTCCAATATTATTTATTTTAAAAGAGCTCAGTTTAAACCAATGCAAATAAAAATTTAAAAAACATTTTGTTGTCATTAATACTATGGTTATAGCTGCAACTGCATCTTCAGTAATAATTACAAATACAGAATACTTTACACAGCTAACATTGAAGACTAAAAAACCAAGTCATTCGTATCTGCATCCATGAACTCCTGGACACTATAGAAGGAACTGCCTTTCAACTATTTTTCCACAACAAGTGTAAAATCTCTCACCAAGACCAATCTAGCCTTTTCAAGGACACGATTAAAATTATTGGCCTATTTGGGGTTTTACCAAGTCTAACAAAAGCCCCATCAATCAAACATTTATTCCTGATATCATGCCTATCACATTCAGGTTCAAGGACAGTTACACATAGTGAGCAAAACCTACTGTCTTTTCAATATATGGACACTCATCTAGGATTAAGAATAGACAAAATATGTAGGGATGCTAAACTTGTGAAGAAGTGAGATCAATTGCTTCCTGTTCTGTGGATACACCAGTCATATATGTAAGAAAATTAAAGACAGCATATAAACAGATAGATCATGAGTCTGATGAAGAAAAATAAAATTAGATTTGAACAATAGAAGATTTAAAGTAGGTAGGATTTAAAATGTAAAGTAGTATACTGATAAATAAATATCACCTTTTGTAGGAACCTAGGCTTTTGTTGTAAACAATATCCATACATTGTTTAAACCTAACCTCTAGACACTTATTTTTGAACTGCCATTTTACATCTTCTGAAAGACTATCTATGTTTTACCCACAGCATAGTGAATTAGACAATTGAGAAAACACTAACATGACAGCAAAGAGCTCATAGATGTTTTTAGGAGAATCTGAAATGGTGACTTCTTCCAGAGTGTGGTCCAAGTGAATAGCATCTCCAACAATCTCAAAGCTCAGGAGACAGACTGATAAGTTGTGTGTACCACTCCTGACACACTTTTTAGATCATCAAAGCAAATAGGCCCTCAATCTTTTTGAAGTAGGAATCGTAAGTAATAACATTCAGCATTGTTAGGGTGTACAGTATAAACTCCACCAACCACTTGATTTTTTTAAAACTATTGGATGCCTGGGGACAGCCTTCCCTTGCATTCTCTGGCTAAATTTGTTATTTTTCCAAACATAATATATTAGAACTTCACTGAAGCCCTATTGCAAAAGAATCAGCTTTACAAAGCTGAAAGAATTCTAAGAGAGTGGTTTTTGTGTGGCCCAGCCCACTAAATAAAAACTATAATAAGAATAAATTGGGATGTAATGGGAAGGGATTCTAAATTATAAAATATGAATTGGCACTTGCGATTTTGTTGAGCAGTGCAATATTACGTAGAAGGGGGGAGAGACGAGGAGTGGAGGGCTTGAACCAGCGAGCCGGGAGAGAGTCTTTCTGAGAGCCGAGAGAAGGAAGTTTAACGGCAGACCGCTACAGGACAAGGTCAGTCCATTTTTCGGCCACGTGCTATCTAAATTAAACGGTATGCTTTTCGGCCACTATTAAAGCCTTTTATCTAGCCGTTATGTTTTTATTATAAATTATAATATTTCTGTAATCTTCTAATTCGGCGCTAAAATAAAAGAACATTTAATTTAACTTGCGTTGTGTGCGTTCATTAGCGTCCTAACCCGACTCCTTGGCCCATCCTGACAAGATTCGGCTAAAGTGTACGCGGTCTCCAGCCAGCCGGAGGTTCCAGCGGTCAAAATAAGTGAAGACGGTCACATTTGGAGTGTCATGGACATTTTCAGTGATGTAATCTATTGTGAAATAAACTTGTTGATTATTCTCTAGGTGAATAGATAGATGCATGACAGGTGGAAATCTCTTGTGTATGGGAAAGCAAAAAATTCTCTAAACAGATTCAAAACTACTAATGTAGCACCATGCTTTGTTCCACTCATTCACCAATCCAAACACTGCTTGGTCGCAAGTTGTGTATGTCCAAATGTACTTGATGGACTTGGCAGAGTTACATAACTCAATGTTGATATGTGCACAAAGGTATGTGACAGAATAGGGTTGTACCCATTGACTCACAAAGTGGATTAAATTAATGTTCACTGTGAACCTGCCATCAGCTGGAGATAGGGTGTGGATATCTCTTGGTGAAAGATCCATTGACCATATAGGGCAATTTTCTGATAAGAGTTCTACAGGTGGCTCATTATGGATTTAGCAATGTCATGAAGCTTAGGGTCAACTTAACACGTTCGCTACCACAATGTTAAAAAAAAAATCGTAACCACAGACTGCCGCCGCAATTTTGCGGCGGGCGTGTCCTACTCCTAGCCCAACGCCGCAGATCTGCGGCGGCTGGGCTCATTAAAATAGACTGCCGCCGCAGATCTGCGGCATTGGTTTCTTCATAGTAAATGAGAAATTTCTTCGCAACGGTCTATTTTAAAGGTTAGATCGCTTAGGCACGGTCTACAGGATAGTCCGCCACATATATGCGGCGCTTGGTCTGTAGCTAGGACTATCGCTGACGTCACTGGACAGTTGGCAACACTGACAGACAGCATTACCTCAGTCTGTGGCGAAGGTCACAACCATTAGGACCAGTCTACAGGGAAGTTCATGAATTTTTTCGTGGGCTGTGGGAGTGACCCGGCCGCCGCATACATGCGTCAGCTGGTAGCGAACGTGTTAAGTATCAGGAATCTATGCACTTATGACAACGTCAATTTGGACTGGCATTATTCTGTCCTGTAGTCGTAGCAAAATATGTACATGGGGCAGACCCTGTTTCTGCTTCTTCACAGTATACGTATAACACCTACTTGGACCAAAAATACTACCTTTTGTTCAAAATATGATGTACCACTTTCTAGACTTTTACATGATATATCCTAGCAATTATATCATGTTAATCTTGAGGTTTTTGACCAGTTATCAGAGCTTCTTGTACCTCGGTCTACTTAGGGTTACATCTAAATGTTATAAACAGATCAGGACAGCCATACTTGAGTATATATGCCATGGCGTCTTGAATCCCCTTGTGCATGTAACAGAGTCTACCAGAAAAACTGGAGGGTAGCATGACTATTTTTCAACAAAGATACTTATAGTATGCAACACTATCAATTTTTTCATATAAACACAAGTTGCTGAGGTAATCACTATAAGAGTGCAGTTTTAATACATTTAACTCTGTGTCAGTATAACCTCTCAACAAAATAAGCAGAAATTTTGTTTTTGAGACATTAAGAGTTAATATTTTTTAGTCAAACCACTTTTTTACTGCTGCTAATCCCTATGATGCTTTTGTTTGTACTACTTCCCAACTTTTCCCTCAAATAAAATATCCATATCTTCAGTAAAAATAAAGAATCTGTCTTCAATATCTAATTTGCACAAATTGTTTATGTAAACAAAAAACAAAATTGATCCCAAATCACTCCATGATTGACAGAAGACTGGGGTGATTTCAAAATGTAAATTCTCCACCTTTTGCAACAATCTGTTTCCTATTGGATAATAGCTTCCAAACCACAAGTAAGCTTTTCTTCTACAAACAATTAAAATCAATTTTCGAAATAAGTTCACTATGTCAAGAGAATCGAATGATTTAGCAAGATCCATAAAAACAACAATACTATGTTCATTACTGCTGATAGCATCATTGATGTTATGAGTCAGATCATACGGCGCCTCAGAAATATCCTAGTCCCGTCTAATGAATGACAGACTAAAAAATTGTTTAAAGAGTAAGCTGGAAAAAAACTGCTTTGGCTTCAAACCTCTCAAATTCTTGATTTCCTTATTGAGGAAGTACAATTCCTATTCAAAGCAAATGTGGTTTCACTCTTTTCAGCCAATAACAGGGTTTAGAAGTGGTTTATCTACAATAAGAAATCAGTCTATTACTTGTGCAATCTTTAAAGCTTGAAAAGGAAATTGAACTTGAAGAAACAATCAATATAATGAATATTTATTAGTTTAATTCAAATTAGACAAATTAATTATTCTCCAGGCTTGCTATGCTGAAAGAGTATTGTCTACATCCACAGACAATAATATACTGAACTACTGTCAAATTCAGCTTAACACTACTACTGGCAATTTTGCATCTTGTCCAAAAATCTCTTGCCAATATATATTTACAATCCCATCAAACAATCCTTTGTGGAGATTATCTTCAGCTAAAAGTGTGATAAAAAATTTAAAATGTGTGAAACTATAAGAAAAATCGGTTACATAACAAATTTACATAGCAGGTGTGTATTAGATAATATACGATTTCCTCTAGACGTTGAATCTGGTATTACTTTCAAGACACCTGTTTTAAATAAGATTTTTTTTATCTAAAAAGTCTAGTAATTATTTTGCATATTGGCTTGAAAATAAATATTACATACCAAGCTCTCCAAAAAAATTCAAGAATTATTATTTTTTTTTTTTTTTACGAATTTGGAGTAATTTATTCCTTTATTATTTACAGAAGAAATGATGCTTGAGCTTTAGAGTAGAGAGAAAATCATAATTATGAAAGTTAATTTTTGTAAAAATATTTAATTCATATTTTAAAGACATCTTTATTTTAATATCAAATTATGCTAAATAAATTATAAACACAGATCATTTAGTTTTGTTTTTGATATCTTTATAATTTTTTGATCATTTAAACTTTATATATTTAATTTCCCTTGTGATCTGCTTAAATAAAATGATTAATCTATGTAATAATAATTTCAGTAAAAAGGAGTCATATTTCTTGTATGTGTTATTGCTCTTTGTTATGTTCATTACTTATCCATTGAGCTCAGCATATCCTCTAACAATAACTGATTAAGCTAATTTAAAAATAGATACTGAATATCAATATTAACATTACTATAGTATAATCACAGTATTAGAGTACTTTGATGAGTACTATAGTGCAAACTTACTATATTGGTGTTTTTGAAAATTATCTATGAGTGAAATATAAATTAATGTCATCTGGTATTGTTTAATGATGCTAACTCTCTTCAGATAAATGCCCAGAACAAAATACATGAACTATAATTGCTTTTCATTCAATCAAGATATTTATTAAAAAAAATACTTTAATATAGTAGTGTATTAGATTAATACATATTAACTGAGATTTGCTTTTTTAAATTTTATCCAAAGGCCTTCTGTGGCAGATGGAAATCCATCACGTTTGTTCAGTATAACTTGCTTTGTAGTTTTATCACAGCATTCTACACTATATTTGAGCAGAATTGAAGAAATAAACAACTTTATCTGAAGGACTGCAAAACGAATACCTGAAAAATAGAAACATACAGTAATATATATATATATATATATACAGTGTGAGTCAAAAGTATGGATACACCCTGTTAAATTTTAAATGGATAAAGATAGAAAAATGAAACTCAGAACACCTTTCTAGGAAATAAAAGTGAACTTTTTAGTCACTATTACAACTTTGCCCATTTCCCCAAAATGGGATTTTTGGGGGGCAGCTCAAAATTTTTAAATATAAAGACCCATTAAGTGACACCTCATTTTAAAGTCCTTGATTAAAGAAGAAGAACAGTGGAAACCAGAGCTTTCTATCTCAACCCAGTGCAAAATGGCAGCTCATTGAAATTAACTAAAACTTCATTGAGGCACCTGTGAGTCAAAAGTATGGATACGCCCTGTTAAATTTTAAACGGATAAAGATAGAAAAATGAAACTCAGGACACCTTTCTAGGAAATAAAAGTGAACTTTTTAGTTACTATTACAACTTTGCCCATTTCCCCAAAATGGGATTTTTGGGGGGCAGCTCAAAATTTTTAAATGTAAACACCCCTTAAGTGACACCTCATTTTAAAGTCCTTAATTAAAGAAGAAGGACAGTGGAAACCAGAGCTTTCTATCTCAACCCAGTACAAAATGGCAGCTCATTGGTTGTCTATTGGGGTTATTTACCACCTGAATGTGGATGTTCATATTTTGCCTCAATGAAGTTTTACTTAATTTCAATGAGCTGCCATTTTGTACTGGGTTGAGATAGAAAGCTCTGGTTTCCACTGTTCTTCCTCTTTAATTAAGGACTTTAAAATGAGGTGTCACTTAATGGGTCTTTACATTTAAAAATGTTGAGCTGCCCCCCAAAAATCCCATTTTGGGGAAATGGGCAAAGTTGTAATAGTGACTAAAAAGTTCACTTTTATTTCCTAGAAAGGTGTTCTGAGTTTCATTTTTCTATCTTTATCCATTTAAAATTTAACAGGGTGTATCCATACTTTTGACTCACACTGTATATATATATATATATATATATATAAGAATATGAACTCCTGATACACAAGACCTGTTTAGAAAGTAAGTTCTGTTTTGTTATAAAAAAAAGACAACAATATATTTGCAGGTTTTTTATTATAAACAAATTAAAGTTACGACATTTACCTATTTTTCCACATAATTTTCTACTATATGAGAAAAAATAGTGTCGCTTTTACTAAAATCCGCTCAGTTCAAATCTTTGACGTTACGCATCAAAAATATGCGAACTTCAGCAATTTGTGGAATATTATTTATAACTTTTGTGGTTTTTTTTATGCATAATTATGTATCTACGGAACATTAGCTTTCCAACACTATTTTTTTTATTGTGATAGGACGATTCTAAGTGGGTGAAATGTTGAATTGCAAAATACATGTTTTATAGCCAACTTGTCCGGGAGAATGGGTACGATTTCGGGTCTTTAACAGTTGGAGGGTTAAGGCACTTATATCAGGAGGCACTCATATCGGTGTTCCATTTTTTTAATGCCCTCATGAAAGAACTCCATCACCTAAGAGTTAAGCCATGAGTTGACACTGTCCTTCAACTCTACATAATTTTCAAACTGCTAAGATCCTAGTATGATTTCATGTTAGAGAAAAAGTGATAATCTCTAGTAGCCAAATTAGGACTGTATGGAGGATCGTCTAACACCCCCATTTGAAACGGTTTTGAAAATGTCCAGTAGACCTTGTGTACATGTGACAGTATGCGGATGAGTATTGTCATACAAAAAAATAACAATACCAGAATTCAACATGCTATGCCTTTTGTTGTCATTGGTTCTTCTCAGCTTCCTTAAAATATCACATTGAACTGCAGAGTTTATTGCAGTGCTTTATTTCTTAAAATTCACCAAGAGTGAATAATACAAGTTTTCTGTGCCAAAAGATAGTTGCCATGAGTTTTCTAGTAGAAAATAATTGCTGATTGAATCACTGATTGCATTAAGAACATAATAAATTTTATTAATAGAGACAAGAAAGGATTATATTGAAAGCATATAGTTAATTGAACCATAGAATTGTTATTTAATGAATTCTGAGAAGCCTATTTTATAACAGTGGCTTATAGAACTAAGTGTGCGGGTATCTGGCACCAAACCAGCAAACATACTAGAATCTGTAACATTTTGAGGATAGATACCGAATAGATTTTATTGAAATGGTACCGACTGGATGATAAGAATTACTAACATAAAAATTTTGACAAAAATACATAAATCATCACATATTTTACAATAACCTAAAATTATAACATTAATATTTTATTCATGATTAATCTTATGGTTGCAACCTAATTTCAAAATAAAATCTCTCATAATTCAAAATGCATAATTTTTATATTACAAAATCTCTTTTACTAAATACTTATTTTAAATTTTTAAAACATCTAATCTAATAAATCAACTAATCAATATTTTTTATTATTAAAGTTTATAAATCATCATTTTCAAATAAAAATATTTTTCTCTTGTTAGAAGCCACGTGATATCTCTGCAAACATCCTATCCAAGTTTCATTAATAAACTGTAAATTCTAGTTATTTTTATGTTTCAATTTTTTTATGAAACATAATTTGAGCATGTTATACCAAGCATGCCAATATTCACTGAAGCTAAATTCTATATAATACTTAAAACTTTCATTTTATTCAAATTATTTCCTTGTTCTAACCACATGTCGTCCTTCAAACTCACATCTCGTCTCTCTAAAAAAAATTTAAAAAACTTATTCAGTTTTACATCTCACTTCCCAAATAATCACTATTCTTTACTTTCTCTTTTACTCAAAATAAACTTATTAAGTCACATGATTTTTTTTTTTTTAAACACAAATTCTTGTACTTTTGAAAACGTTTTTCTCATTCCACTGTACGGCTTTGTCTAATTTATCATACGTATTTGAAACCACACTCTCTCTCTCTCTCTCTCTCTCTCTCTCTCTCTCTCTCTCTCTCTCTCTCTCTCTCTCTCTCTCTCTCTCTCTCTCTCTCTCTCTGAAAGTATCTGCCTTACTCATTCAAAACTAACTTAATAAGTCACATAATACTTATATTTTAAACATAAACTCTTGTCCTCTTGAAAACATTTTCTTCCTTTTACGGTACGGCTTTGTCTAATTTATCTTATTTGAAACCACGTCCTATCTCTCTAAAAGTATATTTCTCACTGGCACAATCCTGCCTTGTCACTTGTTCCCCACCTTTACACACAATGCTGTCACATTTCTCTTATAACTAACATTATATACGTTTTTATTATTAACATACTTTTAACAAATTTCACTGACCATTTAGTGCTAATTACCTTCTTTCTTTATTTATTTATTTTATTCAATAACAGAATACATTTCCTGTTCACTACCCTGAGTCAATCTTATTTTCTATTGGAACCAAGATTACAAAACTGAAAATGTACACTATTACAAAATATATGATAAGACTATATGGTCAGACAGTAGGACATCACTTCTGGCTTTGGTAAAACACAACCAATACTTCTAGAATAGTGTGGTACTGTCTTGTTGCCCTGAAAAAATTCAGAAAGACCAACAAAGTAAATCTGTTGTGGGTCCCAGGTCATCAGGGTTTTGAGAGGAATGAGGAAGCAGACAGGTTTAGTAAAAAAGGAACTAAGCATTTTCATTGGCCCAAGAACATGTCTGGGAAAATATCCTTTATCTCAGCACGTAAGTGTGTCTCCCAATGCGTTATGAAGTAAAACCAAAAAGTTTTTGGAGAAAACCAGGGCAATTTACAGTGTAAGAGGATGCTCAAGGTTCCATTAAGACACTATACAACACTATTAAAAAGTGGGGAGTCTGGCAATATTACACATGGCAATATTAAATAGCTTGTTGTAAATATTTCATATTTTAAAATAAATTTATTTCATGAGTTAATTAAAGTGAACATACAAAATAACCAACAAAACAGTTCAAGATTGTAACAAAAAGAACATCTGTTAATATACAATTAATTGTGTATGATCAATATTTAGTTCAATACATGATAAATAATAGAATTAAACTCAATTCAATTGTAATAAAAAATTGATAAAGATGTGGTCACATGGTCGTATTGTCCATAATGCTCTACTGCCAGCAGATAACTAAAGATTAAAACAGGAAGCTAGTTTTTTGTTCAAATTGTACATCAGTTTTAAGAGTGGGTCTTCATTATTGTTGATTTTAAGCACAGACAAAAGAGAATACTATCTTGTCTGTGATTTAAATTTTATATTGTTTCATTTATGAGGGTTGAATGCAAAATTTAGTTTTTCGTTGGAGTTGTAAGTTCAGGTTATTTTTATAATTTGATTAAATTGTGTACTCTTCTAGCTCATCAAGAGATCATTTTATGTAAGGTACCACACAGAGGCAGGGCCCTTAGACTGAACATGACTGATAGCAGAGAGTGACTAGATTATTGACTGGTCATTGGATTTTCCATTGCCATCTACACAAAGAGAGGTTATGTACACCAAGACTTTTATGTAGGATATGTAATGAAGCTGTGAAATTAGCTTAACATATAGTTTTTGACTGCCCAGTTCTGGAGAGGAAACAATTTGAATACCTAGACACACTATCGAGAGGGTTACAGGACAACATCATCCGAAGCATCTCACTGTTTTCCAAAAACCTAAGATGATAAATTGATAAGGAAGTTCCTATGAATGCGGGTATATAAATAACTGAGAGTTATATCCAGGACAGTGAATCCTGACCCCCATATCTATTTGAAAAATTCTGGGAAAGACAACACCATTTTCTAATATCGCTCTCGCACATAATGTTTTTTCATACATTCCCCAAAGCTTGTGATGAATCTATTCCATACAGTTCTTTACCTACATAAAAATAATAACAACAGGTATATTTGTATCAGTGGGATTTTCAATAGTAGCAGCTATTTTCAATAACAGTATTAGCACAAGAAAAGGCTGAACAACATTTCCACTAGCACTACTTGCTGAGCCAGGCTACATAACTGTGCTAAAACCATGCCACTACTGTACCACCATTCCTCTGCACACCAGACTGAAACACTAATGACATTCCAAACAGCCTTCGTATAAATATGGAAGTTCAAATAAATTCATTCCATTCTAGAAGGCATGAAATGAGTTTAAACACAAATTTCTAATAAACGTTTACAAATAACATATAATATTGTAAATATTAAAGAAAGTGTAGTGGTTTAAATTTAATTTATTTTTAAAAAGAGAAGAAAATAATTTGCTCAGCTTATGTGCGCCAGGTAGCGTTAGCTTACTAATTTTGAAAAGTTAAATGTTTAATTGAATTTATAGTCTCTCGAGGTCAAAGGTTCTTTTTAAGAGGTACTTTGCAATAGGTGATTGTAAAGAGATTCTAAGTCTTGTTTTGCTGAAATTGTACATAAAATATTTATTAAATCGGCATATCATATTACAAATAACGTCAAAAACATAAATGATAATTGGTATGCTATTATTAAATACTGGTTAAAAAATCTTTTATCTGAATTTACTTCTTTAAATTTAAATCAAAAAGTTAAGTTTTATGAATTTCATACTTTGCATTTTAATGTTGCAACAACAGAATTTAAATCATTAAAAAAAATAATGTTCTGTGTCTCTAAAGAAGACTTAAATATGTATAAAAAATTTATTATTTTGCATTTATCCTAAACAAAAATATAAAAACAACCATACATCTAGCAAAATCATACTCTATTCATAATATACATCTTTAACATGATAAATTGTTTATGATGTCTATACCACAACATCTACACATAAAAAAAAATCCGTTGCGATGAACCCTGATGTCCTGTGATTCCAAGGAAGTCTTCAAACCACAGTTCTTCCAGTGCTCAAAGCTCGTGCAGTCTCCAACCTTCCGATACACAATGATATAAAAATCCTTTATAAGGATTTAACAAACTGATCATTATTTTTTTAAATAGTTCTGCCTTATCTAGAAAGTATTAAAACACCGGGACATGACATTTCCCTAAATTGTTCTAAAGAAAATAATTTCTATTGACTCACACGACAGTCTTATTTATTTCAAAAGTTCTTTGTCCAATAGGATTAATGTTTAAGAGCAAGAATATATATTTTAAAATGTTTGTACACTTAGTTTTATCACCAAACACATGTTCAAATTGTCACTTTCATCGGTCTATCAAATTTCTCATAAAAAATACGTCTCATATTAACACTACATTGTTCATTAAGATTTTATAACCCTTTAAAACACCTCCCACCATCTTAAACGTTCCTAATCAACTGTTTGAAACACATCTTAATATTTTGAACGTTCCCTTAAAACTGTTCAACACACATCTTACCAACTCAAACGCTTTCCTAAGACTGAAGACTCTCCCTCGCTTCAAAATTAAGCGTCTATTTAAGATCTACTAACACAGCAAAATTTTGTTAATTACATTCATACACACACTTATATTATAATATACCAAAACATTAATTGTGAATTCATTCTAAACCTATTTATTTTACAATATTATGTTCTTGGATGTTTTTAGTTAAAAGTTTACAGCTTTTAATTTAATTTAATTTACACTTCCCCCATGCTCCAACAACCAATCAAAATATCAAAATCTTTGACCTACTTGTGCTTTGTCCAATCACATGTCTTCCTTTCAACTATACAATATTCAAATATTCCACATTATTACAATATGTAGAATCAATATAATAACATAATTGGGGTTTTTTTTTTTTTTTTTTTTTTTTTTTTAGATTTATTTTAAGTATCATCATTTTAAAAACAAATATTACAATATTATCAAGTTATACATTTAGAATGTACACTTTGCTATAGCCTTAATAGTTGATCAGTTTCTCTAATATATTATGAGGGACCATTTTGTGAATATAACTTTTAATGAAAACGATACATACAACCAAATTTTCTCAAAATCAACTCCTATATATCTATATTGATAAACTTGTGTACAAAAGTAGCTCCAAATAAGTTAATCAATTAGATTGATTCCTAATTACTGTACTTCCCTTTAGAAACTATGAGTAAGGAGGAATCATACAAGAAATACAAATTACATATGAGTACTAAAATAATACTATAAAGTTAAAATTACAAGAATATCGTTCCTGGTAAATTATATTTCGTATAGCATGAAATTTTCTGAGTTAAATTGGTTACAGGAATCACAAACTAACCAAATCATTTAAAACACTGTATAGAATATTTTCCTATACACGTTTTAAATTATTTGTGCCTTTATTAAAAAAAAAACTTCATTATTTAAAAAAATATGATAATAATGTTTGCTTTTGATCAAATTTCTGTTAGTTAACAGGTTATATACTTTTTTTTTTTAGGTTCTTATATTGTTGTTTGAATTAATGTTTATATTTAAAAATACAAAAATGGACAATACTGTTGTATTTAATAACAATGTATATTTCAAAATTATGTTTAATTTTAAAATTAATATCTGGGTAATTTTAAAATTAGGAGGGAGAATTGTGGTATAATGTATATTTTATAGGAAGTAATGTAAAATGAAAAATTAATTTCAGTTAAAGAAATGTCAATGTGATAAAGTAGGATTGCTTCTCATGGGAAAATATTATAAAACCGTTGAAATGTAAAGTTACTCTTATTGGATGATTTCAAATGTATCAGTTGAAAATGCTTAAATTCAATTGGTTGCTAGTTGCTTCCTAATTCCCATCAAACCGTGACAATCTAATGTTCCTCACTCTGGTTTCTACATCTCAGCAGTCAGCATGTATGTTTAACCTAATGTGTCTGTCTTCTTTATTTAGTGAACCTGGTTTATTTATATCCATTTAGGTTTAACTGCCAGGGTAGAACACTACAAGTTGATTGGTTACCATTTCATATATATATATATATATATATATATATATATATATATATATATATATATATATCTCAAATAAAACACAATTTTTCTTTTGTGAAATTCTATAATTTATTAGGTCTAGACGACCATGGTTTCGCCAGTTACGGCATTGACGAGGCTCTTACGGCATTCAGTCTTGTAAGAGCCTCGTCAATGCTGTAACTGGCGAAACCATGGTCGTCTAGACCTAATAAATTATAGAATTTTACAAAAGAAAAATTGTGTTTTATTTGTTAAAATGGAATTCTATCAAGTACCGTCGGTCATCAGTGTAAACAATATATATATATATATAATAGAAAGATGTGTCATAGATGAGTCGCACATATACTGCCTTAAATAATATATTTGTAAAAAAGGAATGAGAAACAAGTGTTTAGATTCACTATTGTCAAAACAGAAAAAAATTCATAAAGAAAGAAATTGTTAATATGCAAAATTTTGTCCACCACATTAGTTTTGTTTATTGTTTTTCAAAATCTACATGATAAAATATAGAACAGTATTAAGTATAAATATTAACAGTACACAACCCATAAAACAAATTATTTACCTACACACATGCGGGGTCCTTCTCCAAAAGGTAAGTAAACATACTGAGATCGAGATGAAATATTCTCCTCTGAAAACCTTTCAGGATCAAACGTTTCCGGATCTGGAAAGTACTGTGGATCATGGTGAAAAGCGTAGACAGGTATTACAACCTTAGGGAAAATATATACTATTAACTAAAAATTGAGAAAATTAACAAAGATATAACAAAAATTAAAAGATCCTCCCATACTTTACCTCTATACTAAGTGTTGTCTTTAAGCCTTGAAGATCTTTACACCTTATAAATTCTTATTGAATGTGAGAAAAATAGTGCATTCATTGCAATTAATATAGAATAAAAATTAAAAATTAAAATCTCAGAATTTTGAATCATAACACTTCAGATAGTGGTAGGTGCATATATTCCCAGCCCCACAAAATTACATTTATATCAAATGTAACACATCATTTGTTTGATCTATTTGGGCATCTTTTAATTATAAACAGAGAAACAGTTAAACATTTAGCTAAAATTATTTGGACCTCATGAGACCTCAAAATTAATTGGTATCTTCCTTTATACTCATAATTAAGTACAGCATTGATAAAATAAAATTATGATACGAACAGGATTATTATGACCCTGAGAAGAATTTTGAGCCCCAGGTCAGGATTTACTGGATTCTCATGTACCTTTTTTGGAGTGTTTCTCTTATATCCTGAAATTTAAAGGCAATTTAAATAGAGTTTAAACCTCCATTAACAAATCAAACACCCATACAATGTAACAAAATGTGAGGTTTATTGAATATTCAGGGGTTAATTATGATTAATATTTCCCCAAGGCCATGATTAGAATGTTATACTTCTACCTTCTGTATGGGCACATACTGTACACCCTCGTTATATTAAGTTTTATATTTTATACTTCAATAAAAAATAGATGAGTACCAACCAGTGATCTCAAAAAGAACACGAGCATGAACTAAGTTGCTTTCATATTTGCTGTTGTGAGGTGCTACATTGATGTAACACATTTAAATGTGGAAAAAATAATTCTTAAAAGTTACTTATTTCTATATCACACTTTAAATAATTACATGCTTTAAATTACTGCTAATATAAATTAAGACTTACAGGTGTTCCTGTTTCTACTTTCAAAGGTTTCCCCTCAACATCCAGTATAGTAGTCTGTGTGCACAATTTCCTTAAAACTATTCCAGGTGGATATTTACGCAATGTTTCTAAACAAATCAATAGCAGGTCAAATTATTTTTCTTTATGGTAAAAAATAGAGCAGAAAATAATATATGTTAAATTTGATTCATCCTAACAATCCTAGTTAGTGTTCCAATGTTATATAATGATCTAGCCCTACATGTCAATATATATTGTTAATAAATATACATAAATGCTGTATTGAGAATAAATTATTATTTTACTCTCCCTGTTATTATTTGGAATTGAATTAATCTATGAAGAGTAATAACTATATGAGATGGTATCTTATATAAAACTTACATTAGAGTAACTGGTTACACAAAAGACTAATTAATTAATTGATCTATTTGACTTAGCCTGTGTAATTGTACTAATATTTTTTGTTAGTAAAAACATCAACAATTTTATCACAATTTCACTTCAGCAGTATGTGGGATAACTTTGACAAATAAGTATCAGTAGATTTTTTACTTCTGCAACAGGTCTAAGAAAGACTTAACTTCTTACCTCTCCTGCCTTGAGGGGAAAAAAATCTCGCAGCGTCCACCAAGGATATATGATTTCCTACTTACTTTATTAACAAAGCTTGCTGAAATCTCTCACACTCCCTCTCTCCCTCTCTCCGAAGTAGCTGGCTATGTCAGTTATGGTCTTTGAATGACAACCTTATGGTCTTTTGTTGTTGTTTGCTTTTAGTTATTAATTTTGGAGCTATTTGCAGTCAATTTGAAAACTGTTATATTATTATTTTAAGGATTGTTTAATATGTAATAGGTAAATTTTTGAATTTTGAAATTAGTACCAAGAAAACACATGGTTTTAGAAATTTGCACATGATTAGTCAAGTGATGATAAAACAAAGGATGCGATTGGTCCGAAAGTTAAGGGAAAGGGAACACCAAAAGTCAAATGAAGTCTAGTAAATTTAATAAATTTAAAAACAAAGTAAGTGACAGAAAGATCCAGAGAATAATATTTGAATGTTAATGTGTTTAGAATAAATGTAGGATTAATAATTAAGTATATTTTTGTGTATATATGGTGTGAAATATTGGTTGCCAAGCAGATCAAATACATGTAATAGAAAACGTGTGCATAATGTCATCTCGATGTAGTGGGAGAGAGAGTCTTGGATCAACGTCTGATGAGTGTAGACGTATGGTGTTATGTGCGTGATTTTTTATAGAACAATGGATATTATAAAAATATGTCTTTTAACTTCGGTTAAAAGACATATCTAATAGACAATAGGTGTATAAACAGTTATTCAATAGTTAGGAGAGTCTTAGAATACCGGTTGAACAGTTCGTACGTATTTATGTGGTTTGAGTGATTTCTTACTGGACAATGGAAATTGTTGAAGGATGTCTTTTAACTTAGGTGAAAAAGACATATATTGTAGATAATAAGTGTATAAACAGTTATTTAATTGTACGGTTGGACAGAACAGTTTTGAACTAATGTTTGAACAGTTAAAACGTGTAGTGCTGTTCGTGTGATTTTAATGGGAACAATGTAATACTGGTAAGAAAATAAGTTATGTGATTTAAAATGAACAATTTCTGACAACAGTAATGAACTAATTCAGTGTACAAAAGATCACTTAAAATAGAACTTGAACAAAGACTTGTGATGCATGATTTTAATATGGTGCACGTGTTTTCTATAATAATGCCGAGTTGGCATTATATATAGTTTTGTGAGAAATATTGAACAGTTTTAATGTTAAAGAGAGACTAATTTCTAAATTTGACTAATAGTAACTTGATGACTACAGTAAAGAAGAAAGAGGCACAATTCATCTGATACCATTGTAATGTAGGAGCTTTTCTACGAGGCGAGTTTTCGGCTGTTTGGACAACAATGGATTCCAAATCCATCGATTCAAAGTGTTGCCAATTACATTATAATGTGATTGGTATACACGTTTAAAAGAACCTTTTATTTGAAATATATATATATATATGCATTTGATATAACCTGTTTTACTAAAATATTAGATATAGGATTTTGTTATTTAGAAATTTTAATAAATAAGTAAAAAATTGAATTTTAAAATTATAAAGGATGTCTTAATGAAGGCATTAGATGATCAGATAAAATAATACAAGTTATTTAATACAAAAGAAGTTAATTTTCATTTTTTAATTAGATTCATTATTATTTTTTTAAAAGTTGCAACTAATAAAGTAATATTAATAAATAAAAATTATTCTGATCTTTTTGATGATCAATGAAAATTAAATAAAGAGTATAAATAAATAAAGACGGTAATCAGTACTAAATGGTCAGAGAGATTTGTAAAAAAATATATTAATAAGAAAACGTATATAATATTAGATATAAGAGAAATATGACAACAGTGTCTATGTGAATATAACCTTAAGAAATGTGACATCAGTGTGTTGTGTGTAAAGGTGGGGACAATGACAAAGCTGAACAGCAGTGATATAGATACTTTCAGAGAGACAAGACGTGATGTAGAGTGATATAGATACTTTCAGAGAGATAAGACGTGATGTTCAGTGAAATAGATATTTTCTTAGAGACAAGATGTGGTGTTCGCTGAAATAGGATGTTTTTTAGAGACAAGACATTGTGTTTAAGGGATAGGATGTTTTAAAGACAATAATGAGACATGAAATTTGAATAAGTTACATTTTAGAGTGAAGAGATGTTTTCAATAAAATATTTTTTAATAGATGCGATGTGAATTCAAAAGACGATACACGGTTTAAACGTGACAGTAAGTCCAGCTGGAGTGACATCAATAGAGGAGTTGCACAGGGTTCTATTTTGAGAACTTTATTTTTCAGTACGTACATAAATGACAGATCTACAACACTGAAATACTACTAATTTTACTTATATGTCGATGGTTTGAAAAAATATTTATACTTTAAAATAGATGATTCATTAGCATAGGAATTCATGAACCATGATATCCCAAGTATTTCTCTGTGGGCCAGAAAACGTGGTTTAAAAATAAGTAGACAAAACACTATGTATTATTTTGTTCTACTCTTGACTGTTAAACAAAATACAATTAAACAACTTTCAGTTGACTTCATTTTAATAATGACATCTTTGGGTATTGTAACAAAGTGAAAGAACTTGAAATATTATATATTTTATTTAAAAAAACACATTAACATACAATTTACATGCACATAACACTTAAAAAAGTATACGTCATTATTTTGTCTGTTATAGTCTTAACAATATATAAAAAGTGTTTAATATCAAATTAAGCTAATGCCGATTACTACCCTGAAGCTGCTGACAAATCAAGGTAGTGTGTAATACTCAATTTTTGAATTTGGCGCCCTTAGCTCAGCAATTTCTTAATTCTTTATATTCAAAATGCAATTAAAAAAATAATAATAAAAACTCCCCAGTTTTTTTATTTATATTTACAAATGAAACATGTATTACTACTATAAAATTATGAATGATGTATGTTATAGATATGTTACTATTAAATATATTACCTATACTATAACAATGCTAATAAAAAAGTTATTTTATAAATATAAATGGAAAATTACTACCTGACACCACCATCTGTAGATAAGGTAGATTCTGTAAAGTTTCAAGCTCTATGTCTGATCTCTTTGAAAAATTAGATAATATTTCATCTCTGAGTCTTTCCTGAACATGTGGATTTATAGCTAACTCATACAATACAAAGCTTTCAACAATAGAAGAAGTTTCAATACCTTCAACGAAGAATGTAATGGCATGGCCAAGCATAGTAATATCTGAGTTTTCTGTTCCAACATAAATAAAACAATTTAGCAAAACTTGTGTTAATAACAACACATGGTTAAATAAAAACTTAATGAAAGTAATGAAACCATTAAATGGATAATGACATTTTCTGTTTATAATTAAAATCTACATAATATAGCTTACAGTCAAATTTGGATTAAACAATTATAATAACTTAAACGATTTAAGATATCTTCAAAGATAACAACCATGATGAGAGTTAAAACAAAACAACCCAAACAGTGGGAGTTCAAAAGCTTAATATTAAATTTTTGAGGTTAACTCAAATATTTAATTTGATTACAATACATTTTACTGCAATACTAAATACTTATTTAAATAGTTAAGGTTTGAATCCCATGGAATAATTCCTTGAATCCTGAGGTGCATACCCATCACAGTCTCGTTGTTTTTATTTTGTGAATTTTTTTATATTGTGTTTTTTAAGAATATTTTGTGATGTTTGTGGTTCTTAGTGTTTTTTAACGTTTTAACGACCTCTTAAGAGCGAGATCTGAAGATGAAATATACGTTTTGAAATGTGTAACATATATACTACAAGTAAGCCACAAGATATAGTAAGTACAATAATATATGATATTAATTCTGTGGCTTGGATACTAAATCTTTCAAAAATGGGTTTTAAATTCAACAATTTATTTAGGTACAGTAATATTTAATAGATAAAATTATATTTGAGTTTTGACTGAACAGCTAGAAATCTGTTTATTAACAACATTATATTTATGTTTTATGTTTATATTTATGTTCCGTTCCAGAAAATAAAAGAAACATGCCTATTTTGAATTTTGTTATTTAAAAATATTACATTCATTATACAGTTTAGAAAAGTATACAGTAAAAAATTAATTAAAATTTGTAAAAAACAACTATTCTATAAATTATAAGAATAACATAATAACAAATTAACACAAATTTTCACACAACATGTTTATTGATAATATGTGTTTCAATAACACAGTCACCATCTTCAGTGATATTAAATTATAACTAAATGGTTACGGTGCAGTCTTATTTATTGCTCCCTTTGGGAACATGGCCTGACTATAAAACATCCAATAGGATTAACAGAAATTGTACAATGAAATTTAAGAGATACATAGGTATCTATTATTTATAAAGTAAAAGTCAATACATAATAACATATGTGGTAATGTGAAAAATCAAAATTTATAATAGGTTTAAAATCCGCGGGTGCATGGACCGAGACAGGATGTCTAGAACAGGAATTGTGTTTAGTAAATTCATTTATAGGAACAAAATGGATTTTCAAGACAACAGTATAAATTGCCATGTTTAATTTTAGTATGATTTAGTTTAATTGATATTGTATGTAAATTGTGTGAGTTTTACGACGTGTGCGGACTGTTTTACGACAGCAAAAATGTGACCGGAAAGAATCTTTTCGGAAGTAAGACATCTCGTGGCAAAATTGCTAGATCAGTGTTAGTTGAGAGTTCACGGGCGACGGTTGTGTTAAGGAGAGTCAGTTTAAGTACTAGAAACAATAAACGTGTTGTCAGAATGCATTAGTTAGCGAATTGAACTTATAAAGTATGTTATATTGACAGTTTAAATAGATTTGGACAATGTAGATGAATAATTCAGATAAATCGTATTAATTTAAAAATAATGCAGACTTTCAGAAGTGTTCAGCACGAGCAGCGTGTTTTATAAGAGACAATAGACAATTTGGCGTGTAGTAATAAACACGGATGGTTAATAGACATTCTTAAGACTAACGTTTAAAAATCTACATTAAAAATGACTTCGAGAGACATCACATTTCAGGAACGCCATCGTATAAGGAACCATGCTGTTTGGACCATAATCGAGTGATGTGATTTAGACAACGGACTGGTAACTTTGTATTGTTTAATACTTAAAATTCATATTGTTCATTTCATAAAATTTATTATGTTTAATTTTCTTGTTCTTGTAAATAAATTTAATATTTTAAAATAATTATGTTACTTAACGTAGAAGAATACTAAATATAGACAGACATAATTTTCTTTAATATAAATTCAATATTAAAAAACAGATTAAAATAATCTGTTAAGATTCATAATAAATTCTTCAGTTGCAACTTAAAAAATATAAAAAAGATAAATTCAAGATCTTTCTTTCAAGTTAAAATCTTCTTAAAAGAAATTAATAACATCTAATAGTAGGATGTATAACATAAGTGATTTATAATACTTATTTCAATATTGACGTTAATGTTTTTGTTCTTTACTGTTTAATAAATGTTTTTTGTTAACATTTCAGCACAAGTGTTTTCATTTCTGAAACCAAGATCACTGTGAAGTACACTGATAAAAGGACTCACCCCTGAGAAATTTAATAACAATAATTAACTTCTTTTTTCTAAATTGATGTTAACACATCTGGCGCCTATAAGTCGAGCAAAACAATAATAAAATTCAAATTATAATAAATAAATACTTAGTGGAACTCTTCAAGTTCGAAAGAATAATTTTTGTAATTCTTAAAATAGCTTTACTATTAATAATTAACTTCAACCGCAATAATTGAAATATCACACATAATTTAACAAAAGGAATAGAATTTCATTTTAAACTTATAATATATTTGTAAATTTACAAAAATATATAATGGACAGAATTAATTAATATAATTAAATGTACATATATCAGTAAAATAAATCAAATGAATCATAATAATGTCTGACTTAAATAATAATAATAATAATAATATTTCTAAATCTAATAGTTCGATGATGTCTAAGATAATATGTTTATAATTAAGTACAAAAAATTATAATAATTAACATAGAAATTATATAGTTGAGACTAATTACAATATTAAATTTGAAAGTTGAACATGAACAAATAAATTGTTTTTAACTACTGATACTCTTGAACAAAATAATAACTGAAAATTATTCTAAATTGATGTTCTAAATAACAATGATTGTAAAAAAATTAATATATATATATATATATATATATATATATATATATATATATATATATATATTGTGTAAAATACATTAGAACAAAACAGAACTTCTCATACATTTGTGGAAGAAGTGATAATAATATGTAACAATGATAATACCAATTAAGGGGTTGCAGAAGATAAAATTCTGCTATTGAATGAGAAATTCCCCCAAATTATTTTAAGGGGTGTTTACATGTTGCATATATATGTACAGGTGCTAATGTGTAACATGCCAACACACCCTTGACTGTACTTTGAGGTTCAGACTGTACTAAAAGACTTCTGGATCATGGCCAACTCAGTTATGGCAGGAGCTAGACTGTGATAATATTCCCTGACATATTTATATCTTGGAATCATTGTAACTACTTTTAGAGGAAAGAATTTCGAGAATTGAAATTAATGATTCATATTCAAATTACATTGAAATTAATTATAAAATGTTTTGTTTCATAAATTTATAAATACATATTTTACAACAATATCCATTTGTTGAGTAAATAATTAAACTTATTAAATAAATTTATTTAGTTGTAATAATATTTTGTTATAACCTCTTATAGTGAAAGTAAAAACTGATGTTTATGATTAAAGGATGATGCTGGGAAGAGCGGAATGTGTAAACATTTGATAACAAAGCGTAAACACAGCCGAAAATAACCTGTGTCAGTGCCAGTCTATAATATGTGTAAAGGACAAATTGTCATTATTAGTTCTTTTTTTAATTCTTAAAAGTGTACTCGTAATTATTGGTTTGAAATCTATTTTATTATTTATACGAAATGGTGGGGTTGTGTATAAAACAGAAAGTCGGTGTGCATAAAGTTTTGTATAGTCAGAGTCATGATATAGTTTAAAATGTTTATCAATTTATGAAGGGAGAGGCTGAAAATGGTGGCCCAATAAAACTGTAAAACATTCAGTATCGTGTCTGAAACAATAGGTGTCTCAGTCGGATCTTTAAGGAAAATAATAAATGAAAGAAAACCATAGACCAGTCCGGTGGACTATTTAATACTCCTAATAAGAAAAGGCCAGTAAGAAAACAAAATGAGATGTTGATGACTTTGATTTGTGGGTCATCAGGCGTACCATGCATGAATTTCATTTAAAAAATCTGCAAATACCTACATTGAAATGACTATTTGCAGATTTTAAGATAAATTTAATAATAGCGTACTGAATGATTTAGTAAAATTCTGAAAAAGTTAATTTTAGATGGAGGAAAACTGTTAATAATAGGAAACTTTTAATTGAAAATAATGACATAAGAGAAAGCCTCTTAGGTATTTAAGAAGTTTACAACAGCATAAAGATCCAGGGGGACCAGTAATTTTGATGGATGAGACATATTATGTATGGATAAGACATACAACTCCCACCAAACCTTAAAACAATTTACAATGATGTTGAAAAGTATGTTGATTTTGTATAGGATCTAATTCATTATTCACTATTATGTTTTCATTTTTATTAATATATTAAGTTTATCAACCATTAAGAACATTCTTTAAAAGGGCAGTTTTTTAATTCTAAAAGTGTTTTTCTTCTAAGCAATGTTTAGCTATAGTTGATTTTTCGGGTCTGTTGTATTTAAAATAGGGAAAATGTCTTTAACTTCTTACTTTAATGTTTCTAATTTTTTACCTGTATATTTTTTGGACATATTTCACAGTTAACACTATAATTACCAGATTTTCTTGTTTAGGAATGTGACCTTTAAGATTTCGTAATAATTTTTCAATATTAATTTCGGATGTGAAGGCTAAGGTAAAAAAATACTCAAAGTTCACTTTTTGATTAGAAACTGCAAAATTATTGTCTACATATCAAATCCAAATATTCAAAATTATTAAATTTTTTTTTTAAGATTTACCTCAAAATTGCTCATGAAGAAATTTGCTAGGAAGTTGGTTAAGGCATTTCCCATTGCAGTACCATTGTCTTGCATGTAAATTGGTAATCAAACTGGAAACTGTATTGAGACATTCAAAAGTACTAGATACTTCTGGATTTTGTCATCATTTAAGTACCTTAAATCAACCAAGATTTGATCATTTTCATAGTTTTGAGTATGAGAACATTGGGGTACAACAGGGACACAACGTAAAAATTTTAAAAAAGATATTCACTTTCAGTTATTTGGTTGTACATGTTCAACCTTTGCATTAAATATTATTCCTACTCGTATTTTATTAGTGTAAACTTTATATTTTCCATGTTAATTATTAAGAATTATTATAAAGTTTTATATTTAATTATAAACATATCTGACACACCATCAGGGCTATTTCATTTATAATAATTATTATTTTTCATGTTAGACATTATTATGAACATTCATTTATTTTACTGATGTATTTATACAGAATTTTTTTCTAAGGTCGTAACTGGTGATGAATCACGGTGTTATGGATATGACCCTGAAACAAAACAGCAATCAAGCCAGTGTAAGACAGCTCAGTCTCCTCGTCTAAAAAAATGCCACTAGGTGAAGTCAAACATCAAGACAATGCTAATTTATTTCATTGATTGCCGAGGTGTTGTGCATTCAGAATTCGTTCCTCCAGGCCAAACTGTTAATTGACATTTCTATTTGGAGATTTTGAAGAGACTGAGGGAGAGCATTCGGGAAAAAAGGGCGGATTTGTGGCGCACAGAGGATTGGTTCTTCTATCATGACAACGCACCTGCCCACACCGCTCTGTCTGTGAAGCAATTTTCGACGAAAAACGGTATGACACTGATTGCTCACCCCCCTTCCCATATTCACTGGATCTCGCTTCCTGCGACTTTTTTTTGTTTCCCCGACTCAAAAGGGATATGAAAGGTAAACGTTTTGAGACTGTGGAAGAGGTGAACCAAAAATCGCTGGATGGACTAAAGAACATTCTATTAAGTGAATATCAACAATGTTTTGAACAATGGAAGAAACTATTAGAGAAGTACATTGCAGTCAATGGTAATTACTTTGAAGGTGACCAAAATTTTGTGAAAAAATATTGAAAAATAAAGGAGTTATGACCAAATTCCCGTTTTTTTGGGTCCCCACTCGTATGTATTCTAGAAATTTTTTAAAGCTTGTACCACAGTATTAAAGCTTGTATTTACAAGGAAATATGTAATGTGTTTGTGATTAGAAGTACATTTTCCTAAAAGAATCCACGATCCCAAAAAAATCATTAAGTGTCTGTGCTTCCCCACAGAATGGCACCCAATAAGTTTCAATAATGTTTTTTAAATACAAATTCAGTAAATTTTATATTATTAAAAATAAATAATTTTAATTCCACAAGTAACAAAAGGTTACAATTGTATTATTTATAAACCACATGCTCACAAACCATAATGGCAGCTCATCACTTAAAATGGAAGCTAATCTATGAACATTGGTTAAAGTTAAAAGTTGTTGGAATCTTCACAACTGTAAAAATAAGAGAATGGTATTCCTCATAACGATGATATGTTTTAATTTTAAAGGAGTGGTTTCTAAATGTTAAACAAATAAATTTGTTTTAACAACTTCAAACCACCTATCCCATAACATGTAAAATCAAAATGTAAAGTTTACCATAACAATATTAAAAATAATTTAACCGTTTGTATAATTATTTTTCTGAATGTTACCAATACTGAATTATTTTTTCTAATTGTTCAGTACTACCATATAAGCGATGTGTTTTGAATTTTCTTTATTCTGAAACATTTAATATATTAAATATATACTAAAGTTATTCACAGTGCCGGATTAAGAACCTTGAGGCCCCAATGTACGGTGATATCGACAACGGTCAAAGTTATTGTTTCGTTAATCGTTACGTTATGCATTTCTGAGACCTTCCACTACCCTACTTATTTGATGATACTTAAAATTTCAGACCGTCATTTCTCACTTCATTTTTTATTTTATACTATTTTAATATATATTTTTTTAATCCCTCGGGGGCCCCCTTCGGGGCCGGGGCCTTAAAGCGGCCGCTTTGTCTGCTTAGTGCTTAATCCGGCAGTGGTTATTCATAAGTATATATTATTATTTAGTAGATAAATCATACATTATGGAAATGGTAAGAATTAAGTTATACTGACATTACCATTTAACTTTTTGTTGTTATATGAAGCAAGTATGAAGTCTGCAAAGTCATTTCGAACAATATTATTCTTTTTTCTAAAGTTATTAACCTGAATGATTGCTTCTTTTAGAAATGTGTATACAATCTCAGGAACCCATCTGGAAACAATACAAATGTTTGCTTGGCAAATTATTAATCCATGGTATGCATAAGTATGGATATTCATATATATATATATATATATATATAATATGAGCACAATAGTATTGGTTAGGGATTAATTAAATAGAGAACTAACACAACAGAAATATTACCATATACTAGCAATGTGTCAATTTGGAGACATTACGCAGAGAAATCAAAAGATATACTTTTAACTGAAGAATGTCTCAAGCATTTAGATGGATTAAAAATGGTATAGTAGAGTCTCGCAAACTCAGCCTAATTTGAATTGGAAGGATGTCAAGATTCCTAATACCGAGTTACCTGAAAGTGCTTAAAGTGGAACTACTGTTTGGATAAGTTGTAGATGTATTTATTGACATTAAATATAAGAACAGATTTTTAAATCATTAGAAAAAGAAGTTTTTATAAATCCATAGATATCAAAAAAATAAGTTTCATAACACTGTATTTACAATTAATTGAAGTACTAATAGAGTAATATTGTTTAATAAAAATAGGTAAAAATACTACAATCTTTCAGTCACTTTAGGGGGCAAGAACATTGTTTTCACATGGCCATCTCATAATTGATCAGTACCAGGGTGTGACAAGTTGTCATCTAGAATGAGAATGGCTTTGTTAAAAAAAATTAATTTTAAAAACCTTTAACAGATGGAATGAACTGATTAAAAATCTAGTATTTGAAAATTATTTCACCTATTCATATGGTCTACACGTTTTTGTATCACACAAGAAGATCATTCACATTTACATGCTTGAAAATCATGTGGATTTTTAGCTATTCCTTTTAAACAAAGTTTTAACTTGTCGAGTTGCTGCAATCTCAGACTGTAATTCTTTCCTTGCTTCTTTGTATCCAGTAAAACATTTTCACTCTTTGAAGCAAAGATTTTTTTTTTTATGGTTAAAATTTAAAATGCAGTCATGTTTCGTTGCAATTCTAAATTTGAATGCCAGTAAAACCTTATTTATCATTTAGTTTATGATTTATTTTTTTAACTTTAACACACTATCCATGTTACTATAAAGCCAGTAAATCTGGATGAGCTAGGTCTCTAAAAATAGGTTTTATCTGCTCCATAATAACCTAACCTAACCTAAACTAAACTAAATCTGAGCTAAAAAAATAGAAATATACTATAACAATATCTTGTTATAGTGTGGGCGCTGGCAGTGTCTAATAATGAGCAAGTATTTCTAGTTCGAGCATTCACAAAATTATTAATAACTTAAAAAGTACTTATCGGATTTGAATGAAACTTGCATTAAATTAAGCTGCAAGAAATTATTATTTTAAAAAACACAATCGTATATTTTTTCATTTTTTTGCCCAGTGACCCCCCTTAAGTTTACTCTCCTATATATCACTCTCTTTTAATGTATCAGTATATATTTGCCTTACACACCAAGATTCAATTTCTAATTAAATTTCCAATTTTCAATTGATCTCCTTGTTTCTAATTGCAATTTCTACTTCCCTCAACTCCCAAATCCATAGCCACTATGTTACACTCTCTCCTTTGTCCAATCTCTGTAAAACAGCTAACTTCTCTTCCTCTTTAAATTAACTTGTTTCCTCTTCATTGAGGTCACCATTTCAACAAACTCAAATCACAGGAAACAATGTATGCTGTAGTGTTAGGTCATTAAGAGTAAGATCTATAGTCACCCCTCTGAACACAATGAGTACTATACACAGACTGGAGTGATAGTTGGACTGAGCCTGAGTCGATAAGGTAAGGGGTATTAGTGGGGGAAATTCTGCGCTGAGCATCGATATGAGTTACCAAGTTGGCATAAATAATGACTATTGTACCAGCAAACTTTCCAAAACAGTGCTGTCTATTTTAATATATATTCCTGTTAAAATTAGTATACAGACTGTCTAATTTGTGGAACCCAACTGCAGTAAGGGATTTAGATTCAATAAAGCCTAATTAATCTTATAAATTGTTTTTAGTGTATTTACTATACATTTACAATAATTAAATATGTAAAATGAAACATCAGCCAATTCTGATGCCAACCAATTGATTGGCATTCTTAAATATAAAAACAATTTCCTCTGTTTTTTTGTTTCCCCCCCCCCCATTTCTTGAGGTTACTGCTCAAAGATAATAATTTCTGATAATGTTAAAATAATGTTATCTGATTAAACTTTTGTAAATTAATTAAAAGTAATATATTTTAGAAATAATGATTAAGATGATTTACATTTCAAGTATTTACCTAAGTTTTAAGATTGTAATAATTCAAAATTTGAGATGTAGTTATTTATTTTATTTATTAATTTGTTAATTTGCTCGTCTATAGGGCGCCAGGTTTGCTTTAGCATACCAATTTTGAAAAAAGAATGAATTTAAATATTTAAAAGAAAGAAAAATTATCTGGGGTCGTAAGTTCTTTTCACAGTGTACTTACAGTGATATTTGGTATTTAATGAAAACACTTGTCTCTGAAATGTTAACATAAAGATTTATTAAACTATTAAAGAAACATCCTACAAATTATTATTAACAACAAAAAAAAATCATATTATAAATACTAGTTATCCTTTTTAATTTCAATAACAAATTATGAATTTATATTTCCTTTATTTCTTTCTTTCAAATTAATTAATTTTATCTTTAAAAATGCTTTTACCAATAAAATTGTTGCAACAGGAATTTACTTTTTATTGAAATTTAAATCATTATAAAGATCTCAGATGGAGATTTACTTCAATTATTAAAATTTTATTATTTTATCTATCAATTTATTTCCTTTTAAAATATTTATGAAACAGATTAAAAAATTTAAACATGTATAGCAAAATATATCAAAACATAATATAAATACTTAGTCCTAATTTAACATATGGTGTTTATACCAGAACACCCATTTGCACTCAAATTGTCCAAAGATATTAATTCCAGATGTCCTGAGACTTGTAGATTACAGCAAGCGTTGTTTCCTGAAAAGTTCATGTTTCGAATATTCACCCAGCACTCTAGGAATGTTATTTTTTGTACGACAATCATAACATTCATCATTAATAAAAGAATGTTCACTTCGATACAAAGTTTTTTGCCACGTGCTAAACGATCCGTTTAAGACACTCATTTACAGTACACAGTCTCTTATTCTTTGAAATCTTATAAATTCGAGTGTTCATTAAGTTTCTTTTTTTTTTATATTCACCGTCTAATTAAATACTTTATACTAATTTTCTCATAAATATTGTTTGTCACTTAGAATACAGTAAGTCTATTACTTTCAAACACGTTTACATTGTCATTAGAAGCGTCCATTATCACTTCCTATCCATTTTCTGCTAAATTAGTCTCTACTAGACTCTCAAAAAACACAACCATTCTCCACCAAGCTCTGATCTAGACTTTTTTAGAAACAACCTGTCACTCCTAACGCTGGACTCAGACTGACGTTACCATGAGGCAAATTCTTACTTCCGAAAGGCGTTCCTTCCGGTTACTGTTCTCACGTTTTACCGCACTGCCGTAAAAATACACATATTTTACATAACAAAACAATTAAACTAAATTATATTAAAATTGAACATGGTTATTTATACTTTTGTCTTGAAAATCCATTTTTCTTTTATAAATGACGTTACTAAATTTAAATTGTTATTTGAATCTCTTATCTCTTTGGCTTAACCGCGTCTTTCAAATGAGTCTATATTAAAATCTGACTTTTCACATTGTCACAAAACCCCACAAGGTTTGTATTTCAATACAGGTATTGGAATACAAAGCTTTTATACATATAAATTTCAAATCGAGAAAAAAAAATTAATGGATGTTCAAGACATTTCATTTCAGAAGTTAAGGACCTCTTGAAAGAAAAAGAAATACCCCTTGTGTATTTTTTTTGGAAAGATTCTCTTTTGACATGAAAAAAAAATAAAATCTATTTGCTAAAGTCCTATTTCACTATCTCAGTTTGTTTGAGTCATCATAACTCATAAATATTAAAATATACGAATCAATTAGTGCTAAGCCTTATCTCTATTTATCCAATAAAACCCATCATCATTTTCCTTTTCAACCTCGTTGGCTGAAACTTTCCATCAACATTTTTTGTTGACAGGATCCCGTCACTCAAAGCTTATCTCCCAGACAGCCGTCTATATACTTTTTCTACGTCTCATCCTCTTTGCCAAGACGACATTTCTACATCCTTTGAAAATCTACATCCATCTCACACTATTCATCTAAATCATTTTTTAACTTAACACAATTTAAATTTAAAACCTCTCATTTTCAATTAACATTTTTACGAAAATTATTTACTTATTACTCAACATTACTTCAATTCACTTTAAAACTTTTCAATTCAGACTTTATATTATTATTTATTTTAGTTTAAATCCAATAACTATTTATTCTTACTTAAAATCTCAATTCTCCTGTATCTTGCTGGGATAACATGTTAGCTACTGATTTTACAATTACAAAAAACTCTTTTCTTCAACTAAAATTCAAAATATAACATCATTATTATCAAAAAAAAATAAAATTACTTACAAAACTCATCTATTTATTTCAAAATTACCTCTTTACAATTGTTTCATCTTTCAGTATCCTGTCTTAAAATTATTTCCATCTTATCTTTCATATTTTAATAATTCAAGTTGCATTAATCCCCAAAAAACCTCTTTATCATTCATTTATCCCTTTATCTCAACGTAGCTTCCTTTAAAAAATCATGATAACCGTCGTTTATTCGCAGAATTCCTCAAATCTCCCTTTATCTCATTAAAAATCGTCGCATATTTCCTTTATTTCATTAAAATCGTCGTATATTTCCTTTATTTCATCGCAGTACTCAAAAAACCTCTTAAAAACTAAAAAATTAACCATCAATGCAACTTAACTACCTTCTTTATAAAAGTTTATTAACAGAACAACTTCATTTTAAATACCACTTTACTCAACAATTCTGTAAAGTCATCATCTTCATATAAAAACTCAAAAATTCTTTCATTTAAATTACTTCATTAAAATCTCCCTTGTCATCAATCACTTAAATACAAAAAACTTATAAAAAATAAAAAATTATCATTGCTTTCCCAGCTAACACCGTATTTCATCAAAATCTTTAGACACCTTTATCAAATAACTGCTTAACATCATTTATTATTTCAAATTCCATTATTATTTATTTAAAAAACACTACTTATTTATCCTTTCTATCAAATTCATTAAAATCTCTCTACTTATTATTAATTTATTACTCCTTCCTTTAAAAAACAAAAACTTAACCTCCTTTACTCATCATTTAACATCAAAAAAAAACTTAAAAACTTTATTATTATCTATCTTGGCAAAACTCACATAAATTCTCAAACTTCACACAACTATTCTTCACATTCTCAAATCATAAATCACTTAAAACTAACAATTTTTTTTATCATTTTATCTTATAATCCTTAATATTTATCAATGTCAAACATACAACTTATCGTTTTACAATTTTACATCTAATTATCTATTCTAATCAGCTAATTAACATTTTTACAATTTTATAAACTCTTCGTTTCATTTCATAAAAAAAAACTCTCCTTCCTGTCACGTCCGATTTATTTCTAGGCTTTGTTTCCTAAACAAACCCCCTCCTTTCACCATGTAAGCATTGTCTTACTGTCCCTTGACGACTTCCCTCAACATCTGTTTTTACCTATTAGAGCAGACTCAAAAAAAAAAACTTTTCTATATCTATGAAAGTTTATGACACTTACAAACATAAGTCATTGTTTATGTTTTTTGCCCAAAATTACATGTGACAGAACTCTAAACAACTACGTTGGATTTTTTGATAAGTTTTCCAATTAACTCGAAATCACTACCTTCCAGAAATGATATCTTAGGCCTTGATCATATCACTTCTCGAACATAGCTACATCCTGCCTCTAAAGACAGTTCGCCTACCAAACTTTATATTTTTATAATATAATCAAGAACTCTATGTTCTCTCTTAAACTTCTTCTACTAAATTTCTGTATTTCTTAATACAAAATAAGAACTCTTTGTTCTTTAAACTTCTCAAAATTGTCAAAGTTTTAACTATATTTCATTTACATGAGTTGTATGACAAATTTTTTGTTTTTTTTTTTTTTTTTTTTTTTTTTTTTTTTTTTTTTTTTTTTCTTTTATTTTATTTTTCAAAACTCGACCGGGGTTCATCATAGTAACAGTAATTGAATTATACTCCTCTATTCTTATGATGAAGCCCTGTCGAACGTCGATTAATAAAACCACCCTCGTTCCATGTTCTATTTTGTTTTTTATTCTTATACCTTTTTTATTTATTTTTTTTTTTTTTATGAATTTTTTGTTTATTTTATGCATTTGACCTCCTACTTACCCCACTACAGTCCTTCTGACCATCTACTTTATACCGTGCATACTTCAAATTGCTCTTTGGACTCTTACACAAAGCAACATGTTGTGACGTTGAAATGTGCAGTGGTTGAATGCAATATCCCTACTAAATTCAAGATAAAGCCCAAAACACATCCCTATTCCACAACACGCTCTCCATGTAGTCCCAGAATGCCTTATTCTTGCGAATAAAACATTCTATTATTACTACATAAACGCTCAGCCATCCACCCAAATGTTCATGTACTCCTTAAATGCACATACTCGAAGAAAATTTTAAAATTCATAAAAAATTTCATTTAAATTATATCATCCGAAGTTGAAATAATGTTTATTTTACCAATCTTATTACTAGCATCGTTGATTTTCTGATTATGTATTCCTTTCTAGATGTTATTATTCAAATTCAAAAAGAAATTTTATTTTTAAAACTTATTCTAAGTTTTCTACTTAGAAATTTTACTTTTAATTCTATTAAAGTTATTTAAGTAATCTACTTTCGTTCTTATTTACTTTATTTAAAACCAATTCTCCTTTATTTAAGTAGTTTTTTATTTGAAAACGCAAGTTAATTTTCGATTATACGTCAAAAGTTTTTTTTTTTATTTTCCTAGACAGCACTTTGGCAACACCCTATATTTCGTCGCAATGTCATGCAAAGGAATTCCAGGCTTGCTTTAAGCATAAACAAGTCCCCTCGATATGAGACAATCCTTATCTGTCTACTGATAAGACATGAAGACCTTTTGGTTCCAATACGATCTGCAAATGAATCTCAACTCTCTCTCGTCACATTTTATTGAATATTTAATATTGAATATTATTTCTTCAACACTACACTGGATCTTTGCCTCGAACCAACTTCCTTATCTATGTCACGTAAAATCAATATTTATTCCTTTCACAAACATACAGAGTTATTTTACTAACAATCTTGCAGCTCCAATGATCCTCTCATCTAACATTTTCAAATATTCTAGTTGGCCTTAAAAGTTTTCTTACATGACACAATTTGTTTTTTTTTTAATGTTCTGTTTTCAAATCAACTTATTCATTTAACGTTAAAATTTATTATTATCAATTCTTTAATTATTTATGAAATATATTTCCTTAATTGAGTGACATTGTATGTCCCTTTAATTACTTTAGAGTCTATTGTACTAATCACATATGCATTTTCTAATTTAATTTTTAAAACTTTAAACGGACCTTGATACAATAAGAAAAATTTCTTTATTTCTCTCCTCAAATTTGATGACAGATAGTGATTTTTAACCAAAACTAAATCTCCTACCTCAAATTTTGTTGGTTTTAGTTTTTTATCATGATATTTTTTCCGCTGATTTGCTTTTAACTTCAAACGTCTTCTCGCTAAAACTATTTTTTCTTCAAAATCTATTATTTTTCCCGGAGGAAATTTGCATACTTGGTTATAAATGCGCGGACACTCCTTTTTAAACATAATTTCATACGGACTATCATTGATGGATTCGTGTATGGATTGATTCATACAATTTTCTATAAATTTTACATAAAGCGGCCATTTTGTGTGTTTATTGTGTACATAAGTCCTAAACATTCGACCTAGTTCTCTCATGCAACGCTCACTGGGATTCGACTGAGGATGATATACTGATGTGTGCCTAACTTGAATATTATTATTTATTAATTTCTCTTTCCAAATTCGTGATTGAAACTGACTACCGTGGTCACTTATAATTATTTTTGGTTTCCCTATTTCCTTTACATATTCATTGATTATTTTATTTACTAAAACTGTCCCAATTGCTCTTTTTATAGTATATAATTTTATAAATTTCGAAAAAACATCCAGTACTACAAATATATATTTAACCCCACCACTTCCAGTTGGTAATTCTCCAAATAAATCCACTGCTACTAAATCTAATACATTTTCGGGTAAGATGTTCACCATTAATCCTTCATTTTTTATATTTGATACTTTAGTTTTTTGACATAAATCGCATGGCCTAATTTGTAATTTTATTTGTTTTTCTAAATTTGGGAATTCGTATAGTCCTTTTAATATTTTATAATACTTTCCCGCACCAATATGTCCGTATCTTTCATGACAATCATTAATTACAATTTCTATTAAAGATTTTGTTAAACAAATTTTGTGAATTTCATTTTTCTTTGACTTTTTAAATAAAACACCATTATAGATAACATAACATTCTCTTAACTTATTAAATTTAACAGATTGGTCTTCTAATAATTTAATAATTCTTATACAATATTCATCTTGACTTTGTTCCAAATTTAAACGTTTAAAGGCATTTCTTAAAATTCTATCTTGTTTTGCTAAATTTTTATCAATTTGTGTTTGAAAAATTTTAATTAAATGTTCATCTCCTGTCTTGATGACTTCATTGTGATCCGTTCGCGAAATAACATCTGCTACAATATTTTCCTTCCCTGGACAATACTCAATTTCCAAGTTATACTCCTGTAAAAACAATATCCATCTCAGAAGTCTACCATGTGTTAATTTACAGTTCTTTAAAAAGGTCAAAGCTTTATGGTCAGAACGTATAGTCGTTTTATTTCCTAATACATAATTTCTAAACTTTTTACATGCGAAGACTATACTCAACAATTCTTTCTCTGTAACCGTGTAATTAATCTCACTATTTTGTAAAGTTCTGCTTGCGAACGCAATGACCAGATGTTCATTATTTACGTCCACTTGATACAATACGGCTGCTAAAGCTTTATCCGAAGCATCTGTGTTTAAATAGAAAGGCTCTTGGAAATTAGGGTGTTGTAAAATTATCGTTTCTAAGAAAACCTGTTTTATTCTTTCAAATGTATGTCTGTCTTTCTCTGTCCAATTCCAAATTTTGTTATTATTCCCTAAAAGATGTGTGAATTTACTAGTTAACTCTGCATAATTTTGTTGAAACTTCCTGTAATAATTACATAAGCCTAAAAAACTTTGTAATTGTTTTATATTTTTTGGTGTGGGAAAATCTTGTATTATTTTAATTTTTTCTTGGTCTGGCTCTATTCCTATATCTGATATATTATATCCTAAAAACTTTATACCTTTTTTGCAAAAAACAGACTTTTTTATTTTAATAGTTACATTATAAGTTTTAAGTCTTTCAAATAACTTTCGCAAATGTCTCATATGCTCTTCAAACGATTTTGACGCTATACATACATCATCTACATAAACTGTTGTGAATTCCAAAACTTCAGGCCCTAACACCATACTTAATCCTTTTTTAAATAATGAAGTACTAACATTTAAACCAAAAGGGAGTCTTTTGAACTGTAAATTTCTACCATTGAATACAAAAGCAACATATCTTCTAGATTGTTCGTCTAATTCTATCTGCCAAAAACCACTGACCAAATCTATACTAGAAATATATTTAACTCCTTCAAACCTTTGCAATATATCATCTATCTGTTCAGGTGCTTCTCGATCTGGTATTATTATTTGATTTGCTTGCCTAGCATCTAAACATAGTCTTATGGACGAATCTTTCTTAATTACACATACTAATGGGTTCGAAAATGGGCTATTTGAATCTTCTATTATATCATTGTCAATCATTTTTTGAATTTCCTTAGCTACAGCTTCCTTTTTTGAATGTGGTATTGCATAAGATTTATTTATAAATTTACTATCTTCCTTTACATTTAATTTAGCTTTATAATTTAACATCTTTCCTGGCTGATCCGAAAATACTTCTTTAAAATCATTTAATACAGTTTTTAATTCTCGTTTTTCACTATCTAAATTTAAGTTACTTTCTTCTAAAATTTTCTCTACAATTTGTGTCCATTCTACATCTTCATAGTTATTTTCATAATATTTTGAATCAAATTCTTGAAAAAAGTTTGTAGCTACATCATTAATTTGCAATTCTTCATAGTCATAGTCTGTCTCATCATAACAATTTATTTCTGCTTTAGTCCTACACAATTTTAATTTATAACATTCTACTTGCGAAATTTGTTTTCTAAACTTTGTTTGAATTATTTTCTCCTCTACATTAAATTCAATCTTTTCTTCATCAAAATCAATCTGAGCCTTCTTTTGTTTTAAAAAATCACATCCTATAATCATTTCAATATTTAGACCTCTAACAATTAAAAAATTTACTGCAACTACATCTTTTCCAATTTCTACATCTATAAAAGCTTGTTTTGTAATCCTCTTGCTACGCACACCTGTTACTCCTACTATTGTTAAATTACATACTGGTAATTCCAAAATTTTATCATTATTTATAATTAGTTTCTTATAAATTTCTTCATTCATAACAGTAATTTCTGAACCTGTATCAATTAAACATTTAAATTCTTCTTTATTAATCTTCACATCAATTTCAATTAACTCTCCTTTTATAGGCTGTATGCTTACATTATTATAATTTTCTTCATTTAACAACTCTTCTCTAATGTCTACATCAATGTTATTATTACTTTTGGTTATTATTGATGAAATTGTATTTTTTGAATTTACTATTTTAGGCCTATTTTGATTTTTAGACAACAAAGCTTGGGCCCTATTCACTGTTGTCCATTTTGGTTTCCCTGTGGTCTATTACCATTTCCCTTATTTCCCTGATCATATCTCTTTTGTTGAAAATTTGGCCTAAAACCTTGATTCATACCATTACCATTTGCCCTATTGAAATTTTGTTGATTTGTTAACATGGGCCTATTATTGTTATTTTGCATATTAGGTGGTGGAAATCTAGTAAAATTATTAGGTCCCCTAAACCTATTCTCTCCCCTTGTCTCTTGAAAATGAGGTGGTGCCCTAAATCGAAATCCTTCCTGTCCTAATTGCTGTGGTTGAAAATTTTTATACATAGGTCTGTCCATATTCATCCTATTGTCCCCCTGTCTTGTCCTATCTGGTCCTAATAACTTTTGACTTTCTTGCCAACTTAAAATTAACTTTTCTAGGTCATTAACATTTTTAGGCCTAGCTGCTAACATCATTAACTCTAGTTTTTCAGGCATTTTCCTACTTATATGTCTTACAAATGTATCCATAGACATGGGCGGATCTAAAAATTGTGTCTTATTATATAGGCTCATCACATATCTAAATACTTCTTCCATCGGTCCCCTAAAATAGCTTCCTACCAATAACTTAGTTTTCAGTTGTTCCTGTTTCTCTTCAGACCAGAACCTATCTAGAAATGCTACCCTAAACTCTTCAAAACTACCCCACTCATTTTTGTGTGCTTCAAACCATAACTCTGCTTCACCTTTAAAGTATTTCCTTAAACAACCTAGCTTTATCTTCCATTGTCCCCCATTTATTTTGTTAAATGTCTCTATAGCTTCTATAAATACCTTCGGGTGCGGTTCTAACCTTTCATTTTGAAACTCTGGGATTATAGTCTCATTAATTATGTTCGCACTTGTATAAGTACCCTGACTTATGCTACCCTGTTCGATAAAATTCTCCCTTATTTTTTGCATAAACTCTCCTTCGAATTTTAAATTTAGGCTATTAATCTGGTCCTCTACATTGTTTTTTAACTCTAAAATTTCTTGTTTTTCTAGATTCTTCTGTTTTCCTACTTCTAAGTCTAACAACGTTATTTTTTCATCCGTTTTTCCTAGCTGCATCTCAAACTTATCTACTCTATTGTTCACATCACTCTTAACCTCTAAAATTTCTTTACAAATTTTGTTCTCAACAACTTTTAGATTATTTTTTGCTTCTATTTGATTACTTAACAACTTTACTTCCGTCTCAGATTTAACATTATCAATTTCCTTAACTATGCTACATATTTTGTCAGACATATCTATTTCAACTTTAACAATTTTTTCATCAAAATTATTTTCTATATCTAACCTAGTTTGCTTAATTTCTTGTCTTAGGCCCTGTTCTACATTTACATAACCTTCTTTAAATTCTGCCCTACTCTCTTCAAATTTTTTGTACATTTCTTCTTTTAAATCTAAATTATCTTGTCTTAGTTCTAATTTACTCTGTTTCAGGTCATTATCTATCTTATCAAGTTTGACATTATTCTGTTCAAGTTTAATATTAAAATTCTCTAGTTTTTTATTAATTTCTAGCTTATTCTGATCAAATTTATTACTTATTTCTTTTAATTCCAAATTGTTTTGATCAAACCTATTATTTATACATTCAAACTTCTTATCATTATCTCGTCTTAATTCTAGACTACCTTGATCAATTTTATTGTGTAAAACTACATTATTTTGTTTTGTTTCTAAGCTATTTTGTTCAAACCTTAAACTATTTTGTTCCATTTTTTCCATCATTACTTTTAACATACTCTTAATCTCTAAATCTTGATCATTATTTTTCACACTCTCATCCATCCTAACCTCTTCAGCTCTTAAATCCTTATCTGAATTTTCCTTTACAGTTTCTACCCCTGGTGTTTCTACTATTTTTTTATTTATATCTTCACACTGTTGTTTACTATTTAGAATCCTATCACTATCAAATCCATTAAAATCCGAACCTGAACTACTATTTACGTTCACACTTGAACGTCTACTATTATTACTACTACCTATTTCTTGATCTAAAAAATTTTGTGCAAATTGTTCATTTGTTTGCTCATTACTTTGCGATTCCTTCTCTAAATTATCAAAAATATCCCCTGTAAATTCCAATGGCTCTATATTATTTAAAGAATTTTGATTTCCTAACCCTACCTGTTCATCACTATTATTTACATTTACAATTTCTGACTCCATTTTTATCTTACTATATTTAACACAAAAAATTTTAAAAAAGAATCTTTCTTATTATTATAAAGAGAGTCCTTACCTTGATTTCAAGAATTCTCATTACCAAAATCACTGTTTATTTCGACTAAAAAGGCCCACAGTTGCGGCGACATTTGTAATAATTCAAAAATTGAGATGTAGTTATTTATTTTATTTATTAATTTGTTAATTTGCTCGTCTATAGGGCGCCAGGTTTGCTTTAGCATACCAATTTTGAAAAAAGAATGAATTTAAATATTTAAAAGAAAGAAAAATTATCTGGGGTCGTAAGTTCTTTTCACAGTGTACTTACAGTGATATTTGGTATTTAATGAAAACACTTGTCTCTGAAATGTTAACATAAAGATTTATTAAACTATTAAAGAAACATCCTACAAATTATTATTAACAACAAAAAAAAATCATATTATAAATACTAGTTATCCTTTTTAATTTCAATAACAAATTATGAATTTATATTTCCTTTATTTCTTTCTTTCAAATTAATTAATTTTATCTTTAAAAATGCTTTTACCAATAAAATTGTTGCAACAGGAATTTACTTTTTATTGAAATTTAAATCATTATAAAGATCTCAGATGGAGATTTACTTCAATTATTAAAATTTTATTATTTTATCTATCAATTTATTTCCTTTTAAAATATTTATGAAACAGATTAAAAAATTTAAACATGTATAGCAAAATATATCAAAACATAATATAAATACTTAGTCCTAATTTAACATATGGTGTTTATACCAGAACACCCATTTGCACTCAAATTGTCCAAAGATATTAATTCCAGATGTCCTGAGACTTGTAGATTACAGCAAGCGTTGTTTCCTGAAAAGTTCATGTTTCGAATATTCACCCAGCACTCTAGGAATGTTATTTTTTGTACGACAATCATAACATTCATCATTAATAAAAGAATGTTCACTTCGATACAAAGTTTTTTGCCACGTGCTAAACGATCCGTTTAAGACACTCATTTACAGTACACAGTCTCTTATTCTTTGAAATCTTATAAATTCGAGTGTTCATTAAGTTTCTTTTTTTTTTATATTCACCGTCTAATTAAATACTTTATACTAATTTTCTCATAAATATTGTTTGTCACTTAGAATACAGTAAGTCTATTACTTTCAAACACGTTTACATTGTCATTAGAAGCGTCCATTATCACTTCCTATCCATTTTCTGCTAAATTAGTCTCTACTAGACTCTCAAAAAACACAACCATTCTCCACCAAGCTCTGATCTAGACTTTTTTAGAAACAACCTGTCACTCCTAACGCTGGACTCAGACTGACGTTACCATGAGGCAAATTCTTACTTCCGAAAGGCGTTCCTTCCGGTTACTGTTCTCACGTTTTACCGCACTGCCGTAAAAATACACATATTTTACATAACAAAACAATTAAACTAAATTATATTAAAATTGAACATGGTTATTTATACTTTTGTCTTGAAAATCCATTTTTCTTTTATAAATGACGTTACTAAATTTAAATTGTTATTTGAATCTCTTATCTCTTTGGCTTAACCGCGTCTTTCAAATGAGTCTATATTAAAATCTGACTTTTCACATTGTCACAAGATTTGTGATATTTTTGGCACTGTGAAAAAAACAAACACCAAGAATGAGCTGTGGAATGCTTCTTGCATTACCTTCCCCATTCTCTTAAACACATGATCTGACTCTGTAAAACTATTACCACTGATTCCAAAAGCACAATTAGCTATGATGTCTGATGAATACAGAAATGCCAGGTCCTTTGCCTGAAAAAATATTGTTTGTTACAAATTTATTCTTATACTCTACACATTTAAAACATAATTACACTAAAACTTTTGCTTCCATTTCTCTAAATGTGTTTTAATGAGTAATATGAATAAAAATGAGTAAATTTTTCAGAGTATTTACACAGTGGTTAGAATGTTTTCTCAAAAACCAGTAAGACTCATATTCTACTCAAATCTGAAAAAAAATGTGAGTATTTTCTCATAAGAGTAGTTACTATCTTTGAAATTATTGAGCAGTTACTCGTTTTCCCGCTGCAAAAAATTATTGTGTCCTTCCTAATTAGGTTAAAATTACACTGTTGTTCATTGTGAGCAGGATTGAAAGATGTAATCAACCATGGTGAAATTTCCACAACTTAAATCCCTATTTTAAGTAGTCAGTCCAATAAACTGTAAAACGGCTTCTCTAACTGAACTATGTCACCAATCCTAGCGTCATATACGCTAGGGGAACATTTCTCATCTAAATTTGTAAAATTTTGGAAACCCAGATCACCAACAAACATTTAAAATATTTCAATATTTTGGCATGGGGATAGAGCACATTCACATGTTTTATTACTCTCTGATAGGAATTCCATTGTCAAACTTTCATCAATGTTTTCATTTTCGAACAGCAAAAGTACTTCATGACTATTTATCAACTTCTTTCAGAACAAACTTTCAAATTACGAGTAAACCCAAAGTGAGTATGCCCTCTCAGAAATCTGACTATTAACTCCAGCTTGGAGCTGCTACTCAACTTTATTCACATAAGTTAAAAGCAAAATATCAGGCTATCCCGAAAAAAGTGAGCCAGTACTCAGCTTAGTAAATACTCACAACTTTATGAGTGTGATCAAAAACTTCAATATCTCAATAAAGATCAAAATTGTAATTATGAAATAACCATATCTAACAACAAATAACACAACTATATCTCACACAAACTACATATGTGTGTAATGGAACCTATTGTAATAAATATAAAAAAAACAGAATGTTTATATATTTTATTACTAAGTTATTTTTACTTTTAAAAGAAAAGAATGAAGTTATTTTTATTAAAGTTTTATTAAAAGTTTCCTCAGCTAAGGGGCGCCAGGAAGATTTCGCTTACCAATTTAGAAAATGAATGTAACTATTTTAATCTCAGGGTGTAAGTTCTTTTCTAAGGGTACTTACAGTTATTTCTGGTGAAATGAACAACTCTTGGTTATACTGAAATTTTAACATGGATTTATTAAGACAAGTTATTAGCACATGTACAAACATCAAATTAAATCTTATAAATTCCATAAATTATACATCCTAGCTTAATCATTGTTTTATTCCTTTTAAGAAGGTAAAAAATATTGAATCTTGAATTTATTTATTATGTTGCAACTTTAGAAATTTATTTGTTAAATGAAACAGATTAGAATTATCTGTTTATTGTTGAAATTACGTTGAAATATATACGAATATGTCAGTAGACATTTATTATTTTTTAGACAAGAAAAGATATAATTATTAACAAAGTATAAAATTTATAGTAGAAACAAAACTAGTACATTAAATATAATAAATTTTATATAGATAACAATGATTGAAATTCAGCTTTAATTAACACTGATTACCAGTACTTTATCGAAACAGTTCACTCATATACAGTTGATGTAGTGTGGTCCATTTGTGAAGCTCCCGCCATTGTGCACGTGATGAGCTGCCCGCCGAATTTTTTATCAATCACACCTTCCGAGTCTTTCATTACACTCGAATAAGTTCGTGTTTAAACTGTTTATAAATCTTTTTGTCTATTAAACACCGCACAATTGTTCATGCATATGAGACATAGTCCGCTTTCACCATTTTCGTGAATTTATGGTGTCCGCATAGCTGTCTTTTGTACAAAGAAAATACGATTTTCTCTTATCTTTTTTTTTTTTTTTAACTCGCTACTATCACTAAACTGTTTTTTAGACTCACTCCTTTATTATTCAAAGCTAAAACTGTTCTTTAGCACTTGACCTACATTGTTACAAAATTGTTTCTCGGTCTACTTTAAATTACGTCCAATCACCACAAGACTACAACTCAGACTCTCTTATACGACTTTACATCTCAACACTCCAAACTAGACTGAAAAAAACACATCTCACCTGCTCCACACTTCTATTCAGACTAACTTGAACGCATTGTGCATTTCTATATCCTGTCTCTACAGGGGTTACAGCCTTGGCAACAAGGACTGTCCGACAATTCCTGCTGACGCCGTGATAAAATTTCTCGCAATTCACTGCATACACTGTTCATATTACTGACATGACAACGAGTTCCTTTGACTAATTTTATAACACACATAATCTATTTAGTTTCTTTATTAATTACAGCTAATATTTTATACATTATTATTTATTTTAGTTTGGAAATCTATGTTAATTGAATTTTCTTTATTTTAAATTATAACATAAGTCTCGTTTTCGACGCATTTACCCCCTCCCAAATTCTTTCTGAACGATTTCCCGCTATGTTTACTATTCAATTTAGATTAACCTTTTTTAGGTGTTACACTATATCTACAGGTATGTACGAATTCGAAGATACTTATTGAGAAATATACTGTATTGAAGCTTTTCCCGACCGTTAACTTTTTGCTAAGAGCAAATAATAACACTGTAATAGTGGAAATATCATCTTAAAAAAATATACATTTTGTGAAAAGTTATATTGGACATTACTTGGATTCAAGAATAAGAATTTACCGGCCAAAGAAACATAAAAATTTGAGTTGGCTGTTGATATTATAAAAGTGAATGTTATTAGAGTTGCGTGTAATATTTTGTCTGTTGTTTCCAAAATGGAAAAGAGTCCCACAATATACATGAGTTTTATCAGCAAGTGGCTCCAGGATACTAGATAATAGAGATACTGTGTAACAATATAAAAATTGAGGATGACTGACCTTATATAAATGCTATGTTCAAATCTTGTTGGGCGCCATTTGTAATTTAATAATACAAAAATAAAATTTTATGACTCTTAAATTGAATACTAATATCTCAAGGTCGTAAGTTCTTTTGAAAAAGTGTACTTAATAAAAGATCGGATGAAAGAATAGAAGTCTTTTTTATGCTGAAATGCACATGTTATTTATTTAGACAAAACAATATAATAAGAGTACATATACAAAATCAAATTCCTGTAAATTATTTTATATTAATAAATCCTATACAATTAGTCTACTTTATTCAAGACTCATCTTAAAGAAAGAAAATTAAGTTTTATTGAATTTGATCTTCAGTTGCAACTTGTATAAAAAATAAAATTAATTTAATATTACTTCTCAAAAAAGAAAAAAGAAATTGAATCTATATTGGTGTTGAATTATTATGACAGTAGGCTATACTTTTTATAAAAACAAATAAATTTTAAATGGTTAGTGTCCTCAAAAAAAGACTTTAACATAATAATATTATTTTAAAATACAAGAAATTGTGTCTTATTATTATAAGACATCAAATAACAAGTTCAAAATTCCAATACGGAAGAAATTTATAAATTACTAAAAATGCATATTTTATTTGACATAATAAAAGTTTGTATGTGCTATACCAAAACAAGTGTTCATTTTAAAAGAAACTTTTCATCTGAAGTCACTTCCTTCGTTCGCTGCATCTGCATGATGATGATTCATCAAAATCGCTCCACCTGTTACGTCTTAAGTCCACGCTTCTTATTTTTCAAAAGCACATTTATTGTTCATATTTTGAAATAGTATACTTGAATCTTCAAATTGTTCTATTTTAAATTGAAACACAAAATAATCTTAGTCTTTATATCAGTACTTCTCTAAATTACATCACTTTTTACTAAGTATGCAAAGTTCATTGTTCAAACTATTTCACTCTAACGTTTATACATAATAGAAACTTTATTATATTGTTTCATTACCAAAACAGTTCACACTTGTTATAAGAAAAACACTTTTGATATATTTTGTCTTTGTGTTACATAGGACACGTCTACTTAAACGCTGACCATTCACCTTGAAAGTTCTGAAAGTCAAAACGTTCACTTCTCGACATCAAAAATAACCAAATTCTATTCACATATCGTTTCATATCAACTTAGTTCATATCTGTTGTGAATTATTAAAGAAAAACACTATTATATTATTTGTTCATTGTCCAAAACCTGACAGACCGGTCCGAAACCGTTTAAATAGAGCTTATTTTGTGGATTGATTATACATTTTACTTTAAGAATGATTTTAATTTGTTGTTGTTGTTTATTTGTTTAACTGCTTTGACTTGTATAATTATAATTTATCTGTCTTATACAAAAGAAATTTGTCTAAAGAACTAATAAAAAATTGAAATTGAAAATGGTTAATATTAAGCTAATACACAAAATTCTTTTTAAAAAACAGAATATATTTTTAACCAAAACTATAACAAACGAAACAACTTATTTGCTACAAAAAAAAGTACAAACGAAACAATAGAAAGATATTTTTGGGTTACACAAATATTAATTATATATATAAATATATAATATATTATAACTTATCTTTAAGAGACTTTTAAATAATTATTTTTTAATACTCATTAAACAACAACGTTTACCTAGATAAAATCTTTAGTTTAATTTAGCATGAATAAAAAACAAACAATGAAACATGTACATTAAATTATTCAATTTTTACTTAACTAGATCATTCATTCCTCAATCATTCCTTATTTTAATTTATTTATAACAGTTTGGTTCTTTAACTTTTAATTTACAATTTCAAGAATATTCAAGGCCTTTTTTTCTGTCTTTTCCTTGAATAATAATACAACAAATTTATTTCAAACTTGACTTAAATTAGAATGAGTTTATGAATTGATTCTACAATTAAAATACAAATTTACTTTATTTTCTAACATTAATTATTACTTGATTATTCAAATTATTAGCTCCTTTTTTAGGATTTTATTATATTTCCTTACCAATTTATTTTTTACTTTACATTTAAATTATTATCTTTTTATATAGGCTAGCTCAGTTTTAAATTTATTTAATAAACACAATCTCTTATCTCGGGTCAATAGGTTCTTTTTAATGGCTCAATTGAAAGTGAAAATTTATGATGAATTTAATAATTAACAAAATTTTTGGTACTTATCAATGCTGGTCCTTTGATCGGTCGATTGCACTTTTTCACTACACATAAAACTATAATTGACTCTTTTATTTTAAAAAAACACCACACTGCTCAAAAACACTTTATTCTTTGATTAACGCTTTCTCTCGCTCTCTGGGTTGATCCAATTTCCAGCTCCTCTCTGCGATGACGGTAATCCCTTGGCACTGGTCAATCGAACTCCTTTCTTTATCTGATTTTTAAAAAAACTCCACAAGACTTCTAATCTGCAATTCTTACTGTTACTTATTTCTTCCTTTCTTTTACGCTACTTTAAATTAAATTTATTAAACTTTTCTAATTAACTCGGAGACTTCTTGTCTCTTTCTTCACTGTTTAACAAACTTTATGGTCCACAGAGCTGACACTCTGTGCCCATAACCTTCCTTCAACGACTTCCCTTCTAACACTCCTTGACTTTTCGAAACCCTGGTCCCTGCAGAACTCTCTCCCTTCTCTCGAACTCGAGTTTCGCGCCCTGTTCGCTGATTCGTTTATTTTCCCTAACTTTCTCAACATGTGTCCTCATTCGCTTCTTAGTGGTCGTTTTAAATCTGTCCGTTGTTTTTTTTTAAGCGTGAGATCGTCTTTGATTGGTCGACCTACTTTCTCCTTTCCGTTTTTGTATTTTTTGAAGCACCGTTAGACTTTCTACTTGGTGTACCATTAGGACGCTGGCTTTCCCTTCGATTTCTCTTTTTTTATATATAAAAAACTCTGCGCTCCCCTAAGATTCCGTTACTGTAACCCATGTGTTTTCTTCAAGGTTGTAGAAATCCTGGTTCTATTGTAATTGACACGTACACTTTTAACTGCAAGCGACAGCTGTTGTCTCCCTTCATTTATTTAATATTGTTCCATTTTTTTCATATTTATTATCTTATAAGTTATTTTAATTATTTAATATTAGATGTCATGATATCAATTGTTTATCTAGGTGAGATTATGATATCGTTACAATATATATATATATAAAAAACACAAGTAAACTAAACAAAACTTAAATAAGTTTTTTTTTGGCTTTCTTAAAAGTTCATAGTTTATCTTAACTCTATGTTTTGTAAGACATATATTTTGTACATAAAATAAACAAAATGATGTATACAAAGTGTAGCCAAAATCTCAGACAAATCTCATAGACAAATTTTAAAAAATTAATGAACACAAATAAACTATATAATATTTTTATATTTATATTTGACCTGACTTATACAAAAGTAATAAATAAATAAACAAAGTCTAGACAAATACTGTTATTGTGCGCACTGTAAGCCGACACTTCCATGAATTGATACTTGATAGATTCCACGAATTTAGCTATAGACGATAACAGATCAAATGACCTTCAATTTAGTTTAGCAGCCTACTCACTAATGCTTATTTATCATTGCATATGACAGTTAGCAGTTGCTAAATTTATTTGGTGAGGAGCTGAGCCTTCTCATTTATTACTCCAATATGCTATACATTATATGTATAATAATGTTATGTGCAGATTTTATTTACAATTGTTCTAACGAATCCTTCTAAGTTCCAAAAAATATATAACAAAAAATAGCCAATTATTGAAAAAATTTAATGATTAAATCAAAATAAAATGTCAGGCGTTATGTAAAAAAATAGTTATTGAGCACTGTAATTGTACAGGCAAAGCAAAGACCAGTGGACAGAACTTGATGCCTGATTTGAGCAACAGTGGAGGGGAAAATTCATATGGATTCTACTGTTTATCCTATGTAAGATGCTCTCTGCCATGTTTCTACATCAAGAACCTGAAATTTCATACTCTGCAAATTCTATTATAACAAAATTTTGTTTTGTTTTAGGACTATTTAAAGTGACAAATATACTACTAAGATTGGGAATTGAAACCAGTAGCTTTTAGCTTTATGCGCCAATTCTCTATCAGCTGAGCTATCCTTGATCGCTTCCCAACACTTCTAACTTGTTTGTTGAGTATAAGTGTTAAAACCAATAAATTAATGTAATTTAAATTACTATGAAATGTATGCTACATGGATATGGTATTATTAATTTGAGTAATATGGTTACTAATTTATGTTTTTTACAATTTTCCAATTTTTAATTTTTTTTTATTCATTAATGTGGGTGTATGATCATTTATTCCAGGTTGAACTTTAAATATAAATTTTATAACATTACACTCTCATACTGACATTCCCAGTGACTAAGTCTGCCGTATTTGATGTGTGGTGTTTATAAATTGAAAACATACAATAAAACTCTATTTTATGAAATTTTTAGATTCATATATTTTGTTTACAGCTCTATAGGTGAAGGAATTTCCACATATATTATTCTTAGATCAAAGTAAAATATATCTGGAAATTACTTCACCATTTTGTAGAGCCTTCACCATTTTGTTGCTCATTCTCAATTTGATTAAACATCTATGTTTAGTTCTTAAACAGTATATGCCAGAGCACTTGGTTAAACATTCATTATTTGGATGATAACGTCCTACTTGAACTTTTCAGGAGATAGTTAACAATAAGTTGTGATGTAAAGATTTGGTGCAAAAGATGTATGAAAAAGTTTCTGTTCACTACAATAGCACAGTATATAATAATAATAGTTAAAACAGTTCTCATAATATAACAATTTTGAATAAATATTAAAACTATGTGGTTTGTATTACTCGTCTAGTTTGATAATAATTGTTTAAATTATAAAAACAATAATTTTAATTTCAGCAAGGAAACAAACACAAGTCTCATGTTTAGGAGTTTTTCTTAAATTACCAGTAGCCAAATTTGTTTTCCGTTGAAGGTGAAAAATCAAGACTATCATAAACTGTCCATTAGCAGAAAATCTATTACAATAAATAACCTATTTAACAAGTAAAGCTAGTCATTTAATTTACCTCAATATTTTCATTCAAATGACCATCCAAGTAATCCTCCAGCTGTTGGCAAACTTCTTTCATTTGAGGAAAAATGTATTTCATTTTTGCCGCAGTAAATGCTGGAGTTAAAGCTCCTCGATTACTTTTCCAACTAAAATAATAATCTTACAATTAATAATAAATAAGAGTCTAACTAATTCAGTGTGACCATGTTTTTATAGTTTAAAATCATAGTGTTGCAGTTTTTTAATTTACCAGGGGGAAAATAAATAAAATAACAATAATATAAAAATTAATTTAATTGTAGTTAATAAGTTTTGTCAGAGCTAGCCTCTCATCTGTTCTGCACTTAACTTAAAGGATCAAGTTCAACTATTTCTGTCTCTCTTACTCCTAGTGGCCATGCATTTAACAGTCTAAGTAATTTCTTTCAGAACCACCATACAAGAGGTTCTCAATCAGCTGTATGTTCCATAAAATGTAAAATTTTCTTTGTGCATTTAGTAAAATATAAATTTCAAAAGCGTTCCTAAAATAATAATAAAGAAGTGTGCAATTGCTAAAAGATTATTTGGTCGCAACTTTCTCCAATAAAAAAGCCACCATTATTAAATGGTTGAAAAGAACAATAAAATGAAAAATGTGGCTAGTTCTTATTAAACAAGATAATTTTATAAGTGGTTGAATTTACTCCCTGTTACAATTAAAAATTATAATAATGTTTTTCATAGAACAATAGGCATGAAACCTAATGCTGTCAATAAGAATAATGAATATATCTAATAATAGGTTAGAGTTTAATAGGGCACATAGCCTATTAGATTAGATTTTGCATGACAGGGACAGACTTACCTTGGAAAGTATTGGTCCTTAGTATTACCTAATAGTATACAAATAAAAAACACTAAAGTTCTGAAGTATTTCTTAAACACTGTTTACTGGGAATGTTGAACAACAGATTTTTTGATTTTTTTTTTTTTTTTTTATAAAGTCTGTTGAGAAAGGGAAAAGGATAAAGGATGATTCTGTAGTAATTAATAATATTTACTGCAAAGGAAATTATGTTGAACTTGAAGAGTTCTTAATTTGTTATTTTACTTAAAGAAAAAGTGAATTTATGTGTTGTTATTTTATAATTGTGGGCGCCAGACTTTCGTCATTATTTAACATATAAAAAAAAAGGAATTTAATAAATTTATTATCTCAGGGGTCGTAAGCTCTTTTAAAAGTGTACTCACAGTGATTTTGGTTTCTAAAAATGAAAACACTTGTAGCTGAAATTTAACAAACATTTATTAAACATGAAATTATTTAAATTATACATATATTCATTATATATCCTAATTAAATTGATTATTATTGCCTTTGATGAAGGTCTTTTCTTTTTTAAATCATGAATTTATCTTTAAGTTACAACTACAAAATAGTTTATTAAATCAAACAGATTATGATTATCTGTCTTTTAGTATTGAATTTACTTTATTAAAATTCTTATTTTTCAAAAACATAAATGACTCTTTTAAATATTAAACTTTTTAAGAACAAAAAACATTAGACATAAAAATTTTACATATATACATGAGATTTTTATTTTCAGAGTTATATAACGCTGGTTACCAGTTTTTGTTGAAGATCTTCCTCCATGTAAAACATCTGATGGTTGTCTGTCTTCATCACGTTACTCGCACTCAAATTTGTTAACTGTTCACAGTTTATGTCCGCGATCAAAATGTTTATCAATTTTACAGTTCATTAAACGTTTCGTGATTGTTCATCTTTCTACCGTATTTGAACATGATACAATTGATCATTTATTGTCCTTGCGCGTGACACGTTGTTCATTGAACACTTTGTCCGGTTTTACAAAACCAATACTGTTCGTCACACAAAATTAATACATCTCAACATTTAAATTAAGACTGTTCTCTTAATACACTTTAACACATTTTGGTTACATATTGTAAAAGTTACTTTATCAAAAAACGTCTGATCACTGCGAGATCTGAACTAAGAGTCTCTAAATACATCTTTCACCTTCAACCGCTGAACTGAGAAACTCGAGAAACCATGTGATGTCCCACTTCCGAAAGCGTTCTTTCCGGTCACCGTTACAAAATTTTCACACACTCCCTATTTCTCACACAAATTTACAAACACTTTTTTATTAAACAAATTATATTAAAATTGAACATGATTATTTATTCTGTTGTTTTGAAAATCTATTTTTCTCTTATAAATGAATTTACCGAATCCAAAATGTTATTTAAACAGCTATCCCCTCTTACACTTGACCGCGTCTTTTTAAACATACAATAAACTTTAATTTTTTACCTTATTACAATTCATCTAAGATTAAGGTTAGGGTGTTCTCTAGATATTGAGACCCATTGATGATACAGTTCCCATCTTCTTAATTTTGGAGTTACATTCTGAAGGGAGTGATTTTATGATTTTTGTCGTGAAGCATTCATCAAAAGTGACAACTTGTGGATTGTTGCAGTTGGTTTCTCCATATCCTTGATTTTCACATCATGTCTGTAGCCATTCATCCTGGTGTTTAATTAAGTTGTCTGTGGTTAGGCCAATATATTGAGCTGGGCAAAACATGCACTATAGTTGGTAAAAAACATTTTTTGTTGTACATCTGTGATGACCTTTAATTTTCAATTATTTTTAACTAGAGGAACTATTGAAGTTATTAGACGTAAGATGTATTTTGCATCTTGGCCTATTTGGGAGCTTGGGGTGAACTAACATAACATATGTTTCAAATTTGTGGACTGTTTAAACATGTATATAAAATTCAGATGTGTTCAATGGTATGGACAAAAAATAAAAATAGTTTTCTTGTGATACACAAGGATTGCAATTTGAATAAAGGTAGATATAGGTTTCGACCATTTTATATGAATACAGTGTGGCCCGGTCAAAGAGCCCACCAAATAAAAACTATAATGAGAATAAATTAGGATGTAACGGGAAGGGATTCTAAATAATAAAATATCAATTGGCACTCACGATTTTGTTGAGCAGTGCAAAATCACAAAAAGGGGGAGAGAGACGAGGAGTGGAGGGCTTGAACCAGCAAGCCGGCAGAGAGTCTGTTCAGAGAGCCGCGAGAAGAAGGTTGAACGGCAGACCGCTACGGGACGGGACAAGGTCAGTCCATTTTCGGCCATATGCTATCTAAATTAATCGGTATGCTTTTTGGCCACTATTAAGGCCTTTATCTAGCCGTTATGTCTTTTTAATAAATTATGGTTATTACTGTATTATTCTAATTCGGCGCTAAAATAAAAGAATAACATTTAACCCGCCAGTGCACGCGCTGCGGAGCGAGAGTCCACACTATTAATGTTTTGTCATTTTAATTCCAAAGAAAGCAAGGATGTGACTCTCCCTTCCAGTACCTTCCCCCCTCCCCTTTCTAAACGGGTTCTGCTAGGGTAGAGCGGTCGCTCATCAGTTTGTGCGCTACAGTGAGTACGTAAACACACCTGTGGACTTTGAGTCCGCGCGCGGTCATTGCTGTTTTAGATATAAGGACTGTGAGTCCGCGCGCGTTCTTCCGCTGTTTCTGTATTTGGACAAATTTAACTAGCTATTTTAGGTTTAGAGAATTTCATTTGCAGTGAAACTTCATTCTTCTCGTCAGTGCAGGTAACTATACTGTTTTCATAAACCTATAAAATAATCAACCTTCAGTTATTATTAAAAATAATATGATTTTGTAAGATTTTTCAGTAATATTTTTGTATATTTATATATCGTTACACGCTATTAAATAACCTGATTTTTTTCAGTGAAATGGATCCAGTGGAAGAGGCAAGAATACAAGTCATGTTAGAGGATGAAATCAATGCTGGAGATGACACAGACACCGACATGGTATATGAGAGTGATCACAATACTGACAGCGAGCTATCTGATGCAGAAGACACCACTCTACCTGTATTAGACAACCCTCAGGCTCTGCCAGTTGAAGATGAGGTAAACCAGCTGCTACATGCAGACATACAAGGTAACAACTGAGTTTATGAAGGGATGACAAATGAATTGTATAAAGTAAAGGATGGCACAATATGGTGACACACTCGATCCCACGTAATACTGCTAGACGACGTACGTGTGACCTAGTCCGCCACTTGCCTGGCGTTGTCAGAGATGCAAAAAATGCTCATACCCCAATAGATGCTCTCCAACTCTTCTTCACGGATGAAATGCTAGAACAATTTGTTATCTGTACTAATATTTACATAGCCTCAATCAGAAGCGATTACTCCAGACCACGAGATGCAGCTGATACGAATATTGTTGAACTTAAGGCTTGTCTAGGTTTGCTTTTTCTTGGAGGAGTCATGAAAGTATCTCATACTAATTTAGAAGATTTATGGCAAACTGATGGTACAGGGGTGGAACTCTTTAGATTGACCACGGGCTTAAACAGGTTTAAGTTTTTATTAAAATGTTTAAGATTTGATGACATTAGAACCCGAAATCAAAGTAAAATCACAGATAAACTAGCAGCTGTAAGATATCTTATTGATAGTTTTAACAATAACTGTAAAACAAATTACAGCATCTCTGAAATGGTAACTATTGATGAAATGCTGGATACCTTTAGGGGTAGATGTAGCTTTCGTCAATATATACCAAACAAACCTGCCAAGTACGGTCTGAAAATCTTTGCACTCGCAGACGCTAAAATGTTTTACACAAGTAACGTAGAAGTGTACTGTGGCAAGCAACCAGCAGGCCCATATCATGTTGAAAATGACAGCCACAGTATTGTTAAAAAACTTGTTCAACCGATTACGAATAGTGGACGTAATGTCACCTGCGACAATTGGTATACATCTGTAAATTTTGTAGTAATGTAAAAAGTTAAAATCTATAATAGGTTTAAAATCCGCGGGTAAGTAGACAGAGACAGGATGTCTAAGTCATAATTTGAATTTAGTAAACTCATTTTTAAAAGAAAAATAGATTTTCAAGACTAAAAAAAATGAATAACCATGTTTAATATTAGTATAATATAATTAATAAGAAGTGTGTGTTAATCTGTGCGAAATAATAAGGGTATGTGAAGTTCTTGTAACAGCAAAAATGGTAACAGCGGCAAAAAGACGCTTGGGAGAGGGAAATAATTCCAGTTAGCAACAGGCAGTCTCAATTCAGTTCCTAGAGCGGTCAGACGTGTTATATTTTTATGTCGCTCTAAAAACAGAACAATAAAAAAACCGTTAAAATGTGAAATAATAAGGTTTAGTAAAGACGATAAAGTTTGAACTTCGGTAAAAGACATAATTAGTGGATATTGGTGTGTAGACAGTTGTTAGAGATTCACATGAGAATTTTTTTGTACAAACTCACAATGTACTATGTGTTTCTTTGTATTGGCTAATATAGACTCAGTGTGGACAATGGACAGACAAGTAAAGCAATAGGTATAAAGTGAATGATTGGACAATTAATTACTATATTTTAATGAACAGTCGCGTTTGTAAGATTAATAATATTAAGAGACTATGCTCTTTCTACGCGAGTTTTAAACTGATCGTTTTCCACGTAGCGAAAATCACATATTAGAATGAACATTCCTTTTACAATCATAAACGCTATGAACTATTGTAAGAAAAACATTTCTAGAGTGCTGTGCGTATATACGAAAGCTGAATTTTCCTGAAAACGGCAATTCAAATGAACTGCAACGTACGAGACATCAGGATGCTATCTTCGGACAATTTTCAAATAAAACTGATGTCGTGGTATAGACATCTTATGTTAATTTTAGATTAAGTAATTATGTTGTGTTTTTAATAATTTTTGCTATATATTTATATATATATATATATATATATATATATATATGTTTGATAATTTAATAATTTTAATAAAAATAATTCAAGATAAATAAATAAAATTTAGAAGCATTCAATATTTAAAGTAATATCTCCGTCAGAGATATTCAAAGTAATTTGAAATAAAAAGAAAGTAATTTGTTGCAACATTTAAAATAAAGATTTAAATTCATTGAATTAGTCTCTTTCTGAGATGATAAAAAGATAAACCAAAATTATCTAAAATAATATTCATGTGTATTTTCATAATATGTTTAAATGATATGTTCTTGTGTATAAATATTCTCTGTTTTAATAAATGTTTTTGTTAATATTTCAGTCAAAGTGTTTTCATTACATACCAGATTTCACTGTAAGTACACTTTTAAAAGAACTTTCGACCCCAGAGATAATTAACTTTATAAATTCATTTTTTTCTCTAAATTGATGTTAACACATCTGGCGCCCTAAACTGCTGTGCAATAATTAATAAAATTCATTTGTTATTTTGTAACAAGGAAAAATAAGAACTCTTCAAGTTCAAAGATTTTTTTTTTATCTTAAAATAGCTTCATTTTTTTTTTTTTACAAAGCCACAATTTGTAAAATATTACAATTTAGCTTATGACTTACTCCACAATGATAAGTTAACTGTCGTAGGAACTTTAAAAAAAAATAGGAAAGGGATTCCTGAATTCTTGAAACAAGCTAAAGATCGGCCCGTTGACTCGACCATTTTTGCATACAAGGAAAACCTTACTATAGTGTCTCACAAACCAAAAAAAAAAATTGTGTTAGCACTTTCAACTATGCATCCCGAGACAAATACCATTGAGTTCGTTGAAAAGTCGAATCTCCATAAATCTGAAACTATTTTGTTCTACAACTCTACTAAGTCTGGTGTAGACAAGGTTGATGAATTTAAGAGTGCTTTTAATGTGGCCAGAATCACACGGAGATGGACACTAGTTATTTTATTTTCATTCCTCAATATTGCAGGTGTCAATGGACATGTGATATACAAAGCTAACACAAAGTCAGATATGGAGAGGAGCACATTCCTAAAAGCTTTGGCTAAACAGCCTTTAGATGGTTTTCTGCATCAAAGAGTTCAAATGACCTGTTTGCCAAAAACCATCAAACTAAAGCTTTCAGAAATCTTGAGAACTGAGAGAAATCGTCTAGGAGCGGGAAGGCTTGATTGTCAGGGCGCAAGAGGCAGATGCAACTTTTGTGACCGCAAAAAGAATAGACCAACAAGATATCAATGCAATGAGTGTAATAAGTATATATGTTTAGAACATGTAGCATCTTACTTGTGTCATGAGTGTGTGGAACAAGTGGACAATTTGGACAACAACGAAGTATGTGAATGATTGACCATTTACAACGTGCTAAAAATATATTGTTTTAAATGTTTGTAACTTAGATATTAATGACCTTACTTTCATTTTTTAATTGTACATATTACTAATTTCATCCATTACATGAATATTATGAAAAATTAACATATTTAAAAGTCATGATTCCAACTTTATCTTATTTGATTTCTATTTTAGTGTTATTTTGTAAATACTAACGTAATAACTTACTGAAATCTAGTTTAAATACACGTAATTACTTCGAGATATACTTGATTTTTCTTTACTTAATTCTTATTGTGTTTTGTTATTATTGTACAAATAAATATATATTACAAAAAGTATTTCAATCTCTTTATTACCTTTCAACAGATTACTATGTTAAAGAATAAAATACATGTGGAAATAAATTTATTTAAAAAAATATTTCTTAAGTATATTTTCAGACAAGTTCTCTTTATAACACTACTAAAAATTAAGTAATGAGCAATTTTATAAAACCAAACCAAATTTCATTGTAAAAACTTAAAAAGAAAGATGACATCACCAAAAAAATATTGAAATAATAGTAATGGACTCTCAGTCCTCGCGCGATTACTGGTGTAACTTGACACCGCGCGTGCGCTCGCGGGTTAATTTAACTTGCGTTGCGTGCATTTATTAGCGTTCTAACCCGACTCCTTGGCCTATCCTGACAAGATTCGGCTAAAGTGTACGCGGTCTCCAGCCAGCCGGAGCTTCCAGCTGGTCAAAAGAAGTGGGGACGGTCACAACAGAAAGAGTTGTATTTAGTTTTAGTTGACATTGAGATGAGCCAGAGTGATGATATAGACAAACATGAGAAAATTGTATTGGAAATAAAAGACTTAGGAAAACGAATTAAGGAAAAACATTGTACTCTAAAATGCATTATTACTAAACATGGAGTATCATACTAAAGAAATATAAAACCCGTTATGGAACCATTAATGATGATAAATTAAGTATTAGTTCAGATCGGTAAATGGAAAACAACTGAAGAAAATCAATGAGAATACATTATTGGCAACTAAAAACAGAACGAAAGAAGAAATATTTTTTTAAATGGAGAAAAAAATTAGAAAATTATGAAGAACAATTATTGTTTGCCAAAAGATCAGTTCCACCTACAGGCGAAAAAGAAAATAATATAGAAGATAGTCATTCTTCTAAAACCTTTGTCTCCAGAAACACCTATGAATATGGAGAGTTTTCTATGAAAAGAAAAAAATGCCCCGACTTGATGACAATGTAATGCCTTTCAAAATAAAACCTTTAGATCGTGAATTACAAATGCAAGAGGGTTCGATTTTTCTACAGAAGAAAGTGACATGGAAACTGATGGTGGTGGTGGTGAAATTGAACACAAAAGGAAACTACTTATGGAAACGGGTTACTTGTTACCGCTTATAAGTAACACGATATAGCGTATTCAAATTATTCTGGTTTTCATCAAAGAGCAATAGCCAACAGAAGCTTAGGAGATAAACAATAGCATCATTCTATTAATTTGTTATCAGATGCAAATATTTGTGAAAAAGCAGCAACATATGTAGTTACTAATATATTATGAAAATGAATAATAAATTTGGAGGAGAAGTTAAAATGATCAAGAAGAAGATAGAAGGGAAAAGTAATAAAAAAGCTTGTAAAACTAAGAAAGCTCTTGTTAAAGTTCTACGTTGTTCACACAAAAAGGAAAGGTTATTAATTGTAACTATATAAAGGTGGAGGCGATAAAAAATAAATAATAAATTTACCTGAATGCACATTATCAAATGTGGATTATAGTAAAATATTTTTATTTTCAGCTTCTAAATTTTAATTAAATTCTAAATTAATTTTTAGTTCAATTATTTTTATTATTTAAATTTCACTATATCTTTACATAACTGTTGATCCTTATACTCGTAAGTCTGTACAGTGGTGCTACTAGGAAATATATCATAATTCCTAGCTATATTTTAAATATGCACACATTTTGCTTAATTTGTGGTTGCAGATACCACCTTTCTTATGCTGTGGAGTACTGGGCCGATCTTTAGGTAGTAGACACCGAGCTTTCTTGTGCTAGCAAATATCCAGGCCATTCTTATATCCTTAACTAACGACTAACTAGCTTTCAAGTGCTTGCAAATACTAGGCCATTCCTTAGCTCACAATCACCGAACCATTCTTTGGCTAATGAATACCGGGCTTCTTTGTACTTGTGAATACTGAGCCATTTCTTTATATAAGCTCTTGAATAATGGGCTTAATTGTGCGTTCCAAAACTTTTGTTTGCGTATCATGCCCCAGTACATAAATATTGGCTATTTTATAGTGTACAACAGCAAAGTATTAACAAGTAAAATATGATTTGTAAGTGGTTGTTATTTAGATACCAGTAAGTATTTTTTTATATTACCGTCACCTATTATATTTATTTTAGTAACTCGGCTGTAATACAAACCACTATTTTTTACAAGTACATATGGTGATATGAACAATATTGGTGAGCAGTAATTATTAATAATTTACGAATAATAGAAATAATAATTAGTTGTAATTTTGTCTGCTATTTTGGTTTTTAAATGATAAGATAATTTAACCAATGTAATTGTTATCTAAGATTCTAAAACACTAATTAAAACAAAATCAATACCTTTAAATACATTAGGAATATTTTTTTGATAAAATTCTATTTAGAACATAAAAGTTGAAAACATGCTCTACATGCCAAATTTTAAAGTGGAACTAAATTTGGAAGTACTAAATATTAATGAAGATTGTAACAGTAGCAACATGTAGCTTTATAATAGTAGTCTAACTATTAACAAAGATTTATATTAACAAATATCACTACCTGTAAAACTTGTACCATGCACTGGTTGAATATTTCATCATTAGTATCTACTTACTCTGCACCAGTTGATAAAAATGGGTTTCTATTTAAATAAGGATCAACATCCTTACTGAGATAAATTTCATTGTCGTGAAAATTGGAAAATTCCTTGACTAAAACGGATTGTACAAGTTCTGGAGTCTTTAGTAATAACTTTGGAGTACACATTTCATAGAATCCACAAACTGGTTCCTTTGGAAATTGTCTGCAAAAGAATATTAATTTTACAAATCAATTTATTTTAGACTTGCTTTTTTCCCAGATAAAGTCACTGTAATTCTTGTGTACAATTAATATAGACTGTAAAATTTGTTACTGGTTTTATTGGAGACTGACAAAAAATGAATGGTTATCACCTTCACATCTGAAGGGACAGGAAGAGAAAATATCAGGTAGGGCTATCAATAATATTAGGTGTATTGCAACTGTTAAACACAGTGCAAATTTGGAAAATTTGTGTTTTTGTAAAAATTCAATTTTTCGGAACACCACAAAGCTAAAGCTAGGTTTAGACAGTTTTTCAAACAGATGGAATTGGTCCTGAGATGCAGGTTCTTATCAGCAATGTGACTTTTAACTCAGTGATCTGTCCAAAACTGTTTCCCGGACTTCGAGTAATTAGCAGAAAATGAAACTAATTTGTGGAAATTTAGATTTGAAAAATCAAGTTTTGAAGTTGTCAAAATGTGCATCTCAAGACATACCTTCGATTACTTCATTACGAATATTTTTCAATTTGCATTGTTTAAAAGTTACAGCACTTTGAAAATAAAACATTTCTCAAAAAAACCTCAAAAAACAATTTCAAACTATTTTCCCTCATAAGTAGTAATGATAATGAATAACTTTTTTTGTAAAAAGTTAAAGTATAGAAGAAGTAGGTGGAAACTTCCAAACTTCACGAGTTAGTAAAAAGTAAATTAAAAGTAATTTTTCAAACTAAAGAAAGACAAGTGTTTCGGTAAAAGGTGATCTCCAACCGATCGCATAGACAAAAACGTTGTGTTTTAAGAATAACAGAACAATTTAAGTTAAGACATTGATAATTATTTTGTTACATAAACAATGAAAATAAACCTTGTGAATCAGAAATGTGAATTGAAAACGTTGACATAAAACAACAGACAGAGGGACTTCCACGAGGCAGTATGGAGCTCTGGCGAACGAAGTGAATCATCTTGGAGTAAATGTGCTTTTAAATAAGAATAAAAGTAATTTGGTATCCACAGCTAGACTTTCATTTCTAAAATTATGATTATGTTTGAAATGGTTTAGACATTTCAATGTTAGGCTATAAGTTTGATTTAGCAATTTAAGTTTTGATATATAAGACTATGTCTTGTATTTTAAAGTATAAAAAAAAAATATTAAAATAAAGTCCTTTTCTAATAACTAATAAATTGAAACATGATCTATTTTCAAAGAATATAATTCTTAGCTATATAAATATCATTTAAATAAACTTAAAGTGTATTCATTTTCTGAGTTGCAACTAAAATATAAATTCAGTAATTAAATTTAACTTGATTATTCTATATTATTATTATTTGAATAATCACGTGATTGATAGGATGTACGAGAATAAGATATCGTACATGAATGTTCCATTTTCCATGTATTTACTATGTTGATATTTTAAGAATATGTCAAAATAAATATTATGTACTTTTTCAGAACAAAAAAGAATACTATTCTTTTACTCCAATGTCCTACTGAGTACACTGAAAGGATTCACGACCCTAGAGATATATAATTTAATATCTTAAAATTCTAAACTTCAAAATCTTAAATTTTTTATTTTTATTTTATTTTTGTAATTAACAAATTACAAATGGCGCCCAACTTGAATCGCACAAAGTTTATTTTATATAAAAAACCAAACCCGTATTTTTAAATTATTACAAACATGACTGAATCATAACAACAAGTAGCATTATATTTTATGTTAAAACAGTTCATTTTTGTTAAAGAAAACATTATCTGAGAGACGTGTTCGCCTTGGAAGTTCATCCAGACTAAATCAAAATTTACTTGGCGGTTAATCCCAAGTCTTTCGTCTTTGTATACACAATGTTTGCACTGCACTTTTTAATTATAAAGCTTATAATCATTCTAATTAATACAATAGGTCTACATAGAATAAATTTCTCTGATCATTTACCATTATTCATTTTATGTACTTATTTAAACTTTATTGAATTTATTCGAAAAAACAAAATACGTCTAGACGAACACCCCATTCTATCAAAGTATATATCCCATTCTGTTTAAGATCAAAGAACTAAAAATGTACACTATTACACCGGAAATTTAATAAAGTGCCGGAAAAAAATATTAATCAATTAAATAAGAAAAATGACAATTAAATTAATAAAAATTATCAAGATTTAAAGAAAATAGATTTTCAAGGTTACACATTTTATCAAGTCATTGTCTAAGTTTCCGTTAAAAAACTAAACGAGAATTTCAAGGACACTCAAACAAGAAATACATGCCGGAAAGTGGAGAGCGAGACTGCAGGAGAAAGTTGTGGTTCGCTGGAAGTCACAGGGGAAGACCAACGCCGAACAACAGCCTTGATCATCCAACTTGAGAAGAGATCAGATTTCTCCATATCTGTATCCAACATCAACCTTTTGAAGGGACCTGGAGGTTTCACGGAGACGACAGGTTTGCCGAAAACCAAGTTTTTTATGTCCCAAAATTATCTAAATCTATTTTCTGAGTTGGTACTATCAAAATTTATAAATTAGTTTAATTTGGTTTTATTTAAAATTTCAGATATTAAATTCAATAATATTCTCCAAAACTGCTCTGCTCCAAATATAATTTTTAAAGTTTTAGTTATTTTATAATTCATTTTTTTTTATTTAAAGAGGTGTAAAATATTTCATTTAATTATCAGAAGATTTTATGTTTTGTTTTTATTAAGATTTTTGTTTATTTTAAGAGAATAAATTTTGAATATTTTTTATTACTACACTTGTTACGTTTCATTAATCAGTTTTACCTAGAAAGAGCAGAGATTTCTAAATTAGTAAATTCAAAATAAACAAAAGACTAATCAGAAAGGTTTCATAAAAATTAAAAAAACTTAATTGCAGGGATAATCTGCAGATAAGTTATGATTAAGAATCTATGCTCCAGAGATTAAAAAAAAATTAATGGAAACTAAAGTGGAGCTACTCGGCTACATAAAGTAAATATAATTACTGGAAGGTTTTTAATAAAGAAAAAAAGAGGGGATTCCATTGAGTTCGGGCTGCTGAACTTGGTGAGGGGAATGTCCAGACCAGCCAGAAAAATTATATAGCCTATACTTCCAGTGGTCTGGATTGTTCTCTCTGCAACAGTCAACGTCTACAAAAAATCAGAGTGCGCTACAAAACTGTATGAAGTGGCGAAGCGAAAAGGTTGTAATATCTACATTCTCATCAAAATTTATTCAAAATAATATAAATTGCATGACTACAAAATGAAATAATATTTATAATTTAGATGACTAATGAAATAAAATGTTGTTTACTCATCTTAGGAGAAACAGTTTTAAGGAAAATAGTTAATATAATAAATATGTACCTGTATATGTCTATATAAACATGGGAACCACATTTCTTATTTAACAGTGTCTCCAACATATTCCCAACTCCGGGCAAAGGTTTAGCATAAGGGATACCTTTCTTCTTCCAGTGATCATAATTCCAAGTTAGACATAAATACAGAAGAGACAAAAGTCCAAGAAATATATACAACCATTCAATCATTTCCCTGAAAAATGGATAAAGAGATTTAATCATGACCTTAATTTAAATAAATGCGTAATGAAAAAGGTGGCATTGCTAAAATCTTATGTATGGAGTTATACAAATATAACTATTGATAAAGAGCAATAATTCTTTCATTACAAGAATTAAAACATAAGTGACTACTATGTATATAGACTACTAAATTACTATAAACGATAATCAAATTATTTATGCTCCTCAATTGTACAATAATTTGTGTTTGAAAATTATAATCATATTTCCTGACAATGAGTGGCATCTTATGAGTATACACACTAACACCCCAATACACCAAAGCCTAAATAGTTCCTTAGAAGAATAGTAAGAAGATACAATCAGGATATTCCATATGGACAGGTTTATATGTATGAGATCAATTTTTCAAGTAAGCATATAACAGTAAGCAGACTAGAGCAGTGCACTATTGAAAACTTGATGAAGTTTTTCCTCAAGTTTAACGAGATATAATTAATGAAATTGTTTTTGTTAAGTTCCAGTAAATTAAAATTTGTACACAGAGGGTTCCAGGGTGCTTACAAAGGAACGCAAGAAAATATGGGTGTTAATCCCTAGTTTTGGAGTACTATGATCAAAATTTTGGATTTTTTAATTATATCATGACTAAAAATTAAACTTCGGTCTCTTATTTAGACCTATTCGAAGAATGGTATCTTCAAACCTCTATCAAAACTAAAAAATTCAAGACGAATTCATCAACCCAAAAATTCATGTCTACAGTTTACTGGGACAGGAAACCTTTTGGTTGAATTCTTACCTCATGAATTGACAATAAATGTGGATGTGTACAGTGCATCAAAGCTCAGGTGAGAAATCCAAAATCTAACCTATTCACAAATTATGTCTACATGTTTCTCAACAATGCTCAGCCACACATTATAGTAATGAAATTGCTGATTGTTTCTGAATATTTTTTATGATAAAAACTTAGGTCAGCCTTCCTCTTCTATTTCTTATCTTTTTCCTTAGTTGGAGGATTTTTTGGGAGAAAAGCGAATGGGAAATGGTGATGAATAGAAAAAATCAGTTGTAGTAAGGCGACTTTTATTATGCAGTGATCAACAAATTTCTGCCAGTCTCAAAAAGTGCTTAAATCTACATAGAGATTGTGTAGAAAAAGAAAAATGAGAGATATTTTTTTAAAAATAACAACAGCTTTTTTTTACAAAACAAAATAATAAAGTAGGATTTTTTTTCTTCTACAACGTTAACTAGAGTACCAAACAACCCTGACAACTTACATCTATGTCTCTCCCACTACAAACAGAAAAGAGGTAAAGCACAGAAAAACGTTCCTGATCGGGATTCTAATCCATGTCATAATACAACAATTAAAATAATACTTTAACGGAGGATGATGACATAGTTATTGAAACATCTTTTCCATGTGTTTTCTTATTGTGGAAGTTAATTTTTTATATAATTGCTATGACTTTAATTTTTAGTACATTATTTGTAACTTAAATAAAATAATAAGTAACTTATCTTTTATTAAGTAGTTATTCCATATCACTTATTTTCTATTTTAAACTGGTCTTTCTAAATTGTGGTTATATAATTTAAAAAATTATACATACAAACTATAATATGATCTTTTCAATAAATAAAAATATGAAGGAGTAGGCTGTAACAGCTCTCGGCAAAATGTCCTTGGCAACCAATTTGTTTTCTATATTAAATAAGTAGTCAAAAATAATGCAAGTCACTCAATAATAAAACCACTGATAGATTTTAAATAGGCCAATGTGTTGTATTAGTACATCATATTTTGTCTAAAATAGAGTAAAGATGACACTAATTTACTCATGGTAAACGTCAAAAATGATTATACCATTGATACTGAAATGGTTTGTGATAATATCCAAACTGCTCAAGTCTCAAAAATTTCCAAAAAAATGAAAAAATTGGGAGATTTTATAAAGATACATTTTTTACTAAGTTAAAATAACCAGTATCGACAGGTTGGCCAAGCCTATACAATTCTATTCAAGGGTGTGAGTATTCAATGATGAGTCATCTGCCAGCACCTGCACTGTACTTGTTAATTAACTGACATGTCAGCACAGTAGAAATGAATCATTCAATTAAATAAGATAACATAGTAAAATTAATTTTTGTAAAAGTTTTTAATTATTTTGAATTATAAATGTGAGTACCTAAATATAGTTAACTATATTAAAAGAATTTTAGTTTCATTGTTCGTTTAAAAGTTAGAGTTAAGCAACCAAGAGATGAAAAAAACCAAAAAATAAGAAATTCTAAAAAAAAACCAAACATGGTATAATAAAGCTTAGTAGGGATAAATTCATTCTACAAAATAAAAATTTTGAATTTATAAAGATTTCTTTGAGAAAAAGAGCGTCAAAGATCACTCTTGAGACGTTTTTCTCAGATATAATAAAATGAAAAAAAGTTTCGAAGATAGTAAAAACAATAGTTGATAAAGGGCATAAAAAGAAACACTTTTGGTAAGTTTGGTCAAAATCGACCAAACCAATAATGAGAAAGAAAATAAGAAAGGGTTAATTTGGGTAAATCAAAAGCTAGCTGTTAAAAAGTTAAAACAGATAAATTTTAAGATACAGTTAGATTAACAAGAGGTAATATTGCAAAATTGATTCATGAGAAGCATGAACATCAAGAAATCATACGCCAAAAGACGAAACTTGTAGGTTGCATAAAATAATACGAGGATAAACCAAGAGAATTTTTTCGTTTCAGGACAAGGGCAACAAGGAACTGAAGAAAAATCGTCGAATCTAGAAAGGGTCAAAAGTTGGTCATTTGAAAATTATGAAAACATTCAAACTCGAATAACTCAAAAAGTTATGTTTCGATAAACACTGTTCAAGTTTTAATGTAACCTACTACAAAGCAAGAATAAGAAAAGGACATTCACAATTTCCAAATTCGCATCCAAAAAAGAGTTATGGTGAATTAGAAGAAAAGTGTTTAAAAAACTTAAGTGACAGGTATGAACATGAAACAAGGTTGATCACATGTCCCCACTATGCAGTTAGGTGGGGGAAGTTCCGCCAACATCAGACAAGGCAGACCAAAATTATAAAACAATCAAAAGGGCTAATTAAGAAATATTTTGGAGAAAATAGATCGACAAATAGATGAAGGAAGCTTAGTACATCATCCTACTGTGAAGAAATGGTTGAAAACAAATCAAAACAATGGGAAAAAACATTAAAAGCAAAAAAGGGAAGAAAAAGGGAAATTAGAGGGAAAGTGACAATTTTGGAAGACTTGAGGTTACTTCGTTGAGATTGGAGAAAATTAAAGTATTCTAACTTCATCATTGGACCTAGAAGGTCTAATTCGGATTTCATCCACGGACCTAGTAGGTCAAATTTTGACTTCATCATCAGACCTAGTAGGTCAATTTCTGGATTCTACAGTGGACCAAGTTGGATATACTCAAATACTCTGAAGATATAAGGACTTAGAGAATTTTCGTGGAACAAATATTGGACTTAGAAGATTTAAAAAAAAATTTCTCGACTTTATAAGAAGACATTTCATAGTATCGTGAAGAAATAGGACAGTCTTAGCGTTGAAGAACATGAGCTACTAAGGAAATGAACATTTGAAACTTTGCATTGAACTATCACTGATTTAGTTCAATAAACTTCGAAAAGCACAAAATTCATCATAGGATACCACTTCGGACCGAATTGGGAGTTTCTACGTTAGAGGAATGAGAGAACGAGGCATCGGGAGAAAATATTCAACCGTCACTACTTCATCTTTTGGGATCATCTACCTGCTTTGACCAACTTGCTAGCTAGTCATCATAAATAGCCTTTTATATAGAGCGTAAAGTAAAGACTCCTAGCCCTCGAATACTCTAATAGCGGGGTCAGAAAAAAACAAGATTTGGTGGAGAGTCCTGATAAGAAAGTTGAAAGAGAAGGGACTAACCCAAGACTACATGAAAAATATTTAAATATTTAGTTCTGAACTGCACATTAAAGTTAATTAGTTTTAAGCATTATAAATATAGCAGCAAAATTTAGCTTCATACTTAAATAAAATATATTTCATCAAGTTAATTTACTCCTTACCAAAAACAAAAGTACTTTCAATAAGTTTACTATATTTTGTGGAAAAAAGTAGGTTAAATTTCCAAGGAACCCTACATTCATTTATGTACTTATTAATGAATTACTTACTTGGCCTTACCACGTTGGTTTGCTACCAAATATTGTGAATAGTTGAACTTGTGGATTATTACTATGTAGCTTGATGAAACACACTGAAACAAGATGTAACATGGAATTTGTCCTCCAAACTAAAGTGTCATAGTGGTTAGGGTCAATTGTGATTAATTTAATTTAAAACACATCCAATTGATATTGTTTAGGCAAGTTGCCTCACGATACTCTTATTAAAGTTCAAAACAAAATGATTTTTTATTTAATTGTCTATTTTAATTTTTCACTTAGTTAACATTTTTTGTATTGGTGCTACTTGTATTTTTTTAAATAATACATTTAAATTATAGTTTAGTAGAATAATTGGACTTTATATGGGAATAAATTAGTAACAGAAAAATTCCTCTGTAATTGTATGCGAAATACTTATTTTGAAGAAACCAGAGTCATTAGCTGCAATTATTTTAATTTTTTTCTAATAAAGGTAAATGCATAACTTCTTCTCTCTTCCTCTGTCTATCTGTAGAGTATTTGTATTCTAATGTGGTATATACTTTATATTCATTATACATAACATACACTATAGACAGGCAGACCAGGAAGAAGATTTGTGCTTCTCTTAACCTATACTTGATCACCCTACTTGATTTTCCTGCAAATCGAATATTTCCCCCATTACCAATATTATTACCATCCCTGGTGTTGATGAAAAGAAAATTGCCAAGCCTTCCTCAGCCATGTTACTTTTGAAATCCCTTTACAATTAATTTAAATCAAACTATAATTAATTATACAAATATGTTATTTACTTACGTAAAACTGGATCCATTGAAAGAGGCAAATTATTACTCTGGTATTGTGGCGTTTCTGCATAGCTAGGTGATTGGACAGATGCTGAAATATAGTTTTAATTAGACAAATTTAAACTATTGTTATACACAAGAGTATTATTTTTATAATTAAAATAAATCTATAAGTTTAAAAAAAGATAATTATAAGAAAATAAAAAAATAACTCTGGCTAAGTTAGTGATGTTCACTATGAAATTACAGATGAGCTTTCATATAAACCAGATGTTTCTTAAATATCTTTTTACTTTTCACTCAATATAAAATTAAGTAATGGGAAGGGAAATCAATTTTGAGACGTGTGTGTGTGTGTGTGTACATATATTGTAACGAAATAGATCACCCTACAAGGTTAAGACTGTATGGTTTTAACCTGAGATCACTTTGATGACTTTTGTTATACCCACAACCAATTATATTACCTTTTGGGGTTAACCCCGGGGTCACCCCCCCCCTAAAAATTTTGAAAATAAACAGGTAAATATATACACTTGGGCATTTTACGATCATTTATTCACATTGCATGTTATACATACAATATAGGGTAAAATGTAGAAGCTACTTTTGGTTATATATATAAAATATATAATTTATAATCTTCATGTAGTATTCATCTATACAAGTTATTTTTGGTTTACGAAATATACAGGACTCATTTAACTTCATTTAGGCCAATTTTAACTTTTATGATTACTGATTATACAGTTTCATTTAGGTCTATTCTTTTATACAAGCTATTTTTGAGTTCTCAGAATATAGATTGCCAATTATTAGGCCCACTTAAATTTTTTAGAATTACGGAATATAAAGGTCATAAACTTTATTTTCCCCATTCCTCTGAACGAGCTAATTGGATTTACAGTATATACAGTTCCGATTTAACTTCATTTATCCACTTTTACACTCGAGTTCATAACCTTCACAGGGAACTAGTTTACTCAACTAGTTTCCCCACAAAACACGGCAAACACTGCCAACCCACACACACTAGCCCACCACATTAGTTCCCCGGCATTAAACGGCTTTGCTTCAGCCAATCCAACTTAATAACCCCCGCCCCCATTGAATTAGCTTACTTCCGATTGGCTGAAAAGCTTTCACATTAGGTGAAAAACCGCGAATACAAAACCATGGCTCTCCGTCAACAACCTACAAGCCCAGTTCAGCTCTGATTGGTTCACGCAACCCGAAACGAATACAATGGACAGCTCTTTGTTTAGGACTCAGCCAGTCCTAGCCAAGCTAGCTTCGAGCTACAAGAGTTGAAAGTTGTATAAGTAGGGTGCGAAATCCAACATAATCAACACGCTTCTCCTCCGGGAGACCTGCACTACACACCATCACTTCTCCAGGAGTCCTGCACTACACATTACTTCTCCTCCGGAGAGCTGGACAGAGCTTCTCATTAAATCGATTATTACTCCCCCGGGAGACCAGCACTACACTTCCGAGCATTGACCCCCTCACATCCAACTATGGGATACTTCACCTCAGCGAGCATACACTGTTTCTCCCTACACACACACTCAGGCTGACGAGAAAGACGAGGAAGTTTGTCCTAACACCCTGTATAAAACTACCACGACTACCTTCTTGAAGACCTCCTGCCTGCTTACCTCCCGTTCTCAACACTGGACCAATACTTTACCGGAGAAGACGTACTGCCGCGTGCCATCTGACAGGGGAATTATTAAGGCAGGAACCCTGGCATTGGTGGACCATCGCAGCACTCCTGCCTCTTGAAAAGGAAATTGTTAGAGCTCCAACTCTAGCGGTAGTGGTCAGTGCAGCTTCGATGGTGAGGAGGATGAATAAGGAAAGGCAAGTTGTCCGACGAGAGGCCCGGTAAAGAAGTCGACAGCAGTCGCACCCAATGTCAGGAAACTCTACTCCACGAGCCGTCGCCAAGACACTCCATCACAAAATTTGCAGGGAGATGAATTATTCTGCACCAAAGCTGATATACATCCCTCTCCATCCTATCCAAATATCCAAACCAGTCCCCGGTGACCCTTAGAGCTCCACTATATGTGGTACTATAGGTTACCTCAGGCCAACCAAGTGTGTCTATACAACCTCACCATTCCTCGTCAAAAACCTTCCCGAGCCTCCCGGGTCAGTCCGCCACACTCTATTACTCTATACCATTCTCCTTCCAGCTCAAAGTAACAACCTTCAGGGCCAACCTTCAACTCACTGAAACCGGAAATATGTCAATTGGCAGCCACAATGTGGAGCCAACATTCTTCGTAGGTAGAAACATCCTACGCCACAACCAACATCACAACTTCTGGGAGTATAAAACCTAGTGGCACCCAACATTTAATCATGGCACTGACTCTGAGGTCACAAGGACAGAACTGTGCTAGGGAAAACTACATCACAGGCAGACCTATTGGTCGCATGCTCAGTTTGTAGGACAGAATCGTACCATGAGTGCATTGGATAGCCCAATGTCGAGATTCCTAATGCCCGTTACACTTGTCCGACCTGCGACGGAAACACGCCAGCCCTGCTAAAACAGATCACACCACCACCACACAATCCGACCTGTTGGAGACGTTGCTACAATGAATGAGCAATCCTCATACGCCACCCACACCACCAATGCCACTGCCTGAATTCAGTGGGAACAGAGCCCAAGATCCACGTATGTTCATAACCAGTTGAGAGGCAAAATTTAAAATATGAAACACCAGTCTCTGGACCCGGACCATCACTCCACAACTGGCGATGGCAGGGAAAGGCGGAAAGATGGTACAAAATCTATGCCGACGCAGACCTAGACTGGGAGGAGTTCCAGCAACAACTGCTGGGACATTTTAACTCGCCTGCACCACTAACCGAACTACAGGAAGAACTGTATGGGACCAAACAACTACCGGATGAATTAGTAGTCCTCCTCAAAAAGACCCAGCTGATGGGAAGACTGTAACCCCAGGCCAGACGACATACGTAGAGCTCCTTCAGCCAGCTTTTAGATCCAGACTACGTAGTACCAGTGCCATGGACAGCACGGACCTGATGACCAAAGCCAGCACCATCGAGAGGGACCTGGCTGAAGAAAAAAAGAGCGCCCAATGACCACCAAAGCAAGAGGAGATAGGCTTACTGACCACCAAATCGGTCAATACTACCACCAAACCAATCCCTAACAGAGATCTGAAGTGTCAGTACTGCCCCAAGTATCACTTTCAACGTGACTGCCCTGTTCTCAAGAACCACAGGGTGACAGTGGAAAGACTGAAGATGGACAGGCCACGAGACCATGCAATTTGCTCACACATAGACCTCGACTCCGGATCCCACACAACCCTACATCATCCTACCACCCAACTAGCCTGCATATGCCTATCCATTGGCAACAGAAATGTCACCACCCTTGTTGACTCCAGGGCCAGTAGAAATTTTGTCCGGGCCAACCAGGTGAACTCGAAAGAATTCTGACACTTTCAGAGGATGACACAGACAGCTCGCCTCATGGATCAGCACACCAGTCTCCAGGTCCAAGGAAGCCTTCGCTTACCCCTACAAACCATGGACACGGAGTTCCTAGTCACCGACCAACTCACTGAAACCAGAGCTACGTCAATATAGGCTATTTCCAACTTTTTGGGTTTACCCCGTAATTTAGATTTGTATGTTTTGGTCACTCTTTCAACTGTACACATTTTGGATACACATTTTAACTCTTGTACATGTGCACGGTATTTGTTACAACACTTTATAGTACAATAAAATGTACATTTATCACAATCTTAATTCTTAATCTAGGTCAGAGACCGAGTCACAGTTGTTAAAACACTTTAATTACAGTAACTGTATACTTTTACATTAGTATATTTCCGAGTTTTGGGTTTACCCTACTTATAAGACATGATGTTATACATTTTTACTCTTGTTCAAGTGTACAGTATTTGTTATTACAACTAATTGTACTTTTGTCCCAATATTTTTTACTATTTTAATATGTAATAGAGGCCAAAGGCCAAAATGTATTTGTTACAACACTTTATTGTTATTAAGTGTACGTTTTAACTTAAATTTAGGTATTACTCAACTACAAAACTTTTGTTCTATTCTACCTATACTTATTCTTCTTATAACGTAGACCTTTAGGTTATCCTTGTTTTTTTTATTTATATTTGGACTGTCTGTCTTATGTATTAAACATGTATTTAGTTTACCGTCAGACTTTTACTGTTTACGTTCAATTGAAGTTTTAATAACTACAGATTTTTCAAGTAAAAGCTTTATTCACTCGTATAAAACCAAGTACAGTATATGCAATTATGTTTAACAATAGGAGTGGTGTTATAACAGAGTCCCTTATAATTTTTTGGGAAATTTTATGAACCGTTTTATATAATTTACCTAGTCCTTGATATTAGATGCTGACCAAGCATATTACCCATTACTGTTTCTTCAACAAATTACATTTTCAAGAAATCTAGGGGTGGGAGGGTTTGACATATTATGGTAATCACACTTTTATACAACCTCTAGTTTTCGTTACAGTTATTTTGACAGTTAAGATTTCGAAACAAGTAGCTTAGATTTTGAAAAAAACTTTATACAAATTTTGTCCTAAATTGAAATCTAATTTTCAGTTACAAAATTAATATATTAAAAAACTGTGTTTAGCATAAAATTCTTAAATAAAATATTCTACTTACTATAAGCGAGTAAGTTGACCATGTTCAATTTTTCAAGGATGAGCTTGTTCAACATTTCTTTTTTTATAGAGGGATAAAAAACAAGACATAAATTCAAAAACTTTTCAATGTTATAAGAAACCATTTACTTTTATGCCTTGTAGTTTTTGAGGAAAATGAAAAAAGGTAAAACGCATTAATTTTGTAACTTTACACATTTTTCAATAGATTAAATATCGGTTAGATTGTATGTACTACAACAGAAAAACTCAGCTATTCTGTTGTACACTGAGCTAGACTGTGCGGCTTTCCCTTTGTATTTAACGGACTTAATCTCAAACCCTGTATTGTATATTACAGGCTTTGTTTTCGAGAGTATTGAGTGGATTTAAACGGTTCACTGGAAGTATAGGGTTTTTCAATTTTCACCTGAACCTCTTAATCCCTTCAACAGTTTAGGTTGGGCCTAAACTATTGGCACCCCCCTTTATTTAACGCTTCCAGTGAACCATTTTTTACGAAAAAATTTAATGAAAGTGACCTAATAAATCTTTATTTTGGTTTTAGTAAAATGTTCACAAAACATTTTTTGATAAAATTACAAATAAGTTCTTTGGTCCACAGAGACTACACTTGACCAAAATTGTTGAGCCATATTTTCCTTATGGTAGCTACACCCAAACTTGAGTTATTGAAAAAAATATTCTAAGATATAGTCATAAATCCCCACATCAAAATAGATTAAAATTGGTTCATGTGTTTGGGCTGAGGAGCATTGCATATATGAGACAGCTGGAAACTACTCTTTGATCTCAAGGGGACCTCAAAACAGACATAGCCAGAAAAAACACGACTTATTTTTTTAGATTCATCACATAAGTTTCTATACATTATTTTATGCGTGAAAGTAAAAATAGTTGCTTTAAATATATAAATAATGAATATTTGGTTACTATCTAATTAAATATGACACATACAAGCACCAACATCTGCAGTGACTAACACTCTTAGGATTAACACTATCTGATTATAGATGATTAAACAACAACAACCCTAACTTAAGTTTTCTACCACAAAAATAATATGTTTCCCATCTATTAGGTATATATCCAATGATACTGAACTTTCCTATGAGAAAAAAATCCAAACACAATGGGTTAACATTTTTTATTGTGACTTCAATACACAAGATTTATTTGATATTATAGTTATACAAAACTCAGACAACAGTATCAAGAAGTATGACTTGCTTTCTAATAAATATTGTTTTGTTTTTTTTAAATAATAGGGAATACCATTTTTTCCTCAAAACTAACAAGAAATTGTTGAATATTATTTAGTTCATAAACCTGTTTAAATAATACTATGAATTACAGAAAATTGACAAGTTTATATCATCACAATACATCCATATGAACAATGTGAATATTAATAAACTACATAAATATTAAAAAGTTATAAGAAAATATAATATGCTATAAGATAAACAAGAAATAATTAACATTAAAATACTAATTAAAAATTAATCATGATATAAACAAAGAATATTTTGGTAACATATATAAATATACACACTTACGGTTAAAAATGTACATATAGTTAGTTAGACAATGGACTATTAAATGCTCGTCATGTTTAATTAATTAATTTTAAAAATACAAAATTAAAGATTCCAAAAGTACTGTAGCTATTAAAGAGATAAATAATACTATAATATATATTACAGCTTTTGTACCCTGAGATAATGCCATAACTACCTGGGTCTAGTAGTAATGATTCCAAATCCAAAACTAAGGAGATGGATTCATATCTGGACAAATTATTCTCAAATATAAATTATACTTATAATAATTGTGCTATAAACAGTGCTACAGTATATTTTATGAGTATAGTTCAGCATTAAATAGGAACCCAGTTAATATATAGCGATAATAAAATACTGACATAGACAAGCAAACACGACACTTTAACAAAAGGCACTTAATTTGGATGGTCTTGTATTTACATATTATATAAATTGACTACTTAAAATTATTTGTTAACATACACTTGGGATATATAAATTTTTGTACCCCTTCTTACACACATGGATTAACCATGTTATAATACCCCTAAACTAGAAATATTGTAATAAAAGAGGAGTGTAATTCAGGAGGTAATTAGTCAATAAATTTAAGTTGACAATAATTAACATTTTTAAATTTTACTTTTGGCTTAAGTTAGAAACTACTGGTGAATATATTTTATATATTATATAAACAATGAAACACGGTTTTATTAATAAAATCTATAAATCTATATGAAATGAAATTGTTAAAACTTGGCAGTATTTATAATTATTATGGAAAGCAAATTTATATATATATATAATATTTTTATCACTACTGTACTGTAATTGCATAGTTGTTACATTTAAAGTATGTTAATCACGAAAAAAAAAAAAAATTAAAAAAATGTAAAAGATGTAACTTCCAATTAAATCAAAGGTATTTTATTCTAAAAACGCATATACAAAATGTTAATTGTGTACACAAAAAATCAAATTTTATAAAACGCAATTAGTTTACTTACGGAAAAGATGATTGTAACTCTCATAACAAGTGCTTTACCTATCAGACTGTGAAGATGAATACATGTTTTAAATTTTAACAAAGATCACACTTAAAAATAAATTTTTTGAAGTCCAAATTTTAAAATCAACTTTATTTGTGTACTAATAGACCACTGAAGGAAAATATTATTGGAAAAGCCATATTATAAAAACAATTGTGTCACCCATTTGGGTTGTAGAAACGACCACATTAACATCGGGACATCAATATTTCATGTGAAGGACTTATTTTTACTATGATATGAAATGAAAGAATTACAGTTGCATTTCAAAATTTTAAGTATGCATCATAAACCTCATAAAAGGAGTTCATACAATAACATACATGTTATTATTGCATGTAAAAGTGTATATAAATGTACAACATCTAACAGCTCGTATGAAACTTAGTTTTCAAATCATTAAACATATTAAAACAATAAAATATTCATAATACTTTACATAATAATTAAAATATAAACATCTTATACAATTACAGTTTTTATGATCATATAAAAACACTATAATCAAATGTTATAGCAAATATTCAAAAAAATATTTTATAGCCTATAATATTATGTACAAGTACAAAAAAAGGTTTTAGTTCTAGTTAATACTGAAAAATTATATTCCTTCAACAAATACATTCAAAATTTTAATAAAATGGTATAAATGGAAATATTTAAGTTCAATGAAAATCTAGATTTGAAACTAGTGCTAATTAGTGTCATTCTTAGGCACATAAAACCTGTTCAATGATTATAACTTAAATTTTTAATTAGCCTGAGGTTTCCGGCATAAGATGGAAAAAGTATGAAATGAAACTTACTTGCTGTTGACGTTTGTATTTTTTTGCACAAAATAAATAAATTTAAACTTTACAAAAACCCCCTGATACATATATGTAGCTTTCACATTTTAAGAAAGTTCATTAATTTTTATTTTAACATTAACATTTTTTAAATGTAAAAAAATTTAAAAGTGGAAGTCTTATTTGTTATCAATAAACTTTTTTTTAAAGTATTTACATATTTATTATATCATCACAATATTCTGACTTTTATTAAAGATAACACAAAATTAGCATATTACACTTACTCAATAATATCGTAAAGCACCAACTCTCTGATTTTTAATTAAAATCTTATGAACAAAGTATCACCAAATTAAATCTGATAAGACCATGAATTCAAAGTTATAAAGAATATATTATGAAATGTTTACTAATAAAATTCTGCCAATTTAATGAAAGTGACTTAGATACAACAAAATATGAAGTTAAAAAATAAATAAAAATTTTGAATGTGCCAAAACTTTGTAAATCATCATAATCAATATGTATCAAAAACTTCTTTTTGTTATAGACAATACATGTAAAAATGTACATGTTTACAGCAATAATTTATATAAAATTGTTAAGATATACATTTAACCTAACCTAATGGGAATAATTAATCTAATCTATCCATTCTAATATTTAAAAAAAGGTATAAAAATCTAAATACTAATAAACAGCTTGGGCTTATGACTATAAAACAATATTTAAAACAAAATTATTATATAAACATTATAAATTTATATTACATAATCTATTGGAATATATGTTTACCACATTGGTTATGTATTGATTAATAGAAATAAATTATAATATCTTCAATATATGTTTATTTTATTATGTAGTATGTACAACTCTGAGAGGGGTGGAATGGAGTGTGATTAAATATTTACTGGTATTTCCGTTCAACAATAAAATCAAAATAATGCATCCCCTCTAGCATAATTTTTTTTTTTTTAACTATATCTCTATAAAATAACACTTATGGATTTAATTAAATCCTTAATTTTGTCTTGAACTGCAAATCCATTTCTCCGTCACCACTTCATTTTATTTCTTTAATTATCAATTATTACTTTGTAGTCAATAAAATAGTCGCTATAACAAATTAATACAAGAAAACTGAGATTTATGAAAATTAGTGTACAAAAATTTATAATTATTAAGTGTCACTTTAAAATTTTTAAGTAGGAGAATATAGAAAATTGTCCAAGATGTATATAAGACAAATTATTTCTACTTTCAATCAATTTCTAAAACAAGGTCACACATCATGTCTTTAATTTTTATGTAATATACATTTAACTTTGGCATTATGTAAATTGTATACCAAAGCATTGTACCGAAAAGCATTCATTCTTAAGTTGAATTCTATATTTTAAAGTAAACACCACAATTTATATTTAAAATGTATAAATCATATACCATAGTTAAATACAAAACCAATATGTGACATTAATATCAAAATTTGTATTATTAGTATGTAATTATTATGTATATTAAAAACTTCAAAAATACCAATGCGTAATAAAATATATAATCATGGAAAAACAATACTAGACAATGCTACAAACAAAAGACCTTATTAACCCTGATCCAAGCTACATAATGTTATTATTATTGCTCTTTTAAAATTATCTTAATACCTTCAGTTCCAACAAATTACATTTGTTGCTTATAAATAATTAGTGACTTCTAAATATATAAATTTTCTACAAATAAATTTACCTCTTCATACTGTCATATATATATCATTTTGTCGAATAATAATTTGCTAATAATTGATTAAACTATTACTTAAATTAACTACTGGCTAGATGTTATGATGCATGTTTTGCCAATGGGAAAAAAGCTGAAACATCGGACACATAAGATGAAGGAAACTGTCCTCTTCTTCCACTGCATTCACCATACAGCCAGTCATTGTTCACTCTTCTTAATATTCTAACAGTATCACCTTCCTACAGCCAAAAAATAATCCACTTAGGTTAAATGTAAAAATTCTGTTAATTTACTTTGATAAGAAGATGACTGGATTAGGTTTCACCCATTAACTTACAGATTACATCCTTTCGGTTACCTTTAAACCAATGACTCTACAGACTATATGTTTTCTATTTTCTTATTAACTAATGCAAAAAATTTCTAATAATAAACAATGTTAAACAAATTTATAAATCAAACTTAGGTGAAATTTACGAATTGATCGACCTGGGTTGTAAGATTTCAGTACAGAGTATACGACTAAGGAGATATTCAATTAATTATCATTTAAGTCTGTGTGATATTTCAGTTGATTTTAAGAATGTCCCATAGTGTAAATTGTATATATGTTGAATAACCGAATAGAGTTATTGGAGTTTTTTAATTCTTAAAGGATGTTTGCCCCGTTGAGGAAACTTCATTTTTCACTAGTTCAAAGTAGTTTGGAATATGGAATTATTTCTTGGGGAACTGCTTATAACACAAATCTGTATCCTATAAAAAAAATTCAAAAAGGCATTCAAAAATCCATGTAATACGAAATAAAAACAGAACTGAACTGCCAAGACCTATTTTTAAAATTTTATCTTTAGTACCACTTAATTCTCCAACTGCCTACTATAAATATCGCTCCGGTTCATTTTGGTCACGACTTCCTAGAATGTATCTTAAAAACTATCACAGATATAACAATTTCGAATACGTAGTTCAAAAGAGGATGAAAAAATCTATGAAATGTTGTCAACTTGTAGTATTTGGCTGTGTATTACAATTAGAACAAATATATAATGATCGTTCCTCATATAATCAGGTGCTGTGCATGGCTCTCTCTAACGGGAAAATAGAGCAACTTAATCGATTTTTTATAATTTCTAGTTTCACTTTTGGCACAATCTCTTGAATGAATATGAAAGCTTATAAGATAACAATTTCAACAGTATATTATTTATTACAATAGCATGTGTTTTACTAGGCTAAACGTTAAATTGAGAAAAAGTGATATTTTAGATAAATAAAGTGTACATAATTCTTGATTTGGTTTATTTTTATATATCCAAAACTATTACACTTAGAATAATTTGGAAAACACAGTTAGAAAGAAGAAGAAAAATACTATAAAATAGTATTACTCTAAAGTTGTTAGACAGTTATATCGGCTTGTGAATATTAGACGAATGGATGCCATAATTTGAATTTCAGTTTGTCACGATTTTGATCGTGTGTAATACACAAATTTTACCAATTTATTAAATATAATTGTTAACTTTAATGAACTTTTTTGTTGTATGTATATGAATCTATGGAACATTAGCTTTAAACGGTATAAAAATTATTGCGATACGATAATTTTTTAGAGTAAATGTTGAATTGCAAAAAAAAAAAAGATTTTCAGTCGCTTAGCATGAGTTCATCTGCTCACTGCGAGCAGTAAACCGGTTGTAAGGGTAAACATCTATTTATATATAAAGTTCTTAGTGTCTTCTACAGAAGAAGTGGACAGTTTCCCATTGTACATAATACGTAAAAATTACCACTCCATTCTAGGCACAATTTGCCTATACTTCGAAACCTAGACTGTCATGTTTTATGAATTTTTCTTATATAGCTCCGAAATTATATAACAAACTACCAGTATATGTAGAACTCCTTTATAATTCACTGATTTTGATAAATGTTATTTCATAACTCTGAAAAAATCGTTGTCATTTTGTTTTTGAAGTAAAGGTAACCCTCATTACAGGATTCCTATAGAGGATACCTAATTCTTCGCTTTATTTTAATTTAGTTTAAAATGTTCTATATTTGTGTTTTATCTGACATGTATTAAATATTTAATTTGCAAGAATTTGGTCATAGAATTATATGGTATATGATAAAACAGAGGTAAAAAAGATAAATTTGCTGAGCTATAGACCCACTTCACAGATCACTGATGGATTAATCCAAAAAACACATTTTCTAGGCTCAGGTCATCAAACTGAATAGACATATTCATGGAAAAAATCTATAATTTTATTTTAATTATAAATGTATATATGTTATCTCGTATTTGTGAGAAAATAAAATCTAGAATAACAGAAGTTTAAATTCATTATCTGCTTCAAAAATTGAAATTAGTGACCTTGTATTTAACTTTTTGCTCCGTTTTTACCATATTCAGAAAGACAAGTAATAACACAAATATAAACATTTTTACATTTTTAAGCTGATTTTAGCCTCTAGAATTAAAGAGGTTGTCTTCTCTATTTGCATGTCTGTACGATGTATTAATACTAGTTTAATTTTTCTTAGAAACTACAGAATCAATTTGTACAAAATAACAGTTTTTCGTTTAGTTAAAATTTCGGACTAATTTTGAAATCCATAAAATGCACTGACTAGTTTCATCAAGAAGGTTAATTTAATGTTGAATAAATTCACAAGAAATAAATAGGAACAATTAAGTAAAGACTATAAAGTGTATGGAATTATTACAAAATTAAGTATATGGAATTATTACAAAATTTAGGTTTTAAATTTAGATCAGCTGATGAATTGTTTCAATTTTAAACAATTAAATAATTAAAAAATGGCAACAAAAAATTTCAACATTTTTGTTTCATTATCAATTTTGATGCAATCCAGTATATTTGTTAGTATGCAAAAAACAAACCTTTCACTATTTTTTATTTATTTATTTATATTTTTTATAGTTGAAAATATTGTATATTTTATTAATTAATTTAACTAAAACATTTAAAATACTACTATTTATTCAGAATTATAATCCGTAACTTAAACTTAAACTCAATCCTAACTTCCCAGAATTAAATATAAACTCACTTGAAATGGTAAATCATCCCATGTTTCTGGCTTGAATGTGAAGAGTGCAATGACAGACGCATAGTGATCCAAACCCTCGGGTCCAGAATCTTCTAATGGAACAATGACTTTAACAAAACTCGCTGGAAACATACCTTCTTTGCCCATAAGTCTTCCTCTTAGCCACTCATCATTCACTCGATCCGTCAATGAAATTACATCATTCACCTGAAAGGTAAGATAAATGTACATGTGTTTTGTTACTAGTGATGTCAGAAGACATAGAAGTATAAAAATCACTGTTAATCAAGAAATAAATTTTTCGTTAAATATGTCAACAATAACGTTAAATATCTTACAAAGCATAAGAAAAGAAATTAAATTAAATTAATTCGTCTCTCCAGGACGAATGTTCCAAACCTCCAAGTGGTCTGTCAACTGATTCCGACAGCACTCTACCTCATTTGTTGTCTGAGGCCTGATCCTCTCAGGGCGAACTCCTTTCTAATTCTACCACATTTCCTACTGAATACGTATATTGTCAAAGCCGTTCTGATACCTAAACAATAGTACCCTCTATCTTTAATCTAAAGCCGAACCAGTTCCAACACACATCATTCTCATTTATTTGTATTGCAACTATGAATTTTCTAAATTTTAGTTCTTACCTCTCATTTAACTAAACTCCTACACTTTGCTACATCAGAGAAATCGGTATTCTGCTTCACAATATCTTATAAACTCATTTCTTTTAATTATTATTTAATTTGATGAAAACCCTAAATCTAAATTTATAGTACTATTAATTACAATTTATCAATAGAGATCATTGTCCATTCTTGAATTTATTATACCATTATAAAAAAAAATAACGAAAACTAATGGTCTACTTATAGTATTAGTATTGTAAGATATTAAATAAGTATTAATTTAAGGAGCCATGTATTATAACTTTAAAAAAAAGTTATAAAAGTGCTATGGTCGACTAGCTACTCAGAAAACATTTAATAAAGAAAAGAAAAAGAAAAAGAGGCCAACGGAGGGGGAAAAAAAGAAAAAAACCAATAAAACCTATAGATCAACTGAGTAAGGAAATATTCTACTGAAAATCCCTATCGACACCCTCAATAAAATAAACATTAAAATGGTTTTCAATACTAGAAACAACGTCTTCAGAATACAGCAACCTAAACTTACAAGACCCATAGAGTTAATACAGGAATCTATAAATTAACGTGTGGAGATTGTGATAGTTTTTATATAGGTCAAACAGGGAGAAGCTTCAAAAAGGGTTTTAAGGAACATTTACCTAAAAATAACTTCATTAATACAAGATCCAATTATGCCTGCAATCTTATGCAGAACAATCACGAATAGGTTAATTTTGAACAATATTGCGTTCCATGAGTGCCATGGAGGAATTTGAAATATACAAGGCTTTTATAAACAATCCAGATAATTTGTTGAATGACCAAATCAAATTTAAATCTAACTCCTTAATTATAATACATTTTGAATTATTATTGCATTTGAAGTAAATTATTATTTATATATTATTGAATTATTGGAAGATGTCCCATGCTTACAATAGGAGGCCAATTGGTGAAGGCTATTCCATTCAAATTATTGAAAATAATCATGACCAGTGTGGGGCTAGAAACTAAAACCAATATAGGTTTTTAAAGAATCAATAGTCAAGCACAGTTTCTTCCGTTTGTTTAAGGCTAAAACTGATTCTTTGAAATATTAAAAATCTTCTGCCACTGCTTGTTGGTAAGTCAAAGATCTCAAAGGAATGCGAGACTTTATTCTTCTTTTGCGGACTTGCACATTTTATTTTCAATGGGAAAAATTTTACTACTTACTTTCAATACTCCACATCAATCCATACGTGGTAACTGCTTAAAATTATGGTTTATTCCAATGAAGTACTTGCATGATTGTACTTTTTTATGGAACCCTTGTGCAAATTAAAAAAAAATATGATTTACTAGTTTGAACATAGGGTTGCAATAATTGGATTTTTTTTTAAAAAACAATCGATATACTATTAGAACAGCAGAGTTATTTAACCAATAATATGCAAATAAGCATGTCAAATTTTTGGAGAAAGTATAATAGGAAAGTTTTTTATTTTGGAGTTAGTGGCAGTTTCAGGAGACCGGATAAATAGTAAATAATCGAAACACTCAAATAAAAATGAAGTGGTAGAAGTGGTGATTCTGGGCCATGTTGCTCTCAACCCTGTGTTAAATACGAGGTAACTGGCAGCTGCATCTGGTAAATGGAGAACTAGTATTCAATGAGTTTTAAAACATCACAAATTTCATCCCTATAAAATACATAAAGTACAAAAACTGAATGAGGATGACATTGGAGTTTTGTGAAGTAATAAATAAAAGTGGATTTTTATAATATTTTAATAGATGTTTTAATATTTGCATTTTGGACAGGTGTTCTTTTTTATAAACGGTAGAATGAATCATACAAATTGTGGTTACTGGTCCGATAACCAACTCAAAATATTTCACAATGATCATACTTACATCCAGAAAAATTAAGTTTAGGCTGGAATTTTTGGTGACGTTCACAAGTCTGTTTTTCATAATGAGTGATTTGACTGAAGAAATATTTTTGAAGTTGTTTAAGACAAAATTGAGTCAATGTTAACATTATTGAGAGTAATGAGCAGTTAGTATTTAAACAATATGGAGCTCATCCGATGTATGCTCTATTTATTTGATAGTATCTCAATTCAAGATTCCAGGTCAGTAAATAGGAAGGAGAGGTTCTGTAGAAAGGCCTGCATAGTCACAATATTTGTGCTCCTAGATTTATTTTTATAGAGAATTAAAATTTGTTCAACCCAGCTCTCTTCCTTAGAATATAATAATATACACCAATGTATCGTAAATGAATGCAATCAAATCTACGACAACATTTTCAGTAAAATTTGTATTATTGCATGATATTTATTGTCTTGGAACATTTAATAAACTCAAACATAAATAACTAGTGTAATCAATTTATTACATTTAAAATACAATTTGTCTTGTTTCAAAAGTGAGATACAGTTGAAAAGAGATTTTAACAAGCTTGGACCTGCTCAGTACTACTCACTTAAAATTTTAGAGGTTTATTTCACCAAGACTTAGGGGTTGATGTATTCATAGTGAGAAATAATATTGCCCACCTTGAAAATAAAATATATGGAACCAGTACAAAGTTAAATATGAAAAAACAGACAGACAAAAATTAATTACTTACCTTAAATGACAAATCATCTGAATGGCCTGCTGCATAATCAAACTGTGCTATACAATATGGTTTTTTTCTTTCTGTATTATCCTGAAACATTTTGACAAAATAATAAAATTATAACTTTGCAAATCCAAACAGAAATAGAAATTTCAAAAATACACTTGCATGTAACCATAAATATGTTGAATAAGAGATAGATGAATAATGGATTATAAAAATACACCCCACCTAATAATAGACGGTGATCTAAATTACTAAATTTATTTATATACAGAGTGAGGTAGTGAAATAGCTATTTTTCAAATCTCCATTGAAAGCGAGAGAGAGAGAGAGAGAGAGAGAGAGAGAGAGAGAGAGAGAGAGAGAGAGAGAGAGAGAGAGAGAGAGATTAATAAGCCTGTTAGGGAAAAAAAACAAAGTATGATCCATCTAAGATTAAGATTAGGGGGTTCTTTAGATTTTGTGACCCATTGATAAGATAATTCCCTTCTTCTTAGTTCTGAGGGGTTACATTCTGAAGGGTGTGATTTAATGATTTTTATTGTGAAGCAGTCATCAAAAATGACAATGTTGTGGATTGCTACATGTTATTCGGTTGGTTTCTCTATAACTATGATTTTTACATAATGTCTGTGGCCATTCATTACGGTGCATAACCCTTTTAGGACCATCTGACGATATTTCGTCAATTTTAAAATATGCGCAAAAGACCATCTGACGAAATATCGTCAAATTATTTCAATGCGTAAAAGACCATTTGACGATATTTCGTCATTTGCGAAAAAATTAATTTCAACGTAATTAAATAGGTAAAAGTAATAAAATTGTTATTTTTGAAGACTAAATAATGTCATTTATAATAAATGTAATAATCATTATTAACTCATAATATGAATAAATATTTTAAAATAGACAAACAAACTGTGTTTATTTTCTGCGCGTATCTGTGCGATCAGCTGTATAGGTTAGGTTAGGTTTTAATTTTTTCTATATTTTTGTTGTTTCTGTACTTATCTTTATGAAATTTTCAGGATTAATATAGAACATAATAAAAATGATAAAAATCAAGTTTCCCACAGTAAAATTTTTGTTTGTTTTTAAAATAGGAAAATTTGAATTTAAAATTTAAATATGAAATTAAAAAAATTTTCCCAATTTTGGCGTTTTAAAATAAAAATATATATTATTTCAGCTAAAATGTTCATTTATTAAAAAGTCCATTTATTTATCTTCAATTCAAAAAAAAAGTTTTTAATTCCATTTATAAATAAATATTTTGTGACTTTTTAAAAAAAACTTGCCAAATAAGTCTATTCTTATAGTGTGCAGTTTTTAAAACCTGTTCCCGAAATTCAGATTACACTTTTTACACACCCCCTGAAAAATGGTTGGTCCTAAAAGGGTTAAGTTGTCTGTGGTTAGGCCAATATATAGAGCTAGGCAAAACCTGCACTGTAGTTGGTAGATAACATTTTTTGTTGTACATGTGAGAGAAACCTAACCTTGAAAAGACACAATATATTTTGTCTCTTTCTAATTCCTTCCTAACTTCCGTTTCCTGTAAAAACTTATTTAATACAATCATACAAAAAACAATATATCATTTTGTTTTCGGTCTATTATCCCTTAATATTGTAGTAAAATTATGCATTAAGATTATTTATAAATACTAGTCAAAAATTTCAGTAAAAATTGCTAACTGAAGAGTTGTGATATTTAATTTGCAATAAATAACTACCCAACAATATTAACAGCAAAATTATGACACCATTATGAAAAACCCAAAACTTAACAACTTGAACATTTGTGTTATTTCCTTATCACAGTGATAAAGTAAGTAGTGATATCACTAGTCACCTGGTGTATTTCAATATTTAATTAAAAATATAAAAATTACCATTCTGCTAAGAGTTAAATCAATATCTTCATGAACATTTTGCCGTAGTTTTGTGGGATATGCTGTTTTGGATATATTCATGGACATCTATGATTAAAGGAAACAATTTTCTGGCCAATTACAGAATCTATGACAACACCTTTGAATTGAACATTTTCCTAAGGAAACTTTATGACAAATATATAATGCTACCAACTATTGGCTCTCCTGGCTATTCAGTATAAATATTGGTTGGGAATAATATATCAAAATTCTTAATTATAGCAATTATTTGGTATTGAACAAATTGTCTATAATAGACTTGCCGAGGTTTTAATTTTTTAAATACGAATATTTTTAGCAATCTAATTTACTTTTAGCTGTTTTGAATACTAATAATTCTTTTTCAGCAAAGTGGACTACTGACAGTTAATCAAACATGTGAATATAGTCTATATAACTTATTTTAAAATATACAAGTATATGCTGCTTGAATAATTATTTACAGAATTTTTTCACAGAAGTTATCGATCACAAATTTGTCTATAGATACACAGGTTACAAGGACACAGTATTTTTTTAAATATGGTCTATTCACAAGTTTAAAAGGACACAATTTTTAATAAAAGTTTATTTACAAAGTTATATATATATATATATATATATATATATATACACACACATATTATATAATGGCTTGAACAACCCATTACAATTCAATTTTCAATTTCATCTTTAAAAGACTTAGCTACATTACTTTTTACACCTATCATTACTGGAGCATTATCGGTGATAAACGTAATGCAGTTGTCCAACGGCACATTTTCAATTTTTAATTTATTTAGAAGAAGTTCAGAAACTCTAAGCCCTATAGCATCACCATTAAGATTAGCACAGGCAATAAAGCATATTTATTTTGCAAGTCCTCTCTGTCTAAATACATAACAACAATGGGGTGGAGTTTTGCATCCTTCTAGTTACAAAATATACTAGTTGCAATTTACAAGTTGGTAGAAATACAAAATCAACATTTTAAAATGATATTTCCCTAACTATAGCAGTTGCTTTTGTTTGAACACAAGCATATTTTTTAGCGATTTCGTTATTAAAAAACATTTGAAACAAAAAGTGTTCCTACGTAATCGGAACTACTAGGAGAAAAAATATGTTCTAAAAAATTTTTGTAAAATAGCATTCTGCTTTTATAACAATCATATTTTCTTTTAGCCATTATATTACACTACAGAACAAATTAACAATCCTACTATAAATAAACTTTCATTAACCAAAACTTTAATCAGAAAACAGTACATTTTGTAATTAAAACTGTATAGCAGGTTTCCTGTATTTTCTTTTGTGCACAGATCAAAGTTCAGATGCTACAAATAGCCTACCGACTTTCTTTTTCTACAAATAGACATAATAACAAACACATCCATACAACAGTAAATGGTCTTCGTCTACTTTTTATGTACAATAACTAGGCCTATAATATGAAAAAATAAACACAAAGTGTTTACTTCAGAAATAAAACAATTGACTAAATATTTTACTGGGAAAAATATTTGAATGGATCAAACTAAGAATGTTTTTATTTTTTCCTACTGGTGTTTATTTTAAAAAAAGCCAAATTGTGATAAAATACGGAGAAACCAATCAAATACGGAACGCCAGAGATTGCTTTCAAAATATGGAGTCTCCACTCTAAATATGGAGAATTGGGTAGTCTGCTATAACTAAACTGATAACCTTAACATTAAATATAAATAGCTCATCGCAATATGAAGAATGCAGTTAGTCATTTTTAATCATTCCATTTAGGAATGTCTCTATGCAGGAATTATGAATGTTTAGTAGTAGGAAAGATTAAGGTATTGTTGTTTTAAGTTTAACCTGTAAATGTATTCCTCATTTTCATAGTAATAAAAATGATTTCTCTTTTCCATGTCCTATTTTAAAATATTATTTAATAAAATTCAAAAGTATTGCAAAAATGCTAATTATAACAATATTTTTAATATTTTATGAAAAATGTATGTGAAAACTGATTGTTATTTAAATAGGAAATAGTGTACAATATACTTACAGCAAGTAGAGTTGTTGGTCTGGGAGGCAATAGAGGACCATTAGCCAACAAATCATACACTTCAGGAGGAGGTGGGGGAGGTGGGCAACTAGGCATTGGAGGAGACCAATCACTTGGGGGATCAAATTCTTGAACAGGAGTGACAAAATCTGCAGTCTTTGTGTTTCTCGGAGGGGGTGGTCTTGCTGGTTTATCGTTTTTCGCTCGAATTATTGTCGGTTTTACAACGCTAAGATGTTGTACCACTGGTAATCGTCGTGCACGTGGATCATCGTTGCTCAAATCAAAAGAAGAAGCTGGAAGTGAAAAGCTTTGCTTCGGTGGTGAGAAAGGATCAGTACTTCTACCATCACCCCAAGGATCTGTTACTGTTGGTGTAGTAGCTGTTGAGGCCATAAAGAAATCAAAATCATCTTCAAAGCCGCTCTCAACCTATACAGGAATACAAATATATATACTTATAATAAAATAAAAATTCTTATTATATTATACTAAACATCTTATATAAAAAGATTGTTATTAATTTTGCTGACAAATATTTTCTAAACAATTTTAAAACAGTACTTATAATACACTTTTTTTAAATTTCAAAATATGTACTTATGAAGAAAATCTTTAGCTTTAACTCTATTATGCACATTCAGGTAGACAAAGCATAGCAAAATAGAAATCTTCACTATTATTTTATCAAAAATGTAACAAAATAGGAAAATGTACTGTTATTTTATTAATAAAATGGCACCTCCAAGACTTATAAAATGTATAATATAAATTATTATTATAATCTATATTTTTGCCAGGAAGAACATAATTGATTAGAGTTCATTCCTCTTCTAGTTCTATCTTGCATTGTCTTAATATGTGTTTCAGATGAACTCCATTTTCAAACGCTATTACGTACTGCTTCTTGAGTAAACTCTCCTCTTCTCTACCTATAGACTCCACACCCCCCCCCCTTGTTATTGGTAGACACCGTGCTACAGTGTTATTGGTTAGATTCCAAAATTAGTCATTTCAGTTAAGCTTTATCAGTAGTGTTACATTATTAAACATTATATCTCCCTGATTATTTATTTGCTTATTTATAATATTTTGTCTTTTAATTTTACTTTGAATATTACAAAAAAATTCTAATATATTTAGCCATCCACCTTTGTTGCAGATGCTATGCAGAATTTAAATCTTTCCTATCATATTTATAAGATCTAATGTCTTCCTTAAATCATGTCTTAAGTTTACACCCTGTTTAACCAATATATGTTATGTTATAACCATATTTGAATTCATAAACTATATTTTTGTTATAATTCTCATTTTCTGTAATTGTATCGCTTAATCTACTTTTAAGTGATTTATATTCATATAAACTTCTTAGAAAAAAACAAAAGTCAAATTGACGACACAAGAAAGATTGTAGAAAAACAGAAAAGTGTGGACAAAATTTATTTTCACAGATGAGATGTATATTTCTTTTAAAAAGTTATTTTGATATCTCTTGTCTGTAAAATTAAATTTACCCATATACTTTTATATAATTCAACAACCTTTCTTGTACTATCAATTTGACTTTGGTTTGTTCTAAACAACTGTCTATTATATTTTTTTTTAAACTATTGTTTTCCGCTATTTGATAAAAGAGTATTTAGTTCTTACTTGTATTCTGTTTCAGGTAAAGGCAAACTAAGTAATCTATTAATCATATATCAAAAGGCAGATAGTTTATATTCAATTTGGGGATTGGAATTCGCATTAATTATATTATCAGTAAAAGTTTCTATTCGAAAAATTCCAAAATACTGATAATGTAATTAATGTAAATTTTAATCATCCCATGGAACATAAATATGATATATGATTACCAGATTACTTAGTTTGGTTCTAACTAAAACAGTATAGAAAAAAAGAATTAAATACAGTGAAACTTCCAAATAACGGACACTGCTCAGACTGCATAAAATGTCTGCTACTGAGAAGTGTTCGCTATCTGGAGTGATGCAGTTATATATTGGCTGATAATGCATGGTAAAGCACCACAATAGCATCTTGTAACGATATTGAACACATTCAGAAAATTAAAATCGTAAACCTAAATTATATGTTGACTAACCTACTGTATAATAAAGCACATTACTTTAATGCATATACGATCAAGTGAAATGAATTAAACATTGGTATTCTTTCACGACTATCTACTGTACTATCAAAGTTTTTATAGTAACAGAGGCATAATAGTTTTAATCTCACAAAAATATACAATAAAAAATAAATTTGTAAATTAAATAATATTATTTATTACTACAGTACTACAGTAATAATATTTATTATAATATTTGTACTACACTACTGAATAAACAAATAGCCAAATTAGGAAAATATAAATTTAAAAAGGGAGAAAATCAAACTATGTAAGGTTTAAAGTTAAATGTTTTCGGTTGAGAGACATCATAATACACAACTATACTACACACTGTTCTCATGGGAACTTTATTGAAACTGGCTGCTGTATAAAAGACACAAAGAAAGCCAATCTAGTTTCCAGGAAGTCAACTTCCGTGTAATTATTAAACAGACATTGCAATGTGTGTTTTAAGAGATCTACAATTTCCTAGAAAAGGGTGATATTTTATGCCCAGCTGTCCGTTATTCGGAAGTTTCAACTTATACATTGGGCATCAATTTTGTGTCCATTCTTGGGAAAGTCTTTTATTTAGAAATACCACAAAGACCAGAAAAGCATTCTCCCAGTCAGGGAATACAAAACTGTCCGTTGTTTATTAGAAATGTCCGATACGGGGAGATTCACTATACCATATATATATATATATTAAATAATAGAAAACAATATTTATAGAAGAGATATAATAACAAAGTTGTTCTAGAAAATCAAAAGTCAACTTGATGGCACAAAAAAGGCAGTAAAAAACAGAAAAGCATGTGGGGTTAAATTACTTTCATAGGAGATAAGATGTATCAAATATTTTTTTTTAAAAAAGAAATATAGTGGAATAAATTAAACAATACAATTGAAGAAAATGTTTATTACAAAAAAATGAGTTTATGAAATTGAATGTGGGTGTAAAACAACATATAAATAGGCCAAACAGGGCATAAACTTAAGGCGATTTAAGGACATCATATGAATATAAAGGAAAGATTAAAATTATTTATCATATCTGTTAGAAGTAGACCATAACCAAAAAGAAGTGAGCAAATAAATAACCAGTCAGAAATAATGTTTAAATTCCAATGCTAGTGGGTGAAATTTAACTGAAACAGTGAATTATGGAAACCAACCCATAAAATAGCAGCAAGGTGTCAACCAACCACTGAAGAGAGCAGAGGGGAAGTCATTTGGGTTGTATAAGACAATTATTACTTTAAGGAATGAAGCAATACGTAAATAGCTTTTGAAAATGAAGTTCATCTAAAACGCATCAGTAGAAATTAAGACAATGTTAGGACTGGCAGAAGAATATAATCAAATAAATGATAGCATTACTATTACCTGAGAGCCACTACTGTTGATTTCTTGTGTAATTCCATCACTACCAAAACTATCTATGCTTACTCCATCACTACTTGATCTGGTAGTAAGCGTCGGAGAGCTTGGTGGAGAATGGAAATCTATGAGTGCTCCACTCGGAACCACTGTATTTGTTGGAGTAGGTGTATCTAAATTTGCTGAAAATGAATGACTTCCATTGCCTTTATCAAGACCAGGTTTCCGACTAAACAGGTTAGATAATAAATGTGATGGCTGTAAAAATAAATAAAAAACAAAGATGGTTTTAATTTTATAAAAATAATCTAAAAATAAATAATGTATAATACTTTGATTCACGATAATATTACTTTCCAATAATTGTAAGAATTATTATGTAGACACACTTGATCAACATTTTCAAGTTATTCTCCGGTTTATAAAATTGACCAACAGAATATAGTACCAGACAATACTATAATCCGTAAAAACCTAAAGTTTTGATTATCTAATTGTTATATGTAGCACACATTTTTGGAGTATAATGTAACAACTTATATCAAATTCAAAATTTACACTTTTTTATATTATAAATGTAGTTAAAATAGGTTTAATGGAATGAAAAAGTTTTGATCGAATCAAATTTACCAATTATGGGGATGGTCTATTTTAATATAATTAATATTTTAACTTGATATTTAACATTTTAACAATTATTATAAATAGCAATTTGTTTAATAAAATTTAATTCTATGCAAAAATAATTATTAATGTATAAATTGATACAGATACACTTTCAAAAGTCCCTTACCACACTTGGGAATAAACAAAATAACAAAAAACAAAATTTTTTTGTCAAAAGTAAAATGTTTATCCCTATTAGACTCTTATAGCTATTACAACAACAAAGTTGTCATCTTCAGAGGGAATCTTAATCATAGGAATCTTTATAAGGGTCTAATAGGAATAAACATTTTACTTTTGACAAAAAATTTTGTTTTTTGTTATTTTGTTTATTCCCAAGTGTGGTAAGGGACTTTTGAAAGTGTATCTGTATAATTGTCACCACAGTGCTCTGGTCTTTATGTATAAATTGATCAAAAGTATTTTGTAATTTTACATTTTTTATTTCACTATTATTTTTAAAGTTCTGTCAGGGGACATACATAAAAATCAATATATCTCGAAACAAAATAAATTAATGTAAAATTAAAACTCATGAGCCTGTTTTCTCAACACTCTTAAGAGTTTAAAACAGAGTCGAATTAACATTTCCGTTTGCATGTTATATTGTGAATCTTTTAACATTGTAATGTTAGGAACGTCCTGTCTACATGATGAAACATATGCTTACCAATTAACCAATAGGAAGTGTACATTAAAATCCAATCAAATCCAACAATTATTTGGCATCGAGAGAACATAAAAATTGAGAATGGATAATGTCACCTAAATGAAGCCAGTGCATTCAGAGAATTAAAAAACCCTTAACACGCAAAATCTCAGTACTAATCAACATACAAATAAATATAAAATCATATAAAAAAGTATTTCATAGAAAATAATTAATTTAAGTAAAATAAAAGCAAGGAGTGTCAAAGGAAAAATAAGAGTGGGGTGTAAATTTCAATGTTAAAAACTCAAACCTTAACCTCAACAAAATAAAGTGTGGTGTAAAAAAAATAAAAGGATGGAAATATCTAGAAGGTGTGAAAATCTGTGTGATAAAATCTAAGAGTAAAATTTGCATGTGTTGTAGAGTGAAACTTATGGTTTAACAAAACAAATAAGTACTGTAAGTAAGAAGTTGTGTTTAAAATTTGTGCTTAGACAGATTTCAAAATCACTATCTTATTAAAGCCAGTCAAATAAAGGTAAAATAAAGTCAATTAAAATGTTAGAGTAAAATGAAATTAAAATAAATTGAAATCAATTTTTTTTTAAACAAGTATAATTTAAATGTTCAGATTTAGTTTAAGATAAAGAAAAGTAGAGCTGAACTTTACTTTGGGGTTAAATAAAGAATAAAAATAATTTTTCTGAAATTCAGTCTAAGGGAATGTAGTCTTAAAGGGGAATTTAGTATAAGGGATTAAAATAATACCCATGAGCAATTCAAACACTTTCATCCCTAAAATGAAATGAGGTATCTTTAGTAAATCGTAATAATAAAGTGAGATAAAATGACAACTAGTATTTTTATTATTTATTAAGTTACTATAATTAATATTGAGTAAACATTGCATATTTAAATATTTTATAGTAAGCAAGTAGAGATTAGGGACCTGTAAACAAATTTATTGTGGTTAGTCCTAAAGAGGGTGTTTGGAAACAAAATAATCATTTGAGTATTAGATTTAGAGAAACTCTGTTATTAATTAAGTAATAAAAGTAAATTAGAAAGTTGTATGCATGAGTGAAACTTATTAGATAAATTTAAATAGTAAATTTGTAAAATCTATCTATTATACAATTAAATTGTTTTCAAAGATTATAGAAAGGTATACACATAGTCTCTGTATATTTTGTCTTTATGACTAGACAGAGGCTATCTATCCTCTCAAGCAAAGCGAGTTGATTCTAAATGCCAGAATGTGGTGGAGCCCCAAAATTTGGAGAAGTAATAGAATTAAATTAATAAATTAAGTTGGTAAAATTTGACAGGGTAGAGCCGTAGAGAACGACAAAATATGGTAGAGGTGCCTAAGGGAATATAGTTATGCCTAAGTGAAAAATAAGATAAAATGAAAAATTGCAATCCAAACAGAAATTTTAATATTTGTATGATTTAGGTACTTAAATCCAATAACTAAAATAAGGGACTAATTACAGAGATACAATAATATTTGTGTAAGATAATAAATATTTGTATAAGCTAGGAGTAATTGTGGCATTTGACTTGGTTTAATTAATGTAATTAATGAATTAATCATTATTGAATCATTGATATTATATATCTTTATACATAGATTAACACTGATATATGCCTATAAATTAAAGAAACAAGAAGCAATCTCAATTTTAAAAGATTTTAAGATACAAGTTAAAGTACAACCACATAAGAAGAAATTAAGAAAAATCCAAAAACATTGTGCATTTTTCAGTGTTTTGAAAACTTTGAAGCAAAGTACTAAAAGTATTATTTTAAGACGCTATTCACTTTTTTTTTACTAAAATATGTCATTTGGTACCGTAATAAAAAGATTTCAAAGAAAAAATATTGTTTCGTTTTTTTACTCCTGAGGGTTATTTTTATGTTACTAAGTTATGTCCTTAAGGGATATTTGACATTTTGTAATTACTCCTGAAATGGCTAATAAACTGGAAAATTATTATTGAATATGAATGAATAGTTGTAATGCAAAGTTGCAAACATAATTATTAAACAATACCTTAATGTTTAGTTCTAGTAAAATAAAAAGTGTTTATTATCTGTGACATACAGTGATTGACGAAAAATGATAAGATATTCAGTCCACATAAACATTTTAACTGCATATCTTTCGATAAAAATATGTAGCCTACCTGTTTTTTTGATGAAGTTTTTTGAGGAACTGCCCTTGGAGGAGGAGGTCTTGGTGGTGGTTTTTTCTTTTCTCCTATTCTACCAGTGGATTGTGAACGTGCCAATTTATTGTTAAAAAAAAGATGACTGTAAAAATAAAACCACAAAATAGCTTTAGTCTTTATAAATCTAAACCGGTAGGCCTACTCATAATGAATAACATATTGTTTTCTAAGAAGTAGGCTCAATAATAATTTATTTCAATTATACAAAATTTATAATACATATATTCAGATTTAATGAACTGAATAACTTAACAGTAATATGTTAGCATTATTGGAAGATGTTTAAACCTTTGTTAAGTAGGCCTATATTGAACAATTAATTACTTAGATTGATATAAATAATATAAAAATAGTTACAATGAAGAAAACAAATAAATAATAGCCTTCATTCATAGTTAGTTAAAATAATAAAACAAGTAATACAAATTCAAAATTTATAACCATAAAATATGGATTATTACTATGACATAGCCCAATTATGAATGGCTTACTTCAGATATCCTAACATTGTTATCACAACATTAATATTGAATAATAGTAAAAACTTGAAGAGCATACGTTTCAAACAACTTAACCTTGAAAATTAATTTACATAACTAAAAGGCGTAACGAATGTACCACAACAACAATAAATTGGAATGGCATGTTTCATAACATTTTAATAGTTTATACATCAAATCAAAGTTACTAAATAAAGTAAGTAAAAACGTACATCAAATCAAATTTTTAATTTACTTTCCCATATGTAGAAACTTCTTCATACGGTTATTTTTTTTAAATTCACAAAAAAAAGAATATGTAAATTCCTTAAACTACCTAACATTAACAAATTTATACTTGTTATAAATCCAACAATTAACAAGTTAAACAATTAAGTCAAGTTAATTAATTAAGTTTGTGAATGTGATGAGTTTATTCGTTTGAGGAATTACAAATTTTTTTAGATGTGTTTTCAATTTCATAATTTAAAAGACATTATAAACTTTGACAAATCAAAATCATTCAAACTGTTCAAAACATTGCACTAACTTTCTTACACACCCAGGAACAAATCAAATACTAACTAAAAATAATATAAATGGCTATCTCCACAAAAATGTTTATACACAAATACATGAGATAGTAGATTTGATTTTTTTTTTAATTATAGAGTTTTCTTCTGTGTAATTTTATTGACGAAAAGTTGGTACTACTGTATATTGAAAGGTTCCACCATTATCAACATTGTGAAATTTTGTTGTTGTTAATATATTGAAGATATTTTATATACTTTTAAATATAATACTTTTTAATATAGTGTGCGTGTGCATGTGCATGTGCGTGTGCGTGTGTGTGTGTGTTTAAAAAGAGCATAAACTTTGCTTTGCTTGTATCAAAACGTCCTTCTAAGCACAAATAGTATTTGAGTACAACCAAATTTTAATGATGGTAGTCAAGGTTTATTATGAGTCCTAATTTTCATTGACTTGTTGCACACAGGTTTGGATCAAATCTTAATATTATTTTAATCAATTTTGAATTTCGGCAGAGCCAATATAGAGAAATTGTGTGTTTATAACAGAACATTGGAGGACATTTTTGGTTTTCACCAATAAACTCAGAATCAACATTAGACCCTTTAAGGCTAAATTTTAATAAATACATTTATGATAAAATCTGATGTCTATTATTTTTCCTGTTTTTATTTTTTTATTATTTAAATATAAGAGTCATTGCCAAAGAAACAAAACTATGTCAACATACTAAATCTGATAAAAATCGAGACACTGTATGCTGTCATCATTCCAAAATCCACATTTTTGTGCCCAGAACTCAAAGCGGATATTTTTGGATTTTTTTGACCCATTACGTAACTTTCTCTATACTACTTAGAAGTTCATATTAAACTACTATTTCCTTTTGATTATTATCAAGAACCTACTGTATGACGTGCTTTGTAATCACAATACAAAAGGATAAAGTTCAAACTGTTAAATTTTGTATGCAGGATTTTGTAACAGCACAATGTCATTTCAAGATCTTTAAAATGATATTTAGTCTAGACATGAGCATTTGATGACATGTCAAGGTAAATATACTCTGTCTAGTTTATTTATAACATGACAAAACATAATGTTTCAGTGTCTTTATATGGTATGCTACTTTAACATTTGACAGCTTTATGTATCTGTTCACAATAACTTTCTCTATGACCTATATGACCAATGAAGGTTTTGCTTCGGTTTCATATACCATTCTATTTAAATCATTATCAGCATATAAGTTTTAACACACCCCACACACAAGCACACTTATACATCCACTTATACAAACACAATTTTGGACATATTTTAAAGACCAATTACTTTGAGACCCCAAAGAGGGGGAAAAGACAAACAATTTACAAATCCTGCTGATTATTAATTGAACACCACTTGACAAAATTGTTAAAAGCTCTTATTCCAATAACAGATCTCTCGATAAATGAAAATAGACAAAATAAATTGTGATAATTAAATATTCTTTCTTTATTCTATTTTTTTTAAACCATTCAATGAAAAGATTTGAATTGGCCAAAGTTTGTTTACACATATAAAAGGGATAATATTTGGACATTCATATAAGATGCTTGACAAATAAAACTGAAATTAAAAAATATGTTTCAGAAATTTTGGTTTTTTGCTCCACCAAAATCTACCTTTGGGATGTTTTGACACTTAGGTTACATATTCTAACAATATCAGTGTTTATATTACCACTGTCTGCTATTAAATCAGCAGACATACTCCTGGACAATACAATATCAAGGATCTCTCAATTATAATAATGATGAAAATATTATAAAGTAGGTACGCAATTTTAGAAGAAATGTCTGAAATCAACCGGCAGATAAAACTGAGTTTACAATAAATTTAGAGTTCATTTTAAACCCTACCTTAAAAAGATTAGGTTCTAGTAATATATGTAAACATTTCAATAGGAATTAACTAGTTAACATATAACTGATGTTCAAAACTAATGTACAGTTAAAAAAACTCACAGTTTTGAACAGTTTTAACGTAACTCTTAAGTATGTCTCGTAAAAAAATAAAACACAAATTTTGTTCGGAAATCAATTTTGAATCATGAAAAATCAGATTAATACCACAGTAAACAACATTGGGATTGTTTTGGTTTGAATTTAAATATGAATATTGATAGTTGTAATATATAAATAGTATTTCATATAGGCCTAAATAATAGTTATAATTTGCAAATAAATTGGAGGCAATCTTACCCAACTAAGATGTAAAATATTTATTTAATTATTACTGCTTAATTGCCTCCTAATTGCTTAATTGAGTGCAATTTTAGATATTAGGCAATTACAGCAATTAATTATTTTAAACGATAAATATTTAACATCAAACTCAATTTAGGTAAAGTTCCCTCACTTAATTTAAAAATTAAAATTATTGTTGATATGAAATACCATTTTTTTATATTATGACTATCTCCTGTCACTATCTCCTGTCACTATCTCCTGTCTCCTTTATGTCACAATAGCCTGTATTTGATTTAAATATGTACATTTCACTCAAATTAAAAATGTTCCGATGATGTTTAATGTGAAAGTCCATTAGTCTCATTGTATGACACATGAATCTTGACAACAATGGATGATTGGAAACCCACCAAAACCTCTTTAGTAAGATGTTTTCATAATTTGCATTTTTAAATTTCAGTTAAAAACTAGTTTCCATAGAAAATTATGTTTTTTGTTTAAATTGTGTGAACAATTACGATTTTACCACGTTTTAATTAGTTCGGTTTCCGTCATATCTGTTAGTCTGTCCGGGTGGAATTTTGCAATCGAGTTTAAACTAACTTCCCGATATGCTTGAGACCTGAAATTTTGAACATAGGTCAGAATTGGATGACAATACAATATTCAATTGGTTTGTTGTCTCTACATTTGTTTAAACAATAGTTATTTAAACAAATAAAAATTGGCCAATGAGATAAATTTTTTAAACGTGTTATCGCTTAACCGCGTTATCACTTTTGAATGGTAACCTGAATATTGATGTAGGATGAGGCAAATTTTTCATGGCTTGTGAGAGTTATTGGATTAATAATAAATCAAATTCAAAAAAAATTAACATATCACAATAGTGTGCTAAGCGTATATGTGAGTATTACATTTCTGACAGTTACAACAGTGAAAGAGACGGCTACTCAACGGAAGCGCCGATTAGAGAAGAAGAAGCAAACACGGCAAGTTGGGATACAACAGGAATCTGAAGCAGATAAATTGGCAAGATTTGCCAAACGCCGTAAGCGAACTACAGAACATCCCGAAAAACAGCGCAAGATCGAACTTGAAAACGATAAGAAACGAAAAGCTCTAGCGAGGTCGCGTGAAATGGGGGATTCTTCTCAACTTGCCGATAAATGCATAGTCATGCTCAAGCAAGAACAAATGAGGCTCCCGAAGCTCGTGTTGCTCGGGATGCATGCCAGCATTCTAAAACAAACGTGCGAAACTCCCGAGACGCAAACCGCTCGCCTAGTTAACGATGTACGCCGCCATTCTGAAAAAAGAATTTGCGAGACTACTGGAGCGCATACCACCCGCCTAGCTAGTGACTGTCAGTCTCATCAATATATACAAAACCGATTGAAATCTTTCACTCAGACATAAGACTAAAAAACAGAAAATAATAAATCAAATAAAAAAATGTTTTTTAACATATCACTTTTTTAAAACAAACTAAAAAGTATTAAATAATTTTTCATGACCCTTCTACAATTTTGACGGAGGATTGTTAGTGGCTATGGATATATTTGGAATACTTGGAGAGAAAAACGTGGGGCGCAGCCAATAAATAATACAAGTAAACAATCCGGATGAATTCACAGCTAATTTCAGTGAATCGGAAATGAGATTTACTGTAATTTAATTTATTTACTCCTCTTTAACTATCATAGATTGCCTGCGCCCCACGTTTTTCTCTCCAAGTATTCCAAATATATCCATAGCCACTAACAATCCTCCCTCAAAATTGTAGAAGGGTCATGAAAAATTATTTTATACTTTTTAGTTTGTTTTAAAAACGTAGTATGTTAAAAAATATATATTTATTTGATTTATTATTTCAAGTAAACATTCATGGGTTCTGAATTTTATGTTAACTTGACCATTCCTATTCTATTGCAATGTCTACATAACCTTATGTCTATATATCTAGCTTTATTTGACCTAAATTTTCCATCACAAATACTGTAATCTTTGAGATAGTGCAGCTAAAATATATGTTTGGTAATAACAATACTGATGATGGGTTAAGGTACATTACAAATTCAAATAAGTTGACAAATTTTTAATAATCGTTCTTTTGAATATAAAACCTGACCTAATATAGCTTAACCTACATATTGCAAATGAACATCTAACCTATTTGTAAGGTTACATCCTAATCTCAAGGTATAGGTTATTCATGCTGAAGAGATGAATGGCACATGTCTTTAACGGGTAAAGCTCTCTGAGATACCATGCGTCCAGAGGAACTAGCTTCGCCTGTGCATGCAGGGCTCTGTCCAGGTTGACCAAATACTTTCCTAGTTTCTAGTGGGATTTTTATGGGGAAAAAATCACAAAATCTAGCAAAACTGGGGAACAAGTAGCTGAAGTCTTAGCAGAGGACTCAGGTGCTTGCAAACTAACAGTCAAAGAAGCCATGATCTCTAGGCATGAGACTTCTACTGGCATACAAATGGAGATGAGTTCCGAAGGGTCGCCTCTCCCCATTGCAGTGGAAGAGAAAGATCTCCTACTCAACCCCAATATCAACTTCGCATCACGGTTCGACGATGCTACACAGCAATTGGATGGGCTGAAGGTCTGGAGGGATAAAAGGACCAAATATATGCACAAAAAGGTCCTTAAAGCTAAACTTATGGCTAGAGGTGAGTCCTGGGAACCCAGAAAGTGGAACAAGTCCGGGTATAAAACTGGGCCCAGCATCAGCTCCAATGGCAATCCTGTTAAGTCATCGGAAGCTGGCTCCACTTCTAGACCAAATCTTGTGTAGTTGTACGGGATAATTAGCTTTCCGTTAATAGATTTTTGTTCCAGAGATATAACGATGGTTGAGGTTAGCTGGCTCAACATGAGTGAGAAACAGGGTCTAATTGTGAGCTCTATCTACATCTCATTTAATGCCAGGTCCTTACCACTTACAAAGGAACTCGAACAAATCGTACAATACAGTGCTATTGCCACCATATGGCTAATTTTTGGCAGTGATGCTATTCATGCTACCAGGCAGGCTGGGGAAGCAGGGATACTGTTTCTTATGTCTAATAATTTATATGTTATAAATGTTGGTAACAGGTCTTCTTTTAGAAATAGAGTAAGAGAGGAAGCAATCGACATTACTATGATCAGAGACTACTAACTGGTTAAAGGCTGGCATGTCTCTGAGGAACCTTCCTTTTCGAATCATAAGTATATCTAATTCTAGCTGGATACAGACATATTTAGGGAGTCCTTTAGGAATCCGGGAAGAACTATCTGGTCGTAATATACGGATGACCTTCCCAATAGGCTTGAGTCATAAGGTAAGATAAGAAATTTTGCAGATCTAGAAAAGGTGACATCACAAACTGGAGACAGTATTATAGATTGCTATAAAGACAACTACTCTGTATGCACCAATGGTGAAGAACAGAGCAAAATAGTGGAACAAAAATTTGGAGCGCCTGAGAAGATATACTCGGGATCGTTTTAATACAGCAAAATGCAGCCGGAAAGCATATCGTTTAGCTCTTACTGAGTAAGGCAAGGCCATTTAGAAAGGCTAAGCAAGAATCCTGGAGCAGATTCACAAAAGATGTGGACACCTTTAAGGATGCAGCAAAACTACAGAGTATTGGATTCTCGTCGTTTGAATCCAGTAGGCACCTTAATGAAGTCTACAGGAATCAATATGATAATGCTGTCTTCTTTTGGAAACTCACTTTCCAGGTTGTGATGAGCGCAACAATGAAAATGGTGAGTACCAGTCACTGGAGGACAGGCCAGCGGCTGACAGTCACAGAAGACTGAAGTTAGACAGACACATAGAGACAGTTCCCAATATTAAATGGAAGGGGGTATATCGATTTAGCCAATTTAAATCTCCTGGAGAGTACGGTATATTTTCCGTCTTGTTGCAAAGGGGGCTGGATTCCCTTTTTGTCAGACTCTGCAACATAATCAGAGCTAGCATAGCATTAGGCTATATACCGCGGGACTGGAAAGTAAGCAGAGTGGTATTTATTCCAAAGGATGATTATCTACACCATACTCATCCCAAATCTTTTAGGCTGATCAGTCTAACTTCATTCATTTTGAAAACACTGGAAAGACTGATTGGTAGATACATACAGAAGTGGGTCCTGTCTGGAAATCCACTTTGTAGGAACCAACATCCATATTAGCTTGGGAAGTCCTATGAATTCACCTTACATAAACTAGTAAGCACAATTGAGAACAACTTGGCCAAGAAAGAGATGGCTATATGCACCTTCTTAGATGTTAGAGATGCCTTTGACAACGCCTCTTATAATGCGATAATCAAAGCAGCGCGAGATCATGGAGTCAATCACACAGTATGTAGTGGATACACCTAAGTCACGAGGTTCTGAAGATCGATGCAGCTAGAGGTTGTTCGCAAGGGGGTGTTATTTCCTGATTGTAGACAGCCTCCTAAGAGATATCAATGGTGTGGAGGCTACGCAGATGACATAGTCATCATGGTTCAAGGCAAGTTCCACAATATAATTGAGGAGCTGATTAATAACTATCTGGGACTGGTGCCAGAGAGAATAAAACAAAACAATCATGGTCCATTTTAGTTAGGAGAAGGAAATACATAGCTTGAGGGAAACAGATTGGGCGTTTCGCAGACGGTGAAATATCTAGAAGTGATCTTGGATAAGAAGCTGACATGGAACGCTCTTATTACATGGACCATATTACATATAATATGGAACAGGCCATATTAAAGGTAAAGTCATTTTCAATGGTGATTAAAACCAAAGGTTGCCCTCTGGATATACATGGCGATCGTCAGACCTCAACTGACATATGGTTAATTACTATTTAATTACCTTGTATTGAGGTGTTACTGTCGAACAATCCTTACTTGTAGTTTACACTATCTTATATGGCGCGTTTCAACTATTTGTCAGTCATTTTCAAATATAAAAAAAACACATAGAAACACTTAACGACACATATTAACTCACATTTAAAAAACACGATTAAGAACATACATATACGGATGACGCGCGTTGTCAGTGACCGTTCTCGTTGACTCACGATCGTCAATTCAACTACAAGTAAGGATTGTTCGACGGTAACACTTCAATACAAGGTAATTAAGTAGTCATTAATTATTAACAATCCAGTTGGGCTATAAGCAAACATAATGGGGCTTATGGTTTCCTACTATGGTGGCCAAAAGGGCATAAGCTATAGCAGGCAGCAAACTTGCAATGACTGGAATGCATGCTAGTTACCGGTGCTTTTAGAAGGTAACAAACAGCTGCTCTAGAAGTGTTATTAGACCTACCATCTCTAGATATATACATAATGTCGGAGGTGAGACAGGCTGCCTATACGCTACAAAACCATGGCGAATGGAGGCTGAGCTTTGTTGAGGTGGGGCACTCCGAAATCTCCAAGATCATCCTGAAAGACTCTGTCTTAGACATGTCATCTGATAGAATGCAAACCCAGTACGTTTTCACAAGACCTTTCACAGTTGTTTGCAATACACAAGATAACTGGAAAGATGGAAAGCGACAAGTATGCTCAGGGCAGCTTATTTGGTACACAGACTGATCATTGCATGATCAACAGTCGGATATGGAGGATACTGTTAAAGCACTAAGGCAACTTTTGAAGCTAGCTGAGGTAGGTATTGTACAGTATTCCAAGCTGAGATTTGCGCAATCGCACCATGTGTACATTGAGGATTAGAAGAAGGCCTTAAAGGAAGGACATTCTAATACTCTAAGATAGCCAAGCGGCAATTAAAGACTTCAGCTGTGTAGAAATGTTATCTAAACTGGTTAGGGATTCCCTCTGCACCCTAAATCAACTGCCGATGAGGTACGCTTGGAATGGGTACCTGGAAATTGCGGGATCAAGGGAAATGAAAGGGCAGATCTGTTGGTTAAAGGAGCTCTTGCCTGGTGGGACCAGAGCCTGTTGCAGAGTCAGTCGTTCTTTGGCAAGAGGTGCGGTGAAGAAATGGGCTAGGAAAGAACACATTAAACGATGGAGACAATTTCCTGGTCAGAGACTGAGTAAATGCCTTCTCTCGGGACCAGAGTCTGAACTGACCAAGGAGCTAGTGCAGTTTTACAGGAGATTCCTGAACTGACCAAGGAGCTTGTGCAGTTTAACAGGAGGTCCCTGAGACAGGTCGTTGCCATTATCACCGGACATGACCATATCCAAAGTCATTTAAACAAGGTGGGACTTTTCAAGTCTCATCTAACTGTTGCTTTTGCAGTCAGGAAACTGACCCGCAAAACACATTTTATTTGATTGTGTGCATGGCCCTGGAGTCCCGGAGGATAATCTTTGGTCACCAGCAACCGAATGAAGTTTTTAATACACTCTACAACATATCTTAGAGCTGCTCGTCAGAGGTATTGGGGTCGGGGTATGGTGAACAATAGGGGAACACAATAAGCTAATAACTGACGTGTCAGAAGCCAGTTAGAGCTTTAGAGAATTAATTCCCCCCAATGGAGGAAAAAAGTTACAGCAAGAAAGATACTTTATAGCAAGAGGTGTCATTTAACACTCTAATGAAGTAATGAAATATAAGTATGACTTACAGAAAGTAGACCAGAGTACAAACTATGGCTCTTACATATACTATGGGAATGCAGTTGTGACTCAACTCAGGTCAATTGATTACAGTTTAGTTCTGATAAAAGATGATCATAAAATTTGAGCTACAAGAAATCTAATTCTGATAAAACTGAACATTATACAAATAGATAGAGGCTTGGAAGTTATGAAACCAAATTAGGATGGATCAATTTTTAAAGATTATCATTAAATACGAGTTTGTTGTGTTTATGTTATGATAATATAATAAGTAATAAAAAAGTGAAATCTGGAAGATTTCACAAAACAAATATACATTATTATTATATTTTCTGATTTTAGTCCTACAATTTTAGTATTTTTATATAATAATGTAACATAACCTAACCTAACCTGTTTGTTGTAGTTCTTGCAATCATTAATTTAATCTACATTTGTGTTTAACAAAAACTCTCCTAATAGATTATGTTATATATTCATATAAACTTGTGAAATTATTCAATTAAAACCAACATGGATTTAAAAATTTAAGTTAAGTTGGTTCAAATTTTATTTGTACGTAAATTTTTAGTCAATTTGTGTATTAAAACAAACACATTTGTAGACTGACTACCTTTATCAGCGACTTTATGAAAAATAAAGAGGAGGGCATTCAAGGATAAGAAGATTACCTATACTGGGAGATACCCTTGGAAGATATTGTGCAGATTATCTAAAGGAAAAGGCATTTTACATACCTGTGAATAAAACCAGGTACAAAGCCATTGCATATTTTAGAAAAGTCTCCAAACGTTTTTCAAAGTTTACCAAGCGTAACTGGGTAGTATTATGGACTAGTGCAAATGATGTAATATATAATGAAGCGTTTATCTTTCTTAAAACACTTCTAAAGGTTTAGATTAAATAAACATGATTGTTCTAAGTATTCCTGTCAGACATGATTTTGATGCAAACTTGTGTGTTAACAGTGAAACAAAAAAATTAGGAAAGTAATATCTTTAATGAATCGTGTCAGTCAACCATCCTCAGAATTGTTTTACTGAGGATTTGACCCATGGTGGAAATATATTATGCCGACCAAGATCAGAAGAAATTTGCTCAAATAATCCAATAATGATAGGATGGGTGCCAACGAAAACTATATGTTAAGAATTTTTAAGGCATACATACATTATAAATTCTCAACCCTAGGTCAGTAAGGTGAAGCAGAGTTGTATTAGGGTTTGTCATCAGAATATTTGTTCTGTTAGTAATATCTTATAACAGCATGTGGTATTCCTTGATGAGGTACAGCTTGAAATTAGCAACTATACTTTGTTATCTGATTACTGTAAATTAGAGCATTGAGGCAGTGGTGTTGATATTTATGATGGATAGCATAGCATTGGTTGGTTTGTATAGATAACACAGTAGTGATATGCAGATTTTTCTAAATTAACTTGATAAACTTCTAAATTTTATTTCCAGGGTAAATAAGAATATTATATTGTCAGATGATCTTAATAATTGATTCTCTTAGTGCTTGTTTTGAAAATAGTAAGCTCATACGTTTTCTATATATATAACTTAAAGGATATTGTATATTATCCTATTAGAGTTACACCTTATTCAAAATAATCTATAGATTATGTCATAACTAATATAGAGAGTGAATACTGTAAACCATTTGTTGTAAATGGTGATTTTGTACAGGTCACTGATATTTTTAAGTTTACACCTCAGCCTGATGATGGTGTTGTCTACTACAAAAGATTCATTTCACACAAAAATTTAACTAAATTCAATTAATACTTGTCAAGGGAGAGTTGGAGTAGCATTTGCACAAAAAATGAATCAAACTATAAATGAGTGAGTGGAGTTTTACTCACTTTTTAATTCTTATTTTAACAAAGGTTGTCTAATTAAAATCTACTAAGGGGAAATCTATATAAATTAAAGTTAATGGTTAAATGTGTTGCTAAACACAAAACTCGAGAACGGCTGGACCAATTATTGCTTTGAAACATTGCATAGTAATTCAGATTAATACCAAGAAGGTTTTAAACCATTAATTGAAGTCAGAATGTTAGGGCTATGCCCCATTGGCATAGTTACCTTCAAAGTTACCATATTATTGTTATGGAAGAAAGATTGTTATGATTTTATCAGATGACTAATTTAAAATATTGTACACAGCTGTTATTTAAAGATTTGTTTTGATTTTATAAGGTGACTAATTTAAAATGTTTTAAACAGCTGTTTATTTATTTATGTAAGGATTTGTAAATAAAAATCTTTAAGACAAAATAACTTAAATCTGTATAAGTGTCAAAACAAATTTTACATGGTGGTTATCTCGAATAGTTATTTGCGTGTTATTCCTCGATTTTATGAAGTTCATCGATTTATGTTTGGTTGGTTGGTTTTCAAAAGGTGTTCCCAAACGTTGCTCAAAATTACAGACATCATATTTGGTTGAGTGAACGAGCTATATTGGCTGCCAAAAACATGGATTAAATTTCAAAATTCAAAATGAAATTGCCACTGAATTGAAGACATAGAAATCACTTGATTCTGCTACTAACCAAAATGATGTCTTCAACTATCCACCCATGTTTTTGAACTCGATGGATTTGCCAGCATTGCCGCCTCATAATCTTCAATTAAAGGTCGGATCTGTGATCATAATGTTGCGAAATATCAACCAACCGCGTCTTCGAAATGGCACAAGGCCATCGGTGAAAAAATTAATGAACAACGTGATCGAAGCAACATTCTAATGAGAAAGTATAAAGGAGAAAACGTTTTGATACCACGCATTCCAATGATTCCGACTGACATACCATTTGAATTTAAACGTCTGTAGTTTCCAGTTCTGCGGCTTGCTTTCCCTATAACCATAAATAAATCCCAGGGGCAGTCATTGAATGTGTGCGGAATTAATCTTAAAAACCCATGTTTCTCACATGACCAATTGTATGGTGCTTGTGCCCGTATTGGAAAACCATCAGCTTTGTTTATCTACACACCAGGTAATCAAACAAAAATATCGTGTACCATAAAGCACTACAATGAAAATATCACTTAAAACAATATTAATAAAATATACTTCGTAAGCGACGTCATGATCAGAACCTGACCAGAAAAAATAAGTTTGTGAAACTGCCACAGTCCAACCGCTTTTGACAGAACGACATTTGTCGAGACAGCTATTACAAATATTAATTGAATGATTTGATAATTTTTACCTATCTTAATTACATAGTTGTTACAACTGATTTGTACTAATATTAATAATAAAACAAAATACTTGAAGTATCCATAGTTACATAATTGTTATTTATCTTTACAATACACCACCAGACAGAGCCACAGCAACAAGTGGCCGGGTACAGCTAGTGTTTTAATAAAACCAAATTATCAAACAATATTTTTATTCTAAGAGAAACCTTTAAAAAAAGAAGTATAAAAGCAATATCGCTCAGCTTTTATTGAAATAAAAAGAAATTATCATTTACTGATAATATTACATACTATAAAAACTCTCATAAATTACTTAATATTTGATAAATGACAATATATAGTAGATAATGTGGAATTGATTTCTAGCAATAAAAAAAATAAGGAACTTTTGGGAAATAATTGTTTTAATAAACATTTCTTGAGTGCTGCAAGTGATAATATATTACACGAAAAAGGGCTAGGAATTAGAAGTTCCTTCAGAGTCAATAAAGTTAGTGAATCAGTTTCTTTTTATGAGATTACTGCCACGGTGCCATGGAGGTAGGTTCTATTGATATTGAAATGATTATGAAACCCATGATTCTTAAGAAGTATAAGCAGCAACTTATCATTCCATTGGTCCGTTTATTCAATTCTTCTTTCAGAGGGATTTTCCTTGAATGTTTGAAATATAGTATTGTTAGACCAAACTTTAGAAAGGTAAATAAATTTGATGTCTCTAACTACCGACCTATTACTCTGACTTCTCTATTGGCTAAGATTTTTGAAAAGGTCTTCCTGAATAGATTAAATGGTTTCTTAGATAAGAATAACATTTTGCTTTCAACATGGTTTTTTAAAAAAATTCTCAATTACTTCTGCTATGGCAGAATTTTTTTAAACTGTGTTTCACAGACTGGATTGCTGGTGAGAAGGTTGCTGGGTTATCAAAAGCTTTTGACCTTGTTTCTTATGATATCTTGCTTGATAAGCACATGGTTTGACACATAAACATCTGTCATCTTTTTTATTATGTAAATACCAGTGAACAGAAATTATGTATAACTCCTCTGAATTGAAGAAAATTAAAACAGATTCAGGATTAGTTTGAAATGGTGTTTCTATAGAGGTCAATTTTGGGGCCTTTAATATTCATTATTTAAATAAATGTTAACCCTCAATTCTCCCAATCTAAATTGATGTCATATGCTGATGACGCATCCTTGGTGTGCTGGAATGATGGCGTTGATGGTATTAAATAAATCTACTTCTCAGTTGTTTAGTAGATAAACTTATTTTTCAATTAATAAGCTAAGCATGAATATTGGCAAAACGATTGTATTTGACTTTACCTTTCATGATAATAATAGTATTGCTACTCAATTTTTAAATTTTACACTTGATAATAAATTAATTTCAGCTGTAAAGTGTACTAAATTTTTGGAATTGCAGTGGACATATATCTAACCTGAATGGACCATGTGGAAATGTTTGTAAAAAAGTGATACAGGTACATTCTTATCAATGGGAGTTACTCCATTAGAGCACATGAGCACGTGAACCCCCCCAGCGAATTGTAATAAGAAATGATTTATGATAATGATGTAATAATAATAATAGCCATATGTAATTTAAAATAATATTGTATTACCAGTTACCACTGAAAAAACAATGGTATTAACAGTATAAAATTAATAAATCGTCAAGTCGAACGCCTGTGAATACCACTATATATAGGCCCCTAACTTCCATTTGAAGCCGAAGCACGTGCTATGAACATTTTGTTAGACAGTCTTCGCTTTCCAATGTAGGATCTACATGGAGGGGGAATGTTGGTTACAAGCTGCCTGTAGACCACATATAAGTTATACCAAACCATTGTTATGGACAATAAATGCGGTGAACCACACAAAGAATAACACACCGCATGGTGTACTGAACTTAGACAATGGTAGTTGGTATATGACAAAATACATGGTAAAAAGTTAGTTAACAAAAAATTTGTTTTACATCTTTAGAATGGTTGCCACCAATTATGTCTGTTAAATGTATTTATTACCTTTCGACATTAATTTTTTTTTTTTTTTTTAACTATTTCATCAAGATTCTACAGAAAATGTGTTATAAATAAATAAATAAATGTAAAGTAAAAATAGACACAAAACCATTTTAAATATTCCGTAACTTAACCTAACACATAACTGAACTCGATATAATTAATGTTCTTAACTAATTCAAAACCTAACTTAGGTACCGGTAAGCAATTAACATAATATTGTAAAATTGTTTATAGTAACACATCCATTTGTCCTAATACAAAATCGTAAAAAAAACACACTTTTATAAATATAACCTATAAATTGTAAATGGTAAAAATTGACCTTACATAATCTAACTTCTCGCAGATGTAAAATGTACATGGTTTAGATTGTAAATGTCATATTATTGTAATCTATTGATTTGACAATACTATTGAGTCAGTGATACACTCATAATTATTTATCTAATATAGAGAGGTGGTATCTTATACCACACTATTTTTGTTCAAGAGTAATACTAGTTCAATCCCACATTTAACTGTTATTATCATGGCAACATCTCCCCCACACAAAAACTCCATAATCTCATTGCAATCCCCTAGTTGATACCATAAAACATAAAACAGGAAAAACATGTCACAATATTTTTAAATTGGCCATTAATCAAATACTCCGAATTCTCACATCTCCCCTAAACTCTAATAACCTTAAGACTTTTGACATTCTATGATTTTGACAATATCATTTCCCCAGTTCCAGATTAGCCGAATTCTACTGTACTGTAAAAGTGTATATTCTTTGTACAAGATTGTTGATTTATCTTTGGTAATTGTATCTCATTGGGTTAAATTATACAAAATGGCAGCAAAACTTTGTACTCCGCAGGTACAACAAGAATCATATTTAGGATCCGCAGATAAAACCAAGGACCCATATAATATCATGTGTGTGTCTGTCTGTAAGTCACAACTCATCTACACAGACAAGATGAAAAATCCTATATATTTCAAATTTTGCTTTTATATTCTTTGTAATGTCCCTCATATAGGAATAATATAGTGGTAAAGGAAAAATTACCTTGGAATAGTTAAGGAGCAAAAACTATAGAGTTAAAAATGTTCTTTTTTTTATTATGAGTGGGCGTATCAAATATCAGGGTGGGGTGTCACGATGATTCGTATCAACTTCATTAATAACAAAAAATACCGTATGTTTTTAAATTATGATTTGTTCAATGACTAAGTATTACTTTTTTTTAAACCCTACACATTATGAACAGGGTGGAGTAAGTACCAATATGACGCTTACGAACTTGTTTAATTTTGGCAAGTTTTGACTTGTTTAATACCTGTTTTTTCAAGAGATTTGTTTTAGTAATGAGGTTTCATTTTTAAATATACTAGAAACACTTAATATAATACTGTTGGAACATGAGAAAGACAGATTGCCGTGGTAAAGATTAACTGGTGCTTTTTAAGATCCATAGCTAAAAGCAAGGATCCTTATAATTTCATGCACATATCTGTCCATCTGTCATCTTTTAAAGTCGCAACAAGTTTACACAAACAAGACGATAAATCTTATATATTTCAATCCTTCCATTTATATTCTTTGTAATCTCCCACATATAGTAAAAATATAGTCTTTGAATTTATAACATAACCTGACCTAACCTAATTTATTTGCTGAGTTTTTGGTAAACAAAAATATAGATTAGATTAGGGTTAGCAAAAATCCTGCAAATAGATTATATATTAATACAGTAATACTAAAATTGGAAAATATAACAATAGTAATAGGCTATTTAATAGACAAAGGGAAAAGAAAATAACTCCAGTACATGATCAATACAATGTTTATTGTTCAAATTTATTTCGATGAACATATCATACACCACACAGAGGCAGTAATGTTCTCATTTTAGAAAACTGACCTTGAGACAAAACTATCTTGAACAGTTTATCAACAGTTTGGGTATGTAGTTTATCAACATGATAAATTACTGTTGATATAGATGTAATTATGACCAATGGAACTTTATCTGTTAATCTCCAAATATCCGTTAAAAGGTTATAAACCTTAACCCTCCAAGTGCTGATTATATTAGTCCTCAGTGCTAAGCTAATTCAACGCTCTGCGCAAGGCTTTTATTATTACAGGAAATAATACGCCTTTATTGGCTGAAATATGACACATTATACATCAATATTTTCAGGAAATCCCATAGAACAAAATGAAATAAAATTTAAACATACCACTTTAAAACTGAGGTCTGCTTCAACTCATATCCGCAAAAAATAAAAATTTCTTTTGTCCATTTAGTGACAACGTAGGTAATAACTAAATTATGATAATCCAATTTCTAATATATACAAAATTTAGCAAATTTTGTTACAAAACTAGGAATGTAACATAAGTACCACTTTCTTTTCTTCATAATGTCAACATAGTTGTAAACATTCATACATACACAAACTTCACATTTAGTATTTTCGCCCACTGTGTGACACCTACATCCAAATTTGCAAATTAGTGTGCTCTATTACTGTGTCTTTAGAAAATATTGGCATTTAACCTTTGAATATCATGTATTTACTAAAATTAGTTATTATAAATATGTAATACACACAAAAAAAACAAACATTTTGATTCCTACATCGGAGTTACCGCTTCCATCACTAGCAGTATCACTTTCACACAAACAGTTATGAATATCACTTGAATTGCCAAGTTAACTCATTATTATATGTGTAAACCTACACTAAAAACACTACTGATACACTAAATAATCATAAAATAAATTGTATTTACCAAAATAATATAGACAAAAACACTAAACAACAATTCACTGCCGGGACGCAGCAGTAAACATCAACAGGAAACATCAAATTGTCTTTTACAGGCTTTCTAACATTGATTTTTTCTAATAACCATCGATAAAATTGTGCAAAATGAATAGAGCGTCTTTTACAAAGAGTTACTATATAAAATACATGTAGTTTGGATAAAAGTTACCGTTTGTGTATCGATTTTAGCAAACCTTGTTTAAATAGATCGCGATCGCGACTTTAGCACTGTGGCGGCGGCAAAATAGATAGCGATCGTGACTCTTAGCACTTGGAGGGTTAATTATTATGATATCAAAACTTATAATTAGACGACAAACTCACAAAGCTTAACCCATGCACAGTACCTAATTTGTTTGTAAACTTGACAACAAATGTAACAGACAACGCACCACGAGTTTGCATTAATATCGCTTATAATTTAGTTTAGAAAGTTAATACGTAAAATGGAACTTAGCGGCTGGGCTACATCATACGTTGTAAAAATTAAATTTTGTCATGTTAATTTCTTTTCAGATGGGTAGAACTGTTACCTACCGGTAATTATGTCTGTTGAATGTATTACTTTTAGACTAAAATCCATAGGAAATGTGTGTTTTCAGAATTACTGAATAGGTTCCTTACTAAAATTGATAAATGTGTATTGTATATCCCATAGCGATTTATTATTGAAATTATGTTGTACATAGCTTGTTTTGAAACAATTGGATCACCCTTTACCTGGGAAGATCATTTTGAAGTAGGCCTATCAAAATCCAATATTTCTGTCAAAATGAACAATTTCCAAATTTCAATTCGATGTCTATAATACACAATGAGCCTATAAGTCTAGGATTCATAAGTGAAACATAGGTAATAGAATAGCATGTCATTAGATGTATGGGCATTAACTGTGATCTAACAGGTAAATATTTCTACGCTGTATGATTTCAGAATTATGTGAACTAGGTCTCGACAGGTAAATATGTATATATTGACATAGCCAGACCTAGTAAAGAAATTAAAGGTCTGGTAAAGTAACTCTATATATATTGACCTTCTCAGACCTGTAGTTCCTTTACTAGGCTGGTTAGGTAACCATATATATATATAATTACCACATAAGCCTAGGATTTTATATTTTTTTAAATTGCTGATTTTTGACAGATATTTAAAAGGGTCCTCCCAGGAAAATGATGATGCAATTGTTTCAAAACGAGGTATGTACAAAACAATTTCAATACTAAATTGTTACGGGAAGTACAATTTAGATTTACCCTAGGATTAACTCTTTCAGTGCCAGGCATTTTTTTAATGCACTTAAAAGTGCCAAACCGTTTTTAATGATTTCATAAAACAGCTGTATTTTTGTTATTTGATAAGATATCATCATGATATTTGTGTCATCTATCTTCTAATAGATCTATAAATATCATCTACTAAGCTAGAATTCCAATTATCCGAACCCCAATTATACGAATCGATTTTGGGCGAACTAATAGCAAATTTTAAAACAAGAAAACAACGAGAGGGCGAGCGATTGGAGTAGAGTGGCACAGCACTGCACATGCCATTGCTATGACAACAAAGCAGTGAGTCATCACTTCCCGTTTCCACCATCCGTGCATCACTACTGTTCTGTCAGTTTAGTTTCCCTCACATTGAGTTCTACTGTGCAGCGTTTAGTGTCCCATACAATATTAATCATTCAAAATGAGTACAAAGCGTAAACGTGTTGTGATTTCACTGAAAGATAAAGTAAAAATTATACATCAGTTAATAAAGGCGTACCGGGAAAGCAACTGGCAGAGACATTTGGCGTGGGAACTGTAGTATCTGACATTAAAACTAACAGTGCAAAAATTTTAAGCTTTGTCAGTAAATTTTAAAATGAAGATGGCTGTTCTTCTAGAAAAGTGATGAAAAAGGCTAAAAGTGAGCAGATTGAGAATGCTGTTTCCACATGGATTTTGCTACGACATCCAATTTCAAGACCAATTTTACATGAAAAACCACTGATGTTTTATCTAAAAATGGGTGTACTTCAATAAATGTATTAAAGGTACCTGGACAAACTTGTTGATATGAAATAGCGATCTAGCACAGTCATTGTATAATGTGCATGCATCAAACCATACGCTATTATCATTGTCAATGTTTTAACCTATAAATACGTCGGATTTGGTAGTTTTTAAATTGTGATTTTTCAGTTAAAATTAGTTATCTGTGCAAGGGAAAACATTATTTATTCTTAAGAAGTAGGGTATGTAGTAAACGATAAAGAAAATCCATAAAATAATGTGTTACCTTAAAGTAAACAATTACCAATAGACCTTAACTTAGAAAACTTGAAATTATGTTTTTTCTCTGTGAAAAACATTTTTGCTCACCAAAAAATATTAATATTCTTATAGAAGTATGTAGTACAAAAATAACAAAACAAAAATATTAAAATTTGAGCGCTACAGTAAACAATTACCCGAATTTATACTAGCTTAGCTGTACATGTAACTTTACTGACTATACAGTAAAAAGTGGATCCTCCAGTCTATCAATCCTAACCTCAAATGTAAAGGCCAGACCTTACTTCTTCAGTTCCATTAAATTTTCCAATAATACAAATTACATTGTTGAAATAATGAAAATAGAGCATTCAAATAGCAATATTAATCAGATCATTAGGTAGAGTAAAATGAATGATTACAGTCCTATTCTTAGTCTAGTTTGTCTAAAACCAATAGCCTAGTACAACTGTAATAAAGCTACAGCTTTAGTAGTTTAATAAAATTGTGGTAAGCTAAACTTGTTCATCCTGTACAAAACTTCAAAACCGTTATAATTGAACTTAAATTTGAACTTGCAATCCCAAAAATTAAGTGCTTTATCATTTACTAACCTAGGACAACTGTCAAAATCCTACCTGTTGTCAAAGTCAATGGGACTTCTTTGGCTGTTCATGGAAAGTCCATTTGCTCTAGGAGGAGCTGGTGCTGGTCGTACTGGTATTTTCATTTCTAAGACAAATTAATTATAAAAATTAATTAATGTATAAACACAGCTAAATAACAAAAAAATAAAATTATAATCTCATAACCACCCACCTGCCTGACGACTGTAAGCCATCTTTGATGTGATTATTATGATTCTAATTATTAGTAATGTTGCCAAATGCACGAAATAATATATACGTGAGATCATTACACTTACAGTGTTGCCTTGAACATTGCTAATGGCAAATAATTATTTTCCATAAATGAAATTAATGATAATATATATATATTTATTACGATATACATGTATATATATATTATATGTGTGTGTGTGTGTGTGTGTGTATAATTTATGGCACTAAATATTGCTTAGTATAACTTCTAGAAGTGATTAAGTACAATCAGCATAGTTTTCTTTATAGGTACCGCTGCATTGTAAAGTTAGTTCTTTCCTTTAGAGATGTTGATATTCGGGTGAAATGGATAATCGAATTAATAGGTTTCAAATGATTTCAATACTTGTATTATTATTTCGAAATAGAGTATCTACGCAGAATGATTTTACACATCGGATTCGAACTCAGATTTACCAAATCAGCGAATTGCTAACGAATATTATATCGTCTCCTTGTGCCTAGTTACGAACATTTTGTCGGAATATTTTATTCCGAAATCGAGGATGTTAATTATCGGAACGTTCCGAGGATTATGATACTTGGATTCACACACTTAGATTTTAATTCGAACTCGCACATCACTACTTTGCTTGCACTAATTCTGAATACATCTAGAGAAATTAGTTTCTACGTTAAATCAATCATTATTTGTTATGAAAATTGTATTTATTAAGAAGTAAATTAATTAAGTTTATAATAAATTACAAGGTATTTATAAAATAAAAGATTCAATTTTTATTATTTTTCTGTTACGAGACAGAACGGAACTAGCGCAGTCGGTAGGACAACCATTGGAGATTTAAGAGACCATTGGATCGTCGATATTAATCGTTAGCCGAGGAACGAGTTTAAGAAATCTTAAAATTCAAAGCATATGATTATTTTAAGATACTGCAAATGAGTCAACTAGGTACCTACAAATCGGACTGGAAGATTCAAAAGTCAATTAGTACCTACACATCGGACATCGGACTAGAACTAGAAGAACAGTCAAGAGAGCATCTCGCTAAAGAAGAAAGAAGAAGGAAGAAAGAAAGAAGAAGGCATCTCACCTTCAACAAAGAAAATGACCATATTTTTGTTAATCTTTTGAGTAATAAAAATAAAATTAATTATTAATCAAATAATTAATTGAAAACAAAATATTGAAGCAATTAATATAAAAATATTTAAAAAGATTAATATATCTCACTAAAGAAAATATAAAAATCAAAGAACAACTTGCTGAGTTCCAAAAGTTTACATAAAAAACTATTATTTTGATATGCACAGTATAATGTAGTAATAAAAAAAAACTTAACCATGATTTTGCATTTTACCTTAGTGACTTCGTGAGTCAAGTTATCTTACTCAAATCATGACGGGAATTAATTGATCTTCGTGTATTAATTGTGTTTCATCACAGTGGTTAAATGTTTCTTCATCAGAGGTATCCAAACCTTCAATTGAGCCATAATCATCCCTAACCGCCATGATTTGTAAAAATGTAAACAAAATTAAGCCAACTACCACAGTACCAACACAACACTGTCACTGAATACAATTTCTGAAATAGACATCGAATTCAACGATATGCGATATGATATTCGATATTTCCTATTTTAATCCATTACTGTATTCTAAAACTAGATAAGCCACTCACTATCATAGAGTTTTAAACATTTAGTGCCAACGCCTTAATAGAAAAAGACAAAATAAGTTAAGCATTTCTACCCTTTATTTACTTTCTCACATATATACAGAGAAAGTTTTGTGATGGGTTAAAAATAGTGTCGTGTTTTCCGTGGAAATATCCATTTTGAAGTCTTCTAGTAATATAAAAAATATATTTGTCTGTCCTCTGTAATTGCTCTAAAACCCAAACGAGTTGACCGATTTTGATTAAATTTAGTATGTGGGCATATTTTGACCATATCTCAAGACCTTTTTTGCACTTTTTGATAACTCAAAATTTGGAGTTACACCAGCAAGATAAAACTCCGATTTCCTCAAAATTGGCTCCTTCTATTACAATCCAATTTTGCTCAAATATAGCCCTTTCCTTGGCATCTCTGCCATTCTCGATTAATACCAGTTTCTTAATTATCAGTATAAACACATAAATAGCCCACAGAGCTATTTTTAAATCGTAATTTTTCAAATTCTACTCCACCAATTTCAATAAAATTTTGTTGAAATTTTTTGACGCAAACCAGTGTACTAAATTGAAAATAACAGAAAATTACCATTAAGGGGACTGCTTACTTCTGCATTACACATATACTCCCCATAGTAACATAAGGAAACATTCCTAATTCAGTGTAATTTTACATTGAATTAGGAATGGGCTTTTACATATTTTCTCTGCACCCAACCTGTATAATAATGCAAAGTTTAGTTACCTTGCTTTTCTCCATGGGATGTGGCTCTTCACGATTTTGGTTAATTAAATTTGCTCACCAGAGTGAATAATGTCATCAATTACAAAATTATATTCTGTGTCTGGTCAATTACATCCTGGTTGATTCAAATCTTGCACTTTTTATGACACAATTGGTACTCTGAATTTTTTTCTTCTCCAGTCGATTGATTATTATATTACACTGATTTTAGAATCCTATATTATATATTAATCCTAGAATTAAATTCTTGATCTATATAATACCGCTAGTGGAATGGGATTGTCATTCAATCCACCTCCTGTCCTTACCTGTGAAAAACGATTTTCAATCACATCTTGATTCAGTAAGCAAGTCATAATTTAATACACGTTTTTCCTAAGGTCCTGTTATAGGAACTTTCCAGGATTCTATTCATTCAGATTTCGCCCATAAGCTGTTTTAGCTTCATTTACACTCATACGTATTCATGAAATTGAACCATTTTGCCATTATTTCTATGAATCTACAATAACATTAAACAATGGTCTTCAGACCCAACCTTTTTTATTGCGAATGCTGTTGTATGAGATAATATATTACATTTTGTTAATCTGAAGTGAATTTCAATCAAATTTGGACACATTTTATAGTCATTTTAGACTCCAACTTCAGAAGGGTAACAATGGCCTTTTGATTTACTACTTTCCCGTTACTTGGCGTAAACCTTAAGTAATTTCTAATCAGCTTCAGTATACCTGTGAAGAAATAACTCTTATTGTTTTCGTTGGATGGATCAGAAAACTACATACTGTACAGTATTTTATTTATGTTGAACACAACTTTTTCCATAAGCCGGCATTTCCCCCTCCCATATCGTTCATGCATTATTTTACAATGTATCAGTTGATGAAAGCTTCTAAATAATAGAACATTTTTTATAAAATATCCTTAATGACTTTATATCAAATCCTCACTTATGAGGACACAAAATGAAGAAAGGCAGGTACATGGATTTAGGAAAGAGGACAAACTCTTCATTGTGGAATGGAAAGATGAGCGTCTAGTTATGTTAACGACACTGGTTAACAATTATTCAGTTCAAGTGGTAGCACAAATAAAAAAGAACAATGTCCTAAGAAGAAGTGTTAAAATCTACAGTTATATTCATTGACTAGGCTGACCATTACATATCTCCTTACAGTTTTACACGAAAGTCAATCAAGTGATGGCGGAAGGTATTCTTTTGGCTAACTGAAACAGTCATTGTAAACTCATTTATTTAATTTAACGTCAATAGAGCAAAAAAGATCGGGTCCATCAAAGAAAGTTTAGAAAGGAGCTGTTAAAACAACTAGTTGGAAATACGTGTAAACGTTGGTGCCTGTAAGATTTTCATGAAGAAAATTGCTTGAATTGAAAACTACATCTTTTATATAGGTTTGAAATAAAAAAACAAAGACTGTATTGTTTGCAATGATAGAAGTGAAGGATAAACACACAAAAAATATCAAAGCCAAAAAAAAGAATTAGTCACTTTTATTTAGTGGGCTGCTAATACTTTTACACAATTTTACCAGCAATCAAGTCACAAATAATATAATATTATTCCTTGAAATTGGGTTAATTATTTAGTCATCAAGTATATAAACATTCAAAAACATATATATACTGAGATTTTTTTCTCCACTACTGAAATCACCAAAATAAAACTTATTTGTGTTCAACTTTAAAATGATTAAATAATTAACTCTGCAGGTGTTAAGGCCTGAGCTAAAACACATACTTGACATATGGAATAATTTATACATTTGAAACATTATTTACTCATCAAATTGATCAGAAATAAGAGGAAAACAAATGAGCAAGTGAGGTATTTATTCTATGGAAAGGACTACTAAATTTAAAATAAATTAAGTAACAACACATACACATATTTACATTTTGAGTTTAATATAAACTTGACTACATCTGCACGATGATAATTAATGTTTAGGCAGCTGCTTGGATGATGTCTGTATACTTCTTGACTTTACTTGCAATGCTCATATCCACATACTTATCACCAATACTGACAATCATTCCACCAATGATATTGGGATCCACTTTGACATCCAACAATATATTTTCTCCCTTCTTTGTAAATGCTTTCAATGCAGCCATAAGTTCGGCCTTCATAGCATCATCTAATGGCTAAAATAACAGATATACATAAACTTGTATAATATATGCTAATATTGATTACATTTAAATAAATTAATATATGAAAAGTTAAAAATGAATACTTTTTAACTCAGATTTATAATTTTGAGAGATGAAAAGAAAAATTAATAATAATAGCAGGTCACAAAATTTTAAAGTAAAAAAAGAAAAGGCAGACTAACTGTTTGAACCATTTTACAGCTTCGTGTCATTCTTAATTTCCAAATATTTTGAAAAAAACATGTTTTTATTTATTTAGTATATGAAGTGTAGGGGTTATGTTTGGTAATCACAAACTAATTCAACCTCTGTGTTTCTACTGATCTTCTCGTTTCATGGCCTTAAGAAACAGGAAAAGTGATTTTCGAGATGCTGTTCATCCACCATTGTTGTTATCTCATTTAAGGTAAAAATTGTTTAACCCTTAATCCGGCAACCGACCCGTTAGCGGGTCGGTCGGTGACGCATGGTTTGGTTTATCGACCGTAAAACACGTATTTTGCAATTCAACATTTTGCCAACTACAAGGGCCCTATCGCAATATATAATATACCATTGGAAAGCTAATATTCCGTAGATACATAATCATGCAAAAAAAATTTAATACCACAAAACGTTATAAATAATATTTCAAAAATTGGTAAAGTTTGCATATTTTTTGATGCGTAAAATCAAAGATTTGAGCTGAGCGGTTGTAAACAAAAATCACGCCATTTTTTTCTCTAATCTTCCTAATTCTATATTTCTGTCAAACAAATCTACCATAACACTGTTCTATAGATCAGATCTTCCTCTTTCGATCAGTGCTTTCCAAATCTTTCTAACTGTTATAGTTTTTATTATATAAAAATTAAACAAAATCAATAATTTTAACACGATTTTTACAAGTTAAAAATTACATTTTTTTTCAATTCAACTTTTATCCCTAGTAGATATTATTTAATCGAAATGTATAATATAACATTGTAAAGGTGATGTTTCAATCTTTCATAATCATGTTACCAAAATCCTCACGAAAAGTAAAAATTTGATAAAGTTGAGTACCATTCCGCTGGATTGCCTCACCTGACGCAACAGTGTTTATATAGAAAAATGTGTACTCTATGATCATATAATTTTTCGAAATGGTAATTCTTATCCAAATACCACAAGTTGACAATATTATATAGTAATTTTCTTTCTCTTTCGAACTACGAATTTGAAATTATCCTAAGTAATATAGTTTACGAGATATATCGATTTTATGAAGTACTCCAAAAGTTACTTCTCTCATTACCTATTATGAGTGCTTAGGCCAATGTTGAAGATTTTTATATTAATTTTTATATAATCTTTCAGTTATTTTGTACTACCGTGAAGAGGAATGTTTGAACTATAATTTGGTATAAAAATATAATGTATAGGCACCAATTACATTGGCAGTGGTACAATCTAAAAACGGGCGAAAACTAAACATTTCCTCCATTTTATATGCTATTGCTAGTACTTTTGCAAGTGTTTCAAGTGAGTTGCCTTATTCAAGTGTGTTTTTATTGAATATTGTGAAGTTATACTTTTATGAGTGATATATTTATTAAATTTGATTACACAAGTTATAATAAATGTGTTACTGTTTCTAGAATGTACTTTTTTTAGTGAATACAAGGCACAGAATCTAAACGTTGTATGTATGAATCTTTGAAAATAGACCTAACCTTACTTTTTACAGATGTTCGACTTTTTATGTAAAAATAAAGTTTCAAATTAAAATTTTCTAAATTGATTGTTATTTTTAACAACATTTATTCACAACTATATTTCAAAACTTTTGTATATCTTTAAAAATTCTAAAAAAAAAATTTTATATGGTATATATACCTATTTCTGCCTCTGTTACCGGACAATTTTTTGATTCTTGATGTAATAACTCCAAAATTTTTTCATCTAAAATTTTTTGGATTACACACATAAAATCTAAATACCATTTTTAAGAAACAATAGTAATAATAACTTGGCTTTTGCATAATATTAATTTTATTTGTGAATTTTTGAAAATAGCCCTAATTTTGAGCAAATTTTCACGTTTCATGTCTAATGAAAATTTTATAAATTGATTTTTATTTTAGCTACTTTTATCCACAAATATATTACAAATCTCTAGTGTTACTTGAAAAAATAAAAACAATTTGTATGATGTACATTTTTTGCCTGACAGTTTTTTGATTCCTGACCTAATAACTCAAAAATTTTTATATCTAAATTTTTTTTTCACTACACAACTAAATTCTATGCACCTTTCTGAAAGAAATGATGTTTTGAAGTTGTGTTTTGCATAATATTACTATTTTTTGTGATTTTTTAAATTAGACCTAACATTTTGCCTTTTTCCGAAATTTATTTTTTGAAAATGTAACAAATTAATTTTTTTTTTGTCAACTATTATTCAAAATTATATAACAAAACTTTTGTATATTTTGAAAAACAGTGATAAAAAATTTATTTTGTATGATACAGGTTTATCTGAAAAAAATTACATTCATATCATTCATAAAATTTTTTGATACCACCTAATATACTCCAAAACTGTTTAATAATTTTTATTTTTTTTTATTACATAGATAAATTATAAGCATCTTTCTGAGAAAAATTATATCTTATAAGTTAGGTTTAGTATATAAAAATAATATATTTTATTAATTTTTAAACAAACGAAGAAAGTTCATAAAAATTAACACAGCTGGATCAAGGATTAAATAACAGATAGCTCACTAACCTTAGCAGTTGTAACTTGACATGGTAAATCTCCTCTATGGGCTGCCATGATGATCTTGAACTGATTGACAATCCCATTTAAGTGACTTAATCTATTGTTCTCAGCAAGAAGAGCTGTACAAATATGTATACATTTAACATAACAATAACAAAATCTTATTAGAAAAATACAATCAACTTTAAATCCAAATGGATTGAATGTTTTTTAAAGATTCTTCAGAAACTGTATAAGATGCAGTTTTTACTTATGTTGTTGATAGGACAATTTGGGTATACTGGATATTGATATGAGATGGATTTATTAATTGAACACTTAGAGCACACATTTTCTCTCTCGTCTGGCCAAACTCAAAATTTTAGTAAACTTATTTCAGAACTCTTAAATATTTTAAAGTGTATATTTATCACTTTGGGTGCTGACCCTTAAATTACAGGACTAGTATAGAACGCTGGGGTTTTTTGCCTATTTTTGAAAATTCATAGAATAAAAACTATAAAAGGTAGAATGCTGGTACTTACATTGTTTTGAAGAGTCAAATCTCCTCTTTAATTTGGTATATAACACTTTGTGGTTACATAGGTGTTTTTATTTCAAACAATATGAAACACTCAAGACTTTTTTTTAAAAATAAGAAATTAAATTTTTTCACTTTCACTACTTATTATTCAGAAAAAACAGTTATGGAAACTAAAAATTGGTATCTATGGAAACTAAAATTAACATGGGAACTTATACTAACACTTAGAAATTCTTTTTTGTATGAAAAATTTTGAAACAGGGACTTTTACAAAGAGCAACTTTGCATTCGCAGCACTGATAACTTGTGTCTCTTCTTTTGGCCTTCCCATTTTCCTTTTTTCCTTTAGCAGAACACACCTTACATACTCTTTGGATCCTAGTCTTCCCTTCTGGTGGTGGAATTTTCTCTAGAAAATGTTTTCCTGTGTTCATTCGGCTAAGCTGTCCTCCACTTCCGCTCGATCTGGAAGATTCAAGATCTGGAACCTCCGGAATGACCAGTTCTGAACACAATTGTTTTATGAACATTGTTGTTGTCATTTTCTTATTTTTTATCTTGTTGTACAGAATACAAGCATTCACAGTGCCCATAAGTAACAGGTGGAATGCTAACTTCCTCCACCACTTGACTGACTTGTGCTCAAAGGCACCATAGGACATACGCTGATCAGCCAAGTCAACGCCAAACTTGTTTTTGTTATAATCAACAACACAGGCTGGTTTAGTTTTTTCCTGGTTGTACCTATTATGGTATGTTACCATTTCAGCCTTGTGCCTTGTCGATATCATAAAGACATCTCTCTTGTCCTTCCAGCGAAGAGCCAAGACATTCCCGTCTCGCCTAAAAACATGATCCCCTTTCCGGAGCTTCCCAGTCTTCAGTTCTTTTGGCATCCCTTTTCGGTTTTTTATGGTTGTTCCAACTAAACCAGTCTTTTCTTTTTCTAGTTCCTTGGCTAGGGTTGGACTGGTATAGAATCTGTCAGTGTACAATGTTCGACCACACTGAGTCAAGGAACCTAGTAAATTTTTTGTCAGGTCCACTACAGTGCTACTCACACCACAATAAATTTCAAAGTTCCAGATATATCCACTGCTAGATTCAGAAACCATATACAGTTTGATCCCATATTTATTGGGCTTTTGTGGCATATACTGCTTGAACAGTAGCCTACCACGAAACTTGCACATCCCCTCATCGATGGTGACATTTTCACCTGGAAGGTACGCTTTCTGACAACGCAGACGAAAAGTCTCAAAGAGAGGGCGAACCTTGTGGATTGGGTCATGGCCCAGTTCCCCTTTTTTTATGAAAAGTTTGTTGTCATTCAGATGAAAATTAGCCATAAGCAGAAAAAATTTATCTCTGCTCATGAGATTCGGGCAGAAGTTGCATGATACTACTGGATTTTTTGACCAGTGATCTGATATTTTTGGTTTCCTGTCAATACTCATGTGAAAGACTATGGAAAGAAATTTTCTAATATCCATAAGTTTTACAGTTTTCCATTTGTTCATTCTAGAATTAGGTGAGAGTTGGTTTCTAGGATTTTTCAAACATTGCTGGGCATACAAATTAGTCTGTTCTTTTATGTGGTGATGCATATCTTTCTCAACGAAATATTCAAAAAAATCTAAAACAGTACTATTTTCATCTAAATCTGTCTCATCTGTGAGCCCACTGTTTCCATGGAATTCATTTATATTGGGTAACTGGTCAATATTTGTCCAAACATCAAGTGTAGGGTTAGGCCTACCTTGTTGCCTTGGCCTAGGTTGTAAGTTTTCATCAGATCCAGTTTCTGAAACAAAAACATAACCCAAAGTGAAATAACAGTAATGAAATTATGTTTTGAAAACCCCTAACAATATCATAAGATAAAAAATGGAATATATTTTATCACCTATATTGTTTATGTTTAGGTATAACCTAAAAGTTTTACAAAGACATTGACATAAAATTAAATTATATTCTCACCTGAACTTTCGTCTTCTTCATTATGATCAAATAAAGGATCATCTTCTGAATCATTTGATAAAATATCGTAATCATCGTCATCACTCACTTCCCCTAATAACAAAACAATATCGTCGTCATCCATAGCGATGTTTACAAACAACAACAGACGACTGCAACAGATGACTGCGCGGCCGGTTCGATCTCTCGTCCGATCAGATGGCCGTGACGCAGCAAAACAACGCATAACGTAATCACGCACAGACCGAAATAGAAATGGGTTATGTTCGTAACAACGGCGAAAAACATTACGCAACATCCCAAGGGACACGTTTTATTTAATTTCGCGGTAAAATATCACGTAATTACGACGGGAAAAATTAATATTTTCGAACCCGTCAAATGACGGGCTTAGCACTCAATGCAAGAATTGCCGGCCCGTCAAATGACGGGCTTAGCACTCAAAGTGTTAAAATGGTACAAATCACTAAGATAGTACATAACATGTAAACTAATATTACTATTAACCTAGAATTTCTTACTCACCCTAAATATGTATTATTCTACACAATTAGTTATAGGCCTAGTATAAGCTCACCTAATACCAAAAATCACTTCATTAAATCCAATAATAACAATATAATATAAGAATATTGTAAAACTTAACCAATAAGCCTAGAAAAGAGAGGTTAGTTGAAAGTAAACAAACAAAATTATAACCAATAACAATACTAGATTAACTCTGATAATGGCACGCGACACTAAAGTGTCGATGACGGGCCGAGCCTAGTACAAACAACAGTAAAAAACTCTGATTTTGCAACTCGTCATTAGGCCTACTCAAATTCATCCTACCAAAATAATTTTTATACCATTGTAAAGCTGACGTTTCGTAAATGCATATACATGTAATCAAAAGTTCATAAAACACTATAAAAATATTTAATTAATTGGTAAAGTTTGGTGTCTTTTAGTTGTAAAAATGGTGACTCAACTGCACAGTACAAAGAAAATATTGCGTCCTACTTTGCCTAAATGTCAGAAACTGATATTTGGTTCAAATAAATGTAACATTGTACTGTTTTTAGTACAAATAAAGATTTATCTATCTAACCTATCTAACAGAGTTTACCACATGTTTGTAACTCATATAGTTTTGAATCTATAAATTATTTACGAAAAACATTCGTTTTACAGAAGTATCAAACATAAAAATAAGCTTTTTTCTTCAACTCAACTTTTAGCCTAGTAAATGGAGTGACCTGTGTAACCTGAATTTCATAGAGAGAATATAAATAATTCTCGTAATTCGTCAGTTTCGCGCAGGTAACTGCACGTGACGGCCGTCGAAAAAGTTACAAGTTTTATACCTCTATGTTATGATTTTTTGGTTAAAATTCATTCGTGTCCAAAGAGCACAAGTTGGCACTATTTTATAGTATTTTTCTTCCTCTTTCAAACTACATATTCCAAATTATTCTAGCTTTTATAGTTTCTGAGTTATATTATATTTTATGAACTAGTAACCAAAAGTCTAAGATTTTTTCGGATCTGGAATCAGTCCACTAGACGTGAAATATCGATTAGTTATATCTATCTATGTTCACAGATTTTTATCTCTTTGAATAGAGGAAAATCAGACCTTTCCAATGCTATAAACCAATACGTCATAGTCGGTCATAGGCTTACTTTCCTAAAATATAACATCTGCCACAAACACCACGTTTTACCGTCGCAAACTGTTGGCGCCTTATGATTTATGAGTCTTTTCTTGTGATATGGAATGTTTTATTTGATTATACAATTGTATATACAAGTGTATTATATAAGGTGTATATGTGTGTTATTCTTTGTAGAGTTTATTGTTTTAGTGAAATCTAGTGATTTTGCTTTAGGCCTAGGCTTAGATAGTTACAAGTTACTAGGTTAGGCCTAGTTACTTTTGTCGATTACCACTTTTTACGGGAAAAAATTATTATTATTTTGATAATTTTAGGTGGTAAGCTATTGATTTTGGATGAAACAGGTTTTTCTGAAAAATGTTAACATCATTTTTTGACATCTAACATACTTACTCCAAAAACGTTCCATATACAGTATATATATATATATATATATATATATATATATATTATTATTTTTTTTTTTTTAGATAAATTCTAAGCATCTTTCTGAGAAAAATGATATCCTATAAGTTAGGTTTTGTGTAAAAATAATATATTTTATTAATTTTTAAACAAATGAAGAAAATAACATTGCTACTATGTTTTGCCAGATCTAGGGTTAAGGTTAGACTAGTTTTGTTAGGCTAAATCAGATAATAACTTAGAAATCAGTTGCAAAAGTAGAATAGAATTAGTTAAAAACATCACATTTCATGAGTATTAAACACAGAATAAGAACAGTAATATCAAATTCATTTTTTAGTCTGTAAAAACACATGATCATTTAAGTATAAACTCAAAACCAGAAGCCAATGTATGCCTACGGTTTGTACAGTTTTAATAAATGGAAATAAAGAAACTAATCATTCCCAAATCAAAAAATCAAATGATAAAATTCATAAACAAAATTCGAATACATTATTTTCTTTAACCCTCCAACTGTTAAAGACCCCAAACCGTACCCATTCTCCCGGACAAGTTGGCTATAAAACACATATTTTGCAATTCAACATTTCGCCCACTTAGAATCGTCCTATTGCTATAAAAAAAATAGTGTTGGAAAGCTAATGTTCCGTAGATGCATATCATGCAAAAAAAATACCACAAAACGTTATAAATAATATTCCAAAAATTGGCGAAGTTCGCATATTTTTTATGCGAAACGTCCAAGTTTTACGTTAACAAGTTTTAAACAAAACATTCGTCTCGTTTGTCAATTATTCCTATTTCGAAATTTCAATCTGTCACATCGGACATAACACTGCTTGATAGATCACGTCTTTCTCTTCAAAACAGTGTTTTTCAAATGTTTCCAACTAGTATAGTTTTTATTATATAAAAATTAAACCAAATCAAGAATTTTAACGTTATTTTACATGCTAAAAATTACATTTTTTGCAATTCAACTTTTATCCTAGTAGATATTATATTATCGAAATGTATTCTATACCATTGAAAAGGTAATTTTTCAATGTTTCATAACCAGGTTTAGAAAAATTAAACTTGCGTTAAATAGTAAAACAAGACTTGACTGAAGTTGAGGTTCATAACGCTAGGTTGCGACAACTGGCCGCGGCGAGTTTTATATTGAAAATATCACCTATATGTTCATATATTTTTTCGAAATGGTAAAACTTGTCCAAATGTTACAAGTTGACAATATTATATAGTATTTTTCTTCCTCTTTCGAACTATGAAGACGAAATCATCCTAAGTTATATAGTTTACGAGTTATATCCATTCTAGGAAATGATCCTCTGAACTTTCAGACCGGTTTGCGATATTCAGTGTCTAGACAGTCTTGAAGAATCCGATCTTTATTTTTATACAATCTTGTCGTTTTTGATATAACTGTAAAGAGGAGGTTTCAATGTTTAACCTTGTATTTGAAACACATCTGTACAAGGAAAAATACAAAGGCTGTTGTACTTTATAAAACGTAGAATAACCTCAAATTTGTTACTTCGATCTCGCAAGATTTTTGCCGATGTGGAAATTTCAAAGTGTAATAGCTTTGTGTTTTTATAGTGAATATAAGTTTCATGATTTTTTTATTATAATTTGTTTATACAACTTAAAATAAATGTGTCAATGTTTGTAGAGTGTAGTTATGAGTGATAATTCATATTTTCGGCCTAATCTAGACAAATCTAGTACTATTTAGGCCTAGTTCTAGATTTGCTTTTGGAACTTTTAGTTTCAAGAAACCATTTATTTATTATAATATGTATATACATATTATATAAATTTATATACAACTTATAATAAATGTGTCAATGTTTGTAGAGTGTATTTATTAGTGATATTTCATATTTTTGGTTTTTTTTCACAGCCCTAACCTCAACGTCTAGGCTATTGTGAAGGTAGATTTTTATCATAAATGACCCATGTCTAATGAAACTTTTCAAAATTGATATTTCTTTTTAGCAACTTTTATCCACAAATATATTACAAATCTGTATCAATATTTAAAAAAAATCATAAAAAATTTTTAATATGGTTTATATACCTATTTCTGTGGAATTTTGCCTCGGTTACAGGCTAAATTTTTTGATTCCGTGCATAATAACTCTTTAATGTTTCCATATAAATTTTTTTTGCATTATACACATAAAATCTATGTATATTTGTGAGAACATAGGTAATCAAAAACTTTTGTTTAGAATAAAAATTATATTTTTGGTTACTGTTTGAATATAGTTAGTCAATATTCACATTTTACGTAAAAATGTACCTCGTCTAATGAAAATTTTCAAAATTGATACTTCTTTTTAGCAACTTTTATCCACAAATATATTACAAATCTGTGTCAATATTTAAAAAAATCATAAAAAAATTTTAATATGGTTTATGTACCGATTTCTGTGAAATTTGACTCTCCGTTACTCTCGATATTTTGGTATTTGACCAAAAAACACCAAATGTGATACATCTAACATTTTTTTTCACTACACACCTACATTCTATGCACCATTCTGAACATAATGAGATATAGAACTTTTGTATAAGATATATATTACTATTTTTAGTGATTTTTTGAAAAAAAAAATGATCATTTTACCTTTTTTCGTAAACTATTTTTTGTTTTTTTGATAATATAACAAATTTTTTTTCCCCCCTAAATATATTCAAAAATATTACACAAAACTTTTGTATATCTTAGAAAAAGGTAGTAGTAAGCTATTGATTTTGGAATATACACAGGTTTTTCCTGAAAATTGGTAACTTCGTTTTTGACATGTAACATACTTACTCCAAAACCGTTACAAATTTTTTTTTTTTTTTTTTTTACATAGATGAATTCTATGCATCTTTCTGAGAAAAATGATGTCTTATAAGTTAGATTTTGTGTAAAATTAATATTTTTTATTAATTTTTTAAGAAAATAAAACCTTTACCATTGAACAATTGGAGGGTTAATTGAAATAAAAAATAAATCGAGAAGTGAATTGTGATAAAAATATTTCTACACCAGAAGCTAAACGATTACGAGTTACCAACCAGAGAATTAATACCTTTGAACAAAGGACACGTGACCACAGTGGAATGTGATTCAGCCAATAGGAAACGAGATATGCGCCTTGAAAGTTCGAAGAAGAAAGGCCAGGGAACTCGGAGTCTATCACAAGATTCAGTGACCTCAGAAGTTTCAAGAAGCAAGATGTGTTGAAGTGTTCGTGTCCCGTTTCATTTTAAATAAACTGTTTGAATTTATTAAAACAGTTTATTTAAAATTCATATCAATATACCGATCGATGAGTGTCTCTACAGACTGATAATAAGTATAATGATATTAATTAATTAAACTCAGAATATATAAATTTGTGTAAATTAAAAGAAGAAAGACATATTTGAACTCTATATTCTTGAAAGAACTTTAAATGAATCGAAACAAACGATTATCAAATATTATATATACCTATATATATTTTAACTTTTGAATTTTAAATAGTTTTGTAACGTAATTTCATGAGTTTATTACTAAATTACTTACGTCATAGCAATCTTGTGTTTAGTATTTATTTATTAATATTTCATTACAGCTGTTTCGTAATAACATATACCATCATCAGATGAAACGTAAGTAATTTAGTAATAAACTTATTTTAAAGCATTCATAAGGCAATATGGAATTTATGTAATTTCATGATTGCATATTTAAAGAGAAATACATAAGCCAGCACAAATGCTCCTCTTTGAGAGTTAATTTTTGAACTTTTATGTAAAATTATAAACACAGATTTAATTGTGCTAACCCTGAGCTATAGTCAAGGCAAATCCTAACTTTTTATCATCCAATTTTGAATTTCCATATTAATAAATAAAGACTAATTCAAATGAACAATCTATATTGACTGAAACTCTAATATAAGTCTAAATTTCAGTTATAGATGCATCATAAAATGAAATAGGACTGTACTCATGATCATATAGTAGAGTAATAACATTCTCTGAAACACGCTCTCCTAATATGAAGCACTCACCCAACAAATTTCCTGTGGATGCTGTTAACTGAAGCTTGGCTGCAACTTGCTTCATTGCATCAATTTTCGCAGTCCTTGACAGACTTGGGTTTAGAAGATAGTCACCCAGTCGAGGATCTTTCTTCAAAGCTGTCTGTATTCAAAAAAAAATAATAATATTAGATTAGGATCAAATCTGTTAGGTTTACAATAAATTAAACCTGTTAGGATCATTAATCTGTTAGGATCAATAAATAAAAGCATTTCAAAACCACACCCTAAAAATTTCTTCATATACGAAATTAAACAACATGTCAGAGTAATCCTGTCCATTATCTATGCTGCTAAAGATTTTGACAATAATAAACATATTTCAGAAGAATAATAACTGAAAATAAGCACACACAAAATGTTTTTTTGCAATTCTTAGATATAATTCTTATTTTGTTATAATAAATTTATTAAATCCCCTTTAACTCTTACTTGCATAGGTAATCTGAAACAGTAAGGTAACCATATAAAGGTCTGTCAGAGTGAATTAACAAAATTAATAAATTTATATACAAGTAAGAGTTGTTTCCATGGGTTTTTGTTGTATTCGTAAATAAGATTTTACTATAGGTTTTAATTAGTTTTATGTATAAAAAACAAAAGTTCTGTTATATGGAACAAACCTAATCATTATCAATTCACACATTTTTTAATTTTTAAATATATACATATATATTAGGTTTAAAAATATAACTATAAATCAACATCAAAAAATTTTATTTTTTATTTCATATTGTAAAAATATAAATATAGAATCACATATCAGTAACAAATATCAAAATTTTTAATTGACAACATTAATCATTTAATAAAACAATAACCAAAAAGATTCACAAGTAGTTGTGTAAAGGTTTACTAAACCTAAGTAAAAAATAAACTGTTACCAACATAATGAATCCACTTTAAAATTGAAAAATGTGATACGAATGATCTTGGCGTAGGGTCAGGTTGTGAGAAGGTGATTGTTGCCCCACGTTGGGTACCAAATGGCATAGGGTGGGGTTAGTGGGAGAGGAAGTTGAGTTGTGGGAACGAGGAGTTGGCCCTGAAGTATGTTTTGTCGAGCCGGGTGGCGACTGGTAGAGGAAGGTAGCGATACGATTCTTGAGTAGGGAAGGTTTCTAGAGCTTGGTGCAAGGAATGGTGATCGGTCACGGCACTCTTGGTAGCCCTAAAAAGGGCCCTAGCCGAAAGGAACCTAGAGATATTTCTGGCTCTGAAAAAGGCCAGTCAGTCTCATGTGAGGTACATACAGGCAAATGAGTACTTTTCTCCCTGGCACACTTGGAACAAAACATGTCATACAAAATCTCACATACCTCTTTTAATCTCACAATACCTTTTGAAGCCTATGATTTTTCAGGAATAATTCAATAACATAAAGCACATAATCATAGGCAACTGTTATAAAAGTCCAATGATCGACAAGCTGGTTGAAAAATATGAAAATACTAGACCAACACTGTAAGAAAAGGGGAAAAAACCATTTTTTATATCCTCAAAGTACCAGAATATTCTTCCTAAAATCCTAAGTAACACCCTTGGAAAACTAAATGTGACACTAACAACACCATATAAAATATACTTAATGATAAATATATAGAATTACTTGTAATGATTATGATAACTTCTATATAGGTCAAACTGGAAGGAGATTTGTAAAATGGGTTGAATCTATTTTGGTAATAAAGGGAAGTACATAAATGATATAGAAGAGTTCGGGATTTATAAGGCCTTCAAAAACAAATTGCTAAACAGTCCATTACATTTCCAGTCAACACACTATGAATGGATGTTAAGGATTTTGGATAAAGGAAGCTTATATTGGACTTAGATAAACTCGGTAAGTAGTTGGTCGACCACTATACAACACAAATTATAATCTTGAATATGTTGTACATTATGTGTTGTATGTTTATGTTATATATTTGTACTGAGATGTGAAATTAATGTTTTTTACTAATTTGATGATGAAATATATGTTTCACAACTCGTCATAAGTCACATAACAGATACAAGGTAATGTCTATAGTTATAATAAAGGTGTTTATTCATTGTATGAAAAAAATGATGAAAAGAGAGTTATATTGTATTAATTTAATTGACTATAATTTGTTAGTAGTTATTGACCTATTTGAAAAATATATAACCTACACTGTGCTCTTATTAGAATTATTTGTCCAGAATTATGACTGTGAAATGTTGTATATGAAAGCTAAATATGTAAATTATTATATGTAATATATATAAAGTAGTTATCTGAACATTTGACAAATTTCACGATTAAAACTGGACACAATTGAAGTTAATAACAATTATTATAATAAAGCCACCATTGAGATTTTGTTTTACTTAAAGTTGATTCCTTTCCTGTCATTTAAATTTTGGATAAGTATCAGGACTTGTTATGTATTTTAACCCAATCCTCAGAGGCTTACTTTAGTGAGTATGAGCTTGGCAATCCCAAGGGAACTTAACTGGATCTGCACTTTTTTCCATGTAGTCTTGGGTTAGAGTCCTCTCATTCATCTTTCCTATCAGGTATCTCTTGATCAACTCTTGTTCTTTTCTGACCTTAATGTTATTAGAGAATTTGAGGACTAGGGGTCTTAATTTTATGCTCTTTACTTCATTTTTTTTTTAAAGGCGATGATATCCGAGAAGTTTGAATCAAGATAAACTGTAGCATCTTAGGAATGATTGTGAAGTCAAATCAAAAGGCTATATTTTTAATTATATTCCAATTTTCATGAAACCCAGTTTTCCTTGTATTTTTTTACACTAAATAAGATTTGGTCACTAGTTTTGATATAACTTATGTCAAATTAAAATGGCTTTACTTTCTTGAATTACACTTTTTTCATGTTAATCCTAATATTTAATCAATTAGCTTAAATAAACAAGTTAATAAAATACACTGATATCCTATAAAATTTGTTATGCAAGTAATAAAGGCTTATATAGGCCCTAATATATTGTATTTAATCATTTAAATTACTGTACCTGAAATTCAATTAGCTCCTTTTCTACTGCTTCTAAATGTTTAGATTTGCTTGCAGCAGAATATACTGCAGTGGCATAACGTCCCTCAACTCCAAATACTTGTACTGGTGGCTAAAACAAGTTAATAGTTTAGGGCTTAACATAATAGTTTTAACCATGAAATATACTGTAGTTTATAATATGGGTATGTCTAAAAACTCTGATGAATAGTATCAGTGAACAAACAAACAAAAGCTATAAACAGATTACAATACCTTTATTGGCCTTCATAGTCGACATAACAATTACCAATGTAACACAATTATTACGTTAATAAAGTTTTTGGAAATTGACAGTGAATAAAATGTCTTTAGAAACTACTGTCAAATGTTCTTGCAGTGAAGTAAATAGCACCCCCATAGTGCGGGGGGGCGTGGCAGGTTTAGGGACAACGCGACTTGGGCACATAAAAAATATATAAAGAAATTCAAAAAATGTAGTAAACACATTATCATCAAAATAAATTTTACAATGGACAATATTTCATTTAGATATCTTAATAAAACTGTTCTATAAATAATATAACCCTGGATCATAAGTCTGAAACCGTAATCATTATTGCTGCGCAATCTGCTTATTAGCAGTTAACAATAATACCATCCTGCCCGAGGAATAAGATGTCTAACCCCAGAATGAGTTCCCTGGCAGTTTTGAGCATTGAATGTGAACGTGCTCGTGCTATTGACCTTAACACGTTAGCCGACAAGTATTTTCACATGAAGAAAAGAAGAAGTTTTAAATAATTGTAATTATATCAACTTACAAGATTTTTGTAAATAATAAACATTGATGTTTGAAGATGCGGTCTTTCTTTCCCTTTTATAATTGATAAATTAGTTTAAACTTAAGGCTTGCATGGTCTTTTGAGTGTGATTGGCATATTTAATCACAATACTATCAACAGATAGTTTGTTAATTTTGTACTTATTTCTTATTTTTCACAGAAATATTGTAGGTTGATGTTTACTGTAGCCTAACTGCAACCAGCCTTTTTGACGATTTTTTTAAATCATGTTCTACACAACTTATTTATTATAAGAAAATAAGTTTTCACCGCGGAGCTTACTTTTATCAAAAAAAAATTACTTTTTTATGTTAAGGTCCATTAAGTGAATTACGTATTAAAATAGGTTTGTACATAAAGTTTTACATTACAACTCAAGTATAGGGTTGACTTACACGTATATATGATAAAAAAGAAATTGTGTGTATAGTCATCCATCCCATGCTATCCACGCTCACTGTTGCTTAACTTCGGTGATCAATAAATACATTGAATTCAGTAGTTTTAAAATCGTGATTTTTTTGGTGAAAAAGTTAGCTCCACATTGAAAACTTATTTTATTATTAACAAATAAGATATGTAGAACATGATTTTTTTTTTAAATTGCTAAAAAGACCGGTTGCAGTTAAAGTAGGCCTAAACAATTGCCATATTCACGGTTTAGATAAAGCAATAAAGCTAAAGTTTTAAAATTATACTTTATTTAATCCTTGAATATGGAGTTTCAACAAGAAATATCTGCTGTTACATTAAAATTAATTACCATACTGACTTTTAGTACTTTAAAAGTGTCTTCCAAAAGCAAATATGATCTGGTAAATATGCAGGAGAGTTGTCTCATCAATTTAAGTATGAAATTTTGTCAATTCGTCTTCAAAATTACATTTTTTCCATCAATTCGATACTCCTTTAAATTGCAAGTGGTTTTTTATCTCTCACAGTTCATTATTTATTTAAAAATCTTAGAAATTGACAAATTTACAACATATTCAAGCATATAGCCATATTGAAATCACTCGATAGGCGCATTCGCATTTCATCCACTTATACGGGTTAATATTAGTACGCTTCTACGATAAAAGATTCATGATGACTAGGTCTCTGAAACCCAGACCTGGTAAAAGATCTATAGGTAAAGTAAGGTATATATAGTAAAACTTCAATAGTTAGAAACTTTGTGGACTTAGGGAGTGTCAAAGTATCAAAATGTCGAACTATAGGGAGTGTATTGGACATACACTAATAACATAGAGTATTAAAAACACAACTTTTATAAGAAAATTGCATACATTTAATGAATATTGTAACATTAAATAAGAGTAAAGTACAGTAGAGCCATGGTTATCTGAACCCTGACTAACCGAGTTCTGGGTTAACTGAGTCAAAATAATTTTTATTAATTTAACCCTGGAAGTGGTAGATTGCTCAAAGAACATGCTTTGTGACGTGTCTAGGCAGGTTCTCGTATCGAAGTATACGGATTGTCAAAGTATAGAAGGTTTACTGTATATATTATATATAATGACCTTTCTTGACATATAGTTCGTAAACTAGGTGTGGTTGGGTATCATTGATACACTAAATGATATCTAGTTTTAAAACACCAATAGATTTTACTTAAAATTGATGAAATATTTATTTGTTGAAAGAACCTCATATTGTCATAAAACAAGTCATTTTAAATCGCTGTTTTCGGATAGAAATAATGATTTGTGAAACATAAAAGGTGAAGAGCTTCATTAAGAAGTAGTATCGAAATGATGGATAAAATACTATTTTGAAGAGGAATTGCTGAGATTTCGCACTTAAATTGATCAGACGGTAATTATATAGCAGAGCTGCCTCACTTCAAAATAAATTTTTATGGGTTTTATTCGTCAAATAAATGTTGGAAAAATATTTTATTATCGAAAAAAAGTGTCGGAAAGATGATTACATAATATAATTACACAAGAAAATCTTAATCAGAGTCAAATTCTGCTGCAAATTCAGTAAAAGAGGAATTTATTGAATTTAAATGTATTTCACTCGTAATTCGCCATAAATGATGAAAACGAGTATTATACTCATTGTACTTTCTTTTAAACATAAATTCGGCTATATGGCCATGGAAATGTTGTTTTGAATTTCCATATCGAGGCACATTTCCTCGCACCTCCCTCCATTGACGTTCAATTGTCTACGTATGTGCTTCAGTGTACGCATATGTAGGGCTGTATTATTATATGTCACGAAAGGCTGATTTGTGTTATTTGTACTTTTAAAAGTACATCAGGCTATTAGGCCTATAAACTAGTTAAGGTGGCGCCGTATTTTCCTTGTTTTATTTTTTTATCCTCTACTACATACCTTACTTCATAAGAATAAATAATGTTTTCTTTGCTGTAAATATGTAGGGCTGTATTATTATATGTCACGAAAGGTTTGGCCAGGTTGCTATATATATATAACCAACTGGCCAAACCTTCCGTACGTTTATTGAAGTGAATGTCATGAGTATGAAAGATAACACAGAGTTAATTTTTTCACAAAAAAACAACTTGTGTAATTATATTATGTAATCATCTTTCCGACACTTTTTTTCGATAATAAAATATTTTTCCAACATTTATTTGACGAATAAAACCCATAAAAATTGATTTTGAAGTGAGGCTGCTCTGCTATATAATTACCGATCAGACAACTCTCCTGGATATAACCTGATCTAATTCTTTCAAATTAAAGTAGATAGTAATAGATTTCATGATTTTTCGACATAAAATTCAACAGGACTGCACACTATATAATTACCCAATTACTATTCTGCTATTTTTCTGGCTAACAAACTTTCATAAAAACTAATACTTGAACAAAATTAGATATAAATATTATGATAGATAATTTGTGACCTATGTAGAGGTCCAACATATAATAACCAACAATTTAAATAACTACTTAAAATGTTTTCTATGATTCAGGATAAGTGGATATTTATAGTCTGGGAACTAGTTATATCATGAAGGCAATTGAAATAGCTCATTTTCCATACTATAAAAACTGAAAATTCACACTAGGCCTTCTTGAAAAGTCCCTTTGTAAAAAAAAAAAAAAAAACTAGACTTACCTTGACCAATTGGTTTCGAACACCGCTTGTCGATAACGATCTGATCTAAAACATAAATGATATTGTTATCTTCAAATAATTATAACGGAAAGTTAAAAGGATATTAATGTCTTCATAATTAAATCAATATACTTACAAATAGACGAAATTGGTTAGAAGCCATTTTGGACGTCTTGCAAAGAAATAGAAAATTAAGAAGATTCTCGTCTGAAAGGTCAATTAAAACAGCTGATTAACCAACAACCCTGCCACCGGCCACTACATCCTTGATTATATTTTTGTTTCTGTAGTAAAGAAAAGAAATATACGGTTTTGTGTACAATAAAGACAAAATCAGTTTATATATATAAACAACATTTTGATATGGACTAATGTTATTTTTCCAAATCCATTTATAAAAATTATATTAAAATTTACATCAAAGACGTAGTCTAAGAAAACGCATACGATAATGTGAAGCTGAATTATGTAAGGGTTGAATAGTTGTAGTTTTGTAGGTTAGGATTCAAAATGAACTAGTGTGGGATCAGCCTGAGCAAAACATTCGGCATGCTGTACTTAAGAAAAAAAGTCTTTCGCAAGGAACAGATATTCCTAGATCACATAACGTATTGTTCGCTAAAATAGAAAGGAGAAGGGTTCATTTTCTTTCCACCAATGAAGGGCGTCACTTTTCCTACTAATAACTTCTTCATCCAAACACCGCTGTACTTCTAGTTCTACTATAGTTTATAGTTCTTGAGTTCTTCTTTGGTCTCACTGCTGCAATTGATTTGTCAAACTAACTACACAGACAGCTCATCATCTTCATTAGAATATGTTTCTGTTGAATCTAACACGTCATGTGCTGCCCTTTCTGATTGGACAGATCAGTTACAAGTTAGTAATTTTCAAAAAATTTCGGCTACATCCATTTGAGAAAATGTTGCGAATTTCTGCTTAAAACGAGGATCTAGCAACGTACACACTAAACATATATCGTTACACAGTATAACAAACAAACAGAACACAATTCTCAGACGCGTTTCAACGACAAGGTCGTCCTCTTCAGTGATACACGAACTACACCAATCAAACTATAACTATATTTATGTTCTGTTTGTTATACTGTATAATTTTTCTCATAAGTCAAGTGCAACATTTAATAAATAATATGTCGTTACAATAAATTGTTGTGAGTGTAATTGTATTCAATTATTACGCCTAACTTGTAAATAAATTACGCATAGCAGAGAGAGAGAGAGAGAGAGAGAGAGTGAGAGAGAGAGAGAGAGAGAGAGAGAGAGAGAGAGAGAGAGAGAGAGAGAGAGAGAGAGAGAGAGAGAGAGAGAGAGAGAGAGAGAGAGAGAGAACTTGCTAGAAGAAACACAGTAAGAAGACTTGACACCCTCTCAGCTGTTTGTTACGCGAGATACAAACAATATCGAGCAACATCGTGACCAACGAAGTCCTGAAACAATTTGGCTCAGCGCTCTTCCAGCTCACAAAAAAAAATTGAGCCACCATTTCAGTGGACGATCTTGAACAACTCGCACCATTACCTGACAATTTTTTTGAAATCAGTGGACTCAGCACAGTCTCGTCACGGTCCAACACAGCGAGAGAGAGAGAGAACCCGGACGAGACCCCGAAGAGTCACCGACAGTCGGTGGCAGTAATATGGAACCCGTTCCTGGTACACATTAACGACGTCTTTTCGTTACTGTTCGTCAGATAGAGGAAAGATTTCTCATAGACACCTTTGCAGCTATATTTATCTTACCAAATCGCAACAAGACTAATCGGCAATCAACATAGTATTTTTATACGTCGTCAATGTGACACTAATAAGCACCTACGACTCAGTGCACAAGGAACTCGACCTAGGAGTAAGACTAATTTTCGCCTGGACACTCGTCATAGCAGATGTTCATCACGGCATCATAGGAGCCGACTTCCTCACCAAACAAAACTTACTAGTAGATATGACTAGGAAGCGCTTGATCGACCAGACTAAGAGTGTCGAAATCAAAGGAAGAGTTAGGTAGCACAGGTCCACCACACCTTTCAGCTATACTCCACGTCACCAGATACGCACATCTACGAGAATATCCCAATCTAGTTAGGTCAACACCAATAAAAACAGCAACGTTAACCGAAGTCCTGTGCTTTGTAGAGACTAAAGCCTGCAGCGTACTAAGCAACCTCTTCCTGGTGTGCTTTACACTTGGTGCAAGGAGGATGGAACTATCCGCCTATCGCCAACAGAACGTTACCTGACCGATATGGAGCTCCCAAACTTCACAAGATTTCATTAATAAGCTATACGACACCGAGATCTATTCCGTCCAAGACATTGATCGAACCTTTCATCACATCTCAAAAGGACACAGACTTCGCCTAGCTATTATTACGTCATTTGGCCTCTTCGAATTTCGGCCTCCGAAAAGCAGCCTGGCACCTCCATACGTTCCAACAAGGAACAGTAGCACTACAATAGACTTCGTACCGTCTCCAAAGAAGCTACAAGCAAGCATCAGCAGCCGGACACCGCTACTTCAAAACTAAGCCACATGGACGTAGATTTTGAAGATACTATCATCTCAACACAAGACAAGTCAACACACACAACTAGCATCAACTTTGGCGGACGTGTGAAGCAACAAGCTACACCTTTGCATCGTTACGCTAAATTGTTGTGAATAAATGAATATAAATGTATTCAAAGTTATACATTTGACATTTGAATTTTACTTGGTTTATTTATTTCGCAGGATATTTGGAAAATCTTCAAAAGACGAAGGGAGAAATTTACCTTCCCAATAATGTGAGATTCTTATTAAAAACCACCTTTATTCCTGTTGCACCAAGCTGAGTAGCTATTTCCATGGACATACCGAGATTGGAAATGTGGAAAGCAGAACGTAATGTATCCGATCGAAGGGCGATTTAAAGTCCTAACTGGGATAAAGTTCAGTTAGGTAAAACCTCACGTCTGATCATGCAGGACCCCAGGTTTGGTGGATGTAGCTTGCAATGTGAAGGATGGGTAGTTACTTTACAAACACATTGTTAGTGAATTTATTAGAGGACCTACAATCTTGTTGTGGTCATCACCACCTGTCACGTTGAGCTGCAAACGTTGAAAGTTTTGAATCATCTTCAGGATGAGCTCTGATTAAATACTCTTGCGTCTTAATGTCAAGTCCCAAAGAAACTTATCTCTGCCGGTTCAGATAGAGTGTCCTTGAACGTGCATTCTGTAACATTTACTCTTAGAATGTTAATAAATATTGAAATTCATTGTTTTCTTTATCTTGTCAAACTTAAGCCTCCCACCTATGTATGAAGTTTTTGGTGTGTAAAAACTTGTCAAAAATCAATTTCGTCAACAAAATAACTGTCAAAATAGGTTTGAGACCAAAATTGTCAACGATAATGTTCTGCAACAATTCATTTTGATAATAAAATTCGTTATGCGTTGGTGTTGTTCTCTAAGTTATAAACAATAATTTTTAACACGAAATGTTATTGATAGTATTTCCGTGCTCCTGTGTTGGGATTGAAAGCTTGAAAAATACACTTTTATAGATATCTATAATATTTATAATTTAACTTTTGTTCTTTGTTATGAATTGTAATAGCTGTATGGTTATTTTTTAAAGTGGTTTTGTTGTTCCATGCCTCAGCGACAATGTAAAATTATCAATAATGTAACAATATAAATTTAGTAAGATAACCAAAAACATGTATATTCATTTATTTAATTTGTTTTAATAATAATCAAGATTAAATCAACATCTGTTTCAATAGATAAGTAAAATAATATTATACATATAAAGTCTGCTAAACTAGAATACAAAACTTCAACTATATTCTAATACTATAAAACGTTAAAATTTACATCTTGTCAGCATATCCTATTGAAATGTATTTGTAATTCATGATAAATTAAGAGAACTAGTCATATAACGTCTTCTGTTTACTTTCGTAAGTAGATGAACAATCCTAATTCTCGCCTTTATTTTTCAGTTCTCGTATTCCAACGGCATACATTGAGCTAAAAATCTGCTCGAAGCATTGGAAAAGCGTTGTTTATGAAACGCTACCGATGAAACACAAATGATTGAAGGGGAGAATTATTATGTTTTAAGAGATTATAGGCTACATCACATGATTATAAAACAAATGTTATAATAATGATGTTGTCATAGATATAATCATTGGTAATTTCAGTTGAATAAATGTTATGACTGTTATAACTGTTATTAGTTCATAATAACTAACTTTTTTCAAACATATATATAAGAATGTGAATCTTTTCACTGAATATCGTTTTGCATAGTATACAGTAGTTTGTGTTGGGGGTCGTAGGATTATAGTCAATCGTTAGACACTGAAATCAGTTATCACTTTACTTTTGATCCTGTGAGACGCGCCCACTTGATGCACTCATTAATTGCATTAATGATAGTTTCTGCGCCTGCTATTCCCGAAGCCCAAAGAGAAACAAAAAACCTTCAGATTCAGCCATCTATGTCCTGTCATGTTTGTTTATGTTTACTTGTACTCTGTACGATTTGTTTACAAGACTGATAAGTTCTATGTTATCAAATAAAATTCTCCAACAACAAGACATATTTAGGGTATTAATTAATTATATACGTTGAATCTTCTCTTTAACGTCAATTACATTCTAGGACCATCTTGTATTCAGAAACAGGTAAAGTATTTATAATAATAGTAATAATAATACATCTTAATAACACGACATGCTTATAATTTAAAAAGTTGCCCATTGAAAAATGTTGCCGGTTATACCCGCATTCTACTATTACAGTAAAAAGATTTAACAACAATTAGATTTGGGACGATATTAAAACTACAGTAATTCTAATTTACGTACTATTTTACCACAAAACTGTTCAAATGATTGTAAACTCTCATAACCTAAACAAAATTAATTGTAAAAGTATGTTATATTTAAGTGGGACACTTTACCCTATCCTTCTACATGTTAACAGATACATTTATCTTAAAATTGGTAAGGGATATTACAGTTCTGTTTTTTTCCCCTATTAACAGAACATGATTTTCTGCATACATTGAAATTGTAAAATCTATTCCAATATAAAATTTACAATTTTTTAATTTATTTATATTAAATGCTACAATAACTTTTTAAAATTGATAAATAGATTTTTTGGTAAATATGCAGGAGACATGTCCGATTGATTTTAAGTGCGACATCTTGGCATTTTGTCTTCAAAATTATGTTTTTTTCGATACTTTTGATCATTTTGAACAAAACTAGAGGTTTTTTTTATCTCATAATTCATAATTTATTTTACAATCTTAGAAATTGTGAATTTGTTACATATTCTATTGTTATCCATATTGAATTCACTCATCAAAATTGAGCATTTTTTGTCATTTTAAACAACTATGCTCTCATTGTTGTGTCTAGGTTTAATAGAATACACATATTGAAATCACTCGTAGGGTGCATGCGCACTTCAATAATTTTCACAGATTCGTATTACTATGCTTCTATGATTTAAGATGATTCATGAAAATTTGGTCTCTGAAGGGTTGTATATATATATATATATATATATATATATATATATTCTTAAAACAGATCTATTTTCACAGATGATCAAAAACATCGATAGATTTGACATAATATTGATGAAAGAGTTGTCGTACGTAGTTAAACAAAGAGTCTTAAAATGCCATAAAATCCTCATTTTGAATAGCTGTTTTTCATCAGAAATAATGGATTTCAAACATTCAAAAGTGAAATGTGTTGTAAAGGAGTATCGAAATGTTGGGAAAAAGGTATTTATAGAAGACGAATTGTCTATATTTTGCAAGAAAATCGTAACAACAAGAACAATACATAGGCCTATTTACCCCGATAACTAACTGTTAAAAAACATAATTGGGGGGGGGGGGGAAATCAGATCATATTATTTGTCAAAAGAAACGTTCAAGTCCCAAAATGCATTTCTACACTGTTAAATAACATAGAAAATAAGGGAATACAGCTATTGTTAGGTTAAAGGTCTAATAACGAAAGCTTACGTTAATATGAATGACTACGTTAGTGAAGTTAGTGTATGTAAATGACTACACACACACACACACACACACACACACACACATATATATATATATATATATATATATATATGAACATGTATTATATACTTTAAAAGTAGGTATGGTTAATCATACCTACTTTTAAAGTCACAAAATACATTTGTTTATTAGAAAATAGGTAATATTAAAGTATGAAATTGACTTCACAGTGAGTAGAATCTAAGTTGCGTAAGTTGCCCAATGGGATGTAAATGACATCCACCTGATCATACCTTGTCTATAAGTCACCTAGCCAAACTTAATAAAACAAATGATCTTACATTCAGTGACTTGATGAACATAGTCATTAGTACCTAACGTTGGCATTCATAACCCACGTAGCTGTATTTTGTACTTTTATAAATCTCATTTTCTACTAAACTAATTTATTTTGGGACTTGAAACATTCCTTCCGACAAATAATATGATCTGATCCTTTGATTATAAGATAAATACTTTCTTTACGTTTTCATAATTTTTATAGAAAAATCCGAGGACAAGGTACAATCAATATTTACCTTTTCTGGCTGCCATATTTCATCTAATGTACCCTAGGCACATTTTACTTTGAATGAGAAGGAAGTTCATAGTCTTTCATTATGTATGATTCATATTACTTATGACGTAATAATTACTGTATATCAAACTATTTTTTATACACAGGGTACATAACTAAAAAACTATTTTTTCTTTTATCCCTGTATTGTTTTATGCTTCTCAAATATCAAGCATGTTTATTTTGAAAATTGTCCTAATGATAGTCAATGACTGTCCTAATGCTGAGCCTGTATATTTACTGATAATATAACAGATCCTGAAACTCCTTTCTTTTTGGACTTTATAGAAATAGGATAGTAATGAATCACCTGAATAATGTTTCTCTATTAGTTTTATACTCTCTGCTGAAATTGGGGCCTCATGATATACATACATTTTTGTGGAAGAAGTAACATTTTGGCATCTTTAATTTCACCTTAGACATCTCCAATGACATCTTAATGATATCCTTTTTTGAAAAAGTAATATCTACATTACTAATTAAAACAACCCCATAGAAGTTGGAAACGATTATTTGAATAACTTTTAAGCCACCCATCATAAATTTTAATTTTAAGACGTGTACTAGTTAAACTCTTTCAGATAGCCACTAATAACTTATCTGCATATATATATATATAAAAAAAAAATCATTGCTTAGCATACTGGAAGGTCCGAGTATAATTTTTTCCGCAAAAGTTTGGATTCAATAATTTTCTCATCCATTTAAGGGAAATGAATCCAGCTACCCGATTTCTGAATGATATTGTTCATTACGTAGTTTGTGGTTTTGCATGCAGTTGTTTGGAGTATACTCATATCTTCTCCAAACCCTGGATCTGTAACAAACTCAAAAAAACTTTCTTTTTTTTTTTTTTCTTGGTGACAGACTTTACTTCTTGTCTCCACACTCTCTGGTGAAAATTCGTGAGCCAAAATACCCACACTCTCACTCTCGAAATGCAACAACTCTTTGCATTTCTTTATTTCGTGACAATCACTGTAAAAACTCAGCCATGTTATCTGTCACTCACCAACTGAGTAAATGAAGTGCGCCTCCAGGCTGACTTGATTTTTATCAACCAATTGCTCAAAAATGTTGAAGTAACTACTGTTTATTTTCACATCATTTTTTATGCATTTGCTTCTGTCTAGGAAAATCGAGGAATCTATAGGCAGACAAATTACTTGTTGTTCTATTCATCGAAAATCATGTAATGCTTGATAATAGCCTAGTATGAACAATTACTTCAGTTTATTCACTTCACCCATTGTATGATGAGAAATCTACAGAAAATATTTAAAGTATTTTGTTGAGTCTGTGAAGTTCCTCACTTGTTGGAAGTGAATGTTTGTGTACAATGTCTTCCTTAGAAATTTCATACATGTCATCTTTTTCCAGCCATAACTTAGATCCTACAAGCCTCTTATAGTATTTTATTTCATACACCTTTTTAGGAGTTTTATCCACAATTTGAACAACATAAAACATATTTTATCAAGAACAAAGTCACCCTTCTCTACATGCTTATTTAGGGACAGCTCAAACAAAAATTCTTCATTTAATTCTCTTTCATTGAGCTGAACTATATTTTCCATATCATCATCACTTAGATCGAACCTGATTAACAAACTCATCAGAGTAATCTTCATCTAGGATTAGTTTCTTTTTTGATATTTTCTTTACAATTCTGTGTCCTTTTTTGTAAGTTTTTTCTTGTTTGTATTTTTTTGCTTTGTACTTTTCAAACTCATTTTTTCTAGAGTGTTTGTTAATATTCTTGTCTTCCCTTTTTTTCCTCTTCCTATACTACTTTTCCTCGGTGGAGCTTTCCTCGGGAGGGGACGAATAACCTCTTGTGATACTGTTATTTCTAGTGACTTTGTCATACCACTAACAGGAAAAACAGATTTGGGACTGTTATTGTCAGTAGATTTACACAAATTTCTGAGCCCTACTGTCACATTGGGTTGATCAGGGGTTGGGTGATTAAGCGATCTGTCACATATGAAGACAAATAATCTTCTTCTTCAAAAATGTCCTCATTTAGAGGGTAGATGCCAGTCACGTGGAAGCCAGTCTTGTTGATGTGTTCAGTTGTTGAAAGCTGTGCTAATTACACTAGCAAGTTCATATATATTATAGTAACAGGCTTGCCAGGCTTCTCGATCATCCAGTCATTAAGTGGAGCATTGTAAAATGTTTTATAAGACCCAAAAACTTCACGATCAAGTGGCTGCAGCCTATGTGAAGTGTGTGGCAGCAGAGTCAGCATTAAGCCGTGTTCCAACGGCCAGTGTTTTCGTTGACGACAGGCGGCCCGATGTCAGTACACGGATAGTGTGTCGCCTGTGTATCATCAGACAGGACCGTTCCGACGGCCCGTGATCTGTGTAGGCGGCGAGACCTGTAGTGGCCTGGTAGGGACAACCAGCATTCCGACATTGATGATTCCGACTCAATAACAACCTCGTTCGTCCACTCCATTGCTAACATAGTGACGGTCTCAGCTTGTCTGAGCAAACAAAATTATCTCGCCTAGTCTGGCGTCTATCAGGTCGTGGGAACGGTGCCTCGGAACAGACACACCCACCTCAACTCCGACCACGGGCCTTTGTAGTGCCGCCTCTTTTCCCATTTTGTACGGGACCTGTTCAGGCAGCCCCGGACGGCCTGTCCGTATGTCAAGCGTACATGGGCAAGCTGTTCCTACGACCTGTTATCTGGTAGATGGCAGACGAGGCCTTACAGACGGCAGGCCGTGGGAACTAGCATTATGATTCTACTGTTTTTGGCCAACGTAATGGCTTCAATTGAAATATGGGTTTAATGGTTGTCGAAATTCAAAAGTGTTAGGCTATCTACTGATGGATTAATATGTTAAATGAAGTTTTTATTCTACTGTACAAATAAAATTTAATTTGACCATCCCGAAGGGTTAGTTCCACCAACTGTTTTTGCTGGTACTCCTATTATCATATGGTCTTTGTAATTAACCCTTGGAAATATCAACATTGGAGGGACATGGTTTTCAATTGCGTTAATGGCTGAAATCATTGTTAAATTTATTCCTCTTTCACCTGAAATAACTGAACCAATCTGTTTTGTTTTTATATCACCAAATAACTTTTGGTGGCATATGCACAGTTGAGTTTTCTGTTTCATCAAGATTATAAATTCTGTTTGAGGAATATTTATGTTTCCCCATTACAGATTTTAAATGACTGAAAAGTCACTTACAATTTCCTTGTTAAAACTAGCGACCCGGAAAAGACTGGTTGCTTCGAGCTTCCTAACTGTCAAATTATGAAATTTTTTACGCAATAACCTATAGCAAAAAGTGCCAGCCTATTTTATTTATTTCTCAACTTGGAGGTATTTTCAAGTTTGTATATTCATAGGTAGTTTAAAAAGGGATTTATTGGTGAGGCCATAATGAAGTTTAGTAGCATGCTTCATATACTTAACTAGTTCTTCTTCTTGGTCTTTTGAAAATACCTTTTTTCACGTCAATATTAGAACTGTAGGCTATGTAAAGGAATAATTAGAAGGTTTCTCCTATTTTTGAACTCGGTGTTTCTTTAAATGTCTTGGAAAAGTTATGTTTGAAACTTCAAACATTTTTGCAGCAGCCCTAATTTCCATTTTCTTTTGTAGAACTTCATTTGCCACTTCTTCTAGGGCTCCTACATTTTTACAGGAACTATTTTTTCCCCTTTCCTTGCTTCCAGGCATTTCCTGGAAATAAACTAGAAGCCCATTCAAATTCATGATTTGGAAGATGGTTGTACTTTGGGTCGATCCAAGGTATAACAATAAGACTTGACACATGGTACAATAAGAGCACAATTATTACAAATGACCTCTGTTACGTTAGGTTACCTAGATCATTATGTAGAAGAAGATTTAAAGTATTTACCTATATTATTTTGTTTGGTTGCTCTGCAATATGTTTGTCACTAAAAATCTTAAACTTGTATCACAATATTTTACTTTTTCCAATTGAAAACACAAAAGCAAGTTTCACTTAAAAACACCAAGGCAAATTGAAACAAAACAACACTGTGAGCGCTCTCAGTGGCTACTCCAACAATTAAGAGTACTTATTAACTTCCCTATTACAGAAACAGATGGCAGCACAATACAGAGTGACCCAAGGTACATCCAACCCAAGGTGCAATACTTTCCATTTCATAAATATGTATATAAATTTTAACACTGATTGGTGAGCCTTGAAGCTGGGTGTGACAGATACCCTGCACCTTATATATAGATAGATACATATAAAATACATAATAGATACATAATATTAGTATACAATGTATACTATGTACAAATGAACTCCCATAGAAACACTTGAAATTACATTTTCTGTTAAAAATGTAACAAAAAATTGCTCAGATACCAAGCCTGAAGCAGAAGGTTGGGGGACTTACAATTATCCAATAATAAAACAGCTTTGCTGTTTTCGACATTCCAAGTTACTTAAAATAATTCATAGTTCAGTATCCAATTATTGTTTTCTGCTGTCATCCACGCATTGCTGTGACCGTCATAATTTACAGGGAAATTTAAAACACTTTTAAAAGCTTTTGGTTTTTTGTATTTTACAATGACAAAAGGTGTTAATAATGGTCACCAGAAACATTTTCACAAAGTAAAACCGTCAATCTGTTTTTGGTTTTTGTAAAATCGTTAGCACATTTTTTTGAAATTGATTTGAAAATTGTAAAAATTTTACTTAAGATTAGGGTAAATTGTGCTCTGAAACAATACTGTTAAAAGATCCTCTGTATTTTTCAGCTACATTTATTTTCATTGGCCGATCTGGTTTCATCGGTCATATGTAGCTTACGGAGTCCATCCGAAAATTAAAATTTTTGAAGCCAACTATCCGAAAATAAACATTCTTTATCTGGCAAGTCCATCTCGCGATGAAATAATTTTGCCTTTTCAATTACCATAGGCTTAATCACAGATTTACCTTCCAATCTTTGAGCAATGAAACAATTGTATAAAACACTGTCTTTCTGTTCCAGTTTTGGCTTTTTTAACGTATGTCTAGACCCAATGTTTTTTGCTGTTACAGCCTGAGCAGTAAACTTTTTTAGCTCATTTTTTGTTTTTTATGTCATAAATCGTTGATGACCCTATATAGTAATCACATATGATACAGTTTCTGTTTTCGCCTTTTTCAAGATGCTTAAGGATGTCCAATTTTTGTTCTATCATAAGTCACATGTCACAATTGGAGCCTTAAATGATTTCTTGTGATTTTAGGTGAGAAAACTTTTTTACCTGACTTTATTTCTTTGAATCAGTTCTTGTAATCTTGTGTATAATATAAGTATACTAATATAATACTACTAGAATTGTGTATTTTAAAATCAGAGAATATGTTTATGAAGAAAGCAACAGTGACAAAAGCGGCGTATCGAGTTTTTTTCATGACTCGAGTGATCCTGAATATATTATTTCAATGAAGAGAGTCAGGATACCTTACTAGGAACAATACTTAGAAAAAGATTTCAAAATGTGCAAGCAAATTAACACTTCAGTCAACGGAAAATCAACAGAAAACTGTAACAATTAATATGTAGTAATAAATAACCTCATTTATTCCGTAATGTTACTTTATTTATCTTGTTCTCAAGACGCGTTTCGGAGTCGGGACTCCATCTTCAGTTGTATCTCTGTAGTAGAGGTCGTCAAAACATTAAAACATTTATGAAGATTTAATATTAATTGTTAATCATTATTGACTTGGACACCAACAATGAACATTAAAAGAAAACTGTAAGCGAACTTCCTGACGCTTCTCAACCTGTTGCTAGACCTTCTACTGGATGTGTCAGCTCAACCACAGCAACTAATGACAGAAATCAACCTGACCAAGCTGAGGAATTTACAGTTAACTGGAAAGTTATATCAGGTAACCTCAATAATTGTATGTGTGATAGAGTTGGAAATTTACACAAACACATCAATAACCATGATACGAGATCTCTCTGCTGGTGGAATGTCTTCTGATGTATAGTAGAGGTCTTTATACTTAACTGCTGCACATTCGAATGTTGTCAAGATGGCAGAAGGCGCAAGTTCCTTTGGGAATTTTGGAAAGTAAAGGAGGCAATGATTTATTTTTATGTATCACGTTTATTAATATAATATGTGTAAAAAGATAACTCTACTGACTCGAGGCTACGTGATAACATTACTTATGTAGGCTACAGGTAAAGACAGGAGTATGATATCTGTCCTCAATTAAGGTCTTGGACAGATTCCCCCCTCCCCCTTCGAGTCTGGTGTAAGTGTTTTCAGAATATAGATGTCCCCACTCCCCTAAATCCTAACTGCAGCATCTTTTACAGTAGTATGTTCTATATGGAAAGCACCATGTTGTACTTTCCTGTTAGATATGCTAATATGTGTTTAAATAGTACAATAAACTCTCTTTAATCCCCCATCCATGATTTGGCATGTTCTGTAATTCGGCATGACTCGGGCGCTCTCGGTAAACATTGCATCAGGCATGCGTTGGCCTTGTATGTAGTCAAGTGCTGCCAATATAACCTAATTTTTAAAACGAAAGTAATTTTCCCAATTCCTCATGCCAGAACTGAATAGCAATTCATGTTACATAATGGAGATTATGCATGTAAATTATACACAGGGCTCAAAACATGGCAAACTTACGTATATCATCAAGATGCACATGGCCTGTGGTAAAAACCTACTGTGTATCAAATTATGCACAGTGGACTAACTAATACAGGAAAGATTTTTATAATTGGTGTGCAGTGACTCGGTACAAGGATGTTATAAAAAACCCGCCTTGGTTGTTAAAGTGTTTTATTGACCAATAGCAAAGTATATTTGATTACCGCCTATAATTAATTATTGAAGTGGAATTTTCATACAAAGTGATTAGAGGTTGTTTGGAACTGTGGCAGCTAAAAATATAATATGAATATATGTCAGAAAGTTGTCTACCATTTATCCAAATCAAAATCTGTTCCTTTCATTAAGAAGAACTTTGTTGATGGCTTTATAAGTCAAAAATTCATCAGTAGTTTCCATATCAAAGATTATATTATACAAACATGAATGGGAAAGGGGTGTAGTATAATAACCTTTCTTTATTCTTTTGTAACTGATTATTGAACTGAAGTGTTTAGAGAGAATGGTATGAGTGTACAAATCAAACACTAGCCCACCTCCCTCTACATCCTATCATTCATTATCTTTCGTTTTAGTCCTTCACAATGTTTTTATGAACAAACAAAAGATGTTTGAAATGAGCACCTTATGCAGGATTCCATTTTTGACTGGAGTAATCTTGTTGAGAGATAACCTGTGACAAAACGATAACTATCATTGACTTTGAATAACACTTAGAATATTCATCTTTCGTTCGCTCAAGGTATGGATATTTGTTTTATAAACTGTATTATTCATTCGGAATGTTTGCATTAGGAAATGTACGAGTATCAGTGAATATTTCCCGCGTCTCTTTTAAGAATCCTGAATGAATGAAAGTTTTAGCTATTGCAATTCTTTTTTGCTGAGAATAAACCATTTTATTATTTAGTGAGATAACACACTAAACTCACTGTAGTCTAATGAATCACTAATAATGTTCAAGTGCCAGTAATTGAATGAAATGGTAACGGAAACAACAATGCTAATAGTAGTAGTAGTAGTCGTCGTCAATCTGGGGCTGATTTTTAGGTTGACTCACTCTGTAGTACTCCTTTCTGAACTCCTTCGTAATGGTTTAATGAACTATAACATGTCTAGACCATAAAAGGGGGAATGAGATGATCCCGAATCTATCACTATTTCTCTCTAGCCTTAACTACACTGTATTCACAATACTCCCTTCTGTATTCCTTCATAAAGGTTTAATGAACTGTGACATTTCTAGATCATACAAAGGGAATGGAACACTAACTCCCTTTATGCTTTGTATTCACAATGTTCCCTTCTGCAAACAATCAGGAAATGTTGCCTTCCACAGTCTTTAAGAAAAAAATATGTTAAAGAGAATTTTTTAACTGTTTGCTAAAGCAAAAAACAGAGTATAATGAATTGTCAAAAAATTTAAATTACTTAAAAATTATTATTAGATTTTTAAATATCTTTATTCTATATTTTATTATGTTTGTTATAACATTCCCATTTAAATTAATCTGAAGAACAGATCAGTTTTTGCATACACATCACAATAACAACTCGTATTTTATTATGTTATTGTTTTTTTTCCAAGTGGGTTAACAGCTTCATCACCAAAAATTCAAACATTAAGTGCATGCTGTGATCCTATGTTAAAAATCTTTTATTAGATCATGTTATAAGATATAGATATTTTATCTCATTCCCTTTTATTGTAATTTTTAATGTGTAATATTTCTATATGGTGATAGGTAAATGTAAATTTTGTATTTGCGTGTGCAGAGTTATGTTGGATGGTATAATTTTGAGAGAGACAGTAAAAATATCTTTGACATTTCATGATGTTGGAGGAATCATCTAACTATAACGAAACTATTCAGTAGAACGTTTTGAAGTATCAACCCTTAATTGAAGTCTGGAAATAAAAGAAAAGTGAGAACAACACATTTATAAATATAAAAATTGTTATAAAATTATAAAATCAATTCCAAATTGTTTTTTCTTTTTCTTTTTTTTTTTTTTTACAGTGGTTTATAAAAACAATTACAATTAGTTTAAACATTTTAGTATTGAAAGATTTTTGAATGATTTGTACTCTCACTTGAAAATTACATTGTATCTATTGTAGACATCCAAGCTAAGTTGCCATAATTATTCTCAAAATGTTGTTTGCTTTGATGTTAGCATTTTGTTTGCTGTATTGAGCATCTGTTCATTTTTGGGAAAGTTTAGCTATGATATACCGATGCTGACAAGGAATATTTCAAATGTAAATCTAAATAACAATTACATTATTTTCATCCTGAATGTTTTTTTCTTAATATTTTCAAATTATATTTATTAGACTAATGAAGACGGGAGAGTAACATTTACACAATGAAAAACTAAATACCAGATAGCTACCGGACTTCAATTTGCTTAGGTGGTTTATAGGTCCAAACTGCAGCGACCTCAACATGCCTTCACAAATTGAGTGACATCGTTTCATCTTTAGTACACAAATAGTATATAAAAACAATAAATCAATCTATAAACTAATAGGGAAAAGGGTTTAAAAAAATTATTAAAATTCACAGTTTTTAATTTAACAAATAAAAACAAACACTTGTGCTATAAACTGAAGGAACAATCATAAAGTATTTCCTGACAAATTATTTAAACAAATGACAAAACCTAACTTACTATGAAAGAATTAATATAAATTGTGAATATAAAAGTTTGAAAAAAGAGGACCTACATCATATTTGTTTTCTGTAAATATAGTTTTCAGACATGATTATTGTTCTTATTTCAATTTTCATATTACTTTCGATTTATCTACCCTTCACTAGTAGTCTGTCCCCGGAGGATAGCCCGACAAACAAACAAACCAAAGGTCACGGTTCAAAGGTCAAAGATAAGGGATAGCGACTTTGAGAACGTTGTTGATGGTATTAAGTAAACAAAGATAAGAGACTGGCGCCACTAAGTAAACAGATATAAGGTACAGAGTTAATGTATGTAAATAAAAAGATGTTTAATAACAAACAAGAGATAAAGTTGAAGTCCAAGATTATGACCTATTAAAGTCCACCCGGAGTTTGGGCCAGAAAATATTGTCTGATGTGACATGCGTCATTTTGAAATTAATTGGTATATATTATTATGGATTATGATCGGACAAAGTCCGCCCCCGGAGTTTGGACCAGAAAATATTGTCACATGAGTTATTTTAGTCGACATATATTAGTTTAGACTATGACCGATCAAATTCAAACCGTATTTTGGGTAGTTCACAAAGTCCTAAACCCATGTCAATGTACATAGTTTTAGAAAGCAAACCGTCATATATAAACCCTTAAATCCTAGAGTCAGCTATCAGATTGAATTGATAACTGTGAGCGTATGTTACAGAGCTATTTTAGTGTGAAGTTATTAGAGTTTTGTGAGTTGTTTTAAATTTAATTAAGTGTCTTAAGCGGTATTTCAAAAGTGTTTTAGTAACAATTTTTAGTGTTAGTGAACAAATAAGAGTAAGTACTTTAATTATAGTTGCAGGAGTGCTTATAATTTAAACACATTTTTAAAAACTGCATTATATTAATCAAGAACATATCCAAAATAACGTTTTAACTTTGTTTATTTTATTGTAATTTAATTAAGTCAATTTTTAAAATGGCATTTTTTACCGACGATTTTACTTTATCGGATTTAATTGATGTATATATGCCAGATCCTGTGGATGGAATTGAATTTGCCGAAATTCCTAGTAGCTTTAATTTACCTTCACCCCCTAGATCACCTCAAGCTGTTGAAAATTCACCTGGACCAATTTTGTCTCCCCCAACGCCTTTTGTTGATTTACCTCATAGTCCTCAACCCCATTGTAGCCGCTACGATCCACCACATACTAATCAGCCGCCAAGCCCTCAACCCCGTTGTAGTCGTGATGTTCAGATCGGACGAGGCCCCGAAGCATTTGAAATAATTAGTGACATTTCTAAAAAATACAAAAATTTTGAAACAGAAGCAAGGGAGTTAACATTACAATTTAGGCAACCATCCGAAGGAGAAAACTTAAATGAGTGGCTTAACGAAATGTTATCAGCATTAATTACATTTTTAAAACAAAACATGAATAATGAAGATAGAATAGGGCTGACTATTACCAACGCTGAAAAACCTGAACAAAGGCCAATAGGGATTAGTTTGCGTAGAATCGACCAGCTAGCAGCCGAAGTTATTTTAAAAACTTTCGAAAATGTAATTCAGAGTAATGAACAATTTTTTATTGATGGACCCATGCATATTAAATGCTTACATGTAAAAATGCCCAGAGGTAGAGGAAGAGGAAAAATAGATTACACTACATCGTTTGCCGATTTCTGTCGTAAAAAGAAAGGAATAATATGTATTAATAATAATGATAATTTATGTTTGAGTAGGGCATTAGTAGTAGCGATCGCTCATTTAAAAAAAGACGAGAGTGAAGAAAATAAAAAGCTTTTTTATCGAATACAAAAAGCTGAAAGATGTGAACAGTACCAGAAAGCCTTGCAATTATGTAACGTTGCACATGTAAATTTAATGAATGGAGCTGGAATTGAAGAAATAAAACTTTTCCAACATTTTCTTACAGATTATACAATTACGGTCTTTACTGACAGAAGGGGTAGACAAGTAATGTTTGAAGGTCCTTCTGGAAAACCAAACATAGATTTGATCTACGGTGATGGACATTTTAATGTGATAACTTCTGTAACGGCAGCATTTACTACAGACTACTACTGCCGTAGTTGTAAGTTTGCCTATCATAGACAGGAAGAACATAGATGTCCCCTAAAATGTGTATCATGTTACAACCCTCCTGTATGCATCGGTAATGACATCATCAAAATGTCAACAATGTAATAGAATCTTTAAAAGTCCTGAATGTTTTAACAACCACCAAAAACCGGTATTTTCAAAAAAACAATCTACCTGCGATGTTATTAAATGTTGTCTAATGTGTAACAAGGTTTATAACAGATTGAAAAGAAAAAATAATCACGTTTGCAATGAATCATATTGCAGCGTGTGCAGAGAATACAAACCGCGCGGACATCTTTGCTATATGAGATCGGAAAAAAAACATACAAGTGTAAAGGAAAATAAGTTTTTATTCATATTCTTTGATTTTGAATGTAGCCAAGATACCCATTTTCGAAACCAAGAGAATATTTTTGAACACAAACCTAACTTTTGTATCACTCAGCAAACATGTTTTAAATGTGTAAAAGATAATGAGGATGAAACTTGTCACACCTGTGGTGTAAAACAACACATTTTCAAGGGTGAAAGTACTCTAAAAGATTTCATGGTATATGCAACTTTACCGAGGACAGGATTTTCTAAAATTACATTAATAGCACATAACATGAAAAGTTACGATGGTCAGTTCATTTTAAAACACATGACTGAAGTAATGAAATGGACCCCCAAAGTAATAATGTCTGGCTCAAAGATACAAATAATCGAACATAGCAATATTAGGATTATCGATTCTCTTAACTTCTTCAATACTCGATTAGCTGATCTTCCTAAAATGTTTGATCTTAATGTAGAGAGCAAAGGATATTTCCCGCACTTTTTTAATAAGCATGAAAATTGGCAATACTCTGGCGACCTCCCGTCTCCGTGTGAATACGGTTACGATCAAATGAAGGAAAAAGATAGACAAAATTTTTTAACTTGGTATGAAAATGAGAAGGCCACAAATAACCATTTTAATTTACAGCGAGAAATACAGAAATACTGCATACAAGATGTCATAATTTTAAGAACAGCCTGTTTGAAATTTAGGGAAATTTTTATAAATGAAACACAAATCGATCCATTAATAGAATCCATTACTATTGCAAGTGCTTGCATGAAAACATACAGGAAGCATTATCTGCAGAAAAACAAAATAGGGATTATACCTGCAAATGGATACCGAATGTGAGATAAACATTCGCATGCAGCTCTATCTTGGCTAACCTGGGAGGAACATGACCGAAATATTACAATACAACACGCTGGAAATGGAAGGGAAAAACACATTTTAAATTACAAAGTTGACGGTTACTACGAGGATGGCAATGAAAAAACTGTTTTTGAATTTAATGGATGTTTTTTTCACGGCTGCCCCTTATGTTACAAAAACAGAAATACACCAATCAACAATAGCCCCCACGAAACCATGAATTTAAGATTCGAGAGGACACAGACAAAAAAAAGAACTCTAGAACTCCAGGGCTACAACGTTATAGAAATGTGGGAATGCGTTTTCAATATTAAAAAAATGAGTCGACCTGAAATTGATTTATTTCTAAACAGATCAATTGGTACTCTCTCCGCGCCCTTAGATCCTAGAGATGCGTTTTTCGGGGGTCGCACGAACGCTATAAAATTATTCCACGAAATTAATGAAAGTATTGGCGAGAAAATAAAATACGTAGACGTGTGTAGTCTATATCCTTGGGCATGTAAGTACGGAAAATTTCCAATTGGTCACCCGGAAATAATGTACGGCGATATGTGCCCACAAAATTTAGATAACATTGAGGGTATTGTAAAAGTAACAATGCTGCCTCCAGACACTCTTTATCATCCGATTTTACCCTATAAAATACACAATAAACTGTACTTTCCACTGTGCAGAACTTGTGTGGAGACATTAAACGAGAATGAATGCTATCATACCCCAGATCAACGTTGGATTACAGGAACTTGGGTCGCGGATGAAATTAAAAAATCAATCGAGAAAGGGTATAAAGTTATTAAAGTGCATGAAATTTACAAGTATAAAGTGACTCAGTATGATGGTACAGATGGGGGTTTATTTGTACAATATATAAATAAATTCCTTAAAATTAAACAAGAAGCTTCAGGTTGGCCAGTATGGTGTGAAACAGAAGAAGAAAAATTACAATATATCCGAAACTTTCAAGAACGAGAGGGTGTCCTATTAGACCAAAATAAAATTAAGAAAAACCCCGGTTTGAGAGCTCTAGCAAAATTAATGCTAAATAGTTTCTGGGGCAAGTTCGGGCAACGACCTGATCTGGATCAAACCACGTTTATAAAGTCAAGAGAAGAACTAATATCCACCCTATCAAATCCTGGAATCACGACAAAGGACATTATCCCTATCAACGATGAAGTCATGATAATAAATTGGAAATATAACCACGAAACTATAAGTCCTTCTCCGAGAGCAAGTGTAGTAATCGCCGCTTACGTAACAGCAATAGCTCGTCTTAAACTGTATTCCTATTTAGAAATTATCGGAGAACGAGTGTTATACATGGATACGGACTCTGTAATTTATACACAAAAACCGGGTGAAATACAATTGACCACTGGTGACTATCTCGGGGATCTGACCGACGAATTATCTGAATATGGACCTGAGTCATACATCGACACCTTCGTCAGCGGTGGACCTAAGAACTACGCTTACAAAGTGAGAGTTATTGGTGGGAGAGAGAAATTTAAGACTGTTTGCAAAGTGAAAGGGATTTCATTAAATTATAACAATTCTCAACTCATTAATTTTAACAGTATAAAGTCGATGATTATAGACAATATACCAAATGAAATAATTATAAATAACCCCCACAAAATATGTAGAATAAAACACTGTAATGTTGTAAGTCGTCCTGAAGAAAAAAAATATAGAACAGTTTATACGAAAAGGAAAAGAGTAGAGGAGTATAATACACTACCCTTCGGTTTTAAACGAGCTAGGTTATGCTAGAGCTCTTGTGAGGATCATAGCGGTGAAAAAAAAAAAAAACTTTCACCGTGAAACAGAGCAGCATACTGTTTTATATCTACCCACCACCTAAAACTAGTACGAATATTTTAAACTATATACAGGATCTGTCATGTAATTTATTTGTCATAATTAGACTTAGTATGGAAATTAAAATCTGTAAATAGTTATATATGTTATTGATATTAAACTGATTAAATATGCTATATATATATGTATGTAAATCGTATTTTCTAAATGTTTGTATATATTTTGTTCATATTGTTAAGATAAGTTTAAATTTATGTTTCTTGGTTAGAACTATATTATAATCAAATTTTAATGGACTTAGTATAAAATAAAAGTCTGTAAATAGTTATATAAGGTATTGATATTAAAATGTTTAAATATGTTATTATATATCGTTAAATATATTATATATGTAAATCATATTTTCTAAATGAATGTAAATATTTTGTACATATTGTTAAGATAAGTTTAAATTTATGTTTGTTGATTAGAACTATATTATAATCAAATTTTAATGGACTTAGTATGAAATAAAATAATTATATATGGTATTGATGTTAAACTGATTAAATATGTTATTATATATCGTTAAATATATTATATTATGTAAATCGTATTTCTAAATGTTTTGTACATATTGTTAAGATAAGTTTAAATTTATGTTTGATGATTAGAACATATAATAATTATATGAGTTCAATGTATTAATACACTCAGTAATATTAGGTTCTTCATTTTATTGTAGTGATTAGTAAAAGTTAGATATAATGCATGTTAGGTTAGTTGGGGAGTGATAGCTACCACCTCCTCGTTGGTGCTCCCTGGAAACATTGAAAAATGGCAAAACGGTAGCTAAAATGTTAACGTCATACATATACTTCAATTATATGATATGCACAACTCTATTATTTATTTAAATAGGTTTTAAAACAAGAAATAATAACACTTTTGTAATAAATGATTTATTTTAAAGAATAGTATTTTGCAATACATTACTTTATGTTAATAATTTACATTAAATCTAAGAGTCGTTGAATTTCATTGTCTACATGACCTTCCTCTTCAGTATCACTTTGATCGGATCGTTCTCCAGTAAGTCCTGAGTCGTAGCCATCGTCAGAATACGTGTCATTAAAGTACCTTCTCCTTATATTATTCGAGTACAGCAAATTCATTACAAGTGTACGGTGACGTATGTTATTTAACGCCATCACTCTTTTAACTTCACCATCAAAGTTTGATTCAATGAATATTCTCCAAATATCTGCACCACTACACGGAAAATTAATTATAATTTCCACTTTAGTTTTAATTTTAAAGTTTTTTATGATTATTTTATGTTTAGAAAAGTTTAAAATTATATATATAATTAACATTTCTCGTTTTAACTTATATTCAACCACTTCAATATCAGTAACTATAAAGTTTATGTTTCTTTTATTTTGTAAAGTAAACTGCGCTTTAACATGTCTTTTAAATAAAATATCATTTAGTCTTACTGGTAAAGTGAAGATATGACGTAGCATTTTGACTTTTACTAATTACTACAAGACCAAACTAATGAAATAACTAAATATTCTTATGTATATATATATATATATATATATATATATGTTCCACTATTTGCAAAGTGTAGAGTCCGTATTTACTTTAACTGTACAAAAGTCATATGACTTACATTTTTGTTTAGGAATAGGGCGTCTTTCATACTAATATTTACATTGACACATGGGCAAAAGTCATTGTAACAATCCAAAGTGTAGAGTTCATATTTACTTTAACTGCACAAAAGTCATATGACTTACATTTTGTTTAATAGTAGGGGGAGGGGTACAAACGTTTATAAACAGTGTAAGGAATTATATTTTATTAGTATCCTGTTGGAGTGTCTAAGTTTAAAAATGAGCAGTGTATGTGAATGGTGGAAGGAAGAGGAAGGTATGTTTGAGGAGTTGGCTGATCGGTGTGAATGGTGGGAGGAAGAAGTTGAAATGTTCGAAGAGTTGGCGAGAATGGATAATTGGTGGGAAGAAGAGGTAGAAGAGGACTACATCCACGAAGAAAGAAGGCAACGTTTAGTGAGCTTTTCGACAAGCGAGGATATGGAGGAGGAGGAGGAGGAAGAGGAGGTGGATGTAGAGGCTAACGGAGAAGAGGAAGTAATTGAGATTTCCAGCGATGAGGAAGATTTCGGGGGAAATAATAACAGAAATAACGACATAAGAACAATCGTTATAAGTCGGGAGCTATATATTAATATTAGAAATGTTATGGTAGCGCATAATAATGGCTATAATATAGTGGTGGAGCCCGACAATAGTAATGAGTCGCCTTATAAGCGACAAAGACATTTTTAGCGTACTTATATATATATATATATATATATATATATATATATATATGTGTGTGTGTGTGTGTGTGTGTGTGTGTGTGGGTGTGTGTGTGTGTGTGTGTGTGTATATTCTCATTATAAGAATAAGACAGACATTTTTAGAGATTATATTTTGTTATTGTTTTATTTATTTGTGTGTGTGTATATATTTTATCATTATAGGAATAAGACAGACATTTCTTAGAGTATATATTTTGTTATTGTTTTATTTATTTGTGTGTGTATATATTTTATCATTATAAGAATAAGACAGACATTTTTTACAGTATATATATTTTGTTATTGTTTTATTTATTTGTGTGTATATATGTGTATTTCTTAATTACAAGTATTTAATTGTGTATATGAACAAGACTTCGTTATTTAAACCTTCCTATTTTTGAATTATACAGGTATTTAAATAATAACAGTGAAATTTACAATAATATTTTATTAAGCAACAATGTTCAGTAAATGAGTACAAAGTATTTATACAAAATACAATATTTTATAGATTTTTTTTCTAAAGATTACATAAATCATTGATGTATTTATAAAACAATTAATCTAAATCAATTTTCAAACATATTATTTTAATTTCAAATGAAATCATACTTTATTAGAACATTTAACAAGAAGTGTTATTTGAAAAAATTACATACATTCATTAATATCTTTATAAAACAATTGCAATCTATAATAATTTATAAACATATTCAAACATAATACTTTAATTTCAGATAAAATCATGTCTTTATTAATAGTGTCACTTTTTATAACGCTCGCATCCATATCGTCTAAAAATTGTAGTAAATAAATTTTGACCACAGAGTCGTCTTTTGATGACTCACTGGGTACGTTTGCCAGTAAGTAATTCACAACACTATTTTTGATGTCTTGAAAACAGTTGAAGACAGATGATGATGAGATAGAACACAATTCCAGGTAGTTGGAGATACAGCCAGATAATTGTAGTATTCCTTTCCATGTGCCTTCTTGCATAATAAGTGTATCCGGTAGGTAGAGATCAGGTTGAATGCAGATTATTTCACGAATTAAAATAGTTTTCTTGCCGTACATCATGTGAAATACAACTTGATGTTTATCCAAATCAAAATTTTCGTAATTTTGTTTTTTACACATGAAAAAATTAGAAATTAATTCAGACTTTTGTAATAACATATTCCATTCCAAAATACTTAACGAAACTCCACTATTTGAATCTGATTTACGTATTTGCAATCTTGGTTCAAACATATTTTCAATATCCAAACCGATTATAGCTATTTTGCCTTGACTTTTATTTAGAGAATAACGCGTATTCAAAAGTAGTGCAGATAAAGGTCTATTGACGATCTTATTTTCCGTATTTTCTTCCAGTTTATCTGTTTTTACCGGAATTGAATTAGTTTTAAAGTTGATTTTCTTATTCCTTTCGTATGGTGTACGTCTCTTGCTGGGTTTGGTCTCCATTTTTATTTAAGAACTGAGTAATAACCCTTAGCGAATTGTTTTTTATAGGCTAGTGAGATAATATTGCGCATGCGCCCACTCTTATCTCTGGCCAATGTTCGTCCGTGGAATATTTCCAAATACATTGTTAAATAAATATTGAACTTTGAAGTCGTTATCGTACGTGTTATTTGAAAACAAAGATAAAAAATCTTCCAACGATGCTCCTAAAGTCTTAAAGTATAAAAACATGATACAATATTGACCACATACTGAAGATGTCAATCCTTGTAATTGAGTTGAATTAAATTTAGCGGTGAGGGAATTTCTTTTTATGAATGAAAAATGAGATGGTCTATTTGGTGGATTTCCATAACTATCAAAGTACTCCAATGCTCTTCTACTATTGATATAAATCGCAAACCAATGACGTCCTGATTTATTGTGAGGTTCTGTGTTGATTACAAAGCAACTAGGTGTCCCAACAGTCATCGGCAACTGATCGGCTGCATAAACTGCGTAATGAATTACAGGTAGGTGAGCTAAGCAGCTGTGTATCTGATCTGCATACATCTCGGTGAAGCCAACTATTCATCAGTTTAACATTATTTAATGCACAGGCGAATCTACTGCACTTATTATGATAGAAACATCGAGTAACATTCGCGTTTGAGTTCAATACTTTAAGTGAAGGACATTCTAAGTCTTCCAAATTTATAACTTCTTTTTCTAACAACTTTTTAATAAATTCACACTTTTCCAGTCCTTTCACGTAAATACTATTTATAGTTTCACAAATATATTTCAATTCTTTTATAAACGATCCATAACTGATTGAACCATCATCCCACTTTAATCCGTGGTAGTTGTACGTTAACCATATACACTCTTTTTTCCTATTCTTTGATAAAGCGTTAAACTCAAAAGGCGGCCCTACGATCCAGTGTTGTAATAACCTGTTGTTGACAGATATAATAGCTAATTCTTTTATCACGTAATCACCTGAGTTATCCCTAAAACCTTGTAAGTCTAACACCACCGCCATTTTAAAACTATACACTTTCACTACTCACTCTGAGACGGTAAGCTTATTGCACTTGAACTATTGACTGTGAAATGGTAAAAAATATGTTGCTTATATACCATATCTAGCTTCCAAAGTCCACCACGACGTTTCTATTCTTATCAATTTCAATTACGTTGTCGAACTCGCCGTAAACTATACAGTTTATTGTTTCTGTAAGAGCAGTTTCAAATCTTATATCGATTCTCACACTACCGTGTTTTATTAAATTCCAATGCGACATTGTGTTTGCCGAAAGATCAGGTGTTAAATCAAAAGCCATAAGACAATTACCGTCCGGATAACTACTTCTTGATACATCATTACCTTCATTCAAGAAATGTATTCCTGTCCCGGAAAATAGTGTATTATAAGAGTGAATGTATAGTTTATTTGTGACGTAATCGGGTTGTAATGGTTTTGAAGGTAATTGATGACCATCGATATAGAGTGAAAAAAAGTTAACTTTGTAGTTTTGGAAATTAAATGGATTTGCTGTAAAATCTCCATTAAATGCTTTGTTACTAACAAGTCCAACAATTACCCGTTTTGGTAGCTGACCTAAAAATACATTGTCTAATGTTTTTCCTTGTACACCTGTGGGTATTGTAAGTGCTTTGACTTCAACTTTTGTCACAGGATATTTTGCTGTTCCGTTTAATAATGTTTTACTATGCGCTAGTAACACTGATGGATTAATTTTCATTCTTCTAATGTATAGATTCGATTCCAGCATATGGACCTTGTAACCTGTAGTACTTGACATTAAACTAAATAGATCTCTTGAGCGTACTAAACGAATTCGTAATTCGACTCCATTTAAAAGAAATTTTTCTTGATTAAATATGTCCGCATGAAGATGTCCCAACATATCCACAGGTTTACTTTCTTCTGTAAATTGTCGACGACGTACAAGTCCTGAGTTAGCGTCTGCTGTATCATCCATTTTCCCATGCGTATCTGTGTACCATAAACATGATGTGAGGTGAGATTCTTTAGCCGGTGGTCCATAGTTTAAAAGTGTTTCTATATAACACCTGTACGGATATGTATTTTCAGGTGGAGACACCAACTTTTGGTTGAGATATATATCTACTTGACTGAATAATGAGTGCATCCAATTATTGATAGGTCCTACTTTATCTGATGCCTCTAATTTTGTTCCATCAGTCTTCACAATACTTACTTTAATATTAAGCATAGTATGTGATAGGTCTAAATATTCATCACCTTGCCCAGGCACTACAAATTCTATTGGTGCGTCATCGGTTAGAGAAGAGAGCGGTTTGTATTGTATCCATTCTCCACTTTCTATACTAGTCTGTGTAGGTCAAAGGGAAAATAAATCAAGTTCGGATTTTACACATTCGCACGATTGATTATGAAGAAAGGCCATTATTAATTAAAAATATCTGATTTTGGTAACTTAACTCTTTTCTGCTTTCTTTTGCCTTTTTTATTGATTTTTTTATTTTTTCTTGATTTTCTAAGATTTTTCTTCTTTAAAGTCCGTTCTCCTAGAAGTTTGTTGAGCGACTGAATTGTTACGGCTCTACGTTTTTGTTTATATCCAGACCCTGACATGAGAGAATCGATTTTTACATCTGCCTTACGTTTTAAATTCCCTGTAAGATTTTTCATTTGAGATTGGAATGCACTTTTAGGATCCCCTGTACGTACAATATCTGATAACATTCCAATTCCAGATTTCAAAGCTTCTTTTCCTATTGTTCTGACACCTGATTTAATTAATGGTGTGACAACTCGAAACAAACCGCCTAAAAAATTTCCAATTCCATGTCCTTTTTGATACGGTATACCACTGTATACAACACTAACTCCTGTCCCTAGTTGGTTTTTGTAATACGCTAAATAAGGGTCTTCCAGGTTAATTCGACTCATTGTGTTTCAATCTAAAATGTAGTTTAACACACGAAGTTCCAAACTTAAATGGTACTGGTTTTCCACTGTCATCTCTTATATCTATTTCTAAATTTTCAAAACAGGAGCGCATAACAGGTACGTAATGTGTCTTGGAAAACATAAACGTTTTACATGATCCGAAACTGTAATTTGAAGTATCAATATTAATTATTCTCAATAAAGGTGCAACGATGTCCCCGATAAGTTGAGGTTCAATGACGTCACAATATACATACATTTGTGCTGGAATACCTAATTGTACATTGCATTGCCTAGGAGAAGATTTCTCTAAATAGGCATCGGATGTAGTGGGATCAAATCCTAGTTGGAGTGCCAATTTTGGTGAAAATTCAATATTTTTAACATTTGTGTTTAAAGTGTTGATGGTAACATGACGTGTTTTATGGTAATAGGTAAATCTTATATATTTTTTAACATCTTCATTTTTATTTAATGACTCAATCAATTCTTCTTCCGTGTTGTACGTACCAGGGTTTAATTTTGTAAATTTCAAGTCATGCTTATCTATTTTCACTTCATGCGTATATATAAATATATGATTATCCCCTTCTGTGACTGTAAGAAATGTACATGGATAATGAATCTCTACAAGTCCAACTTCCCATTCTCCTTTAAGAATTATTTGTTTAGGTATTTGAGTAGAATATTTAGTTGTCGTATTGGTGGAAAAATATGTCATTGAACTATTACTCGGGAGAGTTAAATAAAACGACTTGTTCATTTTTTAATATTTACAAGATTCGAAACTGATACCCAAGAGTTGAAAGATGATGGATAACCTTTCCACTTAACAAGTACTTTCATACTACGACCTTTGCCTTTTGTGTCAATTATTTTATCTATTTTGTAGATTTTTTCTTTTCGAAGTATAACTTTTTGTATTTCGAACTCATAAAAACTTCCTTCTATTTTCTCTCCTTTTAAATCTTCCAATTCGTAAATAGGCAGGGTGCGTTTTACTACTTTTATTATTTTAAAAATTTCTTCACTCCATTTGGTTTCGTATCCTTTTTCGAAATGACCCTTCTCCATAACAATTCTAACAGTATCCCCTATTTTAAATTTTGGTTTTGATGTATTTTGTACTTTATTGTACATATTTTTCCAAACAGATAATATATTGGAATCGTTTACATCGGCAGGCGCCATTTTAATCGTGGAATGTTTAGCTTTATTGTATGCTGTCATCAAATCTGGAAGAACATTTATGTATCTATACGTGTTATTAAAAGTCAGATAACGCCACATTTTGCTTTTAAGCGTTCTATTAAAACGTTCAACTACTGCAGCTTTTACGTCTGGGTTTCTTGTTGTCGAATACATTATATCATTGTCTTGAAAATATTTTTGAACTATTTTTGAAGTAAATTCGGTCCCCTTGTCTGTTTGTATACGTTGAGGTTTCCTATTAAACTTTTTGAAAATATATTCAAACGCTTCTTTAACTGAATTCCCAGTTTTATTTTTCAAAGGATATGCAAATGCATATTTACTGAAGACGTCAATTACTGATAGTATATAATTAATACCATTATTATATTTTGCTATTCCACGCATATCGTTTAAGTCGGCTTGCCATAACTGATCTATATTGTTTACTATATATTTATTTCGTGGAAAATTTTTTCGCACTTGTTTATGAAGAGTATATGTATCTTGCGATTGCAACCATTCTTTAATTTTATTCGGTTTGTATTTGTGTTTCAAAGCGTTTATCAAAGAGATAGCACCAGAGTATCCAGCAGGATGAGAGGGGTTGTAGTAGACTTTCCGGAGGTCTTTGTACATATTACGGTGAAAATGTTTCCCACTTAAAGGATGAACTACGTGGTGACAGGGATTTTCTAAGAGTAGGAGTATGTGATGGACTTTTTGTGGGTGTTCGGGGTTGTCTATCCTGAGGTCTATAATACATTGGATCTCGCTTCCTAGTGCCAATTTCTTTTATATCTTCGTTATCCAAAAAGTCACGACGGTCTGGATTACCTATATAACTTCTTGGGACATTTTCTCTTTTTAATGCTGTTATAAACTGACTCCAACCTGGAGGATTTGTTGATTTCCTTGCCCTTAATACGTCATTTAAAAGGTCTATAATATTAGACCCCGGGATCGGAACATCATCAATACTGACAATACCTAAAGCGTTCCACTTTATAGATCTGTCTTGCACAATACGATTTAACAGATTTTCGGCATTTTTACGAAACGTTTTAGGTATCGAATCTAATATTTCCGTCCTATTGGGTAATTCATTCTCTCCTTCTTCTTGATTTGTAATAGTACTGTTTTCATTTATTGTAAGTTCTAAGGGTTTTCTGTGTTGCTCAGTAAAATATAGGTAACGTTGCAAGATCTGTTGGTATTTTAACCATTTTTCTCTATCATTAAGTTTAGAATTGTATAATATTTCTTTCATTTCTTTATCTAAATCACTCAGTACACCCGCACTTTCATTTTCATTTAGTTTTTGTACGAGGTCTTGAGGTAATAAAACCATCTTCTTAGTATGATCCATTTAGTTTAGTAAATGTTGAAGTACTGTGCTCAAAACTGGACCAATTAATAACGGAAATAATGCACCTCCTTTTTGTATTATAACACGTTTATTTTTCTTCCAATTTTTACCGTGCCTTACAAGTTTCCTGAGGATGTGTTTATATCGGGATAGTTTACACTTCTGAGACTTTGTTAAAGGTACATTTCCTTTTAACGTATTGTAAGCACACTCACTTATTGATTGAATCAAATTTATATCGGCTGCTTTCAAAAACTGTTTTCTTCTATCCGGCTTCATTTTTAACAAAGTACGGAGTAACTCCACATTGTTTATCACTGAACGGGACATTGTGTTGAAATGATGACATATACTTTTAAGTGTAAGTTTTTATTTCTTTTTTGGGACGTATACATAATTATACTTATCCGAAGGGAATATACAACTCCTAATTCTTAATTCGTCGGGTGTAGATTGTTTCATATCAAACAAAAGATAACCGTGAGGTTGCCTCGTTGCATCTAGATATGCTTCTTGTATGAATTTTTGGTTTTCCGGGTACACCTGTTGAGCCAAATGTCTTATTTGACTTTTATCACGAGGGTTCTTGAAGTAAACTATATAATGGGCATTCAGTGAAATGTCTCTTTGACCTTTACCTTGATGGAATAAATTTTGTGTAATGAAGAAGACACTGATATTTCTATGGTGACATCCTTTAGTGAATATATCTACAACGCTACTATTGGATTCTCGCATCAAATCGTCTATTATTATTAAATTAGGCGATGTTGGGTCCACGGTATTCATATCTGGTAAACCTTCTTGAAAAATAATTGGTATAGTACTAATATTATACGAGGGCTGCCACACTGCATAGTGCCAAAATATGTTTTTAAAATCAACGTTACATAATATTGTCATATTTTTAAGAAAATTTAATACAAATTGTGATTTCCCACATCCAGAGGGACCCGCTACAACACATGAAAATTGATGATTAAACAAAGGCTCCATTATTTCAACTGATGTATTTTGATAACATTCTATATATTTTATATATCAACTAATTTTTAAAAGTTTTTAAATAGCTTATGTAATTTCAATATCTGTGAACTACCCAAAATACGGTTGGAATTTGATCGGTCATAGTCTAAACTAATATATGTCGACTAAAATAACTCATGTGACAATATTTTCTGGTCCAAACTCCGGGGGCGGACTTTGTCCGATCATAATCCATAATAATATATACCAATTAATTTCAAAATGACGCATGTCACATCAGACAATATTTTCTGGCCCAAACTCCGGGTGGACTTTAATAGGTCATAATCTTGGACTTCAACTTTATCTCTTGTTTGTTATTAAACATCTTTTTATTTACATACATTAACTCTGTACCTTATATCTATTTACTTAGTGGCGCCAGTCTCTTATCTTTGTTTACTTAATACCATCAACAACGTTCTCAAAGTCGCTATCCCTTATCTTTGACCTTTGAACCGTGACCTTTGGTTTGTTTGTTTGTCGGGCTATCCTCCGGGGACAGACTACTTTCACTTATCTTTCAAGAAGGATTTCTTCAAAGCTCTTTCTAAAGTGATGCATCTTCTTTTCCAGTATTGGCTAACCAAATTGAGCAGTAGGTTGTTGTTTTTCTATAGATTGAATACTATTTGACCGATGGATATGAGTTAGGGTTGATTTACAAATATCTAGATTCAAATTACCGACTGGGGTGAAAGGCTGAGAGTGACAGGTTGATGTGATATTGGTGAACTTGTTGAGTGGTGAATTATTTGGAATAGTTTCAACTGTGTTGTGGTGGTTTGTACAGTCTTAGGTAAATAGTCATGTATGATTAATTTTATCCCTTGGTGGGAGGGCATTACATTTCCTTTTCTCTCCTAGTGATTAGTTAAATATGAAGTATAACTTAACTTCTATTCAGGGCTCTTGATAAAGTAAAGTAGCAAATCATTTATTATTCACTGGTATAAAAATCAAGAAACAATTATTTACTACACAAAATTTGAATCTCTAAAACTGTATTTATCCAACTCAAAATCGAAGACAGGTATACAACAACCATAGCCTCTTTCATTTGAATTTTACACATGTGCCACAGAGTAAAAAATAAGAGGTCACAAACTGCTACAAAAAACTTCCAAGAGTGCACTGAAGTTGGTGAGAATGGGTACTTGTTCTCCATGCACAACGTTAGATGATGCAAATTCAAAAAGATAATAACATTTAAAAGAAATGGGGGAATTTTGAGACATCTCATACTTTCTCCAAGAGCTGTTTCAAAATTACCCCACGAACTTCAAAAAGAAAAACTTTATAAAACAAATTAATAAGTGGAAGTTAGCTAACGAACTCTAATGCTTTTCATACAGTGCATTAAAATAGGAGGTTTTTGTATGGTATCAGTAGAATTGAGCTTGAGAGAGAATTAGTGTTTCAATGGTAACTTTTGGTGACCTTAGGAAGATTTTAACAACAACATTCATAAGAATCTGTTGAATGTAGTAAAATTACTTCTACATTTTCTAGGGGATAGTTGAGAGTCTTATCAAATAAGATAACGCAGACTTACAACATTATGTTCATGAACTAATAAACTAACATGTCAATTTTTCTATAGGATCAGTGTGATTCTTTATCACTTTAAATTATTTGTTTCTCAACCCCCCTTCTATCTACTCCATGGGACATATTAAATTTAGATTTTCTACTTTAACCTACTGATGGGACCATTTGTCTGTGCGCGCGGCTCTGACGCTACTAGCCGTTCTATAAAAGTAGGGCTCGCTCACCCAACTATGTTTGTCTACCTTTCGCGACACATAATTACAGTTTACAAGATTTGTATTGCATATAGAAAAATGATGTTTACAAACAACTCGAAGCTACATTGAAGACAGGTGAATAATCTACGTCCGGCGCGCCACGCGGGACCACATGTTTTTGGAAATGAACGATAATCACTCCCCTCTTCCCCGCCGCGCCATACATAGCAAGCCGCGCGCACAGACAAATGGACCCATCAGTACTAAAGGGGGCTGTGGCTCCTTAGAGAGAATTGTGGTACCAAGGTAAATTTGGAAAAATTCTTTCTATTTATTTGAAGGTCGCGAAACCAGTAGGTTTACAGCTTTTTCAAGAACACTTTGTATATTTTATGTCCTTTTATTTAACATATTTATCCTTTATGTTAAAAACCACAAACATAACCTGGGCTTTCAAAACACTTACCATGTTCTTGGTGAAGTCACTGATAGTAGCTTCCTCAATTAAGCCTCTGCTCCACCTCTGCCATATTGGATTTTTCTCCCATAATAATAATGCTACACTTGAGCAGTTGTACTGATGTCAATTTTCATCTCAGAATTATTGTTAAAAGATCATGTGAATGCGGATGTTAACAATAATTTTGTTGATCCGAAACATCTCCATCCTCCATCATATGTTTGACAGAACCGTTCAATCTCTATCTCTCTCCCCCCATCTCACCAGAATTATAAGAAAAATATATAACCCAAACCAGTGTGTACAGGAAAATTACTGTTCGTGAGAGAATTTCTAACAAAAACAAATGATCTTGACCAAGGTCAGGTTTCATTTCATTTCGTTTATTTTTATTATTATTTTTTGTTATTTGTGGTTAAGTCAATTATTGTTTTGGGTTATAAATATATCCACATTATCAAAATTTAATCGAAATCGCTTTCGCCGATTTTCAGATTTTATTCTAACTTTTACGACTGATTTTCACTTTTTATCGGCATTTAAGTCAAGATATAGATATATTTTATTTGGGTCCTTAAAGGCTAGGCCTAAATTTCATAAAAATATTCCCAACCTATTTTGAGAATATGAAGTTTTGTATTTTGGTCTTATACTTTGTTGCTTCCAAAGTTTGAGTTTCGAAAAATGAAAAGGGAAAAAACTCAAGATTCGGAAAACATGCTCATTTGGACTATACAGCACTACACGGGTATCGTTCCAAAAACTCATTTTAGCTCACAAAATCTCAAAAGGTTATTTTTAAGTGCACACAAATTTCTTCATATGAAGAAATAAAAGTATGGGATTTAAGGTGTATTAAAGTGTTGAAATAACCGCGGTGATTATTCGTCTTTGCTATAGTGCGTTTATGTTTGATGGTTATCTTCTCTGTATCGTTCCAATTTTAGTAAATCTACTGCCGAAGCAAGTATTAAATTAATAGGGCTATTAAAACTAAAATTAAGCATAATGCAATAGATTCAGCAATTCATTTGGATTTTACAATGGAATTTGAAATCGTCAGCATAATTCAAAAATGTTTACTGTGGAAATATTTGTTTTTAATACCTACGGGAACGAAAGCTGATATGCATACAGTATCCTCATGGTAGGAATGTGTCTGGGGTGGAGAGGAAAAGAGTGACCCCACACTTTGTTGCGTTTACATTCAGCGGTACAATCCCAATAAAAAAATATAGACCTCAAATGCTTCTGTGTAAACGCGTACCCTACTTTCGTTTCTTTTATCGGTGTAAATAAAAATAAAATGTTTACAAAACCCTGTCACGAAGTTGTAACTTTAGGAATTGAATGTAGCTAAGCAGTAATTTGTGTACCTAGTTTATTTGGAATGGGTTGTACCGTCAAGTCAGGCTAGGGAAGTAAGTAGAAGGGAGGACACGCCCTTTACACCAGACACAATCCTAGTCTGAGGCTACTGTACATGCTTTTTACTCTTTAATTAGATGGTATTTAACCATTTTTACAGGATAAGAGTATAATTTCATTGATGAGGCTATATTTTATAGTAAAAACTTTTCAATTCAGATTCACAGTACTCATTAGAATACCTTAGAATACCAAGTTTTATTATAATGGGGGGGGGGATCTCAAAAGGTTTATATTAAAAACATTTTAAATAACTTTTTGTACAAAATATTGATATTTTTATATTTTAAATTCGCTGTTTTCGAATTTGTTATTGTTTTTGTATCTGGGCTGTACAAACCCAAAATACTTATTGAGTGAATTTGATGAAAATATTTATTATTTAAAACACTAAATTCGAATTTGAAGTTTGTTTCAACGAACTTGCCCCTCATATACACTAAAATATAAAATAAACCAACAATTTCGAAAAAAAAAAAAATTACAGAGATGATTTTAATGAAAAGTAAAATATTTCTGTTTTTTACGGTACAAAATAAGGCGATGGAAAGTCATGTACTAGGCACATCAACAATTTATTCATAATGAGATGGTCACTTCATCTCCTAAACGTTTTCAAATAAATAGGTAACATCCGGTTCATATAGTGTAAGCTTGGGATGAGCTGATAACGGAAGTGTTGGATTTGCTCGCATGAACTGCCCAACAATCTGATTAAAGTTCTTTTCACTGAAAACCAAAGTACAATGGTACGTCCGGACATGAGGATCAACTACCATTCATCCGTAGTTACAGACTTCCGACCCTATTGTAAATCTAGTCCAATTTTTCTGCCGCTTGTGGGAATATTCCATTTCATTCAAGTCTGCTGGGGAAATTGATTAAACTAGGTTCTTTATTAAATTCCTTTAGGATTCCGTAATAAGTCGCACACTGTCCCAATATCAATGCTGTGCTTCTTGAAAATTTAACCCAGGGGCTAGTTGATTTCAATTTGACAAACATTGATTATAATAAACAAATATAACTATTTTTCATATAAAGAATTTTTAATTTATTTTATTACAACAATTCAATTTGTTTTAGTATTTTTAAAACCTATTACGAGTAATACCAAAAACCTAATGCCTAAAACCTCCTATAAATCATTGGCAATTATTTTAGTAGCTGACATGGTGTGACAGTAGACCTATTATTGAATATACACTGATCATACAATTCATGCATAGTTGTTTAGGTACTTTTGTAGGGAGCTATGCTTGTTTTGTGAATACTACAAGCCTCTTTATCTGATTCTTTTCCATTTCAAATACTGTCAAATTAGTAGCCAGTTAGTTTGCATGTGAATTAAGGTTAATTTAGTTATTTCTTAACCGATTTTTACAAAATGTTATACTACATTTTCGACTTATTTTTGCATGTAGAATCTGATTCTGCAAGGCTCGCTACAAAAATAACTAAAAAAAATTGTTAAATTTTAAAAAAATGATGGTTTTAGGCTAATTTTGGTTGTTGTAGACAATTACCAAGAAATTGTTTTTAGTTTTTTGTCGGTAACTCGGTTATCCTTTGACCTACTGAAACTACAAAAAAATCATTGTGTCTGCTGCTAAAAAATAAAAATATTTTGTCTCTTGTACATTTTTTGTAAAGTTAACGGTTTTCAAGATATTCCACGTTAAAAATTTGTAACGGCCGCCATTTTGAAAATTATAAAAATAAATTCTTTGTATTTGGTACACTTTTAAATCGTAACATACAAAATGCTTATTCCAAATTTGAACTCGATATCTTATCTATTTCCAGAGTTACAGTAAGTTTTTGTAAAAAAACAAAATGGCGTCTAGCTGCTAAACAAAGTGGAAATTGAAAAAAAATTATTCTTCATTTTCAGCTTAGAATCACACATAGAATATGTAAATGCATAGCCAGCCCAACCTTTTTGTAACCCTGTATATGTTATCCACAATAATACATTGTGCGTGCGTGTGTGCGCGCGAGAGGGAGAGAGAGAGAGCGTGACTATCCTATCTAACAGTTTAATATACTGTATTTTAAAATTTTAGTTAAATATGGTAGAAACTCGGCTTTTATATTGAAGAAATAAATTTTTACTCTGAAAATTTTTAACGAAAGTTGGTTTATTAGTCGATTTTTCACTCTAATAATGGTCGTAGTTTTTTATCAAATGAGAATCTAAAAATTAATATTTACAGTTGTTTAAAGTACGCTTTTTAACCATAAAAATAGCAAATAAATTTGTCATATTTACACCTATTTCAACTTCTAATTTGTTTGTAAGAAAATTGTAATGTAGTTAAAGCGAAAAGTTTAATATCATCAGGTTTTCGAACAATCTATAGTGTCTTAATTTTATAGTTTTAGTGTTTCCAGATGTGGTTTTATAGGAAAATGAAATTTATTTTAGAATGAAAGAAGTTAACCCAGTTTTAACAGGAAATGACATTTCGGATGTGGTTAATGTAGGTATTGCAAACTTAGTGAGATATGTTTTTAGTTTTACTATCAACTTAATAAATTAAAACCAAGATTAAACATTGTGATCGAAAAATGTCTGAGCGTATTAATATATTTTAAATTTAGAAATATTAAATAAAAAATATCTATTGGCCAAAAGAATTTCTTTCTGTATAAATATAAGAATCTATTAAATATAAAGACACCAAAGAATCTTTTTAATGTCCCGAAAAAGTTGAACTGGTTCTTTATTTTCTGATTATATAGACTACATCAAAACAAACATTAAATGTCAAATAAAATAGAGTCGAATTCTGCTTCATTACCCGTTTATCCGCCAAAAATACAAAATACTTTTTACAAAGTACCTGTTAGTTCTAGAAATAGATAAAATATTGAGTTAGGATTTGGTATAAGCATTTTGTATGTTACGTTTTACAGGTGTACCAAACAGAAAGACTTTACTATTATAAGTTACAAAATGGCGGCCGTTTAAATCTTTTAACGTCGAATATTTCCAAAACCATTGCCTTTAAAATAATTTTAAACGGCCGTCATTTGAAAAATAAAGTCTTTGTATTTGGTAGTCTTGTAAAACGTAATAAAACATGTTCAATCTAGAATAAAATTTGATATAGATGAAGTAATTAAAAGTCCAGTGATATGAAGTAATAAAATGTCTTATTAATAATTATGACTTTTATTCGAGGCAGGCAATAGAGAATTCAGTTTTAAACACTGTTCGCGCTTATACACTACCTCTGTTTGAATGATCAACAATTATTAAGTCAATGTTTAAGCTTAATTTTCTTGGCGAGAGATAGCAGTCATGTGTCTAATCGATTTAAGAAGGAAGTATTTATCGTGGACTTCCGTCGACCACTTCCTGTATAGCATAGACTATTATGTATTGTTGGTTATAAACTCTTAAAAACCAAATGAACATATTTCTATAGACTATGATCTGAAAACAAATCTACAGTTAATTGTTGTAAGACCAGCCCTCTCAAGGGCTCATCTATGCCATGTACAAGATATACTCTCTTGTTTGTGCCTAAGTAATCCCGACAACCCTACCTGGTTCTACACCTCCTTTCTTCATTTTGTTTTGGGTTTATCAGGTCTCGTTTGACCAACTCTTGTTCTCTTCTGACCCTGACGCTATTAAGAGCACGAGGATTTGTGATGTCTATTTTTATGCTCTGTTTTTTGTTATGACGATGATGAGTGAGGTGGTTTTTCGCCTTTAAAACCACAAAATATTTAAAACCGGCTGTTTATTAAAAATAACAGATCAATCCGTTTTCTTCCACTTTACACGGTTTCATAAAAATTTGTTTCTTTTTTGTTTGTAGTTTCCTTATATATTGGGTTAATATAACTCGTAATATACCAAAAAAGTATTAATATACATCAGTATATATACTTATAGGCCTAGTTATGTAATTATGTAATAGTATATTTCAGCACTAGGACCAAAAGTGGAGCCGAGGCCGGAAATTCAGCTAGGATCGAAAAGCTTCTTTTGGTCCTAATGATGAACTATATTTTTGTTATAGGCCTACTGCAAATAATACAAGAAAACAATTTCACAAAAACTAAAATGTTATAACCTATTTCTCTTCTAAAGTTTGGACAAGTTACACAAGTTTGCAGCTATTACAGCTGTTTAGTTTGTGTTAGTGGTACTTATTTAAAAAATCGATGGTAACACCTGTTTTATCTGTTATTTACAATCGAGAGTATCGGTTGTTTTTATTTATTTATTTTTTTTATAGATTCTTTACAATCGTTAATTAATCCATGTAAGCGAAATAACAGCTGATGACCTCGACCTCAGCTGATGTTTTTAGATCCTAGGACTAAAAAGAACAACTTTAGCATCTCAATGCATGTATTGTTGAAGCAGTATAACGAAAAAAGGTTTTTTAAAGTTTGCGGGTTAGGGCTAATATCTTTTTACAAAACAATAATTTTGTCGTGCTCTACCGGTAGTTTTCAATAAAATAAAAAGTTTCACATCGATATTGGAAGGAGCAATAAAATAAAATATTACCCTAACGTTGTTAAATTCTCACCAAATGAATGATTTACTTGTAACCCGACATTTGTTACATATTATCGCTGCATTAGTTTTTCCGCCTTGCGGTCGATATTATTGCTAAGAATCGTGAGTAATAAAGACATTTATTTTATAGAGAGAAACAGGTGACATCCATTGTTTATCTAATAATGTCGCAGCATATAATCTCAATGTCAATAGGTAACTAACTTCCTTTGGTCAATAATGACACAAAATGTTACTTATCAATGATAAATTAATAGACTTTGGTTTTACTGACACATCAAAATATATTTATGTTTTGTTTGAAAAATAACACAGAAAAAGCAAAGATCAGATAGATCGGATCCTAATAGTTTTTGTGTTACGACTTTAATCTGATATATCAGGCTTTGGCGTTTAAAGGATTAAAGATGCTTACTTCAAACAATATTGCAAGTGTTTTGCAAAATTTGTTGGCTTATTGTAATAAAAAAAAGTATAAAAATTACTTTAATTTCAATTTGTTTTGTGATAGTTTTAAATTGTATAATTACAAACTTTCTCCTCACTTTATAATGTAATCGCAGTAATTTGATAAATTATATAAATGGAACGCTTGTGTTGTTTATACCAATTGCTTCCTGCCAGTTGGAGGAATTGACAAATGACTGCTATCCTACAACAAGTAGGAGTGATTTGTCCGAACAATGGCGCTAGAGCAAAGTGTGTGTTGAAATTTAAATTGATTTCAGTAATTTCCTATCACCATAACTAGATTCGTTTACATCTATACAATTAGATTTTTGTATTTACTTTTTTGCATGTACGAGAAAACCTGTAATTGAAACCTCCAAAACGTTTGAAGTGGAGCAAACAAATCTATGTTGAGTTCAAACAAGTTGTTTCGGAAATGATGTTTGTTTTACTGTAAATCCTGCCGTGAACTATAATCTAACTGATCAAATTTGTTACGTAGAAATATTTTGACAGTGTCTCGCTGTTTGTTGATCAGCTCAAAATTTGGTTCCCCCTAATGTTAGGCCAAACACGTATTGGTTGCCATTCTCAAAAAAATACGTTTCGAGAGATGTGGGTTGACAAAAGCTGTAGGACTGTTATAGTAATCTAATTTCTCAACAACAGTTCTACAGATTTTGGTGAATGTGAAGATCTATGTACCAATTCGCATGATGGAAAAAGAAAACCTAGGACTAAAATCTGAAATGAATCTCGAGTCATAAAAAAAATTGATATCTATATGATTTACGTATAGAACGAGGTAAATATTTTTTCGACGTCATCTTAAAAGACACTTCCAATTATTTCTCTTTCATTTTAAAATTCGTAATGACGAAATTTATATATTTGTCTTATTTACTCCTATAATTTAGTATATTGTTAAAAATATTTGTTTAAATATCAGTTTTTCCTTTTGTGGATGAGAGTGTAAGAAAATAGAGCAGTGTTTTGCATAGTTTATGTTTTTATTTAATGAGATGCAAATACTTTTGTCTTCTCAGGGCGTACAATGCTTTGGTATGTGAAGAGTTTCATTATCTTTTTAGCGGTCAACGTTAATGTAATAATAAACCAAGCCGAATACATTGTTTCCATTCACATTGTTACGTTATTCAGCTTATTAACCATGTTTTTATATGTAAAATTGTAAATACTGTGTACGTCATGAGTTTAATGGTAAATTTTGAATTTAGTCATATTTTATTATTGCTTAAAATCTTAATTACATAATTGGCACACGATCAATACATATAAGTGTAAGAATTTGGTCTCATGTACACTTTGAATTGAACTTGCCTCTGCTATTATCATGGAGGATTAGTCATTACGGTTGCATACTGTTGTATAAACAATTTGTTTTAAACTAACTCAGTTACAGCTACCCAGAGGGAGTTTAGTTTCAACACACGAACCTCTCTATCTAGTAATACTGTGTTACCTTGGGCTAAGAAATGGCATGGAGAAGGCTCTTGATAAAGGGGAAAGCCGTGTGGTTCCTATTCTTGAGAATGTGAATCGTGTGCAAGCCGCATCTTGCGAAGCCCAACAAAGTTAGCTTGGCAGTAGGCATAATTCTTAAAGCCTACTGTACTTCGGATCCTGCACGGTGTGCTAAAGAACCATTTGAACAAAACTCAGCTTGTCGAGGAATTGATAGCTAAAACAACAAGTTTTAATTTTTGATAGGAGTAGGTGACATAAACGACCTTGTGAATAACTATCCTGATATGAACTCTTTTAAAAAGGAGGTGCGTGCTGTATCTCGGCGCGTCTACAGTCATTACCTTAATTGCACCAGCTGACAACTTTTCCACCCACATACATGAAGCTGACAATTTTGTTCGTATATCTCACTATAAATATTAGCACCCATTCAAATTTCAAACTTCCTAATATGGTTCCAATGATTCGTGGTTTTGGACCTATTTGGACCATCTGCTGACATTAATTCACCACCCCTCGCCCAGCTGATAATGTTAAATGTTCAAACAATCTTTACATAAAAGTTTCTTGTTTCCTAAAATGATTTCATGTCACGATTATTTCCCCGTGTTTTCAACCCTCTGACGGTCATCCCCACCGCTACCTAGCCAGCTGACACCCCGTTTGTAACTAAGCGATATGGATACAATTGATGTTTTGATATAGCGAAACTTCCTAATATGGTTACGGGCTCCCGGACTATTAGGGTCGGAAGAGAACAAGAGTTGATCTAAAGAAACCTGATGTCGCAGACAATATATTGCGGTCTTTACCTCTTGTCAAGAGAACCTTAGGAAAGATGAAAGACAGGTACACTCATTATAATATATAGCGTCGTCTTTTTTATAATTGAGAATTATAAAATGTACTCGTTTTTGGAAGTACAAATATGGTAATTAAACACAACAATAATAACGAATATAATGCCATAAAATGCTGTTTTTATGTTCGTGTAATGATTTTGGATAAGTCCTAACATTATTTGTTAATCTGAACAAATTCCAGTCGCAGTTATTAGCTGGGTCATGGGCGTACCTAGCGAGGGGCAGGGGGGCGGCTGCCCCCCCCCTGGAAGCAAAAAAAAATTATTATACATTTTGTTGCTGGAATTACAATTCTTGAAATAACTATTTTAATAATCAATTGTATATTGAATGATCATGGTTTGCCCCCCCCCCCCCCTAGTTTTGATCCTGGGTACGCCATTGAGCTGGGTTCTATTTTATTTGCTTATACAGTATATGTTTTGTGTTATTGAATAAAGAGACCATTTTATCTGTTTTATTCGCATCTGTAGGGATTTTAATAAACAGCGTGTAGAACTTGGATTTATTTCTCGACTTCATCTACAGAGCAATGACTTAAGGAAGACTCAGACAGGAAGTGTATACATGACGTCATCCACGACTTCCGGCCCACCCGGACGTGGAACACGTTGTGCCGCGGTTTCTTATCTTCATCAAGTCATTTGCACAAATTACCACAAGTTGGAGTTCGGGTTAACGATGACGGAGATAAGTACGGTAAAGAAGTGTTTTGGTTTTGGGTTTTTCCCCTCAAAACCAATTTTGAGATTTTAATGAATTAACCAGTCTCATATAATATAGGTCTAGTCAATTGATTATAAGGGTGTTTAGGTCTATTTTCAAGCAAATTAATTTAATTACTTATACAGACTTAGATAAATACTAACTATTAAAAAAAATTGTTCTTACATAGGGCCTATGAATTTGTTTGTTACCTTAATATATTAACAGTTAACACCGGCTTAGAATATGTAAACTTCATAAAAACAACTCATTACAATTTAAATTGAACAGGTGATGCAAATTTTAAAATAACACCATTTTTACGATAATATTAGAATTTTTAGAGGTTTATCTCTTAATATAATTCCAGAAATAGAAGAGTAGTAGACTGTTTTATAACGTCTTAATCTATCATATGATTAGAGAATTTAACAGAGCAACTGTTTAACGCACTAATATGTAATGATCCAAAAGTCAGATAAAAACTTCAACAGTTATTTTGGATTCTTTTATTTTAAACAGGTTCTTATCAAAGCTATGTTATTTAAAAAATGTCCAACTTAATATCAAAAACTGAAATTGTAAAACGGAGAAAGGAAGGGGAATTTTATGTAAAAATACAACAAACCTCAAACTCAACAAATAACATAAAACCGAGCTAGTTGATTTTTGACCTGGTTCTCCTGGGTCATTTCCTCTTTTCTCTTTAGTAAAAATGTTGATAAAAATTCCATGAAATTGTAGATTATACTTTTATATCTTTTTGTCGGTAGACTACATCTTATCCATTAAGTTTTGATTTGTTAGGGGGTGATTACTTTTTGATAAGCAAAAATACAGATAATAGAGTACAATATAGCTTGTCTGTAGCAAAAGTAATATGATTACATTCCAATGTCAGCTATTTTCTAATTGATATCTATCGATTTTTTTTTTTTTTTTTAGCACTGTTCTATCTAGTACAATTGACTATATAAACATCTTATTTATTTCATTTTGCGGAGCAACAGTTCCGTGTATTTTTGTCAAAATGGCTTTTGATTGAAATTTTAGAAGGATTGTATATTGTATTTAAGAGCGGGTAGTTTGGTTCATTGGAAATAATTGTTTCGAACGTCCCTGTAAGATTCTAGTTTAGTTAAAAATAGTTTTATTGGGGGAGGGGATGTGAAAATGAGGCAGGAGTAAAACAAATATTACTGTGGTTCATTTTAATACGAACACTGATTTTTAGCAAATTAATGATTAACTGACTAAAAATTAATAATATCCTTTTGTATATTTTGAAGGCCAAATATTTAGTTGTCGGAATTAAAACATAATAGTACCCAAACAGATCACATGCAAACCAAATTAGGGACACCAAAATTTGAATAATTGTGGAAGTTAAAAAAATTAAGTAGACAGAAACGAAAATTGGAAAATTATTATAAAACTTTTTTAAAACCGGTTTATGTAAGAATGCGGAAAACCTGATTGGACTTTTATATCAATAAGTGTTCTACTTTTAATGTTACATCCCGACTTTGTATCCACAAAATAAATTTAAAGTATGAAACTGTTTGAAAATTATATTTATTGATTATTATGAACTAGTGTGTGCAATATTTATGTCAAGTGAAGTGATTCTGTGTATAGCGTATGAATACGTGGCAACGTAAGATGCGCAAATACGGGCATAACCAGATAGTCCTCCATGTACGGTGTTGTGAGTGTACCGTAAGCCAGATGAGGTGGACTGCTTAGTCTCTTGTCTTGACTGAGTAATAATTTAGAATTTGTTCTTATAAAGGTTTTTCTTGTTCATCCCATACAGATCTGATGATATTACAGGAGTATATCCTTATACTCACAACACCACCAAAGTCGATTTGTGTACAACACCACCAAATTGTTTGTTGCATGTTTTACATTTTTCATTACAGGTTTTTTTTTTAATTAATAGAAAAATAAAATCATAAATTGAACAACTTCAAAGAGCGATACGATCAGAAATAATATTGCTATATTCGATGTTAAAATATTAACAGTTACTTATGCTTTATTTGTAACTTAAGCAATAATATCTAATATCCATAATTTATTACAAATAAATGTATAAACCTTAGTTTTTTACCGAGTATGATTATTTGTTATGTACAACTTTATTTTTACTTCCTTATTCTAAATTGTAAATTGGGCCAATATTGTGTAAAAAGCTGCAGGCAAAATGAGTTCTACTATGATAATAATATTTATTTATTTCCTCAAATGAAACAGTTATTTGTTTCCACTGTAAGTTTCTAAAATAAAATAAATTTATAAAACAGTATTGTAATTGTACTAATTTATTCATAAAATATATGTAAATCAAAAAGTAACTTTTATGTATTTATTTAATAGTGGCAGTCTCATATCTGTTGTTGCATTATGACAATTCATTGTTCCTTGTCTATACAAGGAAGTACATCGAAATTTGTCTAATAAATACTCTTATAAGCAGTTTTACTTTGGAATCTATGCTAGAATTAATAACATGCTAATCTATGTGGTTAGTATTATTTTCAATGCAGAATATTAAAATAAAATGGAAACAAACAAAATGGTATTTGTAATATGAACTTGTTTTTAAAAAATACTGGTATAATAAAACCAATTCATTGGTCAAGAGTTCCGTTAATATTTTCCTGAACAAGAAAAGTACTTAACAAATATCTTCTACTTATCTCCCTTGGATGCTTTAAATATATGTTCATAAAATATCTCACATTACGGTTATATGGGCTGGAAGTAAAGTTTATTCCGCCAAAGAAATAGTTGGGCGGCAAATGAAAATTTGTAATTTTTTTTAGAAATGATATAGCCTTAAAAAATAGTGGGTACTCGTGATTTGCTCATACACTTCATATTTATGTTGACCAAATGTCAAATTTAATTAAAATCTGACTGCATTTGTGACTACTAGATCATATACAATTAAATTTTTCTTCTTTGTACGTTAAGCGATTAAATTTGCTATTTTTAACGATAATCCTGATATTTATTGCCATATATAGTACCTAATAGTATCAATAAATACATATATGCGTCTGCATAAAATGAGCTAGTGTAAGATTTTCTAGTAAATGTTATGTACAAAAACACAATTTTAAATGTTAGCAATTTTTATACGGGTTGAAGGATTTTTTCTCATTTGTGTCATTGGTCGAATGAATTTATGAGCTGAGATGTATCGAAATAATTTCAGTACTTTCTGAGAAAAATGAGCGACAGACAAGATAGCATGAAGTTTGTCCAAATAATTTAAAAAATCGAAGTTTATGTTGTTGTTTTTTGTGCGACTACCCACAGGGATAAAACAGGAGAACAACATGGCGTTCAATGTTAAAAGACTTTACTTCTGATGAATTTACTATTAATTTTAGATACACGTGTAAAACAAAAATATTTAAGTATACTCCAATTTATAAATTGTAAAAAATAATTAAGACGATTCACTATTTTCAACTACTAACTGTAGTTCAGTTTAACATGATGTTTTCAATCTAGTTCATAATATAATTATATCTAGGTAAAATTAGTATTTTTTTTACAAATGATAGTTTGGAGTTCGAACAAATTCATGCTGCACTTATTACATAAGTTTGTTTTTACATTTTGATAAGGAAGTTGTACGTTTGGTGATGGGTCCATAGCTCATTTTCGTTAGGTAGTGTGCAGCGATTCATACATATAGGATCCTGCTTGTGGATTAGGTACCAGCACACTCGGTTATGTGTGTATTGGGTCTACAAAATTTAGTTTCTGGTTCCGTAATCAAGTTTTTCTTTTCTAACTGATTGGCAACAGTATTCCATGCATGTGCGCTGTAAACAACTTGGATCTGTCATATTCCATTCTTTGAAGTCTCATCTAGCTATTGGAAATATATTAGGATAAAACTCGTGTTTTTATACATTCGAACAGTGTATATTGTCTGTTTCTTTGGTTATCTTTACAAACGCCTGAGCTGCAGCAGAAAACTTCAAATCCAGTAGAAAGTTTTTCCGGTTGTCAAAAATCGAAGTGTTGCAACAATCCACTCCTCCCCTCAGGGGATCACTTATAGTGTGTAAGGCTTGACAATCCCGAAAGACTTAAGCTCGATCTACACCTTTTCAAATAGTCTTGAGTTAGAGCCCTTTCTTTAATCTTTCCTATCAGATATCTCTTGACCAAATCTGGCGCAATGAAAGCATTCAAGGGCTAGGGATCTTTTTTTGTTTCTTCCCTTTTTTATAAGGCGATGGATGACTGAGAGGGTTTTGCATTTAAAAAAAAAAGGAAAGAGAACAATCCGCTCCATAGCACGAATTGATTTCTTCGCCCAGTTTTTGCAATCAGCGTTCGAACTCATTTTCTGACATTCTAAGAATGTTTTATCCTCTTTTTGCTAGTGATTTAAACGATTTACATGCGGGCATCTCTTTACTGCATCCAAAGTTTTCACTATTTACTATTTCCAAGTTTTTTACGTTTCTTCTTTTGTTCAATACCTTTAATTTATTTTGAACTATAACTAGAGCAGCGACTTCCCTCGAAGTGCTCTTATTGAATACGGGTTTCACACTGAAAAGGGAATCCTTCGATGTTAAACTTTGGTATAAATGGACAGGTTTCATCTGAGCTGTGGAGTTTGGGTGCGCAGTGGGTCTAGGCGTCAGTAAGGTGGTGGGGGAAGCGGCCGCCTCAGTCTGTGTCGGGTGTTGGTACTAACTTACTAACAACGATGTCTGCAAGACCGCTGGATCGGGGACAGTAGCCGGCGCTGACTGTTTCCCCTACAATACCTCAGTCCCCACGCGGCCTCGAACTATAAACTTTACCTCCCCTCCACGCGCTGGTCACAACTCAGATGTGTGGCCAGTGGCCAAAACAGTCATTCCTTGTTCTTGACCAAAATTCCGTAATCTAGATCCGAATCTAAATGTATGTATCGCTTTAAAAATGGAGAAGTAATTAAGTTTGTTATAGCTGACCCCTATGTCAGATTTGATAAAATAATTACATGCCCCAAATATGTTCATTTGAACGTTCTTTCTACGACCACTTTGTTCAAAACGTATAAAAGCTAATGTGACATATTGTTAGTTTAGACAAAGAAATATATCTTCACAAATGTTTATTTCTTAAGTATTTTGTTGAATAACTCACTTCTGGCACATTGTATTAAGAATTGGTATTGTTGTATTTGGCTTACAATTTAATGAAAAATTATAATTAGAGTAAATACGTCATGTACATTCTTCTTTTTGATCGATATTTAATCTAAATCTGTCTCCTTAAGGTTAATAATTAATGTCACAGAAATAGGGCAAGGAAACATTAATGTCAATCTTTGAGGTCAAGGTGAACATGGTCAACCAAATATGGACAGTTGCAGTTCCACTGATGTTTCATTAATCAGCGTATTGTACTTATTTTTGATCCTATATAACGTACAGTAGTTTGATTAATTATAAATAAGCGTGTTTTGGTCTTTCATCTGATAAGATAGTTTTTGTGTTAGGCCTTAATCATAAAAAACTCAAGATTCCAATTTAAAGTGAAAAGTTTTTATTGGAATTTCTAATATCAAAATTCTTGGAATACTCGATCCTTCACATTGAAGTGATTTTGGGCAAAAAAAATGTGTTTGTGTGTGTATTAAATGTTCTGGAGGTTGCAATTTGGTCCGATTTAAATAAAATCTGATATGACTTCTGTTTTTACAAATTAATTGACAAATTCGTTATTTAAAAAAATTGATCAGATTTTAAAATGGCGGCTGATTTTAATTTTTTAAAACAGGAGTTTTAAATCATATTTTTTTAGCTGAACCTCTCAGCTTTGAAATCTACATCTAATTATATCTAAATATGTTTTTTACAGACAAAAAAATTAGAGAAGGATTTATAGAAACTAAAATTGTTAAAATTAATAACCTCAAAATTATTAAAAAATAAACACTCATAGTCGATAATTTCGGTTGAATTTTAGTCAAATTTAGGAAATAAATTAGGTTTTACTATTCATTGAATATGACTGAAAAAAATACTAAAATTTGTAAATCATTTTTCGGTAGTTTTTTTCTGGAAACTATATAAAGATTACAATTCGTCTGTCTGAAACTGATGATCAATAATGTTAATTTTATAGTCGTTCGTAAACGAGGGGCCACGCAACAAAATTCACGCCTTATCGTGTTAACGTATTAGTTCAATGCTAAGTATTTGAATTTCTTATTTTGAATTTGACCACAAAGAATGGTTAAAGGAAAGTACCTGTGCACGAGTTGGAGTTTCAGGGGCTCACTTAAAGGGCTTGGCGATCCCGAGGGACCTTAGCGGGATCTAAGAACGAGTAGATAGATTTCCCCTTTGTCAAAAACCGAAGTGTTCAATCCGATCCTCCTATCAGGGGCTCACTTATAGGGGCTTGGCGATCCCGAGGGATCTTAGCGGGATCTAAGAACTAGTAGATAGATTTCCCCTTTGTCAAAAACCGAAATCTTTAATCCGATCCTCCTATCAGGGGCTCACTTATAGGGGCTTGGCGATCCCGAGGGATCTTAGCGGGATCTAAGAACGAGTAGATAGATTTCCCCTTTGTCAAAAACCGAAGTGTTCAATCCGATCCACCTTTCAGGGGTTCACTTATAGGGGCTTGGCGATCCCGAGGAATCTTAGCGGGATCTAAGAACGAGTAGAAAGATTTCCCCTTTGTCAAAAACCGAAGTGTTCAATCCGATCCTCCTATCAGGGGTTCACTTATAGGGGCTTGGCGATCCCGAGGAATCTTAGCGGGATCTAAGAACGAGTAGAAAGATTCCCCCTTTGTCAAAAACCGAAGTGTTCAATCCGATCCTCCTATCAGGGGTTCACTTATAGGGGCTTGACGATCCCGAGGAATCTTAGCGGGATCTAAGAACAAGTAGAAAGATTTCCCCTTTGTCAAAAACCGAAGTGTTCAATCCGATCCTCCTATCAGGGGTTCACTTATAGGGGCTTGACGATCCCGAGGAATCTTAGCGGGATCTAAGAACGAGTAGAAAGATTTCCCCTTTGTCAAAAACCGAAGTGTTCAATCCGATCCTCCTATCAGGGGTTCACTTATAGGGGCTTGGCGATCCCGAGGGATCTTAGCGGGATCTAAGAACTAGTAGAAAGATTTTCCGGTTGTCAAAAACCGAAGTGTTCAATCCGATCCTCCTATCAGGGGTTCACTAATAGGGGCTTGGCGATCCCGAGGGATCTTAGCGGGATCTAAGAACGAGTAGAAAGATTTTCCGGTTGTCAAAAACCGAAGTGTTCAATCCGATCCTCCTATCAGGGGTTCACTTATAGGGGCTTGGCGATCCCGAGGAATCTTAGCGGGATCTAAGAACGAGTAGAAAGATTTCCCCTTTGTCAAAAACCGAAATCTTCAATCCGATCCTCCTATCAGGGGTTCACTTATAGGGGCCTGGCGATCCCGATGGACTTTAGCTGGATCTAAGAACGAGTAGAAAGATTTTCCGGTTGTCAAAAACCGAAATCTTCAATCCGATCCTCCTATCAGGGGTTCACTTATAGGGGCTTGGCGATCCCGATGGACTTTAGCTGGATCTAAGAACGAGTAGAAAGATTTTCCGGTTGTCAAAAACCGAAATCTTCAATCCGATCCTCCTATCAGGGGCTCACTTATAGGGGCTTGGCGATCCCGAGGGACTTTAGAGTAGAAAGATTTTCCGACATACAGTCCCCCCAAGAAAACCATATCAGGAGGATTCTGAAGTTCATGGAGCTAGGAATGTGTAGTCACCAAACCATTTACTTTCCATTTGAAAATGCAACAACCCTTTGTGATCGACGTACGAAAGTGATAGACCGATCAAGTGAAGATGATTTCTTGATTAACATTCCTGTCTTGGTGGTTTTTATACAGATTGAAATAAAACTCATTATTCCATTAAAAAAAAAAGAAGTTTTTGTGAGACGACTACCACGAATTTGTGTTTGTTTTCATACAGTTTAAGCCAAAATGTATTTGAAAGTAACGACTTTGACTTTACTAACTAAGGATTACTGTAATCCTGTCTCATGTCAGTTTTAACTTATTTTCTAGAGAAGTTTCACTAGGAAAGCCATGCAAATGAGTCCTAAATTGCATTATTCTACTTGTGATTAATTAATCTGTTAAAGTGGTTTTCTATGTACATTTAGAATGTAATATTCAGTAGTATTTCAAGGTCACGGTTCCGCTACGAATACAAGTAATGGTCGCCTAAAAGCAAACAAAAGTACGGCCATGTGGACGTAACTAATCAATTTTATAACTCTCAGGAAAATAGGTTATAAGTCTATTTATTATAGTGTTTCGTCGATGTTAATAGTTTAATATTTGATCTGGAGGTATAAGGTGCACAAACAGTTTTCACTTATACATTTATGCGCATAATTCGTGCATGGAAAATTCACACACTTTTATATACGCTCTTACACAAAACCAAATACCAACTGTGCTCAAAGTTTAAGGGAGACGCTGATGTAAGATCTAAATTAAAATCGTCTTTAATTATTTTGAAGGGTTCATTTCGGTATTTCATAAAGTACTCTTCTTTTCTTTTACTTGTGATTTGGCTCGTTGGTTTAATCTATAAGATTTCACATTTCATCAAAAGTGGGTTGAAATATCTTTCGCAATAATAAAAAGTATACGAAGGATAAAATGTTGGTAGTATAATAATGAATAACGTTTAATTCTTAATTATTATTTCAGTTAGCTGAAGAAAATATTCGTGAGTTGCATTACAAATATTACATGTTAATTTATAAACACCACTTTTTTGCATGTCATCTATTTTATCCTTACAATTTAGTAACATTTTCCCTAAATTGTTTTTGCAGTAAAAAGCTGGTTTACAATAATTTTTCTTTTCTAATACATTCCCAACAGCATAGCTAACCTTACCAATATAGTTAATTCTACGCCATTTTGGTACGGTTTTAATAGAATCTACAGTTGGGAATATAAGTAATTTAGCATTATTTTTTAATTTAGTTTTTAACATTTTTTCTATGAAGTTAACATCATAACCATTATTTAAAGCAATTTGTTTATGTAAGTTAATTCCGTACAAAAATCGTTAACGGACATTGGAATGTTAATGAGACGATGCAACGTACTATGGAAGGCGGCCATTTTGTGACTAAAAGGAAGTTGTCAGTAAACGTAAGTTTCCTAAAAATACTGAAACTATGGTTACCATTTTCAATTTTTATAGTGAGGTCTAGAAAATTTATTTGATTTTGTAAACCGATTTCCATAGTGATTGATAGAATTGAAATAATTAAACAGTAGTTGAAGCTTGCGGTCAGATCCTTCAAATAAACATAAAACATCATCTATATATCTATACCCGTATTTAATGTTAGCGAACATTTTACACATTTCCTTAAACATTTTAGCTACAACATATGTTTTTTTCATGATTTATCGCTAATTGGAATTGAAAGTTTTTTTGAAATCGGTGCAGTAGTTCCCGAATTATAACCATTTTTTTCTACTGAAAGATAGGACATCCAAATATCGTAACACATTTTACGTATTTTCTTACAATTTTCAACGATAACATATATATTGTCAGTGAAGAAATTGATATTTTATTTAAACAGTAATAAATTGTAACTAGAATCTTTTAAAATAAATCTGTTCCCAATTAATAATTAAATAACAAGTTTTAATTGTTTAAATAACAACAATAATTTTCTCATTTCAGCGACAACACACATTTCATCAGTTGTAAGGTTGGAACAAAATTAAAACTATTTAGAATTATTAAAATTGTATGAGGTTTCAAAGTTATAGGTGGTTATAGTTTTTAAAGTGTGTTATTTTAATTTGAGTGGTACAACTGGCGTCAAACCAAAGTAGCTGATGTTGATTTTCGGAGCCCACGCTTGTCTCATTAGTATGTGGTATTTTGGCATACGAGTTCTATCAAGAATCTGTATCTGTTGGAGGCTAATGGTTACAAAGAGGCCCTCAAATGAAAAGAGTTTTCTATTCGTAAATAAATGTTATAATATATTTTTTTAATGTTCGTCAATTTAATTCACTAAAATGTCCTGTACTGTAATCAATTTAGCTACAAGGTAAAATAATCAATTCTCTAATACGCAAACCGGAGCTTCAAACACACTAAATAACATACTTAAAGCCGCTGGCAGAAAGTAGTGTTGCCAACATGACTCCTTTGCGGTGAGATAGGTCAGAGAGAAACAAAACGGCATAACTAAGTCTGAAAACACAATAAGATGAATCTTTCCACGCCCATGACAAACCAACTAATAAGGCTATATTCTTTAGTGTATACAAAAAGACATAAAACAGCAAATTAGCGAGTCTACTTGTCATGATAATGACGTGTAGTACGTTAGGAAAAGTAAAGCTGTCGTGTTGAGGCTACAGGATCTTTGAAAGAGACGAACTTTAGGAGTCAAAAAAGTGTTTAGGATAGGTTCATTCTTTTGGCAAAATTAACAGACAAGTTAAAATATTCATTATGTAACAGAAAAGTGTGATTTACTTTAATAAATAAATCGGTAATGCGTTGTCATTCAAGTACGCTGGATTATTCTCTTGCGTCATATTTGCAACAGCTGTGATCATTCTTTCTCATAGATGGTTTACAACACGGAGTTTCTCGGAATCACGTTATGTACATACTCTTACAGAAAGTTTTGTTTGTTTAGCTTTAAAGTGAAATCCCACCGCGGTCATCATCGCTTTAATAAAAACTGAGCATTAAATGCAACTCAACACAAAACCAACAACTTTTTTAAAATTAAGAAAATAAAGTGTAAGAAAAGAGACCATATCTTGTGGTATATGGTCGAATTCTCTAATATCTTCAGGACTTGAAGAAAACAAGAATTGGTCAAGAGAGACCTGATAAAGATGAAATAGAGGGTTATAACGGTAGACTAGATAATGAAAAATGCAGAACCAACTAGGGTACCTTGGGATAGCCACACTTGTGCTTATTATATGTCCCTGAGAGGTCTACTAAAGAAGTCCATTAGGGTTAGGTTGTGATTTCTTAGAGGCCAAAGAACAGGACTGGCATCCAGAAACCAATTATTGCGGGACAGTCAAAAATCAAGACTGTAATATGTAGCGCGCCAACTTGTTGAAAGATTATTGGCATGAATGTCTCTTTCAATTTTGTATGTAGACAACATACTGTCCAACAGTTCTTGGAATTGTTTGTTCATAAAAATATAAAGGAGATTTTACGCGATCGCACAATCCACACCACGTTCACTTTCGAGGAATACCGATCGTTTTCAATAATTTCATTTGATTACTGTAATTCTCAAATTATGCAGTTAAATGAAATGTTGCTTCATCGGTGAATATTACCAGCTATAAATAATTTTTTTTTGATTTTCAATTGTTTTCAACATTTAATGTACAAATTGAACTCGTTTATCTTTGGACCTAATTTGTTACCCAGATCCTAGACCTTACTTTTATTATTTATATTTCATTAAAAAAAAAAAAAAAAAAAAAAAAAAAAAAAAATATATATATATATATATATATAATATACTGTACTACAATACAATTTGAAAATGTCTATCAAGTAATTTGTCTCTCATATCTAAAAGTCACTTTGTGGTGGTCAAAATTTCTATACTTCAGTATATTTTAGACCTTAACCAGATCAAAAGGTTTTTATCTTCTGAGCCGACGAAGTACTGTAACACAATTGTCTAGAAGTTGTAACATCTCGACATTTTGGTGTAATGAAGTCTACCTTCATGCTTCTTTGCGTAGTTTTGAATTTTTTCAGGTTCAGTAAGTATCAATCCCAAAATCCTTATGTAAATTATCATTCCTGATATACCAAGGGCCATTAACTTGGTAAAACGTTATTTTGAAACCGTTATGTAATCAGTACATTACTTCTCTTGGTAGTACGTTACTTTTCTTCAGACTTGCACTACGTAATTCCATATCTTTTTTAACTTTTGTTTATATATTAACAATTTATTATACAACGACAATTCAAAATGTCTCCCAATCAGATACTGCATTTTCCTAAATCTGATATCTAATTCATGTTTTTTTATTTTACATATTCCATTTTAGTATGGCAGCTTACGTCATTTCTAAATATTTTGTGATATTTGCATTTGGAATGAATGTTCATTTATCTTTGTTGGAATGTAATCTACATTTTGATTAGTAACTTTGATGTGTATAGACTTTAATTCATGAAAATACCCACTGCTTGGTCTGATTCGTTATATTGTCTATAACACCTTGGAATTGAGCAGAAACCTCTTCCACTGTACTTCGGCTAATACAGAAGTATATTGTCTACAAAAGTTGTAATTGTTGCTTCTCTTGTTGGATATATCGTTTGGGTAGAATGTCCTAAGACACTTCCTTGTGATACTCTAGTTAAAATATCTTTTAGACCTGAGTAGTTGTCTCTTAATTTTTATACTAAAAAGCCATTATTGGCTTAATTATGGTATTATTGTTTAATTATTATTCAAACAGGATATTATAGGATTTAGGCAAACTTTATCCAACTTATAAATTAATATTTTATGGCAAAGTTTGTCAAAAGTTTGAGCAACGTCCAAAAATATTGTCGAATAATTTTTCCTAAATCCAAATTTATGATCTAGAACAGGGGTTGTCCAACTTACAAAGCCTGAAGAGCCAAACGTAAACATTGAAAGTGGTTGCGGGCCATATTTAGGGTTCCCAGACTAATTAAATTATTTTTTAAAATTTCTTTTAATTTTTCTATTAATTTTATTTTAATATTGATATTAATATTATTATTAATTTCTTAATTAAATTACAAACCAGCATATTTGGTATAAGTTTGTTTATAAATCTCCTTAAAAAGGAAGACATTTCAAAGTAATTTTATAATTTTTTAAAATCTAATAAGTTCTTGGGGGCCGCACAAAACGGCTTCGCGGGCCGCCAGTTGGACAACCGTGATCTAGAATCAATTTATTTTGATCGAATATAGGAATGAGTTCTAGACCTTATGTAGGATATTTTGAATAGTAGTCTTTTCAGAATTTCGAACTTAAAATTGGAAGTGAAATTGGCATTTTCAGGCTCCGCACACATGATTTTCTAAAACGTATAACAGTCTTGTGGGATGTTCATGGTCGTCCCGGAGATTTGAATTTTCCCAAAACCATGTGTTACTTTAAACTGTATAAACCAACGAATGATGTATTTCGCAACAGAGGGCTGTGTTCTATACGTTATCTGGAATGTGCGTTGAATAATTATAATATATTTAAACTCCTCTTATCATAACACGTACTGCGTAGCCATCTTGATTCCCCCCTATCTGGTTGACGGACACCACTATTATCTGTATACAGTAACTTGGCGTCTGGACCCGGACCGTCCCCCCTCGCTCCCTTCCTCACCCACCTGTTTCCGTGATGAATCACCTACTAGCGTTAACACTGCACTGTTTAACTCTTTTATGGGAGACACAATTTTAAATTTTTTTCAGCATTGTTAAAATGTTCAGGAAAATATAAGCAAATTGATACCAAACACGACACAAATGTATGTAAATAGTACGTAAACATGTAAATAATAAGTATGTGATTATGCAAAAAGTAGCTCTGTAAAGAGCTTTCTACTGGCGGCTTTTACAAACGGAATAGTGTCGTGTTTGGTATCAATTTGCTTATATTTTCCTAAACATTTAAACAATGCTGAAAAAAAAATTAAAATTGTGTCTCCCATAAAAAATTTAAATAGTGCAGTGTTAACGCTAGTAGGTGACTCATCACTAAAACAGCTGGGTGAGGAAGGGAGCGACGCGGGGGCTGGGGCGGTTCCGGCCGCTCGCAGGTAGCCAAGGGTTCAGACGCCAAGTTACTGTTTGCAGACTATAATACATCTGCACATGGATTGTGCCGTCACAACAATGATGTTTATATTAGAAATCTGGAGACCTTCCGTGTTTGTGCTCCTCTCTATTTGCACATGAAAATAATAGCAACCAATAAAATATAAGATAAAAATTTCAAATCCATAGCTTTAAAAAATAAACTAGCCCACGTACGAAATTGTATACATTTCTGTAAACATTAAATTGAAAAGCAGTGGAAACGTTTAAAGAACGAGTTCTATTGTTTAGCTCGCGTAATATCTCTACGGTATATAATTAGTCGTGCGTGCACAATACGCATCTGGTTGTAAAGGATATATTTTTTGATGATGTTTTCTTTCACCGTTACGAAATAGACTGTCCACCGGAATATAGTCAATAATGTACTTCACCAAATTAAGAAATATATCCAGCTCATTGTTACACGAATTCACTTTTCTTACTAGACCATTAATATTATTTTTACTAGCCGTTAATATTTTTGTTTCTAAACGCGCATCTGTCTTTTAAAAGTTAAAATAATTCCGTTAAGTAAATAAAACAAAGCAATGCAAATGAAAATCAGTTTGTAATGTAATAATAGGGGTTATTAAAAAACTAAACTAAACTCCGTGTAGCAATAAGTCAGTGATCGCATTGGCCTACTCAGTCTAGGTTAGTGAATCAAAATTCACATCGCCATTGTTTTAGCTTTTTTTAACTTGAGTTCCCTAACAATTAAAGCTTCCATTTATCTCACAAACGTGAGCCAACACCGTACATGTTGAAGCCCCCCATCGCAAACCCGGACCTTCTCACGCGGAGCGAGAAGACTAACCACTAGTCATAGGAGTTATTTAGTCAAACAGAATCGCAATTAAATTTTATCACCAACACGTCACATGGTTGAAATTCAATAAAATTGAACATCGTAATAAAGTTTTTAAAAACAACAAAAAATCGCAATACCTAATTTGTTTGTAAAAACTGATAGACGTTTTATATGAAAAATGTGTTTTAAAGTTTGTCCAGCCGCAATTCTGGATTGAGTCAACGGAGTTATTTTGCCTTAACTACTTATTAAGACCTTTAAAATTATCTATCATACAGACCTTCTTTATCATTTAAGATATTTCAATTGACCCCCCTCCTCTCTCCAGTTCACTTCAGAGAGGGGATTAAAAAATTATATCAAAAAGTAGAGTCTCTATCCAAACTAAGATTCCTACAATTTAGATTTTGTATTCCAATTATGAACAAAAATATGAGGGAGGAGGTGTTTGGAACTTTATGATCCCATACTATTTATATAAATTTCTTCTAAGGAAATACCAACAGGTTATAAATATTTCATGTTGTTTATAAACTATAGGAAAAGTAAACAAAATAGTAGGTCTATAGAGAATTTTTTAGCATAGGTCTACATTTCGTTTAATAAAATTTATAGCAAAATATATACATGAATCCTTTTTCCTTGTGCTTGCATGAATTTTAATAAACGAAATATAATCTAAAAAGTTGTGAATACTCTTGTTTTTACTATAATTTATATACAAGAAGAAATGTATATACAGTACCTTATTCCAGCAGTATCTCAGTTTGGGGGAATTCGAAATAACAACTGAAGATTGTATATATATATAACTCTCGTTTATGGACTAAATAGCGTTTGTAGAGTATGTATATAGATTCCAGAAAATATAATCCAAGCACAAAACTGCTCCGAGCGTATTTAATTAACTGTAACCAATTAGTTAAGGAAGTTTTAAATATAGAATGTCTGATATGTCAATTGACAAGATACAGGCTATGAGTCATAGAGTTTATCTAACAAAGCTTATTGACTCAATGGCCTCTCCCTCTTAAGATAGACTCTTTCCTGTGTGATTAAGTTAAGGAAGGGACTGGGTTCAAAACATATTTATTGCGTATTAAATGTAGAAGAAAGAGAGTAATTCGGTAGCACATTTAAGAAAAAATACTCCAGACTATGAGCATATATCTTAAGTTGTTTCTTTTTTTTTTTGTTAATTGATTTTTTTTTTGCCATCACAAAACTAAAACTCAAAATTACGATTTTCTCGAAATCGGTTGCAACGAAAAATTTGGATAAAACGTAGTATCCAAGGACCCAGCTATAATATATTTTTGGTCATTATCTCATCAAAATATCATTTTAGGAGTTATAAGTAAAAATTAAAAATCGTCCGTGGAACTGAAAATCATCTCTTCGATTTCGATGATCGAAAATCGAAAAAAATAGATTTTTGATGTGTTGTCCGTTCGTCAATGTTGTAAGCACGATAGCGGGCACAAAAATTAAGATAGGGGTGTGTTATTTGGTATAAGGGACTATAGTGTGCTATATCTTTGTCTATTATATTGGTTGATAACCTGACAGATTTGTTGTTTACTTTTGATACAGAACTGAAATTTTGTTTTGTCATGACGATGAATTCTTTTTGTTTGGTTAGTATTTAGTTTTGGAGAATGGTGTGTGAGAACGTTTGTGCCAAATTTTTGTTAGTTTTATTTTACATATCTTTGTCTATTATATTGGTTGATAACCTGATAGATTTGTTGCTTACTTTTGATACAGAACTGAAATTTTGTTTTGTCATGACGATGAATTCTTTTTGTTTGGTTAGTATTTAGTTTTGGAGAATGGTGTGTGAGAACGTTTGTGCCACATTTTTGTTAGTTTTATTTTACATATCTTTGTCTATTATATTGGTTGATAACCTGATAGATTTGTTGCTTACTTTTGATACAGAACTGAAATTTTGTTTTGTCATGACAATGAATTCTTTTTGTTTGGTTAGTATTTAGTTTTGGAGAATGGTGTGTGAGAACGTTTGTGCCACATTTTTGTTAGTTTTATTTTACATATCTTTGTCTATTATATTGGTTGATAACCTGATAGATTTGTTGCTTACTTTTGATACAGAACTGAAATTTTGTTTTGTCATGACGATGAATTCTTTTTGTTTGGTTAGTATTTAGTTTTGGAGAATGGTGTGTGAGAACGTTTGTGCCACATTTTTGTTAGTTTTATTTTACATATCTTTGTCTATTATATTGGTTGATAACCTGATAGATTTGTTGCTTACTTTTGATACAGAACTGAAATTTTGTTTTGTCATGACGATGAATTCTTTTTGTTTGGTTAGTATTTAGTTTTGGAGAATGGTGTGTGAGAACGTTTGTGCCACATTTTTGTTAGTTTTATTTTACATATCTTTGTCTATGATGGTTGATAACCTGATAGATTTGTTGTCATTAGAACTTTAATTATTGTTATTATTATACCATCGGTGGAGTTCAAATTTGTGTCATCTGTTCTTATTATCCGATACTTTACCACTGAGCTACGGAATTTCTACAGAAAGAAACAAAAAACTGACTACTTCTACTAACCTTGCTTGCTGTATTCGTAAAATGAATATCATTGAAAGATTATTCCCCTTTAATGGCAGTATGTTTCTGAATATATAACCACACGAAATAGAAAATGAAAGTTTGCTGGTGGTATGCGATATTCGAAATTACACCACGGTAGTCTTCATCGAAAATTCTCCATAAAGTACTATTATTATATAATTTCGATATTAGAAATAAAGTTATTACCACAATAATTTGGGTGAGATCTGGCTTTGGGCTGGTTATATTCAAATTGGCATCAATCATGCCATAGAACCTGTTTTACGGACTAGCACAGAAATGTGTTTCGTAATAAACATACTTAGTTTACGTTCACAATTTGTATCAGAGTTTTACCAAAAAATGTACAATTATTGGTTTTTAAAATTGTTTTGATAAATTTGTTAATAAAAAATTCATATTTCTATTTTTGTTAATTTTTGATCGCACCTTTTGCCCGAACATTACCATACTGAGTAGGTATAGCTATATAGTTTTATAGATAACAGCTAAAATGCTTATACCCCTTTCATTATCTTTCTTAATTTCAGAGATATTGTAGAAATTCTTGTTTTCATTGTGCTGTGACAACAAAATATAAAACTTGATCATTTCATGATAGCTTTCAATTCAGTTTTGTTTTTATGGATGGGTGTGTGAGAAAGTTTGTGCAGTGTTTTTACAAAGTTTATTAAAAAATCGTTTTCTATCAATACATTTTAACGGAGTTTACGTTGAAGCAAATCAGGTTTAATCAAATTTGGTTTAAAGTGATACGGATGCATTTCTATACATAGTTTTCTCTTATAAGGAAGAAGTTTGCCTTTTTATTTTCTCACATACGTAGTATATGGAACTTTTGTGAATAATCGAAATCGAGTTTGTCGTGGAAATGTTCGTCTTGAGGCTGCTTATTGTTTTTAGTGGATGTATGAAAAAGTTATTGCAATGTTTCTGCACATTTCGTGTCATCTTTTTTGAAATGGTTAATATTTCGATTCAGAGAAGGAAAAATAAAAATACAAAGACAGGTTAGGTTAGGTTTAAAGAAAATAAAATTTTTGAGATATTTAGGAAGTCGTAATTTTTGCGAAACTAAGAGATAATATGACAGCGTGTACACATAAGCTGCGTTTCGGATCATCTTGTTTGAAATGGTTAACTTTTTACAGATTTATTTGTGTATAGGATGTGAATGTTTGCTTAGGATGTTTATTCTATTTCTCTCTTTTGGTCATTTATTTTTTTAAACGCCGCATAATGACTATCATTCAATTGTTGAATACAAATGGTATGACTGTTATGAAGACAGACAGCTGGACGTGGCATATTGCTCAACCTAAACAATGATGTAACATTGCAAAACATACAACACAGTGTTTACAGCTTGAGGCTTTGAATTCCAATAAGATGTAACCATCTCCCGGAATACTAACTCTGCGAGTTCAAGGATTGAAGCTATGTCTGGCCATTTTATTGATGCCAAGACCTTGGGATTTCGAGCAATAATTAATTAAAGCAGAGAGTAATCGTAACTTTTTAAACAAAAGTATTTCTTTGTATTGTATTTATTATCGTGTGCAGTAAAATTGCAGTACACTTCAAATGAAATAAAATTTTTATAAATAATAAACTGCCCATGCAGTTAATACAATAAATTAAACATACTGATATAACACGTCTTCTTCATCTTTGAAGCTCTACAAACTTTGTGGTTTTTTACTTTCTTCATTATCCCCCTCCACCCTCTCTCCTACTGCGTATCCCCGTGTTTTGCAGCTCTCTTTCCACATCTCGTATAAATGGTCTCTTCAGCCTCCCATATCTCGCACCATAATATATAACCACTTGCTTAATCAGATCCTCTTCACATGCTCCAGCAAACTGATCCTCCTTGATTTTATAAATTCACAATCTACCCTCCCAGCAGCATACCGTTACAGGGAGTTGCAAAATCCTCCACTGTATTCTCTCAATTTCAGTGCAAAAACTTTCAATGCACTTATATCGAGAGATGTTAACACCTAAGTTACAGCTTCCGTACGTGACATCTCGTCGGATCAAGGTTAAAAGACATCGATATATTTACTACTCTGAATAAAACGCCCATTGGCTCATATAACTGCAGATTTTTTTTTTTTTTTTTAATTAACCAAAAGAACTGTCTATTTCAAATATTGTTTTACAATTTTAAACCAACGTGATTACACTTGGCGTTCAAATATTTTGAGTCTATGAATCAGACTATTTCTCTCAGCATGGAATATCCAAGCCTGATTGACACCACTCTGATTGAATTTAAAAAATAATAGAACGTTTAAAATATAATGCTAGGTAGTGTTAAATGAGCAACACTTGTGGAAACCTAAATCGCCAAATGAAAGAAAGGTAAAACTTTATTTTAACAAAGCGACATTTCAATGACTTAGTTGTTACATGTCCACCAACCTTGTAGCACTAAACTACAACGCTTTTGGTAACCTTGTTTTTGTAATTCAGTGCCACAAAACTTTATGTACATGTAAACAACAGACGCATTAGTCATTGAAGCTTTGTTTCGTTACAAATAAACTGAAAAAATATTATCCAGTTTCCAAATTAAATACCGTTACAATCAACACATTTCAACTACATTAGATTATTTACAGATATTAACAGTGGAGAAAGCAATTTATAAAATGAAATTCTGTATCAAATCTCTATTGGATTAATTAAAAATAATTTTAGTGATTTTAGACCAATATGGATCTAAGAGTAAGTAAGGAATAGGAGCTCATTTTTATGATGATAAAGATAGAATGGAATTGGTATTTTTAGACAGAATAAATTAGCATCTAGTACCTTTGCAGAGCTATTTGTCATTTCAAAAGCTCTAGTAATATTGAACAACACCAATTTTTTTTAAATCAGACATTCGTGGAACAATAAAAAATATAAACAATCTAGTGAAGTAGGCCTATATGATAAGGGTGTCTGGTACAAGCGGATACAACTGACTTCCACATAGATATCATGGTTTCAAAGGTCAACTTTAATTAGACATAATGTAAGTCTACTATGTAAGCTTAAGTGTGGTCAAGCATATAATGTTGTTAGACTTTACAAAGATATTCAACAAGATGTAAACAAGTATCAAAATAAACATTAGAGCATATTCTAATATCATGCCCAGCATATAATAGAGCGGGGAAAACTCATGTAAAGTTAAAAAAAAATCTGTTGAGGAATTAATAGAAATCAAAAGCGCGTACCTATTCGTGGAACTCACTGTATAATAAAGCTTTGTAGTCATATTGTATAATTCCCCATTTACTTCAAATTGGAAAAAAAATCAATATTTAACCCCCCCCCCCCTAAACCTACTGTACTTATTGCTTTGTTGTAAGCTATATTGTCTAGGAAATCTATGCAATTAGATGTTGAACGTTAAATTATTTTATAAAATCACAATTCCTTACCGATATGTACAAGGTTGGTTGTTTTATTATAATAATATTTTTTTCAGGTGCAGATTTGTGACATCTGTTTTGGAGAAGGTGAGTCATTTGATAATGATCTTGTATTATACTTTTATTTTCGTTAAAACATACTCAATTGTCTAAAATAAATCAGTTTTATGTAAGATTTAATGAACACATGTCAGTTGTTACAACTTGTTCTTTCTCTCTGATAAGATTTGTCATTTATACTCGAAACGCGTCAAGCAATAATGATAGACGAATGGGATGAAGCAGATGCATACACTCAATCGTTGTCCATGTACCAGTCATCTCAGTTATGACTAACGTTGTCTTTGTTCTGTTTTAAAGGGCTCATTAGTGAACGTTCCGGACAGATTAACTAATTAGATGAAGTCATTATAGCTTAATTATTGGAAAATATAGGTTATGTTATAATCTTAGTCCAAGATTACCTACTGTAGTCAGTGGTTCCAGAACAAACTAAATCGAAAAATTCAAACAAAACTTTTATTTATACTGTATATTAAGTTAACTAAACTATCCTTTCTATTCTAAACATGGCTTTCCTTTATTTTTAGTAGCTCAACATTCAAGTTGATACGCTGACATTAAAACTTTTATATATAGACTTGACTTCGACCATTATTACGTTCTGATAATAAGCTGCACATTTAACGAAAAACTTAAGTTTTGATTCTCGTATTGTGTTCAAATATTAGTGAACCCTAACTTACATGTTAAATTTGGCTGAAATTAAACTGAAATTCCGACTACATAAAGATGTTTTAGATTGGTGACGTTTTCTAATTTTGAGATTATGTTATCTATAATATTATATAAAAATCTAATGCTTCTGTCTGTCTGTGTGTGTGGGGGGTGGAGTGGTGTGTGTGTGTGTGTGTGTGTGTGTGTGTGTGTGTGTGTTACTCAATCACGTAAAAACTACTGGACCCATTGAGCTGAAATTGTACATGGACATTCTTAGGGTCCCTGGTTAACACATAGGCCTATTTTTATATAGAAATTCCATCAGGGCACCGCCCCACTGGCCTTGAAAACTCCCTTAACACTTAATTATCAATTTGAATATAAAGCACAATACGTCAACCTCGTACGAAGGACGGGTACTCTGCCAATTAACAATATTATTTTAGTAATAACTTTATTTATTATCGTAAAACACACGCAGATTTTAAAGTTACACAAAATGAACTACTTAGATCTTTATGTAAAAAGCTATTATTAAAACACATTTATTAAAAATTTATCGATCAGTTTTTCTGCTTAACAAACTTGTCCAATTGAGTGAAGTACACCAAATTTAAGCCAGAACAGTTTAAAATTGCTATCCCTTTAGCATTTACTAACATTTTACAGTGAGAAAAATAGTGCCAAATTATTCTACTGGGACATTTCATGACCTCAGTTGTCACCGTTTCTGGGAAGGTGATCACTATAATATATTAAATATTTTCTATTTCAGATATTCGCTAAAAAAACCAAAGTACATTTGGCTAGTTGCATAATTTTGTGTTATGTGTAACTAATGTCTTATCTGTACTATAATGACAACAAGGCTGATAAAATGACCTTCCTTTTATATCTAGGAAACGTTGTTTCAAATAAAAAATGACTGCAAATATAAAAATGAAACTAAATTACCTCGTTAAGATTTAAATTAGTAATAATTTGTTAGATGATTGTGTTAATGATATGTAATCTATAGCACAGTCACTACAAATTAGTGAAAGCTGATATTTGATTATGAATCCATTTTTGTAGGTCTTACATGACATCAAAGTACAGGGGGTGCTCATATGTAGGTTAACAGTTGAAATATGTAATTGTTCATAGTTTTATGACAATATTTCATTATTTAATAACAGATTATCAACAATTGTTTACAAACAGTTTAACTTCTTACATGTTAAACTGACGGCCATCTTGATTTACGTAATTTTGCAGTTTTTCTTGAACACGACGGCAAAGATCTTTGTTATTGTCAGTTTTCAAATCTTCCTTAGTCTGTGTTAAGCTGCCTTGTAAATGCCGTTGCGGGCGAAACCATGGTCGGCAAGACTCAATAAAATTGTAGAATTTACTAAATATTGTGTTTGTTTTTTCATTATTTTTTCATCCTTGTTATTGTCGATTTCATGAAACGTGTCAGAGATGAATCGTTATTGTTGGCTTCCGAGAAAACACTTTCTCTTTGACGAACCCCCAGAAGGAAAATCCACGGGTATTAAATTAAATGATCTGGAGGCCAGTAATTCTCGAACAGAAGTACTGTAATGGGATGGGGCGACGTCTTGTTGAAAAATACCATCATTGGTGAAGTGTTGTTTGATTTCAAGGATAATTATTGCTTTGAAACATTACCTTTGACCGTTAGATACTGGGCCAAACACACCGTTACGGGCCAAGCCACATAGACTATGACCTCCGGGTGGTTTTGCTTTTCAATGGTTTCATGGGTTTAACTTTTGAGTGAACGCAGTTCGCCAGGTTTAAAGCTCCACTTTCTTTGTAACACCTTAGTCTGACCATAATATCTTCATCTAGATTCCATTTCCTTCTAATTTCTTTGCCGTATTCTTTCAAACTTATTTCGCAGTATGTAAACTGAAAATCTGTTTTGGTTGAGTACCAAATGATTCCAGTTAGTACGATCAGTTTTAGCTTTCTCACATTTTTATTATTTTTTCGGAATCCACTTTCGTTTCTCAAAACTTAGATTTCCAGTCATTAAAGAAGCCTTGAACTAACTGTAAGTTTTAAATGATCAATCATCAAATAATGCATAAACAAAACAAGCTGTTACATTTAATTGTTGGAAGAACATATGAAATGTAAATTATTGCCTCCAAATAGGCCTTATAACTCGTTAACTATTTGTCAGATTTGAACTAAATTTTATAAAAAAGGAAACTATTAGTTGCTTTATTTGTTTTCGCTTTTTCATAACATTGTATTATCAAAACCAATCTGAAATCAAATCGTTGTTTTGGTGATAAATTTAAAATAGGCCTATCTTTGTTTTTGTGAAATCCTTAAAAAAATTAATAATTAAAGATAATTTTATAGGTATTTTTGGGGGAATGTTGATCAATGTTTGTCAGCAAAAGGAAAATATACGGTATGCATGCACATTTATCCTACAATATATATATTTATAAGATTTAATTAGATGCGCTTAAAATTGAAATTTGTTTCATTTTCTATCTTTCTGAAGCAAATTTTAGCTTATATATATAGTTTGGATGGAATATTATCTTAACAATTTTAATTAAATTACTAATTCATCTTTATAGCTTATTCATTCTGAATTTAAAAATTCAAACAATGGTGATGTTTCAATATGTATTTGATTCTCTGACATGCAAGTAGTATAGAGAACTCGTGTGATGGGTCAAAAAAATCGATGTTGTGTTTTCGAGGATATATCTGTTTTGAGTTCCATGCCAATTAGTTTTGGGAATTGTGTCTGACTGCAGTTTTATGAAGTTTAAAGGAGCGGACCGATTTTTATCAGCTTTGGTATCTTAGCATATTTTGGCCATATCTTTTTTTATTATACACAAATATTTTAAAACAAAACATAAAATTTAGTTTTATCAAAATAGACTTTAACGATTGTGATCAAATTATGTTATATTTTGATTAAAATATGTTGTGGATGTGTGTATGTTGAAGTTTCTAGTTTCCTTAGGTTAGTATTTGGTTTTGTGAATGAATGTTGTGAAACTTTGTTGAATATTTTTGCATCGTTTTGAAACAAATGGATATGCATTTAGCAGGTTTAATCCTCTTGACCATTGGAACAAAATATATTTCTAGTTATTTACTCGGTTTATATCAGCTGCTTAAATACACCTTTACTTTAAATCAAGGCGGGAAGTTTTATAAAATAGACAAGATAAGTGCATAGAATACTGTTTTGAGATTAGAGTACGAAGCACACGGGTGGGTGATTTTATAGAAATAAATGTCTCGACAAAGTTTAAACGTTTTCTTTATTTGAAACCACGAAAGTAGGAGACAGGAGGAAAATACATCCCCTCCTCAACTAAAGAAATAAATTCAGCAGATACAGTAATTGCGTTTAGCATTTACTTATTTCAATATGTAGATATGTTTTCCTTTTCTGCTTTATTTATACAAAATCGTATCGTGTAATTATATCTTATATAGTTTTTGCTTCAAATCATTTGTGAAGCTTCTAAACAAATGTGATAATATACGGTTTTTGTTGAAATTATCCAGACTAATTCATAAAGGCAGATTGCCACATAGTCTAAAATAAAAGCCTTAAAATTAAGTTTTTTAGTCTAAATTATAAAAAAAACAGCAGAAAGAATTTGATGAGAATTATTAAAACTCCACCCAAGTAGCCTATAATTATCCCGTCCCCTCCCGAATTACATTTCTTGCTTACGTTCCTGTACGAGAGGATGGCTGATTGACGGCGATGTTACATTTTGTTTATGCTGTTACCATTATAATTTTCTTTAGTTAAAATTTCTTTCATGAAACTTTTTATCAACCACATTATTATATAAGTTTGTAATTAAGTTTAAAGACAATTCAAAGCACGTAGCACAGAGATGTACAAAATACTAATTTCCATTGTTGGATCTCTAAAATATTCCTACTGCAACCGTCCTCAACATATTACACGAGACCATTCAATTGAACGCCCAGAACAGATTTCAACTTCTTTCATATTTATATATTACCAATTTTTATTATATTTTCTTCAAATTTGATGTTTATTTGAAGAGTGATTGAAACCTGTGTGGGCGCTGTTTTATTTAACAGGCACAAAAGTTACAAAGAAATTTTAAAAGGTAACAATAGAATTTTTTCCAATACGGTGACCCGTTCGTTTTCTTATAGAAACCACCATTTTTTATGGCGATTTTGAATATAGCGCATTATTTTATGACTTTTTAATTCTTGGGTATTTTTCTGTATATCCCACCGTTTAGAAGCTACAGACACTTAAATGTTTCAAAATTTTGAAATTCAAGCATTTCCAAACGATTTTTTTTAAAACTTAAATTCAGGTACAATTTTATATAGAGCTATAGAGTAAAATATGTTATTTTTATTTGTTCTGTTAGTTGGGAAATAACACAATTATAGATAGAAAATAAAAATCATAATGTTCTGGTAATTGTCTAGAAAATCCACTAGCTTACACCAGCGTTTTATTATTACTAAATGTGATACATTTAATGCATTTAAGGACAAATTGTATTATTAAGCAGTGTTAATACCTTTCTTTCGGTTGTAATATCTTAATCACAAGATCTAATACATGTAGTAATAATTAAGAACTAGTGTAAGCCACTAGGTGTTCAACAAAAAAAAATGTATGATTTTTGTTTTCTATCGATAACCTATATAAAAAATAAATAACAGTAGTGTTATTATACCTTTTCTCTAGTTCTAGTTAAAAGTTCACTTGAATATAACTTTGAAAAATAAGAAAAATCATCTCTGGAAAATGTTGGATTTTGCGAATTTTTGAAACATTTAGTAGCTTTTAAACTGTTGGGGATATAGAAATTACCCGAGTACAAAAAAGTCTTAAAATAAATGGAGTTTCCTATTAGAAAATTTACGAACTGGCCACCATTTTGGAAAAATGGTGGATGATATAAACCATTTGGTAATATCTAGTTTTAACTCAAGAAAATACAGAGGCGTAACCTTGTAACTTTTGTAACTGCCCGTTTCAATCACTCTGTATTACCATATATTGTTTTACACTAATTTGGAAAATTTCGTCTATAATCGGTTCGTAATTCAATTGTAGTATATTTTAGAGTTTTTTCTTAAAGCTTATAGTGTTCGGGTTTAAAATCTGTATCCAGTATTGTAAAAAATGATTTTCTAAGATTAAAAAAAAGAGTTATTGTTAACAAATAATGTATCTTTCAACAACATAACCTACAAATTATAAAACAGAATTAGTAATAATCTCGTAGTAGTTGTAGTTAAGATTGGTACATGAGATATGTTTTATTGTACATTGTGTTCCACGACGGTATTTACATTTTTAAACAACCACCAAGTACATCAACCAAAATGTAAGATTTTTTTTTCATACATATTGGGAAACATATCCAAAAGTCTACCAACAAATTTTACGCTGATATTTGCAATAGAAATAAAATGGCGGCTGTTGACAGCGAATTATGGTTTAAACGATAACAAGCAATAAAATTACTTTTTATTCTTTTATAGACTTTAATAACTTTTTAATTTAATTACCACAATATAACAAATAATAAAAGTTCTTTTTTTATGATAAAACACGTTTCTTAACAAAAAAAAAAATCATTCAAATTGAAACCCGTCTACTGGTAGCATTGAAGAAAAAAAGCCTCAAAGGCATTCCTATAGTTGTAAACATTTCGTCCTCGATTAGCCTTTAAAAATACTCATCGGTATCTATGTCGTGGGAGTAAACCTTTTCTTTTAGATCCCCCCCCCCACAGAAAAAAGTCACAAACTGTTACGTCCTGTGATATAGGCAACCAGTTCAGAAAATCGCTTCCTCTTCCAATCCAACGACCAGTCAACTGAGAGTCTAGTAGATTTTTCATTTCTCGAGCATAGTGTGGCGTGGCTCCATCCTGATGAAATATGCCAGTCTGAATTTCTTCGACGGTTAAAATCAGAATAACGTGAGTGCTAAACACTTCATGATACCTAAGCCTCCATTGTCCTCTCAGAAATTTCGTAGGAAAGAACTCCATTAGCTGACAGTGCTGCCCAAACTGTAATGCCCTTTAACCTAAGTTTCTTTTCTTCTGCAATATAAGGATATCTAGTATTATAGTAGTTAACATTGTGTCTACTTACTAAACCTATCGATAAAATGTAGACTCGTCTGAAAACACCAAACGAAGATGGCATTCATTGTCAGTCACGTAATTTTCAAACACTTTGGAACAAAATTCCTCTCTTCTGTCTGGGTCGTCTTCAAGAATCCGTGTACTCTGTGAGCTTTGTAAAACTTCACACCATGTTTCTAGATTATTCTATGTACTGTAGACTTAGGCACACCAGTGGTTAAGGATACTTTTCGAACCGATGTGGGTTTACTAGGAGACTTTAAAATAGCAGCACGCACATTTTCGGCCACTTCTAAGTCAGGTGGCTCCGGCGATACTTTTTCTGTACACTTCCAGTTTCAAGTAAGAGCTTCCTCCACTTTGCGTTGGACATGACTGAGGGAGGTTCAATCATAGGATACGTAGCTTGAAATATTCTTTGTGCTTCTTTGTCATTATTAAATGATAGATCAAGCACAGCACAAAACCTTCTGCTCTATCGTAAACAATATGGGAAAAAGCTAGAACAACCTAGGTTACGTTTGTTGCCTAAGAGAACACAATAAAAGTTGTCAACAATGCAATGACCTGAAATAAAAAGAAACAACTGTTTGTTTTAAAATAACCAGCTGTTTAAACATTTGGAGCTTGAATGTTATTTTGTTCTCCGGCGGCAGGCGCTGTCGTTTAAACTGCATTTCTATCAACAGCCGCCATTTGATTTCTTTTGCAGATATCAGCGTAAAGATTTGTTGGTACACTTTTGGATATGTTTTCAGTATGTATGAAGGAAATCTTACAATTTGGTAGACACATATTTATGTACTTGGTGGTTGTTTAAAAATGTAAATACCTTCGTGGGACACTGTATATTTATTACTATACAATCTCCTTTATTATGTTTGTTCGGCAAATTTCAAATTCTCGGTAGTTTGAAACTGATTTTTTTTCCCGGAAGTTTCTTCTTATCCGTACCACAAAAAAGAGAGTATGACTCTTGTCTGAGGTAGAGTGGTTGCATATATAAGTAACAAATCAATATGTTTAATATGGTTGAGGTATAAAAAAACCTCTAATTTTTTACTGATACTCTCTGAACGAGCAGCTATATAGGGGTCCAAAACAAAACAATAAGTTTAGTCGTAGATAAAACATTAATAATTTTTCGCAGTGTAAAGTACAAATTGCTTTCTTGTGCCGCCTGTATTTAAAATTACTACTAATGATGCATTATTATTTGTCCATTGAAATAGCAATTCTAATGTTTCTGATATTCAAATACTGTTCAATTCGACCCAGCGTTTTAGAGAGAAAAAGAAGATACATTTTTATCATGATACTTTCTTCCCTCTCACTTTTAGAGAAAGATATAATATAGTGTTTCGAATTTGCAATGTTGTATTGATTTTGTTAAATTCGCTTGCTTAAGCTCACAACATCTCAATTTTGATCACTTAAAAGTATCGTTTTATTTCTTCTTTGAGTTTTATACCACGAAGTAAAAAGATTTACTCGTATTTGTTGACTGTATGTAGCTGAATAATTCTAGAAAAACTGGTTTTCCTATCATCTGAGCAACACATTAATAGCTTTATGGAATAAATTAAAATTTATTATCATGCGCAAGTAAAGGAATGTACGCGTACATCGTGACGTGGTGCGGCACGAGACAGAGTTACACACGAGGTATTTTAATTTGCCGAGCGTCTTGATTTTAAATTATAAAAGTTTACTTCATCGAGAATAAAGCTCGGCTTGAATGCATTAAAAAGTATAATATACGTGTTTTTCCTTTATTATACATTGTGTAGAGAAAGTTGTGTTGGATAAAATAAATTAATATTTTTGTCTGAAATGTTCGTTTTAAGTCAAAAATAGCGTTTTAAAAAATTATGTTTGCCTTTCTTCTATACAGGCTAAACTAATTGATGTATGTATTTTAACCATATATTTAGGCGGTTTTTCTAATTTGTTCAATAATTTAAAATTTAAAATTAGATTCGTTAAACCATAACAACTCTAATACTAAATTACGATTTTTTTTTTCAAAAGTAGCGTTTTTAAAGGGAGGAAAAAATCTATTAATGCCGATCTCTCTTCAGAGAGATACTGTGGGACTCATCTCCCACTAAAAAATTCTCCCCTCTCCCCCACTGACATCCACTGGGGAGAGCGGTAGCAGCATCTAGGGAACTCCCTAACGGCTGCAAGCTGGGAACTGTTACTTCACTAGAAAAGAAATGTCGTTAGAGGCATAGATACATATAATTTATACCATCACGCGACCACCATTAAGCTGTAACAGAAGAAAAATGTTAGAGACATACAAGAAAACATAGACATAGGTGCTCTAACTGGCAAAACATGATAAGGCATGTACAGTACGTTGAAATCGCTGGCTACCAAGCACGCCTTCTCCGAGGACGCTGTTGTTTTGTGTATAAATGTTACTAAAATATAGCTGACAAGAATCCGCACAAAGGTATTGGTCGCATTATTCTTAAAAATGATGGTTAAAAAGGAAATTAACCGTGTGTAGCGTCGTAAAAGTTTGAAACTGGTTAAATTTTGCTGAAATGTGAAGATTTATAATTTAAACTATTGATGTTATATCTAAGAAAAAATCCCATAGGATATGATAATTTGAAGGTCAATAATATTATGAGAGTGAAACTGTTGTAGTTTGGTGGGTTTAAGTACAAAATGCGCCAGTGTTGGAGGAGTAACATCCTTTCCTTCAAGTGGGGCGTTAGATTGCAGCACTAGAGTCTCTAATTTTCTAACTTTCAATCCATTTCGTGGAGATAGGCAATCATTTCATATGTAAAATCAATGTAGAACAAAACTCGAACACAATATCTCTCATACAAAGTTGCCATCCTCAGTGATACATGAGCTCACTGTATCACTGAGGATGGCGACTTTGTCATTGAAACGCGTTTGATTGATTTTTTGTGAGATCTTGTGTTCGAGTTTTGTACTACATAATATTATCTCACAAGTCAAGCTCAAAATTTATTTCTAAAGTCAATATTTAAATTAATGTTCCAAGCCCCTTAGTAAAAGAATTTGGGAGATATGGAAATGAACCCTCCCCTCTTTTTCTTTTTTTTCTTCTTCATGAACACTAATTTTCTGTGGTATAGCACTTTGAGCTATACCAAAATTTTTTGGGTCGATTTTGAAATTTTCGAGTTTTTAATTTTGTTGTTTTGTTTAAACCATTGGACCCTGCGTTTTATATCTAATCAAAATAGTTAAAGTTAATTTTGAGAAATTCAGATTTTTGTTTTGTTTTATGGTAGTGTTTTCCTTCCATTTATATTTCTATTTGTGCAAAGCTGTGTGAGAAAGTTTGTGCATTGTTTATTTTTGTTTTAATTCCAACTACTGAATGTCAGTTTTTAATGTGCCGAGACAATAGAAACAATTTTATCACATTTGTTAATGTTATTTTTTTAAATCATTCGTGATATGTTCCCTCCATAGCCTGCACAGTTTAACATAAGCTCTCAAAAATTGTCAGAATAAAGTTCGGAATTTTCTATGCGAATCAGTTATAAAGTGTTAATTGTATGATGTATTCTCTAGTTAGTGGGCAATGATAATGTAGTAAACTTATAATTTTCTCTAGGGTTAAAACAAAACAATTTTATAATATAGTGCAGTGTACACTGTTACAGTATCCAGTTTCATTTTCTTGTCACAACTTATTCACTGTGATAACTTTGTGGTTGAATATGATATTCTGTTATGGATGAAATTAAACGCAGGCTGTTAAGTTTTGTTGAAGAAAGGCCGGCGCCGATCGATGCTCCGGGTCCCGGTTAACGGCGCGAGGTCGTTCAGCTTGCCATGTCTTGCCATATATGGCATCATCTTCCACCTACCATATGTTCGGCCTTTCTCCGATAACAAACTTTCCACCGATACACTTGTCCCTCAACTGAAACTTGGAAACACCTTGTGCAATTATATTTTACTTTCTTCCTTTCCTAAAACAAAGTTGAGATTTTTATTTATTCTGTTGTACAAAGTGCCCATTTAAAAGAATGAAGTAGTGTCAGTTTGGCTCACTTCTGTTTGTCTAAATATTTGATATTAAAAACGTCGGCCCAACATGTTAATATAGAAGTAATTCAAATTTATCGAAGCACTTTTATTTACACACAAACTGATTGTGATTAGGAATGTATAATCATACGAAGAATACAAACCCAAAATGATTGTTGAATTGTAACTATTTTCGGTTCGGTAATATTACCGAGCTAAATTATAGAAATGAAACTTAGTGTACCGGTACTTTTATAGAAAGTTTTTACTTCTACATATTACAGGCAATAATGACGAAAAAGGGTTTTGCTTTAAAATAATGTAAATTGTATGTAGAAACAATGTTCTATACTAGAGTCTCTATGGGTTATATCCCTTTCTTTCATCTTACCAATAAAGACTCTCTTGACCACTTCTTGTTCTCTTCCGACCCTGGCGATATTAAAATATTAGAAGGTTAGGGATCTCTATTTTATGCTCCTTTTATTAAGGTGATGTTGACTGCGAAGTTGTTCGCCTTTAAACAGCAAAAAAACTTAAATATTAGGCCTATAGTGTTTTGATGACAAGAGAAAAGTGGCAACAGCGCTAGCCTCAGTGTGTCCCTGTCCAACATTGGTGTGTGCTATACTCCGTTTCACATTTAGTTGCAATACGGTGAGAGTATACGCACTTCAACTTGCTAAAACATCGTCTAAAATTAACACAACGGATATGCAATACATATAACACTGTATAAATTGTGAAAGACAAATCTAAACTAAAAAAATATTTTAAACACATCTGTAACCTTTCCATAAAGTTTATGCCTTTTTATTATGACTTATAGTGCTAAACATCATATTTACAAAGTCAGTACATTTCGGACACTTACAACAGAACGTAAAATGGAGTATAGGACTGCTCTACCTTTTCTCCAATGTTTGGTTTGGAAAGATCATCTTATACAGCTTTGAGAGTTAACGGTTAAAAGGTGATTACGAACCACGGGCCACCAAACAGCTTGGAGAGTTAACGGTAAAAAGGTGATAACGAACCACGGACCACCAAACAGCTTGGAGAGTTAACGGTAAAAAGGTGATAACGAACCACGGGCCACCAAACAGCTTGGAGAGTTAACGGTAAAAAGGTGATAACGAACCACGGGCCACCAAACAGCTTGGAGAGTTAACGGTAAAAAGGTGATAACGAACCACGGGCCACCAAACAGCTTGGAGAGTTAACGGTAAAAAGGTGATAACGAACCACGGACCACCAAACAGCTTGGAGAGTTAACGGTGAAAAGGTGATAACGAACCACGGACCATCTTATACAGCTTTGAGAGTTAACGGTGAAAAGGCGATAACAAACCATGGACCACCTTATACAGCTTTGAGAGTTAACGGTGAAAAAGTTATAACGAACCACGGAACATCTTGTACAGCTTTCAGAGTTAACGGTGAAAAGGTGATAACGAACCACGGATCATCTTATACAGCTTTGAGAGTTAACGGTTAAAAAGGTGATAATGAACCACGGACCATCTTATACAGCTTTGAGAGTTAACGGTGAAAAGGTGATAACAAACCATGGACCACCTTATACAGCTTTGAGAGTTAACGGTTAAAAGGTGATAACGAACCACGGACCATCTTATACAGCTTTGAGAGTTAACGGTTAAAAAGGTGATAACGAACCCCGGACCATCTTATACAGCTTTGAGAGTTAACGGTTAAAAGGTGATAACGAACCACGGATCATCTTATACAGCTTGGAGAGTTAACGGTTAAAAGGTGATAACGAACCACGGATCATCTTATACAGCTTTGAGAGTTAACGGTTAAAAGGTGATAACGAACCACGGATCATCTTATACAGCTTGGAGAGTTAACGGTTAAAAGGTGATAACGAACCACGGATCATCTTATACAGCTTGGAGAGTTAACGTTTAAAAGGTCATAACGAACCATGGATCATCTTATACAGCTTGGAGAGTTAATGGTTAAAAGGTGATAACAAACCACGGACTATCTTATACAGCTTGGAGAGTTAACGGTTAAAAGGTGATAACGAACCACGGATCATCTTATACAGCTTGGAGAGTTAACGGTGAAAAGGTGATAACGAACCCCGGACCATCTTATACAGCTTGGAGAGTTAACGGTTAAAAGGTGATAACGAACCACGGATCATCTTATACAGCTTGGAGAGTTAACGGTTAAAAGGTGATAACGAACCACGGATCATCTTATACAGCTTTGAGAGTTAACGGTTAAAAGGTGATAACGAACCACGGATCATCTTATACAGCTTGGAGAGTTAACGGTTAAAAGGTGATAACGAACCACGGATCATCTTATACAGCTTGGAGAGTTAACGGTTAAAAGGTGATAACGAACCACGGATCATCTTATACAGCTTTGAGAGTTAACGGTTAAAAGGTGATAACGAACCACGGATCATCTTATACAGCTTTGAGAGTTAACGGTTAAAAGGTGATAACGAACCACGGATCATCTTATACAGCTTTGAGAGTTAACGGTTAAAAGGTGATAACGAACCACGGATCATCTTATACAGCTTTGAGAGTTAACGGTTAAAAGGTGATAACGAACCACGGATCATCTTATACAGCTTTGAGAGTTAACGGTTAAAAGGTGATAACGAACCACGGATCATCTTATACAGCTTTGAGAGTTAACGGTTAAAAGGTGATAACGAACCACGGACCATCTTATACAGCTTTGAGAGTTAACGGTTAAAAGGTGAAAACGAACCACGGACCATCTTATACAGCTTTGAGAGTTAACGGTTAAAAGGTGAAAACGAACCACGGACCATCTTATACAGCTTGGAGAGTTAACGGTTAAAAGGTGATAACGAACCACGGATCATCTTATACAGCTTTGAGAGTTAACGGTTAAAAGGTGATAACGAACCACGGATCATCTTATACAGCTTTGAGAGTTAACGGTTAAAAGGTGATAACGAACCACGGATTATCTTATACAGCTTTGAGAGTTAACGGTTAAAAGGTGATAACGAACCACGGACCATCTTATACAGCTTTGAGAGTTAACGGTTAAAAGGTGATAACGAACCACGGACCATCTTATACAGCTTTGAGAGTTAACGGTTAAAAGGTGAAAACGAACCACGGACCATCTTATACAGCTTGGAGAGTTAACGGTTAAAAGGTGATAACGAACCACGGATCATCTTATACAGCTTTGAGAGTTAACGGTTAAAAGGTGATAACGAACCACGGACCATCTTATACAGCTTTGAGAGTTAACGGTGAAAAGGTGATAACAAACCAAGGACAATCTTATACAGCTTTCAGAGTTAATTAGTTAAAAGGTGATAACGAACCACGGATCATCTTATACAGCTTTGAGAGTTAACGGTGAAAAGGTGATAACAAACCAAGGACCATCTTATACAGCTTTGAGAGTTAATTAGTTAAAAGGTGATAACGAACCACGGACCATCTTATACGGCTTTGAGAGTTAACGGTGAAAAGGTGATAACAAACCAAGGACCATCTTGTACAGCTTTGAGAGTTAATTAGTTAAAAGGTGATAACGAACCACGGACCATCTTATACAGCTTTGAGAGTTAACGGTGAAAAGGTGATAATGAACCATGGAACATCAACATTAGATTAAATGTGCCATTTGTCGCCGTCCCCCCTTCCAAATTAATTGAAAACATTAATTTTCTGTTACGCGTAGTTTGGCACTTTGACTTAGGTTTTAAAACAACTTTGTCACCAAAGTTATATAGATATCTTTGAGCCTATTTTGAGATATTTGATTCCACCATCTCGTAGCTATTTTACCTGACGATCTAGCACTGTCAAATTATTTTCAATATCACACCAGATATTAAAATTGTATACTTATAGAATACAATGCTTCTCTTGTACTTAGGCCACTCGTAAACAAAAATTGTTCGCATGTCATTAGTAAAAATGTAATCTATTAATGAATAAAGTCTTTCTGACTGATAGATGAGTCAAGATTTTCTAGATACTCTACGTCAGCATATCGTTATAGCTCAAGTATCGGTGATATTATTTATGAATAAGTTTATTTTCATATAAATGAATTAATAAATATCCACGATTTTATATTTTATTTTAAACTATAATAGTAGAATTTTTTATGACGCACATTATGTTGTAGGCACATTTGTAAGTAAGATTTGTAATATTATTTATTGTTTACATATTCCAACACTACGAATATAATTGCGTCTTATTTTACTTTCTCTTCTATGTAGAAAAGTTGCGTTGGGTGAAAAAAATCGATATTGAGTTTTTGCATATACTGTATACTGTATATATTGTAACGAAATAGAGGGCCCCCAAAAGGCCAGTGCTCGGCAGGCCATAAATTGTGAAGAGTTGAAAGGGTTGACAGCTAGAAAAACTATTCTAAAGTCAGTCACGGACCCCAAGGAGTCAAATAAAGCATTCAAAAGTTCAATGCCTTCAACAGAAATTATTTCAAAACGACCAATGAAAGGAATTGCATCATTTCTGAAGTAGCGTAAAATATTTAAAATAAGCCAATAAAGGCAGAGGATCGGAATAAAGCAGATTAAAAATAAAAATTATACATAAGGGTAGAAGAGAAGCGCAAGGGGTCTTTTTGGTGCCGAACTTATTGAAGAAGGTTGTTCCGGAGAAAGTGTTTCTCTTAGTAGCAAAAAGAAAAAAAGAAATGTGAAAGATTTAGCCGAAATCAACCGTAGAAATTAAATAGTAACTGCGTCGTTTTGTACAAGTGTTTAATAATAATCTTCGAAGTATAGTTAAAACATAATCGTCGTTTATAGGTTAAAAAGAGTCGTCGTCATAAAAGTGTGTGAGTAATAGCGTCGTTCTACAAGTGTTTGAACAGGAATAATCATTGAATAAATTAAAAAGTAATCGTCGTCACAAAAGTGTGTGAAAATAAAAGTACGCGGGAACCATGTTCAAGGAACCGGGAACATTGGAACTGTAATAGAACTTCAGAGTCGATAAGTACAATTTCAATTAAACAAACTAACACCAAATTTTATTTTATATTTTAAGTAAATTATAGTCACCAAAGAACCTAACGAACCCGTAAATATAAAGTAAATTAAATTAATAAATAATAAATTTCAGTTAGCCGGAGCATTTTATCAAAATAATTCAGTCAAAAATTAAAAATTCTGATGCACTCTTATTTCTTTATTTTAGATTAAGACATTGTAGAATAAATAACTTGTATTTAACTATGTACTTAGAATAAATAGTAGATTAAGATGTTAATTGTATAATTATTAAGTGCATCAAATTTGAACGATAATTTAATTTTTTTTTTATTGTAAATGATTTTTTAAACTTTAATTTTACAATTAAAGAAAGAGTTAAAACCTACATGCTTCAAAGTTTTTTTTTTGTTAACATTGTTACGAATAACGTGCGTATAATAAGTCATATTAAGATTTGTTATAATATATATGTTTTTGACGTCTCCTGCATTTAGGGTGACCAGACGTCCGGCTTTAGGACATATCCTCATTTTTAACGATTGTCCTCCTGTCCTTCCGGCTTTTGAAATTATGTAAAATGTCCGGCTTTTTTCGAAAACCAGCAGTAATAATAATAAAAAGAATGACATTGAAACATATCGTTCTTTCTTGTCGCTCGTCTTCATGTTTCTGCGCCTGCGTTTCGTACCGTACCACCACACCTGCACTGCGCGGTGCCTCCCTCCAAAGTTTTTTGTTATTTTTAAGGTATAATTGGTATAATTTTTAAGCAAGCTACAAAGAGTTAAATTTTCATTTAATTTGTTATAAGAATAGCCTACTTAGTAAATATGTATTTCTACACAATAAACATGTATTTTTAATGCGTTTTGTATGAAAATATCACGAATAAGAGTCTTTAAATTGTATAAAGTGTATTTGACATTGTCATCCTTTTTGAATAAATGTCCTCTCTTTTTTAATCCAAGTGCCCTCTTTGTAAAAGTTTTCCTCTGGTCACCCTGCCTGCGTTCAAAAAAGTGTAAACTGTCATATGTGCAGTTCTCTCTCCACAGCCCAAACGCTTAGACCGATTTTAATGAAATTTGGTATGTGTACATATTTTGGTCATATATTGAGATTTTTTTAAATAAATCAAAATCGGAAGCTGCTATAATAAAAAACCCATTTTTATAAAACTTTGTCTAGTGTAGCCTCTAAAGTATCTAGACAAAACTTATCTCTCCAAAAATTGCTGGTTCATAAGTTAATCGATAAAAATAAAAAGGATGGGCCATGGGACTGTTGTAAATTAGTTAATTTCTCAAAATCGGCTCTATTTCGTGAACATAATTAGTATCTTCTATGAAAAAATCTTCAAAAAAAAGATAAAAAAATAACACTTCTCATTAATGATGCAAACCTTGTGGGCAAAATTGCATGTAAAAAATATTACTGTTGAGGAATAAAAAACAAAAATGAGCCTTGAAAGTTAAGTTTTAATGAAATACTGCTACGCTTTTATCTGTATGATACAATGGAAGCAAGTTTAAATATAATTAAAAAAAAAAAAAATTCACAGTTGGCGATCATGATTTATTTTAATTTTCTGATTAACAACTACCGAATTGGACATTTTTGGTGATGAGTAGATTTAGTTCATTTTTTATTTGGTTTTGGTGGGTGAGAATGTTTGTGCAATGTTTTTGCACCATTTATTTAAAATTGTGTCAGCTTTCATCCCCGTTCACCAACCCTCATCTCCCTCCACTGAACATAATAATAATATAATACTATTATTTGCTCAATAAACAATAAATGAATACGTCCAAATGAATTATTTGGAATAAATAGTTTGTTTTAAGATGACGTGTTTTAATCTATCACTTAGTCCTGATCTGAAATGTCGCAATAGGAAATAGAAACAATTTCCTACAACAAAGCGTTAACAGGAAGAGATAAGTAAGTTAGTTATCTAACAAAGTAACATTGCTTATCGTACAAACAAGTTTACTTCTATCATAGATGAATCATAGTCACGCAGTGGCATAGATTTATAAACAAGCAATTTAATGCTCTATACTTTATACAGAGTTCTCCTGAAAAACAGAGAACTTTTAAAGAATGCATTCATTACATCAAAATAAGTTTAAACATATTTATAACGTAAATCAATGATATACATAATACTGTACTGATATACGTATTTTCATGTAGGCTACACTCATTACAAAACAAAGTCCTTAATCTGTCCATTCCAAAAATGGAGACAGTTTCCCGCGATTTTTAATAAGAATATCAAAGGAAGGTATTTTACCCTTAAAATGATAAACACAATGACACATGTATTTTTATTTAAGAAAAGAAAAAACAAAACAATTTTTTTTGGTAAATGTCTAGAACAACCAGAAGTTATGAAACCAGTTATTTCCCTATTAGGTAGAGGTGGTAAATAGTAGTTTTCAAGATATTGGACATTCAAAGTGTTGAACAATTGTTATTTATAAATGTAAAACATAATATCGCGGTGTTTGGTTGACTGGTAAAATGTATACTCTATACTAAGTTAACATATCATCATTCTGTTTTGAAGTTATAAATTTGCGTAGGAAAAAGTAAAAAAACGGAGTTTACGTTTTTACTTATATGTTAGTAAACCACTCTCAAAATTTCCCGGTGTATTTCAGGGACACACTATACCACTTCATTTTATGGCCCAGAAAATAGTTTACTAGCATAATCTTACTCTTAATTTTAGACCTAGGGAAATTTGTGGGTAATTCAATTTAAAATATAAAAATCAGAAAATCATTACGATATAGGACAGTTTTAAATTATTTCAGCTTAAAATGGATTTTCTCTTCTGTTTATGTATAAAAATTATTCGGTAATACTCATAATTTAAATTTTGTGTTTTATACAAAAGAAAGTTTGGATGTTATGAACCTGTCTAATATTTTTTGTCCACAGTTGTTGACAAAGTGGCATTTTGTTCATTTAAATTAGTTTGCAAAACAGCTGATTTCTCAACAGTTTCTCTTTGCCCACTACTTTGCACACTACTTTGCTCACTCCGAATGGCAATCGAACAAAACGAAATTTAGGTTAAGTTTATTTGAATTGATTTATAATATACAAGAAATGTCCCGTATGTAGGTTAGATTAATTATTACATGTAAAACAACATAAATAAACAACAAAACAACGTTTTAAAGTTGAAAAGGGAAGTAATTATTCATGAAGATGATTGACAGTGCTGTATGTACAAGGAGAGTATTTTTCGTTTGCCGAGTTTTGAAGTTGGCAATCCCGTTTCCTAAACAATACACCTAAGTTATTTGTAATATTCATAAATAACCTCAGTTTTGACGTGAGAACTTCTATTCAGTGTTGATAGTTTTAAAATATGGACAACTGTAGACAAAGTATAATGTGCAATTCGTGAGCAAAGTGTCTTTTTTAAACTCGATAACATTTTTCTCTCGTTTAAAAAAGTGCCACTTTGCTTACTAGTTGCACAAATAACTAATATCGTTATATTTCGATTTAAAAAAAGAGACAAGATTGTAGACAACTGCAATCAAATTATCGCCCGTGCTTTCAATATTGTGAGATTCTTACTCACCAAAACCTCCCCCCTATACCGTAGGACAAGAATTCGCACTTATAAATATTGTATAAGTAAATTTATTTAGTCTGGTCTTTAAGAAATTTATTGCGTCTAATTCGCAAAACGTGCAGTTACTAAAATGTTTTACAGGTAGAGGCTCCCTGTGTATTATGCAGTGGGTCCAAACAGCGAAAAAGTGTTTTATATTGAATGCGGACCTGATCCTCCCATCAGTACATACATCAACACATTTTCCCCAGTCTACATTGTTATTTATTAGAGACAAGAATTTATCTACAACTTCAAAGAATTACTAAAATTGAGGAGTTAAAAAAAGAAAGCTATCAAAATTCTAAACCAATCTTTGAAATCCAACAAGTTAAATTTTTGTAGACATTTTAATTTCATTATTGTAGGCGTGGTGCTGCGCATAGTTTGAGAATCCCTGAATTAGTCCATCAGTTATTATATGAATATATTGTGAACGTGACTTTTTACTTACGTATTTACTTTAGCGGTATACTGCGTTGTGAGCTCATTTTACGTTCTTCAAAGTGGTTTTTAATTTTTTACAGAACAATCCGTTTTGAAATCGCAAGGGCTTAAGAAGTTTGTTCTTTAAGACTGTTTATCAGTATAGTCATTGTCTGTCTGTCAACTCATATTAACGGGCGAACAGATTTAGATTGATTTTGATAAAATTAGATATCTTTAAAACAGAGATGTGTCATATCAGGCAAAATCATATCTATAAACTTTGGAGTGCCATGCAATCAAAGTTTGAAATTCTGATTTTGTTTAAATTGGATTTAATGAATTTAGCCCATTAGGCCCCCAGATAAATAACCATTATCTCCCCCCCCCAAATTCTCCTTTATCGGTCAAATTACTCGTAAAGCAGCATTGTCTGTTACACTAGGGTTTTTACTTTGCTTTTTGGTTACTAGGGTTATATTTCACAAAATAAAAAAATTATAGACTACAAACTTCCTTGCTGAGCATCCATTGTTCAATTAGGATTTTGATCAGGAACTTTGGACTTGAAATTTTTGAATAAATAGTGATTAGGTAATTGATTACCTTTATTAGGTAATTGGTTTAATTTTGTGAAGGTTTATGCCAAGTTATTATTTTCTTAGATTTACAAAGTTATGGGATGCGTTAAAAAAAATGATGACAGTTTCATTTTCTTTTTTTAATGTCTCTTGAGTCCAATTATTTTTCCATAAAATCTGTCATCTTGTGTAATGCTCTACAACACAAAAGAGTGGACAGATTTTGACCAGAGTTGGTATATTGGCATATTTTGGTATATCACGAGCAGTCTTTACTTTATAATTCCAAATTGGGAGTAGCTTCCATAAAGTCCAAAACTCGAGTTAAGTTTTTCATAAAACGGATCTTACTATTTCGATCAGATTTTTAAACTTAATGACCCAAACAAGGGATTACAATAACATATTGGTGAAATGTTATGATTTATTTTGGAAAAGCTGTAAGTAAGAAAAACTGATGGTTTATGAGTAATTTAGTAAATAGAGAAATGAACCGTGACTGCAATTGTGTTCGTTTCAGTTATTTATCAAACTTCTAACGAACTATATATTTTTCTTCTGCTGTTTGGCATATCGTTATATTATGTTATAAATGTTTACATTTAACAGAATTTAATCACAATCATGTTAGCCAAATAAAAAAAATAAAAAACTGTCTTGGTCTTATGGCGACGGCTGTCCCCTTAAATTTTTAATTTGATTGGTTTTGTGTTTAAGGGTAAGGGGAGAATGTTTGTACATTGTTTACAATTGTAGTTGGGGGGTTAGATTTTTATTTTTATAATCTCAGAAATAACGTGTTTCCTAAAAACATCGCTTCACTACTTCGTAAAATAAAGTGAAGTAATTAAATTAGCTTCGGTAAATCAATAATGTTTGGACTTACGTAAACGAAAGTTTCAAATGACAATTTTATTGTAGTTTCCATTAAGTCATTATTTATGACGTCATCCGTCTTACGCGGGATATGGATGACGTCATCTCAACAGCAATTCGGCAACAAAACATTCTTGGAAATAACAGTCACCGAATTTCACGGTTGTCAATTTACGATACTGTATAACTTATGTACTCTTCTCTCGCTTATACTGTAGAGGAGGCATACCGGTCATGAAATCGATTATCAGTTTGATGACTAATGTAATTCTAGAAATACAAAGAACGACTGTTGTTTATTCATTATGGTATGGTTTATTTATTTATTTTTTGTTTGTCTTCCAAAATCTTATAATTAATATTAGAATGACTGCTCTTAAAATAAAAACTAAATAATATATTAAACACTCATGGAATTTTAGATTTTGTTCATATTTGTTATGGAGGCCCAATTTTACGAATTGATTGACAGGTTCGGGAAGCAGATAAATTTAAATATGACGGCCAGTTTTCAAATTTATCGGGAACAACATTTTACAGTTCTATAACGTCGTACAATAGTTCAGATGTGAAATCTGTATCTACTGACGCCTAAACATGTTTATAAGATAAAAATTTAATGAGTTATTAATAAATAATAAACAAAAATATTTAAATATAAACTAAAAAATATACAAAATCACCATTCACAGCTAATTATTCAAATTTAGACCTATGTAAGGTAAGTTTAACTATTCGTTAAATATAAAAAAAAAAAATGGTCCGAAAATTTCAAAATGGCAGTCGTTTAAAGTTTTTTTCGGTAATCCTTATCTACGAGGGAAAGTCAAAAAGTAAAGGGAAATTTTGATCTCCCTCCGAATCACATGTATGGCAGAACTGATTGTTTTGCTTTAACTCATAACGTCTATCAGCTGTTCATTGAAAGTATTGTTTCATTGTTAGCTATTTTTTGTAATTGCGTTTAAAAGACTGTGAAATGACTTCTCCTTTGTCTGATTGCGCCAAGGAAGAAATGCGAGCAGTGATACGTTTCCTCAATTCAAAAGATGTGAAACCAATAGAGGTTATTCGTCGAATGCAGCAGCAATATGGAGAGATTTGTTTAAGTGGAAACAAGATCTACGAATGGATTGATCGCTTTAAAAGTGGTAGGATTTCTCTGTGTGATGAACAACATCAAGGCCTGGTAGGTCTTGTACTTCAAAGACTAATGACAATATTGAAGCGATTAAACAAATAATTCTCGATAATCGACGAATTAAAGTTGATTAAATTGCAAGTTAGTTAAATGTAAGTCATTCTCAGCATATTCAATCATCCACGTTTCTTTAAACTTTGGAAAAGTCTGTGCTCGCTGAGTGCCACGTCAATTGACCAGCATCCACAACGAATATCGTTTGAAATTTCCCAGAAGCATTTGGAACGTTATGAAGAAGAAGAAGACTCATTTCTTAAGAGAAGAATAACCGTTGATGAAACATGGGTCTATCATTTTGAACCAGAGAGTAAGCGACAAAGTTTGGTGTGGAAACATCCTTCATCTTCCATAGCAAAACAGTTCAAAACTCAGATGTCTGCAGGAAAGGTTATGATGTCGATATTCTGGGATATAGAAAGTCGTATTTTGGTTGACTTCAAACTCAAAGGTCAAACAATAAATAGTAACAGCTACTGTGAGTTACTGCGTTTATTGAAGCCAAAAATCAAATCCAAAAGATGTGGTAAACTTTGGAAAGACGTGATTTTGCTTCAGGATAACGCTCAACTCCATACGGCCAAAACACAGTCCTTTGCCATTAAAATCTTGATATTCAACTGTTGGACCACCCTCCATATAGTCCGGACCTGGCTCAAAGCAATTTTCATCTTTTTGGCCCATTAAAAGAACAGTTGTGAGGGAATCATTGATCTGATGAAGAGGCCATTGAAGCGGTGCACAATTTTCTTTAAAATGCTCGTTAAAAGATGGACTGACTGCATAAAAGTTGGAGGGGGTTATGTTGAAACGTATTGCTACTATTATTTATGTAAATACAATAAAATATAGATTTTCTCAATTTCACTTTACTTATTGACTTTCCCTAATAGATTGCACATATCAAGGTTGAGATGTGCAATTTAGCCTTTATATAAAAACACCAATTTCATATTGAATATTTAAAGTTTAAATCAACTTGTCATTTTGAAATTTTAATTTTTTAGTAAGATAGTAAAAATTAGTATTCTTTACCCCCTCCCCTCTAAAGAGGGTAGATTTTGTTTGTCAATTTGATTACAATTTATAGGGCTGATTATGAAGATAATAATATATTATTTTGAGATTTATTATCTTGACAACTTCAAATTGTGTGATAGCCAAAATATGAAGAAAAAAGTCTGGTTTACGATCAAAGTTGTCATATCTAATAATAATCAACATTTGACTGAGATTTTATGATTAATGGACGGTAGACATCGTTCCAAAAAAATATATATATTTTAGGTTGAATCTACTAAACTATATAATCTCAGAGTCGTCCTTTTTTACTATCACATATTCCACGTACTGCATATGTGAAAAGTAAAAATAATATCATTGTAACACATGAAAACAAATACAACTTTCTTAGACGCACTTTGGGAAGATCAGATATAGAAAATAACGTTTATCGCAGTCATTTATAGAATTAACACAAAAATGTATCTTTCGTCACCTTATCAAACTCTTCTTAGCAGCATTTGGAACATCCTCTAAAAAAAATCAACTTACGTAAAACCATATTTACTTTTCACGATGCTACTTTGTTTTTTGGAGTACTCAATATCAGAACGAAATTGATCCACGCAGCTTTTTGTAATCTAATTACTTTCTCCTCAAAATGCTAAGAGAATGTGTGAATTTGTTCTTAAACATTCAAACTATCATTTGTAAAAAAAAATACAAAATTGTAAATTGTCAATATTACCTGTGAAAAAGAAGGAAAATAATGTGAAAGCTGGAATGCTGTTATGGTTTTCAATATTTTGGCATCAAAGTGATGATAAACTCAAAATTTTCAAATGTAAAGTCCACCGAATGTTACGTTATTTTGAAACATGTTGTTTAATCGAATATAACTGCACAATCTAGAGATCGCAATCTTACTACAATCCAAAATGGCGGCCTCTCAAATATTTAAAAAATCTAATACTTCAGAATATATTCTAAGAAAACTAATAACGAGAGAAAATTATAACAAACAGCAAAGTTTTACTGTTATTTTACTCAAAAAACGACCACTCGTCGTATTGTTTTTGTTAAACGAATTTATACATTGGAGTTTTTTTTTAATTTTTACATTTTACGTAATATATCTAAAATTAAACATTAAATATCACAATGTAACCTGTTTCATTCTGCTCTTGCTGTGGTAATGCACACTCTTAAAATTAACTCTATATATATGTTGCACGATATTAAGATCAAACATTTGTTATGAAACCCGGAAACAAATTTTCGAGTCGACACTTTCTCTAAATTATTGTCAGACACACTGTTGAGTGCCATGTATGGAATGAATTTCCCTTTGGTATCTCCTTGACTTGACTGTGTGAGTCACACTTTGTAGGTTAAGTACCTGATCACGACCTTCTTCTACCAGTTACGTTCATATTTACGCATACATTAACACCGGTGTCATGATATAGACTAGTTAGTTAATTATGCAGCCAAACCTGTACATAAAGTTGTACATGATTTCTTCTTTATCTGTACAACAAGAAAAGGAAGTCGGTGACCATTGGTCGCCGAGGTTCTTCCACTTTGGTATATAGTTAAATAAAAAATACTTGGTATGTAACTGAGCAAGCTATAATTTCGTTTTGGTATTTCTTGTGCATCAACTGGTAAATTGTATACACAATCAATTGTGCATCTGCACAATTGTATACATATTAAATTTCAAATTATTGTAATTTTTTTTTTGATGTACGAACTCTGCAGAATTGATAAAGTTCCCATATCTGAACCATTTGCATAATACATTATTGTGTTGACAGTGGCATGACTTAAAATAACACGAATAAAACAATTAGTTTTAGCAAAACAGGGACACGTGATTTACTGTTTAAGTTTGCATCAATTATCTTTACCAGAAATGTTTAAGAATCTGTAATTGTAATATCTTCAGCCAAAGGACATGGACATATGGTTTCGGAAACTAAAATTAATTAATTGTATTTTACTTGTATTAATTTCAATTAAATGATTTATTTTAATTAAATTATCAGAATATTTATGTAAAAATACCGTTTGTACAACTTAGATACTATTGGATTTTATACATTTTGAAGCTATAGAGAAAGCTGAAGTTAGGTATTTCATATTAGTTGACAGAGCTAAATAAAGTCTAACCTAACCTAACCACAAGGAGATACTGAGCTATGTCTTCTAAAGTATTTTATTTAATTATCATCATTTCCTCTTAGACAAGTTCCGTATCAGTGAGCACAAGTCTCTAGAAAACTAACTGGTTATGAGAAGGTATTAATTTGTAGTGAGCAGGTTAATTACCTCGGCCATGAACGTGTAACTTCCCTAGACCGAATCGCTGAGTGTACAAGTTCGCAATTAATTAGTTGGTTGTCATTGACTTCTGGTGTAGTTAATATCGTAATCTTTTATTTATCTTGTTAATTTTGCTTTTCATTACCGGTAGTGTTTATATTTATCGTACGATTAAACTAACAATGGCGACTTGTCAATTGTTTACCTATTTATATGTTTTTCGGAAATAATGTAGTTTCCGATTCCGGATGTTTAAACTTTTAAACTCAGCGCTTCAATAGTAACAGAACGAGGACAGGAGAAAGTGAGGTTGAATTTGAAGTAATTTGCAGTGCATCCTTCCTATGGTGTAAAATCATGACAAAGTGGGATGGTTGCCATGTTAATGGCGGGAGTGGTTGGATATGTAGAGAGGTAAGAAGGAAAATTATTTTATTTTGTTTGCCAGATTTACTGTTAAAATTAGACTTTTGCGTGCACTTGTGTTAAAATCCTGGTTTGTTATGTTTGTGTGTATTTTTGTACATAATTTAATAGTAATAGTTGATGTGATCTAATACAATTAAATGTCATTTATCGTTGACAAGAATAAGGAAAAAAAATTGATTTAATTACAATTGACCATAGGAAAACCACAAAATTGCAAGAGAATACTAAAATTACACTTCCATAAGAAATTATACTTACAAAACATTTTAAAAATATGACTTATACGTGTTTAGTACTGGCGGTTATATGAGAGTTATTATGTAAATAGATCTTTCTACTAGCCTTGTTGACTTTATTGATATGATTTTATCGGTCGTTTGTTATCATTTGTGTGTATAAAAATTAACGTTCGACATTTCAAAAATATAAATAACTTTCGTTATCAAGTACATAATAAACGTAGAATTTGAAAAAAAAAATGACACCAACATAGTCTAGGGCTACTAAAACTAATAATCTAAGAAAGGAACCCAGTAGTTCTTAGGAAGGTTTTAGCAATCAAAAACTAAAATTAATACAAACGCGATCAGGAAAACCACAAGTTGCAGAATTACACAACAATTGGTCAGGTTAGGTTAGGTTTATATAATTATATAACGGTTCATTGGGTGAACAAAGTTTTGGGTGTCGTGCCATCTCGTCCAAGTGCCATCTCGTCCAGATTCCACGGACGTAGGGCAGGGGGTTAGGTTAGCTCTTCTCACGAGCTCTCTTCTTTACCTTTCCGACAGCTTTATGCACTTCATTCCCAGCCACATCGGGAACACATGACTTGTGGCTTCCTTCACTAATGAATTCACTGTTTTTTGTCAACACTTTGGCACCACACCCACGTTTAACACACCGCCACACAATTTCTCCGCACTTCTTTTTATTTTTCTTTGTATACCGGAAACCGTTATATAACAGACTAGGTTGGCCTCTTATGGTGGTCGAAAACTCCATATTCCTACAGGTGTTTACACCTCCCGACCAAGCATACAAATGAGGTTTAAAGTGGTTTATTTTTAACAATGTATAGTTTTATGCAACTTTAATGTAACATACATATTCTTTGGATAGTAAAAATGATCTTACTTGCCAAATTTGACAGAAAACCTACTACAATTTATGCTACTTGTTTGATTATTACTGTTTATTTTCTTCCAAATGTTTTTGTTTTTCATGTCAAAAATTTACGTTTCAAGCTATTGTTGTACATCTTAGTTAGGGTCTATTATATACGAGACGTCATTCCCCAAAAAGTCATTTATAGTGTCACCCATTATGAAACAGTAATTTTTGGGCCAACGAATGTGTCCCAGTTAATGTAAAATAGTATATTATGCACAAATTTGAAAACAAAAAATACTAACGCTAGCGTTAAAACGCGCACACATGCATAAGCTTATGTATGAATTTAAATGAACCAGTTGTTGAGGTCTCAACTCTACCATGAGGACTTCTGCATCTACTGAACACTTTGGTTGACCAAACGTTAAGTTTTTATTACCTGCTTGATCGTATGACGTTGTTTTATAGCTTTACCCTTAAATTTTGTTTTCTGAACGTTCTGGAGTATGTTCTATTTATCCCCTCGCCTAAATTGGGCTATCACTTGCGATTAGTCTCTCATAAAAGGCTTCTTGAGTCAAATAATCTTCATTCTTAAAACGGAAAAATATATTTCGTCATCGAAAGTCGAATTTCTCAAAATCTGATTTGATGATTTTGAAAGTTTCATAACCTTAGTTAAGCATAAATACAAACATAATTACGTTTCGGGAGTAATTTAAAAAGAGGTAACTTGCCTCATTAATTACAGAAAATAATTTTGTTTTCTGTATAAAAAGTGCAATTACATTAATTTGTGTACGCGAGCGTGAATGTACAACATTCATCTACCATCGTTAAAGTCTCTCACTTACTTTTCCAAGAAGGAATATAAAACCGTCGAGAAGATTATACACTGCAGGACACTTTCTCGCGTCGGTGGTTTTCTTTAAAATTAGACATGACGTCAACAATGTCACGCTCTCCCATACTAGCAGGTTTCTTGTATCATACTCAGAATATGAACTCTGTTATGAAGCAAACTTTCAAAGATGCCACTGAATATAGAAATAACATCAGAATCTGAATATAATCAATTACGATGATATTGTAACTTTGTTACAATATGATTATAGTTTTAAGTGGACCTGATGTTTTACACATTATTTAATGCTGTAAAATATCATCCGTATTTTGTAAAATATTATATTTTAATATTTGTATTTGTTATCGTTATTCTGATGAATTATCTTTAAAAGAATATTTGTATATTTGTAGACAGACTCTAAGTCGAGAATGTGGTTGGAAATGATAATGTTATTATTTCTTTGTATTACTTGTTTGAGATATGTACATTTTAAAGTAGTCTTCATCTAGCTCTCTTAAGTATGTGTTAAGTTTTTCCTTGTTGCGTTTGTAAGCGTGTGCACTCTTATCAGAGGGATAAAAGAATAGAGCGATTTTAGCGATCCATGTGACAGTGCCTAGAAAATTGCTTGCGTCACTCAAAAGCTTAGTGTGGCAACCTTAATTATATATATATATATATATATATATATATATATATATATATATATATATATATGCATATGATTAAACAATTTACAATTCGTTACGACGGTGTTGACGGTTTCAATTCTTCCATCCTGAAGATTTTTTTTCCTCCTGTATATATATATATATGTCATCGGGTGGTATTTGATAATTTTAAATTTGTATTTTCTACAAATGATAGTTTGCTTGTTTATGAAGAAATTTCCGATTCAGTTTGTCTTTATATTCCATAAAAAACAGAAAGATTTCATACGACGACCAGTTCTGTCCTGGTAGTACACGCTCTTAAATACTTGTGCGATTACACTTTAATAAAACGTAGCCTAAACATATATGTAATAAAATTATTTTGTGAATTTGTTGAACATTCTATATTTGCTACCTGAGTATTAGCACAATCTGTGGATAGACAGGGCACGACTTTTTAATGGCTGTTTTTTAATCTATAGTAGAAGTGGATGTATCAAACCGTTTTTATAAGTGTACATTTTATATATATTATGAGAAACTGAGTGCATTGATTCTTTTTCTTTCTAATGCAGCATCGAGGGTTTGTAGATTCTATATATTATGAGAAACTGTGTGCATTGATTTTTTTTTCTAATGCAGCATCGAGGTTGTGTAGATTGTGTATATGAGAAACTGTGTTCATTGATTATTTCCCTTTTAATTGCAGCATTGAGGCTATGTGTATAGAAACTGTGTGCATTGATTATTTTTCTTTCTGATGCAGCATCGAGGTTGGGTAGATTCTGTATATGAGAAACTGTGTGCATTGATTATTTTTCTTTCTAATGCAGCATCGAGGTTGTGTAGATTCTATATATGAGAAACTGTGTGCATTGATTTTTTTTCTAATGCAGCATCAAGGTTGTGTAGATTCTGTATATGAGAAACTATGTGCATTGATTCTTTTTCTTTCTAATGCAGCATCGAGGTTGTGTAGATTCTGTATATGAGTAACAGCGCTCATTGATTATTTTTCTTTCTAATGCAGCATCGAGGTTGTGTAGATTCTGTATATGAGAAACTGTGTGCATGATTATTTTTCCTCTTAATTGCAGCATCGAGGCTATGTATAGATTCTGTATATGAGAACTGTGTGCATTGATTATTTTTCTTTCTAATGCAACATCAAGGTTGTGTAGATTCTGTATATGAGAAACTATGTGCATTGATTCTTTTTCTTTCTAATGCAGCATCGAGGTTGTGTAGATTCTGTATATGAGTAACAGTGCTCATTGAATATTTTTCTTTCTAATGCAGCATCGAGGTTGGGTAGATTCTATATAATAAATTAGAACTGTGTGCATTGATTATTTTTCTTTCTAATGCAGCATGGAGGTTGTGTAGATTCTGTATATGAGTAACAGTGCTCATTGATTATTTTTCTTACTAATGCAGCATCGAGGTTGTGTAGATTCTGTATATGAGAAACTGTGTGCATGATTATTTTTCCTCTTAATTGCAGCATCGAGGCTATGTATAGATTCTGTATATGAGAACTGTGTGCATTGATTATTTTTCTTTCTAATGCAACATCGAGGTTGGGTAGATTCTGTATATGAGAAACTGTGTGCATTGATTATTTTTCTTTCTATTGCAGTATTGAGGTTGTGTAGATTCTATATAATGAGAAACTGTGTGCATTGATTATTTCCCCTTTTAATTGCAGCATCGAGGCTGTGTAGATTCTGTATATGAGAAATTGTGTGCATTGATTATTTGTCTCTTTAATTGCAGGATCGAAGTCGAATTGTAATTTTCCTAAATTTATTCAAAACATATTTCTCAATTTCGCTTCAGTATCATCTTTCTTGTAACAAGAGAGTTCACAAATAAATATGTATATAAATTGGGAATTGCTTATATATTTTTTATTTAATTCGTTTAGACATTATTATGTAATAGCACAATTGTTTTAGAAACAAAAATAATAGTTTAAAAATATCCTAACCTGTAATTTGTACATTTGTTTAAAATCGATATTCCATATTTATTTTGTTCATCAATTATACTCAGATTACAATCGAACTAACATTTTCTGTCTGTGAATTATTCAATTAATCGAATGAATTTCAAGTGAGTGGTGAACTGTCTGGGGGGAAGGGTGCTCCAGGACCTACCCCTATTGGATCAATACAGAAACTGAAAGTGCAGGGTGGAAGGGAGGCCGGTCTGTTTTCCCTTTTCCTCACCCGATCTGAATCATAACTAACTCCATAAAGTCTACAGACAAATGCGGATAAATCATAAATGTAGAATTTTCGTAGAACATTTATATTTTTAAAAATAAAATTTAATTAATTTGTTTTCGTAAACGAAGTTAACTAATCATAATACCTAAATTGTAAACAGGAATAGTATTTTGTATGAAAAAAAAATCGCATAAAGTTAATACCTAAATGTTTATGTGGAATCAGAATTTATATTTAAAAACATATTTCTCTAATAAGACAGTTCCCCCTCAGGGGCTCACTCTTAATGTGACAGACCCGAGGAACCCAGCTGTATCTCCACATTCATGTTGTCTTGAGTTCGAACCTTCTCTTTCATCTTTCCTATCAGGTTCCTTTCCTGGGTTCTTTCCTGGGTTCTTATGGGTTCTTTCCTGACTCTGATACTATTAGAATGTTCAACGGCTAAGGAGTCTCTTCACTCGTTGTTTTAAAGTCGATGATGACCGAGAGGTTTTTCGCCTTTAAACAAGAATAATAAAATATCAGATGTTTTTCAAAATAAAAAGAATGTTATTTATAAATCAATTCATTCAAGACTTTTATTTACTAGCTTGTACCACGCACAATTTCAGCCATGAGAAACAAGAAGATGTAAATCTTGCATAATCTCAAGTCAATTTGTTTTATGAATTAGATAAGAGTTCGTGTATTGTATACGATATATATATATATATATATATATATATATATATATATATATATATAAAGAGTGTGTCCATAATCCCCCTTATATTTTTTTAATACTCGGAGTAAATAATGCAAACTTTGGAAATCCAAATTTGGGTATGTGGATTCTAGTTTTTTATTATTATTCTTTATAGTAATTTTAATTATTTGATTTTTCGCTTATGCGTTTTTATTAGCAAATATTGAATTTACAAATAATATTTCAAGTGAAAAATATACGACCTAGACTGGGAATCGAACCCAGGACCTTTGGCTTTACGCGCCAATGCTCTACCATTGAGCTATCCTAGTCGCTTCCCAGTACAGGGCGCAGACTTCTCACTTGACTTTAGTTGCTGCAATTTTGAGTTTCCAATTAATTACCTCGCAACATAGCGACATTGAAATTAATTTTCACTCATTTTTCAGCCCTTACGCATGTATTTATAGTAATTTTAATTATTTGATTTTTCGCTTATGCGTTTTTATTAGCAAATATTGAATTTACAAATAATATTTCAAGTGAAAAATATACGACCTAGACTGGGAATCGAACCCAGGACCTTTGGCTTTACGCGCCAATGCTCTACCATTGAGCTATCCTAGTCGCTTCCCAGTACAGGGCGCAGACTTCTCACTTGACTTTAGTTGCTGCAATTTTGAGTTTCCAATTAATTACCTCGCAACATAGCGACATTGAAATTAATTGGAATTGGAGGTAATTAATTGGAAACTCAAAATTGCAGCAACTAAAGTCAAGTGAGAAGTCTGCGCCCTGTACTGGGAAGCGACTAGGATAGCTCAATGGTAGAGCATTGGCGCGTAAAGCCAAAGGTCCTGGGTTCGATTCCCAGTCTAGGTCGTATATTTTTCACTTGAAATATTATTTGTATTATTCTTTATTTTGTTTTACTAAGATTATAGAGAGTCAACTCAATATCTTAAATAATATTAGAGATTGTGTGATACATCATTTTAAAGGTTTTGATGAGTACAGAATAATCGTGAAAAGGAAAATAGTTCCGCCCAGACAAATCAGAATGATGGTCAGTCAACGTTTAAAACAGAGTCCTACAAACATATTTTTCATAAGGCACATCAATTGTTAACACACACATGACTTTTGAGTGTAATCATTGCATCTTAGAATGATCTCAGCTAAACATGGATAACATTAAAGTGTATTACCACTTTAGGAGAATGTCTGCCAGTTCACAAACAGAACGGAAAGTTTTTGTTTTTATGTGTAATACTTGGCCTGATTACCACCGACTGATGTGAGGTATTGGTGATTTTCAGCAAGATTCTTTACCAACCCTCTCTTTCCTCTCCCAAAGAGGACTTTGGGAACTTGCTGGCTGGCTGTCTGGCTGTCTGTCCATCGGGTTGGTTTTTGCGTGTGCTTACCGCATCTAAAAAAACACTTTATCCAACCAAACAAAAACTAAGGAATATCCTTGACGAGTCCTCTCACTTCTCTCATCTTCCAAATCGGTACCGCCTGGCTGGCTATCTGACCGTCAAGCTTTTTATTTGTTTTAAAACACCCATCTCAGAAACACCTGGCCTGATCATCACGAAACTTATATACCATAGGTTTTTTATTATCGAATCTCGACCAGCTCTGTCTTTACCCTTTCAACAGGTTTTGTTGGATGGCTTTAAGAGCACCAACTTTTTTGAGTGAAGTCACACCATCTCAATAACCACTGATATGATCACCTTCAACTTGAAAATATTTAAGCGTCTCTTAGAAGCATCCACGGTCGGTCATCTTCTAGAACTCCGCTTGCCATACCTAAATAAGTAGCCTATAATTTTGCAAGATTAGCACTACCGATATAGAACATTTCTGTGTCTCCAAGAAAAGTGATTCATGACTATAAACCTACAGAAAATTATCTGGTATATTGCTGAACTATAGTTTGTTTTTAGCATGAATTACACGTTGTATTTACTAATTTATGTTCATTGGTCAAGTTCACTATACTTAGAGATCGCCATGATTCGAGTTACTGGTGTTATTGTGTTTTTTCCGTGCGTTATTCTACAACTTCATAAAGTAAAAGAAAACAAATGTTTTTAAAATGTTTATTTTCCTTACCAAAATGTTGGTATACAATTATAGTAAAAATAAATCGATGTAGCAAAAAGAACTGTCGACGTACAGTTTCAAAATTTGTTGACGATGTAAAACAATATTTGTCTAAAGAAGAATATTGTGAATTATATGTTAATTAAATAAATGACTGGCTCCCTTCATTTAGTCACATACAGATAAAACCAATAGGCTACTAAGTAATTTGAAACTTGGTAGGGCGTTCCTAAATTGAGTATCCACTAGTGTGGGCTCACTGCCCTGATGAAACCAAATACTGTAGTTGTTTGTTATACTTAACATAGAGCCTCCATTTACTTCGCTCATGTCATCAATACCTCTAAACATTTACCTCGTAATTGATTTAAGCCGAGTTTTAAATGACATTAGACAAGGTTTGTTTTTTTTTCAAATACAGATTTTTTCTTGCAATTTAGCATTTGTGTATAGGTTATAAATCTTTACATTTTATCTTACTCAAAATTTGATTGAAATAGTTCGGTCGAGTTATGATGAGTTCTCCCTTTAATGTTCACGCCCACATTCTGAATTGTGACTATTTTTGGGAGGTCTTGACGAATACTTTGCTGTTGGTTTAGGGTGTAGTTTTGTATATGTTGTTGAGCATAGTGGTATGTTGTTGGATCGTTAATTTAATAACAATTTTAAGTAATTCAGTTACAACAAAGATTAAAACCTTTTCCAATTTAAAATACCGAACTTAGTTACACGTCAAAAGCAATAAATTTGTATTAGAATTCATAAATATCTTGATTAAGGAATATTAAGTAAAATGAATTCAGTTCTTTAGGTTTTGAAATAGGTTAGTGAAGAAATTTTTTTAAATATAGGGTTACTTTTAGACAAATAGAAATTTGAAGCAAAGATTGCTTACGTGTTTGTCAATTTTCATCAGTAAAGACTTAATGTTTGTGCCTAAATAAAGCGGCCGAACATGAAAAGAAAGTTTTACTCTCAGTTTACGACCAAATTGTCAGCGACTGGTAGACTATCTGCCGACAAACACTTTGCAAGTCACGAATCTGAATATATTATTTGCTCCATTTTTATAATAAAGTAATGCTGTAAAATACATGTTAATGCGTAAAATTGCGATGAATTTATGGTAAAATATCCAATTGAGCGTTTAATATTCTAAATATATTTAATGAAGATGTCTAATACGATCTAGTAATAGTTTGTATGACAAAATTTTAGTTCATTTTGAACAATATGCAGGGTTTACTTTAACATAATATTACGTAACTTTTCATTTAGACTAAAACACAGTATCAACTGACCATTTCTGTTAGAACAAATTTTATTCCCAATTTACAAGCGAATCTTAATTTTTTGACTTTTGGTTTGGCGTTTGTTTGTTGAGTTTTAAACGTTTAGATTTCACCAAAATTTGATCGAAATCTATTGATAAGATTTGAGATAATCCAAGGTACATTTTGCTCTGTAACTTATAATTCCTTAACCATTATTTTGAGGAGTTAGTGATTGATACGTTTTTTCTTATTGCAAATATCACCACATATTGAGCAATTCAAAAAATTGAAATTTAAAAAACCGCCTGGAATGTAAATCCTGTGAACAAAATCGGTTGGCATGGTTGATTTACTGGAGTTTCGTTTAAAATAGAATAAACCCAAATTTGATTTGTATTATAATATAGTAGCGAGACAATATTTAAAAAATTAGAATTCATGTTGAGTTTGCATATGGTGGATACTTCCTTTGTAAAGAACTGTCTAAAGGAGATAAACATACATCAATATTCTAAACACAATCCTCCCCTCCTCCTCTCTCTAACACATGGTGCCATATTGTAATGTTGGGCTGTCAACAATGTGGTAACTTCTTCAGACAACAGTCTTCCTTATAAAATAACTATTACAGTGAGATGATTTTTAGAACTAAAATATGTGAAGTGTTCACAATAAATTCCAACGTCTAATATAGTTAGAGATTGATTAATCAGGATATTGACGTTTTTTGAAACACCATTTTTCAGTAAAGTACAAAACAGTTCTGGGTACAGAGAGGAATGAAACATCGCTCGACCTGATTTATTTGTGGGTGTCGCTTAACTTGTAAAAGCCTCTAAAACAGCCGTCACGAGTTATGAGCACTATCCATTTTTACGATTATGAGAATTCCAAAAGTCTTTTATGAATGACAGTTTCTATAAAAATCATTTGTAGATAGGACGTCGTTTCCTCACACTATATTTTAATTTGATTTTTATTAATTTAAATTTACTTGTTGAAAGTAAAGTACCTTGGATTTGTTTTTAGTAGGAATAATTTTGTGTTATTAACAAATATTATGGGGGATCAACCACTAAACACAGAAGCCTTCTTCTTTATGGAGTTTCAGGCGTAGGTGATAGGCACGCGTGTTTATGTTATGTCTTTTGTCAGTTTGGAAATAGTTGAGTCGTTTCTTCCCTGAAATAAGTGAATACCAAGCTGGGACAGCTTACATTAAGATGAGACGAATATAAGTCTTATACTTGACCAGCCTAGTTTTTCGAAGTAGAAGGCTTGCGATTGATGACCGAATAAAGCTTATGAAGAAATTCTCTCATCTTGGCTATTGTTTGTTTGCTTACCGTAGTCTTTTCTGCTGTTTGGATTGGTAAGGAGGTGCGGGATGGGGACAAGTATACGGGGATTCTCTGAGGAGGATCGACTCGGGAGAGTTGTGAAGGTTTAGTGCGGGGATTGGTGGTTTGGAGAAAGGCATTTTGTTCGCCCTGAAAAGGACCACGTGACCGGGTTGCACTGGCCAATTAGAACACCAGGTAGAGGGAACTGTAGGGTTGCCAGGGACGGGATTTGTGACACGGAAGTCCCGAACCGGGATGCATATGGGCTTTAAGATGGAGTAGGGAATTTCACTGGCGATGCGTTTAGGGAAACACTTCCTTTGGGGCGGTGAGTGCTGTTGTCTTCTGGGTCTCTACGTTGGAGTCGTCTAGAGCTACTCGCCGCTATTTATTTGTCTTAGGAATCAGTGCTAATGGACGCTAATGCTAGAGCCGAAGCTCTAACAATTTACGTTTCGGGAGCCGATAGCACCACAGCTGGGCTTCACAGGCACTTGGGCCTTCTTCAAGAAAGTCGAAACGTGTAGTTGGTTTAATGGGGTGCTCTGCGGGAGTTCCCTCGTTTCCCCTAAGGTCAGCAGGTGAAGAGTGGATGTCTTAGAAGAGTTCTGAAGTTTCGAGTGAGAAGAAGTGTTCTAGAACCGAGAGAAGTAGTGAAGTCTCTGAGAGAGAAGTGATCTCATCGGTGTGAGTGTAAAGTAGATCTCGGACTAAAGAGTGTTCTCTCCGAGGTGAGTGAAGTAGTGGTAAAGTCTCTTGGTGTGTTTCTCTAGTGAGAAGTGAAGTAGTGGTGAAGTCTCTTGGTGTGTGTTTCTCTGATGAGAAGTGAAGTAGTGGTGAAGTCTCTTGATGTGTTTCTCTGGTGAGAAGTGAAGTAGTGGTGAAGTCTCTTGGTGTGTTTCTCTGGTGAGAAGTGAAGTAGTGGTGAAGTCTCTTGATGTGTTTCTCTGGTGAGAAGTGAAGTAGTGGTGAAGTCTCTTGGTGTGTTTCTCTGGTGAGAAGTGAAGTAGTGGTGAAGTCTCTTGATGTGTTTCTCTGGTGAGAAGTGAAGTAGTGGTGAAGTCTCTTGATGTGTTTCTCAGGTGAGAAATGAAGTAGTGGTGAAGTATCTTGGTGTGTTTCTCTGGTGAGAAGTGAAGTAGTGGTGAAGTCTCTTGATGTGTTTCTCTGGTGAGAAGTGAAGTAGTGGTGAAGTCTCTTGATGTGTTTCTCTGGTGAGAAGTGAAGTAGTGGTGAAGTCTCTTGATGTGTTTCTCTGGTGAGAAGTGAAGTAGTGGTGAAGTCTCTTGATGTGTTTCTCAGGTGAGAAATGAAGTAGTGGTGAAGTATCTTGGTGTGTTTCTCTGGTGAGAAGTGAAGTAGTGGTGAAGTCTCTTGGTGTGTGTTTCTCTGATGAGAAGTGAAGTAGTGGTGAAGTCTCTTGATGTGTTTCTCTGGTGAGAAGTGAAGTAGTGGTGAAGTCTCTTGGTGTGTTTCTCTGGTGAGAAGTGAAGTAGTGGTGAAGTCTCTTGGTGTGTGTTTCTCTGATGAGAAGTGAAGTAGTGGTGAAGTCTCTTGATGTGTTTCTCTGGTGAGAAGTGAAGTAGTGGTGAAGTCTCTTGGTGTGTTTCTCTGGTGAGAAGTGAAGTAGTGGTGAAGTCTCTTGATGTGTTTCTCTGGTGAGAAGTGAAGTAGTGGTGAAGTCTCTTGATGTGTTTCTCAGGTGAGAAATGAAGTAGTGGTGAAGTATCTTGGTGTGTTTCTCTGGTGAGAAGTGAAGTAGTGGTGAAGTCTCTTGATGTGTTTCTCTGGTGAGAAGTGAAGTAGTGGTGAAGTCTCTTGATGTGTTTCTCTGGTGAGAAGTGAAGTAGTGGTGAAGTCTCTTGATGTGTTTCTCTGGTGAGAAGTGAAGTAGTGGTGAAGTCTCTTGATGTGTTTCTCAGGTGAGAAATGAAGTAGTGGTGAAGTATCTTGGTGTGTTTCTCTGGTGAGAAGTGAAGTAGTGGTGAAGTCTCTTGGTGTGTGTTTCTCTGATGAGAAGTGAAGTAGTGGTGAAGTCTCTTGATGTGTTTCTCTGGTGAGAAGTGAAGTAGTGGTGAAGTCTCTTGATGTGTTTCTCAGGTGAGAAGTGAAGTAGTGGTGAAGTCTCTTGATGTGTTTCTCAGGTGAGAAATGAAGTAGTGGTGAAGTATCTTGGTGTGTTTCTCTGGTGAGAAGTGAAGTAGTGGTGAAGTCTCTTGGTGTGTGTTTCTCTGATGAGAAGTGAAGTAGTGGTGAAGTCTCTTGATGTGTTTCTTGGTGAGAAGTGAAGTAGTGGTGAAGTCTCTTGATGTGTTTCTCTGGTGAGAAGTGAAGTAGTGGTGAAGTCTCTTGATGGTTTTCTCAGGTGAGAAATGAAGTAGTGGTGAAGTATCTTGGTGTGTTTCTCTGGTGAGAAGTGAAGTAGTGGTGAAGTCTCTTGGTGTGTTTCTCTGGTGAGAAGTGAAGTAGTGATGAAATATCTTGGTATGTTTTCTGGTGAGAAGTGAAGTAGTGGTGAAGTCTCTTGATGTGTTTCTCTGGTGAGAAGTGAAGTAGTGATGAAGTCTCTTGATGTGTTTCTCTGGTGAGAAGTGAAGTAGTGATGAAGTCTCTTGATGTGTTTCTCTGGTGAGAAGTGAAGTAGTGGTGAAGTCTCTTGATGTGTTTCTCTGGTGAGAAGTGAAGTAGTGATGAAGTCTCTTGGTATGTTTTCTGGTGAGAAGTGAAGTAGTACTGAAGTTTCTTCATGTGTTTCTCTGGTGAGAAGTGAAGTGCCGTCCGGATGTTTGTGCACGGTATGTATACAATTTTCACCTTATTGTTCGTTGAGAACAATGAGTTGGTTATTGTATTAGCGTTGGTATGAAGCGGAGTAATCAGAGTTTTTCAGAGAATGAGGTGGGCTGTAACTGGACCGAAGTTTTGAGTCGGAAAGCCACAGTGTGGCAGAACATGGAATCATTAACAATGAGTCGCAAAGACACATTGTGGCGGAGTATGATGTCGTTAGTGTATAGAAGGTACTAAATAGGAGCAATAACTGATCCTTCTGAAACTCTAGGCTCTATTGGACGAGGTGTGGAATAAAAATTATCGACGGAAAGTTGGAATCATCTGTTGTTGAGGGTATGATTGAATGAAGTATACGTAAGCATGGAGGAAGGGGCCTATGAACTAGTTCGTAGAGTTGGCCTAATGCCATACAATATTAAAGGCTTTGCTGGTATTTAGAAACAACAATGACGTGGAAGTCTCTTATGAGCTGTTTATTACCTTTACAAGTTGAAGTGTTGTGAAGTGGTCGCTGTGAAACCAAAACTGTTTTAATCGAAGTACTATAAGTGTTTTAGAATGTGAGTGTGAGATTGTGTCTGTGTGTGTGTCTGGGTACGCGCGCGGGTGTGTTAGTGTGTTTGCCGATTGATAACCAGTCTCTTAATTACTATTGGGGAAAGACATAGATCTCTCCTGAGTCCAACAAGAGGGGGGCACAAAAGATCTAATTAGGTCGCAGTGCAGGAGGCGCTTTTAAAACACTCTCCCCAGTCTTAATAATAATAATAAAAAAATACTATTGGGGAAAAGATACATAAGTCTGAAGTTTGAGTAAATAATGATTAATACGTTTTGTTTTGGTCCTAAAAGACTACGATTGAGCAAATTTTAATAGAAATCGTTTGAGAAAATCATAGTTTTTGTAAACAAGGCTGGAGTTGCAAATTTTAGGTAAGGACACTCATTTATTTCAGAACCCATCAAACGGTTTCTGTCCAACAAATCATTAAAAAGAAGATAATCTTTTAATTAAGGTCTCTGAGAAACGGATGTACCTACAGAAAACTGGAAAATAGGATCACTAAACGTTCTTTTTATACTAAGTATAGTTAAATAAGTAGGTAAAATATCCAAGGAAGGAACCTTATCAGTTCCTAATAACGGAATATATAAAGGAAGAAGTTTGGCAAAATGTAATGGTGAATAAGCTGAAAGCAGGTGGTTAGTATAAACTATGGAATGCAAACTGTATAGCGAAGCCATATGTTGGCGTGACTCATTGTTGCCAACTGTGCGACCCGAGACCAAACTTTTCTTTTTTTAATTATGCACAACCGTAGGGAGCAGCAGAGTTCGTTGAAATAACGGCTCTTCTTTTTGTTCTTATCTTCATTAATTTTAATTGTGAAACGGCATTGAGATATTAAATAGGCTGTTAACAGTTATTTTTAACATAGATGTTGAGAGCTGAAGACATGCTGAAATTCCTCGTCTATTGAAAGTGTTATGTAAGCGTGGTAAAGACTAAAAAGACACCCGTTGTTTCCATCTCCCTGGGCATGTAAGCGCCGTTAAACTTGAAGAACAATATAGCCCGCCATTTTAAAACACTATTGTGTACTAACTAGGCCTATTTCCTCTACAGGGTCTTAAAAAATAACCTTTTAGTACTTTGGGATATGATTCCTCATACAAAAAAGGAAGAAAAATTGTATATGAAGGTATGTCTTAAAACGTTTAGTTTTCCGTCTATCTGTCTGTATGTGTTTTTTTACTTTATACGTTATATCTTAGGAACCTCTCAAGATATCAACTTCAATCTTGGTACATGTATTATATCTAATAAGACCCATTTTGGTATGGAATATCAAGTATATAGTTAGTACCATTTCAAAATGGCGGCAATTTAAAATTTCTAATTCTCAATATCTCAAAAACCGTAAATTATACAAAATATTTACAAGAGACAAAAAAGTTGCTAACTTTTATCTCCTAAATAATGGTGCATAGATTATTAAGATTCCATGATTATTAATTGAGTTTTTGCATTATTATTTGAAATGTTCCCATTAATAGCACAAAATTCGCATGTAGTTATTTCCATAAAATTGGAAAAACTCAATCACTAATCATGGAATCTTAATAATGTATGCACCGTTATTTAGGAGATAAAATTTAGCAACTTTTTTGTCTCTTGTAAATATTTTGTAAAAATTACGGGTTTAGAGATATTGAGATTTAGAAATTTAAAATACCCGCCATTTTGAAATGGTGCAAAGTATACACTTTATATTCCATACCAAAATGTGTCTTATAAGATGTAATACATGTACCAAGTTTGAAGTTGATATCTTCAGAGGTTAGATAGACGGAAAACTAAACGTTTTAGGACACACCTTCCTATGAACGTTTTTCTTCCTTTTTGTATGAGGAATCATATCCCAAAGTCCTGAAAGGGTTATTTTTAACACCCTGTATATAAGTCAATTATATTTATTTATTAGTGCATTTTTTAATAGAATTAATCCGATAGGTGTAAATATGTATTATTAAGATGGAAAATAAGCTACTGACATCAAATTCAAATTTGTATTAAACAGGCCCCTTTAGATCTTTTAGGGAACCTACAAAGGGCCCTAGGGCCCAATAAGGGGCTATGACGTATTCGAACGTAAAATTTTCCGCAGACACCAAATTTGAAAAAAAATATGCTTCCCTATTGAAATTTTAAAGTTGGGCCACATGGGGCCCTTTTAGAGACCTTGAATCCAAAATGAGATATCGTCATTCGATTCCCAGGGGAAAGTACTTAGAAATACGTTGTCTTTATATTTTTTAAATTGTCTGGATTTAATGCTTAGGTGTTCCGACCTTTTTGACACACCCTGTATAATTAAATCAACCATATCCAGCATATCATAGACTGTAGTAAATTTGATGTAATTCGGTGATTAGTTGTGTATTTTGAAGTATACCCCTGAGTATTTTCAAATTTATTTATTAATATGTAGATAATTGGCCTCTGGTAGTTAATTAATTAATCCATAAAGTTTATGAACTTAAGGATTAGTGACGTAGACAGTGAGCATGTCCAACTGAGAAGCGTTTGACTGAAGCCGAAATTCACACTTCACCATCTTCACGAAAGTCATTAGAGAGAATTAGTCACTATTTCAGGAATCTAGACTCATTATCGAATTGTTTTTCTACAGATTTATTGTATTAATGTTTCTGTTGTTGGTTTCAGGTAAACGATATTGTTTCCAAAATTCGTCTTTATCAACCGTGATTAATTTTTAATGTCATTAAGCCCTTCATGTGTTCCCCAATTTATATATTCTGACGAGAAATATAGTTCACAGTTAAATCTAATAACCAAAGCAACTTAAAAAGTTCATGAATGTTTTCTTCATAATTGGTCAGTGTTTTGTGTTGCTTTATAGTTGCAAATTCAAATCTCAGGTGGTTTTGAGAAAATGGAGAAATCAAAAACCTACACATATACAGTTTGTTTAACTTCCGCTCCAGGACAAGGCTTATACGAAAGCCTACATCGGTTCCAAAAGTCGATTCCCGTGTAAATTGGACGTGATCAGATTTCTTGCTGTGTGCTATGTTTAACAACCATATGAGAGAAATTATTCCCAATGCTGATCAGTACAATGCATTTACGTAGGCAATAGACAAAGATCTTCCTAAACTGGATTGACTAGGAAAGAGGATAGTTCTGAGAGTAGATATCATGCCATTGTGAGTTAGATCTGTATTATCAATTAATTAAACATACTCTAGATCTTCCTCTATATGATAGATATGATCTTGGAATAGCAGAATTATTGTTGCAATCTGTGTAGCAGAAAGAGCTCAGGACGTACGTGTTGGGTATTACAGTATCCTCAAGGTAGGAAAGTGTCTGGGGTGGAGAGGAAAAGAAGGGCCCCACACTTTGTTAGCGTTACAACCCCAATAAAAAAAAATATAGAACTCAAATGTTTCTGCGTAAACGCGTACCCTACTTTCGTTTCTTTTATCGGTGTAAATAAGAATAAAACGTTTACAAAAGTCTGTCACGAAGTTGTAACTTTAGGAATTAAATGTAGCTAAGCAGTAATTTGTGTACCTAGTTTTCTTGGAATGGGTTGTACAGTCAAGTGAAGCTAGTAGAAGGGAGACACGCCCATTACACCAGACACACTCCTAGTCTGAGTATACTGTACGTACTAAAGATATCTACCTCCCTGATCTGATAAGGTATATCCAAGAGAACAAGTAGGTTTAGTTAAGGGTAAGATGTTGTTTTCTGTATGAGGTAGTGGATACCTTCCCCGTTACATGATAGAATCGAAGATTTGTGACTGCTTTGTGCACTATACGCTTTACTAACTACACAATGGAAGTTTAGAACACAGTTCTATTTCTAGAGAATTTCTCTATAATGTTTTTATTGATTTCGAAATTTTGTATTATCATCGTTAGAAGATGTTGGTATTACATACATTTTAATCTCGTTTAAAAAAGAGGAAGACAAACTCAAATAAAGACTATCTATGTAAGTTTGAGGTCTTCTTTATTGATCAATTACTCTCAATTCGGTTGTAGGTAAAACTGTAGGCCTACTACATCTCCAACTATCTCTGAACTATTTCGATAACTCGAAAAAAGAACGTATTTTGCAAAGCAACAAAATTCTGGCATTTAAAAAAATAACTCACGGATTTAAAAAGATTCTTTTACAATATTATAAACGAATAGGACAAATTTTATTTCTTGTGTGTGAAACCTTCTAATAACAGTGCTCGTAGGGTGTATTATATGTTTAGTTTAATTTAAGTGCAGCTCTATTTGTATAGTTTACAATTTGATACTTTGGTATGAAGATCTCAAATAAACGGCTGTTTTGAGAAAGTAGTTCGATTAACCGATGTTAAGTGGTTTATCTTAAAAATAGTAAACTATTCAGATTTACAAACGTGTCTTGAAAACATTAATTTGCGCCTTAAAAATGGCGAGAAAATACACTTTATTGTTGGTTTGTTCTAGTTTGAAAATAAACCTTAATAGGAAGAAAACAAAACTAGGTAATTTATTATAAAGTCACTATTTACTTTGACATTTATATTAGTATTTTTTGTTTAAAAAAACAAACAAAATTATTACAGAAATGAAACATAATTTTACGTTATAAGATTTGTTATTCGCCATTCCGAATATTGATATATTAAATAATAAATAAATGTAAGACTCACCGTCCACAATATTCTGTTTGGTCGTTTTTATACGACGGCCGTTTCGGCTATTCAAGTTAAGTTAGGTTAGAATAAACTTGATAATGGTTGAATAGCCGAAACGGCCGTCGTATAAAAACGACCAAACAGAATTTGTGGACGGTGAGTCTTACATTTATTTATTATTTATAATTTTACGAATGTATTAATAAAATTATTAACGTTATCAACAAAACAATTATTCATTTTGCCGACTAATTCTGTAGAGTTCTCAGAGTTTGAAATGTTTCAGTCTTGCTTACAATTATTTGACGGGATAAGAGTGTGGCGACTAACCAGCTGGCGAAGGGTAGGCCTACATATGTGTAGCCACTAAGCCAGCTGTTAAACCTCCCTCTTCTTATCCTGTCGTAGAGAGGTCAGTAACCCTCTAGTCTCCCGTCTAAACAGGGGAAACTACCCGCACTGCCGCACTCACAAGTTCTACTTCGAAACTCAATTTTTCTATCACTCTCCATTTCTCTCAAATAGAAGTGTGACAACAACCCTCGTCTGGGAATGTTGTGTCGGGGCGTCAGATGAGATTAACCAATGAGTCTCAGCATTCCAGAAGAACATTTTACATTAAAATTTAAGGGACGTTTCATTTTTAATTTTGTTTACATTGTGTTCAGAATAACTTGAAACACTCGGTTTATGTGTGTACAGGTTATAAAATGGTGATAATATTTTTTATAGTTTTTAATTCAATCATCATAAAAATCAGACTTTCCGTAACATTTCTAAGATTAATTAAGCTATAATGTTTTATAGGGCAGAAAATTGACTCATATGCCTTCTTTATTTCATAAACAAGTACACAAATAAACATAAAACAGCAAAAACCTATAAAATCAATTAATAAATTACAATCCTTGAATTTTATCGTTTATGTTTTCCTTTTTTTATGTAACAATTTTTTTCTACGTTTTTATAAAATTTGATGAAAATTAGAGAACCTATCGATTTGAAAGTTGGTAAAAAAGTGTAAAATCAGCTAAAGAAAAATCAGATTTTCCTCAATTTTGAATATATTTGTCAAAAAATCCAATCTTGCCACCATACTACTTTTCGAATAACATCAATTCGAAATAAGGTGAACCTTGTAACCTTATATATAGCGAACTGGTTCTACATGCGATTGCAAGCGCATATGTTATTAAAACTTAATAAAATAGTAAATTGTTTTATTCATTATGAACTGTATAATTTACAATAACCTATTTCTTTGAGGACATAGGTTAAGTCGGTGCTAACTTGAAACAGTTTGAAGATATCCCCCCCCCCATTAAATGACGGATCAAGTACGGCATGTACAAACCTATACATTCTGTACGCCATAAATAAAAACACAAATTGGAACCTTTGTTCCCCACACACTATATCTTCATAACATAATATAAATCAAAATCTTTGGTCGGAGCTTCATGTTTTCTGCGGTTTAAAGGCAAATAAGCAAGTGAGGTTAGAATCCTCTAGCCCTTGAATACTCAAATACCGCCAAGGTTGGAAGAGAACAAGATGAAAGAGAGGGATTTAACCCAAGACTAGATGTAGAAAGATGTATAAATGGACAGGTTTCATCTGAGCTGTGACCAGCGCGAGAGGGGAGGTAAAGTTTGTAGTTCGAGGCCGCGTGGGGACTGAGGCATTGTAGGGGAAACAGTCAGCGCCGGCTACTGTCCCCGATCCAGCGGTCTTGCAGACATCGTTGTTAGTACCAACACCCGACACAGACTGAGGCGGCCGCTTCCCCCACCACCTTACTGACGCCTAGACCCACTGCGCACCCAAACTCCACAGCTCAGATGAAACCTGTCCATTTAAGATATAACTAGGGTACCGCGTAATTGCCATCCGTTCTCACTATACTTGAACCTTTGAGGGGTGTATTCGATTGTATTATTATTAAAGCAGTATAGGAATACGTTATACAAATTTATACTTTTTATCGAACTTTTTTCATATGATAATGCGTCAACACGGACCCTTATGTTGTTTAGGTATACATATATTTTTTTAGACACTGTAAAACGTATTCTATTAACCATGATAAATACACTAATTAACCTTGAAGAATTTCATGAAGAAATTCAATATACAGTATAAACACATGCGTTTTTTTCGAGGCATCTTGTACACAAAGCTTTCCATATCACTTACATGATAAATATGGATAGATAGCTGAGCTGTTAGTTTACGATGTTTATGAGAATATAAAAGAATAGAATAGACAGATCAATGGACTGAAGGAACTATTTATAACTGATTGTTGCGCCAAAACTTGTAATTTTGGCACAATTTTTTATGCTAGTAGGTGTAAACATTTATTTGAGATTATGCAACATATCGCAATCATACTGCGTGTTGAATATCTTCTGAGTCACAAATCTATTGACTCACCGTATAACAAAGCAAAGTGTATTATTGTAGGCGTCTTTGATATTCTAGAGTAGCGAAATTCAAATTGTCAGTATTATGCTGGAAATGGGCTTAGAAAAAGGAACTGTTTCAAATAGACCTAGTTACAATCTTGTATAGGCCTAGTTTTAATCAAATTCATCGCGTTATGGAATTAGATAACATCATACACATCACCAAATGAAAGAAAACTCAATTTTCCACAATAAATACGTTATAACTTCGGTGATAGAAGTTTCCACAAGTATTGCTTATTACAGTGGATAACACAGTATTGCTTATTACAGTAGGCCTATACATGTTTTGGTTATTAAAAAAATATTTTGTATGCAGCAGAAAAGCTAGACAGAGAATCTACAAAAAACTGTTTCAAACGCCGCCATTTAAAAATGTTGCGAACACTTATTTTAATTACATTCAAGGAATAGTCAACCCTATTTTACATTTCAACTCTCGACAACTGGAATTATCCCACAGATTTTATTACTGATTTGTGTAAAATTTAGAGATGTTTTGCGATGTTTTGTATGATGGTAGGGCGAAAAATTATTCTGAAAAACTTTTTGGATAAATAGTGAAAATCACTTACCGGGTCTTTTCTATTATACGACCGCATGGCTCAAATTATTTTCAATACTAACAGAATGATAATAAAATAGGTTTTCTCACCTCAATTGATGAAATCATCTATAAAATAAATGGTTTTATTGTTTTTCACAAAAACACAAATGTAAAAAATAGAAAAACACACTAACACAAACTAATTACATGTGAACGTTTTTATGACTTTTACACTTCTGGTTAGGTCTGGGTTAGGTTAGGTTAGGTTTTACACTTCTGGTGGCCAAAATACTACAATATAATTTTAGCCATGCGGTCGTATAATAGAAAAGACCCCACTTACCATTAACAATAACAAAAAAAATGTATTACCGTTCTGAAAAGTGTAATTTCATGTTGACGAACTTCAATAATATTTAAAGCGTACTTTTTTAAATTTACAGTACATATATTTTTTGTTCTACAGTGAGTCATAAATGTGCCCAATTACCCTTAAGTGTAGGATCGATGGACATTTCATGGTCTGGCTGGAGGGGGTGCGTTTCTCAAAGGGTGATCGCATTAGTAGAATTTCTAATATACAAATTTGATAATATGAAGGCATATGATTCTTTCAAATTTTGATTAGATCTGGAAATTACTAAAACTTTTTAAAGTTTTTATTTAAAACAATTTAAACCACAGTTCCAATAAAAATCGTAGACATAAAACAGATTTTGTATTCCTAATAAGTCTATGATATTAAGTTGCAACAATTAACAACGCTATTTGATAATGCCATTTATGGTGAACTGTATTCATCCTGTCAGCAAACGTGTTGGATGATGGAGACAATAACAATTGTTTGATTAACTGTACATTTGACTTTATTCGTGGGAATTAACTAGAACAGGCGATACAGTGTAATTTCTAAATCAAGGCAAAAGACAGACTGTATGCAAATCAGCTGACGGGTCGTCATGACAACTGGTTTATGACTCACTGTTGAGCACATTGTTCTACGCATGCGCATTAGAGTTGGAGACGCTCGGCAGCTTGGTTGTGCTTTGTGCAGTGTGCAGTTCTGTCCAGTGAGTCCAGTGTTAGTGCTTGTTCAAAGAGGATAGACTTATTTATATTAGGTAAGTTATAAAATTGTTGATCTCGTACACAATTTCACGCCCTACATTTATTTTGTTGGTATTTGAATAATACAAAAAACCTAATTTAGTTTGCTGAATTCCATTTTTTAAAATACGCCTTAGTAATAAGTATACATCCAAAACATAGATGAACTTGCCAGTATTTCAAGAGTTTCATTTATACATAATGCTCGAAATTAAATTACAGCTTAGTAAAATATATAGGCCCCATACATATATACTCATGACTTTAGTAGCCTATTTATACATTTTATATTTAAAATTACCAACTTTTAATTTAATGCGTGACAAATAAATGTGACCTGTAAGCCTATATAAATATTTTTCTAGAATAGAAAAACATATTTTAATTTGTTGCTCTTGTGGTCTTATACTTTAACCTAAAATTACATAGTTGCTAATATTATATTCAATTTTATTTGAAGAAAGTAGAAACAATTACATCATTAAAATGTTCACTTTTTTTAATTTAATGTTTTTTTAAGAGATGGAAACTTTTAATTCTTTTGTTAAACTTATTATTTTTAATGTAAAAGTTATTTATAATGAAAGTTTATTATTGGTGGTGTGATGAGACATTGTAAAACAATGCTGCCATCTGCCATCCTGTACGCCCGGAAACCGGTTCCGAAATATTCCCCCTTCAATACCAAACATTGTATAGCCTACATAAGAGAGCATATTTAATTCAAATAAGATACTTTCAAAAACTTGACATTTATAAGATTTAAAATAGATTTTAAATAAAACTTTGTAGTTCATTATGAATCGTCTCTGTTGTAGAGTCTTGCTTGCACTACAACTTTTTCCGCTTCGCGTCGTTTTTTAAGGCGTGACCGGACAGAGGGGAAACTGTAAATGTGTTGCGCTTTACATTCATCAGGATCTTGGGATTTGTAAATTATAAAGATTGGAGTTTTATTGTAATTGTTACGGAATAGCAATCCTAGTTTCTAATATTTCACGGTCACTGCACTGAGAATATAATTAAAATTAATGATATGCGTAAATGTAAAAAAAATAGCATCCATTATAAAATAAGTAACCTCTTTTTGATGCTATTATAAAAGTGCCCCCTCCCCCATAGGAAAAGTTTGCTACAAACACTACTGTACACGTTTTTTTTCCATTTTGTTTTCTCTCTTTTTAAACAAATAATACAGTATGTTGAGTTTTGACAAAATCCAGTGATTTAAAATGACGTCGTCATGGTTCATTGGCTTTCTTGCAAATTAAGCCTACTCTCGAACTATAATTTTAATTTGGTTTGGTACATTGGTTTGGGTAGTTTAGCCAATAAATATTGATTAAATGGAACCGATTTTGAGGAATTGGACACGCCCTTTCCACGTCAGCGACCATTTTATCGTTTTAATCGAAAGGATTGAAAATTTCAGAAGATATATTCCATTTGGTTATGTTTTGTTTGTAGTTGACTGATCATTACATTTTAGCCCCATAGTTACTTTTTAAATTTGTTTATTATTTAAGTAGGCCTATTTACAAATATTAATGTGTATTGTTTTAATTATATGCCGTTTGGAAACTTATTATTATAGATGTATTACTGTATTGTTCACAGCTTCACATTTAGAAAACTTGAAAATAAACATGAAAGATGTAATTCTCAAACTACAAATAACAGACTAACACAGGGCTAGCAAGTTTAATAAATCCCTATGTACATTTCGTAACATAGCTGCCATCCTCAGAGGAATATAAACCAATGCTTTATTAATTGTGTTAGTGTTTTTATTTGCGATTTGGGGATTACTTCTTTCATATTGTTATTAACCACAAGGCTCATTGGATATTGTATTGAAAACAAAAAATTGAAAGTATCGGTATAGACCCTATATATAAGTTGGCTTTCTTAAAGTTGTCTCCTATGATTTCGATAAAACTATCATATTTTATACACACATTTTTCATTCCCAACTTTGACATTTAGTTCAAAATTTAATCATACCATCGGACTTCATTTCAAACTTTAAAATTTTGAATAGCTTGGATCCACTATTATTGAACTAATATTATGACAAAAGAGTCGCATATGGACGATCAGACAGACAAATCATTCCGAAAATAGTGTCTCAATGTGTGGCTACAATCTTAAAACCAGAAGACCATAGGCTGTAAGTGTCATCACAATATTAGTCTAAATGCTTCCAGTAGAATATAAAAATGACTGACTCTATACACCAATTGAAATCTGTTTGTTTTCCGAACGTGTGGTATGCATATGCACCTAATCCTATCTTGTATTATCAGTAATGGCAGTTAGGAATGAGTCACCTGTTACACCTGATTGTTCGTGCTTTCATTTCATAGATTAGATTAGGCATGTTGTTTAAACTTTTATAGTTGATTTAATATCACACATAACCATGTACAATTGAAGTCTGATTACAAATAGGCTACTTATTTCAGTATTGGGCCTAAATCATTTTGTCATAACTGCGACATTAAAAAATTGTATATGCAGTTTGATTTATCCTATGTCAACTAGAGTATTTTTATGAACCCAAAATAGGTCTGATTTTTTAACACAGTTATAATTGTCATTACAAATAAATTATAGTTTTTGTGTTATCCTTATTGTTTTTTCCCCCCTCCAAGCTGTTTATCTATGTCCATACATGATTGATATAATTTGACTCGAACCCGTCAAATCTTAAGCCTCCACGCCAGATTTTAAATAAGTAATTCTGTTCTATTCAGCACATTTCTGTGTAGACAATTACAGTTATAGTGGAACAGCCCTAAGAAGGCACTTGTGCCCGGTGCGGGGCGATAGAGGAAGAGGTGGATTATGTCGGAAAATAACACCGTTCCACAAACATTGACTTTGCCTCCGAATCGCCAGCTACCTGAGACTTGCCCTCCTCGCACCCCTTAACGTTTACTTCGAGAATAGTACAGCGTTTTCACCCGATCTGCGAAGTGCCTTCTTAGGCCTGTTCCACTATAGTAAGGTTTACCCTGACCTCTGTCATTGAGATGCGCTGTCGTCTCTGGGCCGGTTGGTGTAGTGGGGGAAACACTGAGCTATGTCTTGCAGTGAGTTTTATAATGTAAATTACGTAGTTATACGTGCATTTAAAAAACATTGGTTTGTTGTGATGTGATGGAAGGTGAAAACGTCAGGAAGAAAATCTTGCGAATTCATATCAAATGTGTATCGCTTTATGAAACAAGAAGCCGAGAACAGAGGAGCTATTATTTAACGAATAAGAGCTTAAATACCAAGTTTAATAAAAATCGAACCAACTACTAAACCGTTTAAAAAAAAAAAAAAATTTGTAAATTTGTCGCCATTTTAAAATTTGTATAGTAATGATTTTTCTGGTTTACAAATTTGTCTAATTGTTTTTAAATTTGAGTCTAATTAGCAAATTTAAACAAATTTAAAAAACTTAATTTTTTTTTAAATAGACACCGATTTTGAATTTTGTGTAATGATTTTTCTTTTTAAAAGGTTGTTCAATTGTTTGTAAACAAAACAAAGTCGACATCGCGACGGCAACATGACAAACGTTAACAGCAGATTGAAGCTGAGTCAATATCTTTATCAGCAGTAGTAGTTAACAAACTCCGCTCGCTTGCAACTTCCCTTGACGCGCATTATAACAGTTTTGAAGCCCCAAATAGGTTGGGTTGTGGAGAATATTGTCAGTATACAGTTATTCATACAATTCATTTTTGTATATAGTCCCCCCCCCTTCGTTTTTGTTGTTGCTATATTTAAAATCTATAGGAATGTGTCCATATCGTCGCAAATAATGTAATAGAGTATGTCAAGGCCGAATCAGGTTAAAAACCTTAAGAGTGCATACGACCCTGACACCTTCTAGCATCACGATCGGCCTTTCACAATGCAGCATTGATATTATGAGTCAAGCTGTAATAAATGAAATCAACTGGGTTAAGCTAACAAATGTCTGTAGAAACATTCTCACGAGAACGGCTTCTGAGATGAAACGTTTGGAGAACACGACTTTCAATTTTATGTGACAAATAATTTGATTGATGATTTAGTTTTGTTTAGGTATTATAAGTTGGAAGTTTAAAATAAATGTTGTCTGTGGTTATAGCCTCGAAGTCAGAATCTCGTGACGTTTTGATTGCCCGATCTTTTATTTAAAGTTACACCACAGTCAAAATGTGTTTACTATTGCAGTTAAAACTAGAAATCACAGCTTCAAGTCGATGGATCTCTTCGTAGTATTGACTACCAAACCTTTCATATTATGTTAGTCAGCCAACGTTTCTGTGAAGGATTGAGCTGCCGACTACTAGCCATTCGAAAACTTGTAACTTGACTTATCTGTTGAGTAATGTTTTTAGAATGTACTTTCATCAGGTTCCACTCAGAGCCCTGACAATCTCAAGAGTCTTCAAAGTGCGATATTATCAGTACTATTAAGTTTTTATTAAAAAATCAACTAAAGTACCCTCATCCCCTCCACTCACATGGTGTGTCAACGACCCCGCCCGACGGGATCTTCTAATTGTCAACTTTTCTTTTTAACATTTCGAAGTTTTAAGTCTTTTTACTATCGCAGAGATTAAGCTTGGAATAATGATTAAAATCTGAATATATTTTACCTAATAGAATGTGTTTGTATTTTAAATAACAAAACTAATATAAGGATGTAAACTATTACTTAAAATGACTGTATTTTCTAAATTTTCTATATGGAACACAAGTAACATCCACCCATAAATTTTAAATTTCCGTTCATTTTTTCGCTGACTTACCATAACCATTGTATTTCTAAGTAATGGTCGTTTGTAAACGCTACTTTGTCAAAATATTATCATAGTTACATATCCAACATAAAATTTGTTCATAAATATTCAATCTATAATCTGTAGAAGTCGATACTACCTAATGTTATTTGTGTATAAATGTGAGTTTAATACACACTTTAAGCTTGAATTAGTTGAAAATGGACAATCGTTGTAATAATTGGGTGAAATTTTGTACAAAATTTGACGTTGCATATAGAATTCTAACATTAAGAGTAAGGTTGCCAAAAGGAACATCTAAAGTACTTTTCTTTTTTAACCCTGCGGTATACTACAGCCGCAGGTTCTTTGGACTTGGATTTTTGGGGACGCACCGGATAGGCAGTGGAAATGGCAACGTCGACGTCTTGCACTGCCCCTCTACGGCTGCATATCTTAGCATTACACCCAAACTGCGCATCTAAACAACAAAACTGTTACGTATTGTTCAGTTTGTGTTATGCCATTAGGTGACAGAGTGAACCTTTTATACTGTAAATGTAATAATGTCATTTAATCTAAGCAATTTAAAAATCTCTTTATTTGGTGAATAAATAAGTAAATTTTACTATTAACATGTTATGTAATTAAAACGAACGCTTGAAAAAATCTGTAATACACTATAGTTTATTTCAGTGTGTTTAAAATTATATTATTTGATACACATAAATAATTTTGCTCAAATAACTCGAAAACCGATACTTTATTGTTAGACTACTTCTTGGAATGGTGCCAACGAAGCAACGTTGCCAGATTGTGATATTTACAAGTGCAAAGAACGAACGGCACTAGTGAGTTTCAATTTGTATGCTTAGGCTTTTAGCCATGTTTAATAAACTACTTCAGTAGATCATTTCTAAAGAAATTATAACCAATTTGTTTTTGCGTACTTTGAAATTCTTCTTACATTAAAAGCAAATACATTCTGGGGTTCGTAGCCTACCCTCAACTCAAAATTTGTGTTTTTTATAAACTAGAAAACGTTAAAACTATTGTACGCATACCAAACTTTCGTCTTTTAAAACTGTAATTATTTGTAATTAGAATAAAAAGTTATACCTATGAACATGTAATAATTAATCTAAGGAATGTCAAGTAATAAATTATCTGTAAAATGCCTGTAAAATATAGAATAAAATCGTTTCAATTGGATCACTTATAGAGGAAGTTGTATCATATTATGTATGGTTTCTTCATTGAGTCAGCGTCTATAGCATGCCCAATGTCAGTGTTGTAATTGCGTGCCCAACCATGTCTAGTTCATACACAATGTGTAGGCCTATAGGATAAAATGCTATTCATGTTTACAATGTATATTATTATGGAAACAAATCTATTATATACTATATTTGTTTTAGTATCACTTTTCCTTTATTTACTGTTGTCATTACAAATTTGGTCTTTGAGTAAATTTTAAATAATGCAATGAAATTTTTTTATAACTTGAACAGTTTGACGTTTATATATTTCAAAGCAAACGGGTTGATTAAACTTTATATCAATAAATACTTTTACTTACTTGTATGTACATAGTGTAGAGAAATATTTTGATGGGCAAGAAAAATCAATGTCTGTTTTTCATAGAAATATCTGTCGAAACCCAATGAGTCCAGAAAAGTGGTTTTTGAAATATTGCCAGTCTGTCTTAAGTGCCAATGCAATGCTCTCACTACAGCCCAAACAAGTGTATCTATTTGATAAAATTTGAATTTGATATCTAGGTATATTTTGACAGATTTTAACATTCGATCATACTATTTGTGTGTTGACATTTTATTCTATCAAGTATGCTATCTCACAAGTCAAGCGAAATATTTATTTATTTGGGTTAGATTTGCTATAAAACCAAAACTGAGATACAACGCAAGTTTCCTAAACTTTTGAGTTCTTATATATGTAGATTATTGAGATATTTCTGTCACAGTTATTGAAAAATAAATTTATTTTGTAATCCGAAATTGATATTTTAGTATATAGCTCTAATTTTTATTTTGTCACTGTACTTTTTCAGTATTGCATCAGATGTTTTTTATCATTTTTAATTCTTGCTACATTTACTAAAGAGAAAATATTGTGATGTTGAAATAATCAATGTTGATATTTTTTGATATATTTGCTTTAATCAACAAAAATGTGTTTTTTCCCTATATAAAAGAGGTCGTCTGTTTGTCGACTGTTCTGTAACAGAAACATTTGGAATGATTTTGCTATTTTTGCTATTCATTGGCATATTTACGTCATCTCCAGAATAAAAACCAGAATACACATATTTGTTTCACCACATGTTTTGATCAAATCTTAATGAAAATAAAATTTATAACCACAAATCAGTGGCAAATCACAAGTTAAAGATGATTACTTTTTGAAAGTTATTAGTAAAAAATAAACATATACCACAACTATAAGAAACTCAATTTTAATCCATTATGACATACGCCTAGACAAAGTTTCTGACATCAATGAAGGCGTTATTTAAATATGATCTTTTTACAGGTAGGTTCTTACCATTAGGAGTTGTTGACTCTAGCAAAGAGAATGGAGGTTTTTAGAACATAGAGCATTCCGCTCTCCAAGTTAAAAAAAAAAATTGTGAGGCTCCAGTGAGCAAAGTAGAGGATAGATTTAGAGACATAGAGACATCTATCCTACCAAATTTCTAAAAATATTTATAACTACAGGGCTTTTTTACTTGTACATTTTATAAATAGGAATGAAATATTGTGTGTGGTAAGTAAAACAAATAGATGTGGAGATTTTTATATTTCTTTTTGATTTGTTTAATGTACAAGTGAGAAAGTTTGTAAATCCCTTTTTTATCATTCTACTCTGAGTAAGAATCTTACTCTCTAAATGTCTCAATCATATTTCTTTAAAAAATAATATCAAAGAAAGATGTGTAAGAATATATAAGTTAATTTCTTTAGAAATATTAATTGTTAATTATTTATTTTATGTTTTCATTAATTGTTAGATCAATACCAAATTTTAAATAAAAGGATTCAAGGTTCAGGCTCCAATCTGTACTTACCAGGCAAACTTCCGTGACGCGTGATAAGGAAGTATGACTTTCTCTTTTATTGCCTTATATGCTTATTTGATTAATAAGCAGCATGTTACTGTGATAATCGAGATGGTTAAAAAATATTTGTTTTTATTTTGTGTCATAATAATAATATTTTTGCCTCGATCATTTTTGAAATATATTTAAATTCCAATCCAGATTTGAGTAAAAATATTAGAATTGATGTGATGGAACTTTTTTTCTTCTTCTTTTTTTGTGGATTGGAATTGTGGACTCTATATTTCCCAAGTAGGAGTTAACCCACTTGTACAGTTGTTTGCTGAAGTTTTTGTCTAGTTATATGTTTGGTTTTTGAATATTCTTTCACTAAGCAATATTACCATGGTTGTGAGTCTTAATATTGGCTCTAACATACTGTATAATACCAAATGTATTTTTATTTAGTCTTTAGTTGGTTTTAAATATTGTGAGAAAGTTATTTCACATTTCCTCACATTAAAATACAATATTATTATTTAAATTTTTTAATACAAATCGTACATTTGTTTGAATGGTAAAAACAATAGTCACACTGTGCCATGAATACATATTTCTTTTTCGACTAATTGGACTTAGGAGAGGGTAACAATTCTGTAATGTCATAGTGGCTGCCAAATTAGACTCCTTTTCTGGCGGAAAAGCAAAACTTAGCGATTTGAAGTTTCTTTTCCACACTCTCTGAGTGAGAGTGCACAATAAGTTGAGAGAAAAACTAGGGCTGGAATCTTGCTCCTTCTTGCTATAAAAAAAACTTCACAGATATCATCTTGTGTCTAAATAGTACCTTTTTTCTTCTCTTTAGATTGTTCTCTTGTTATTTCTTATATATATATTGTTAATTGGTACTGTAGTTATTCATTTAGGTGATGCTAACCGCAATGGTTTTTCAGCTTTACACACAGCTTATTTATAGTTTTAATAATTTTTAATGCCTAGTTATTGTGCAAATTATTTTCACTTTCATTTACTTGTTTGTTTAGTATTTATGTGTTTACCACTGCTAATTTATTGCTAACCATTATATTAAATTTAGTTTTTACTTTTTTTTTTATTGTTACCATTTTTCGCAGTAGAGTTGATATCTTTACTATCCTTATCTTTACTATTCTTTGTACTTTTTCTATGTTATTGTTTTTTTTTTTTTTTTTTTTTTTTGTTCATTCTTATTTTTATTGTTGAATTGTTCTTTGGTATTGACTTGTATACTTATCGCTAAATGTTGACCCCATTGTTTCTGCATGATTATAACTTCACATATTATGAATATCTCTTGTAGAGTGGCTTTTTCTTCCATATTTTTACAATGTATTAGTTATAGTGCATTGATAAATAAAAATAAGCACTTAGTTGTAACCTTAGATAGTAAAGTTTGCCTGATTATATAACCATATGCAACTAGTAGTAAGAAGTACTTGAGTGAAGGGAAATTTGTTCCAGTTAGTCTTACTGCAAAGCAATCTATTGTTCACCATAACAATGATACAGTTTAACTTAAACTTTCTCACATCTAGACCTCTTTACAATCGAGTAGACAAATTGCGCTTAATAACAGAGTTGTTGTAATTGTATAACTTTTACATATCATTCTAAAGAAGTAAACTTTCTCCTATGTAGTTAGTAAGTAACCTATAAAAAGACAGACAAATCTCATAAAATAAAATATTCAATTGTGAAAACAAAATATTCAATACTCTGTCCATAAAAAAAAAAAAAAAATTATGAATATCCTTTCAAATATTTTTATTTTTGTAAGTTTTTTAGCTGTATTTTTGAAACCCAAGAAAAGAATGAGTACATTAACTTAATGATGAGTATTTTGAGATTGATTTCTCTATTAATTTTGATAATGATCATAAAATTCCTTTTAACTAAAGCAGCAACAGAAATATCCCATAAAATATAAATTAATAAGTTATACGACAACGTAGGGTCAAGAATTACCACCCAGCCACCACACACCCGATATCACAGTTTTCTAAATAAAATGCTATGAACTGTCTGCAACGTTACTAATAGTGTATTTAGCCGATTTTTTTTCACTATGTTGTCACAGGCAAAACGATAAACTATACTAGTCTATATATTTATTTCTTGAATTTTTAAAAACATATAATCTAACTTCAAGAAGTTCTTTTATGTAGACTATAGTATTGTTAGATGATGAAACAAAATATTAAATAAATAAAACAAAAATTTTGAATTGCTGTCATTTTGAAACGAGTCGATCTAATGGAATTTCATGGTTATTTATAGATCTTAACTAAAGCCTTTCAGAAATTCATTTTTTCCACGAAATTGCAATAAATATTTTGACAAATTTTAAGTTAATAAGTTTTTAATGACAACGATTTTCAAGCCACTTGGAAGGAAAATACAAAGTTTTTGATATGAGAGGGTAAATCGTAATAATTTGAAAATTACTCTTATCAGATTTATCTGGCTACCAAGTGATTTAGACCTAATGATATGAATACCATGTTAAGGAATGTTGTATACAAGTTGCAACTGGTATGATTCACACTATCAGTAAATTCATGTTTTAATAAACAGCCAGATATTGTATTACTTCATGTTTTATCATTTGCGTTGTCATACCTTAAACATACCTAACTGAATGTATATAAGATAACATAGGAAAAACTGAGATCGAATCTATATAGCCTTAGATGGTTCTTTATTCCAAATTCCTGCAAAAGAAGCACTTTTTCTATCAAATGAGTTGCCCTCTTTAAAAGATGTTCAGATTTATCTACCTTAAATTATAGTGTTCATATATTTTTAAAGGTTGTAAATTGTGAATTATTTATTGTGAATTGATTATTAGTGAGATAATTCATAATTTCTTTTGAGAAATAAAAGGTATTATGCCTTTTTATCAATCATTTAATTGTCATTTTTCCATGTCTCATTACTATCAAGATTTTTATTTAATCTGAAATCAGATTTTAATACTATTAATTATATTCACAAAAGTTATTTTATTTTAAAACATTCTATTATGAACAACTAAAATTTATTCAGATTTTAACAAGTCTAAAAATTCAGCAGCATTCTTTGAACTGGTGGAGTGTATGTGTACTGCACATACAAACTAAAGGTATTTTAAAAATTGACTGTTAGGTTTTCGGACTGTATAGCAGGTATAAAGGAAAATCTCTTGATGTCTGCAGTGCATAACTGCAAACTTGCAAGGAGTAATGTAGAAACGACTACAGATTTTTCAACTTATGGTACCAATTTCTGGACATCTATAAATTTGTTTTCAGATTCTTTTAAAACAAAAATAAATTTTGTTTAGTGCAATTTTTAAGTAAACCCACAGAATTACACACTCCATCTAAAAATTATAGTTTTATCCAATATGAAACACTGGAAAATTATATAAAATAACTGCTGATTTATTACTATTTTAATAAATGGACTAACTTAAATAAACGACCTTATTGAAAAATTATATAAAATAACTGCTGATTTATTACTATTTTAATAAATGGACTAACTTAAATAAACGACCTTATTGAAAAATTATATAAAATAACTGCTGATTTATTACTATTTTAATAAATGGACTAACTTAAATAAATGACCTTATTGGAAAATTATATAAAATAACTGCTGATTTATTACTATTTTAATAAATGGACTAACTTAAATAAACGACCTTATTGAAAAATTATATAAAATAACTGCTGATTTATTACTATTTTAATAAATGGACTAACTTAAATAAATGACCTTATTGGAAAATTATATAAAATAACTGCTGATTTATTACTATTTTAATAAATGGACTAACTTAAATAAACGACCTTATTGAAAAATTATATAAAATAACTGCTGATTTATTACTATTTTAATAAATGGACTAACTTAAATAAACGACCTTATTGAAAAATTATATAAAATAACTGCTGATTTATTACTATTTTAATAAATGGACTAACTTAAATAAACGACCTTATTGAAAAATTATATAAAATAACTGCTGATTTATTACTATTTTAATAAATGGACTAACTTAAATAAACGACCTTATTGAAAAATTATATAAAATAACTGCTGATTTATTACTATTTTAATAAATGGACTAACATAAACGACCTTATTGAAAAATTATATAAAATAACTGCTGATTTATTACTATTTTAATAAATGAACTAACTTAAATAAATGACCTTATTGGAAAATTATATAAAATAACTGCTGATTTATTGCTATTTTAATAAATGAACTAACCTAAATAAATGACCTTATTGGATATAAATTAAATGGAAATGATTAATTGCTGTTATTGAACTTAATTATGAAGTAATTAATGGAGTAAAATATATAATTAAATTAAGTCCATGTGCTATTTCTGCCTCAGAGTAAAATATATATATTATAATTGTTTATCTTTTTCTGTTTCAGATTCATCTTTAGTTTGTTTACATATTTGAGTGAAACATGGCCTGTCCAATTAGCCCTTCCCTTAAGGATCTCCCCAAGGTAGCAGTTGACCTCAAAAGCCAATTAGAAGGTTTCAAATCAGACAACCTTAAACCTAGCGAAACCCAAGAGAAAAATGTTTTACCCACTGCAGAAGGTAAATCATGACATAAACAAGCTATTAGTTATGATAATCATTTAACATATTCAGCCACAGCGCTTAACAGTCTAAATGTAAAACCCTGCAGATGAATAAACATTGGAGTCCTGAAATCTGTCTTTTGAGTTCTCATGGAATTAATAGGTTTTTTCAGTCAAACCTTTAGAGTAATATTATGTACAATACAATACTTTTATCCAAATTTATGTATATTAGTTTCCATGTGCCACCGGTTATAACAGTAAGCCTTCTTCAGGCATGTGCCACTGGTGGTATACGTAAAAATATGTTGATTGATCAATTGATATTAATCTGATTGGTCGAATAAAGTAGATACTGATTTGAGAGCTGAATCATAACGCCCCCTCCCACTTTTTGTTATATCTCTTCTTTTGTTTCACAGTAATTGATCTCGGTAGTGCTGCAATCTCATGGAATTTTCATAATCATTTTTTAACAGTTATCTTTCAATTTGTAAGTTGTGTTAGCGCTACAGGCTGAACGTGTTTAAAAAATTTAAATGGCTGCCTAAACTTATAAACATTTGTTTCTCAACAGATTTTACCAAACTTGAAATTTGGAAGAATATTTGTTTGTTTGTTTTCATCCAATCATTATATGCGATAATTTTCTTTTATTTCAAGTCATAATTCTGCTGTAGATTCGTTTTTAATTGTATTTGTTTCATTAATTCATTAAATATATTTGTGCTTTATTTTAAAGTTCAATATTTTTGTGTTCTAAATTTGTATACTTTAAAAAAATGTTTGAAATCAAAACAACTTCGTTTATCATTTTTTCTTGATTAAAAAAAATTGCTTAAATAAAAGATGTTTTTTTACTAAAAATAATTTTAAGATTACATTATAATATTTAATAAAAACTCCTATAATTAGAGCTTCATTTATAGTTTTTTAATCCTTAAATTTTCTCACACAATGATACTCCATCACTTTTCGAAGATTACTAAACAGTATTGAGGAGGTAAATGAAGTTGTGTACCACCACTAGCACACACCGGGGTGAATGTGTTAATTAAGAATATACTACATTTTGAATTAAAAAATGTATTTTATACAAATTTGTTGATACCAGAATTTAAAATTTACTTAACAAACCGTATTGACACATTCTTTCAGAAATGATAAATTAAAGTTTTATATTTGTTCCTTGTTTCCACAATTAATCTTAATTTCGTTTGATTATTTAAAATTGTTATATTTACACATAATAAAACTTGTCATAGTAAAGTATATTTTTTCTTATGCATAACCTTTCTTTATTGTGTAAGTAAAATATAATAGAATGATTTCAAAAGATATATTTAATTATTCATTCTAGTTCAAAGTTCTGTACACTTTCAAACAATGATTTGTAAAAAAATTTTGTTACTTTGAAAAATATTAAATAAATTATAATTTATAAAATCATTTCTATAAATGGTTCTTTAGAAAAATAAAACTTTCTTTTAGACCAAATAAATGAATCTAGCAAATGTGGGTCGCTTATTTCAGTATATATTCAATTTCTAAACAACTAATCACTGCTCTATTTGTCTTCCTTATAATAAAGTCTTTCAGATTATACTAGCTGTGTACAAAAATATTTCATGAATATTCTATGAATAACCATGACCAATCTGATGGCTTTTAAATGGATGAATGTAGCTTTGGGAAAGGGGAATCCCATGTTTATAATAATTCAACCTTGTCTGTTGCAAGTCCTAATAGAGTTAATGTACACTTTATGTCAATTAATCATTAAGTGTACTCATTTTTATATTAAATCATTTTGAGAGATGCCCTCAAGAGTTTTGAAAATTGTAATATATGCAAACTGTGTGAAGAAATAGGCCTAATTAAGAAGCAGATCATAAAAATTGTTATTATAGTAGACTCTTGGAAGCCATTGTTTAAAAAAAAATGGATGATGTCATTACTGTATAATTGACCAACATCAAACATCGTTAAATAATGTTGCCGCTCTAGAGCATGGCTTCCTTGATAGACATTGTTCTTCCATTAAGTTCCAGTTGTATTCCTAAACCTAGTGTGTTTATTCAACATATAGAAGAATTATGTTGGAGTTAACCACAATGTGTTTAACAATAGAACAGTGGAAATTCCAATATCTCTACCAACACTGCAATTAAATTACCTATAAACGCACAAAGTCAACAACAGTTACTTAGTTTTCAACAAGTTGACATTTCCATTGAAGTAATCTTCAGTTATTTATAGACATATATAATAAACTTTGTGCTTTTCCACACAAGCTTGTGTGTCTGTAATTAACTAAAGATGATGTCTTGGTTATTGAAATTTCTTCTTGTTAAAAATAAACTCTTTTTTATAGAATCTTGAATTTTTTTTTTTTTAATATTGGTGATTTAATTTTGCACAAGTTGTAATCTTTCTGAATTAAATCAATTAAATTGTGTAAACACGTTTGGTTTAAAGTAAAGTTCTATAATTTGAAGAAATAAAAAATATATAAGAATAATCTTTTTAATTAATTCTATCTAATTTGGAGCCACCATATTTATAAAATAGAAGCCAACCAGTTCCCATCATTTCCTTTCTCTTCATAAAATTGATAAGTTCCCATGAAAGTTGTTAAATACAATTTTTTAAAAATGTTTTCATCATACTTTGTATGAAATTAAGAATGTTGGAAGCTAATTAGTAATGATGCTACTTAGTTATAACAAAGATAAATAGTATAGGTGTGTTGTAAACCATAATATGTAGATGTAGTTCCAGACACCATATTAACTAAATGATATTTTAGTTCTGAAATTGACAATAGTAGGAAATCTTAGTAATATTTGTTTATATATATGAGACAAGATTGCATAAAGTTTTATGATTAGGATATATAAAATTTGTTACTATAATAACCAACTTTCACAATTTCATAGTGATGTGTGAGTTTATCTTTTGTTTTTGTAAAGTGATTGTAGAAAATTAATTTTAAATTATGTACCGTATTTAAATAATAATTAATTTGTTTACTTCTTTATTCTGTTTGCATTTTGGTTGAGCTATTTATCTATCTATCTATTATTCTGTAGGACTAGTGTAGCTTCTAAAAGAGTAGATTAAACTGGTTTTAGTGTATGTACTGTATTGGGCGTTTTTTGTGTGTATTTAGTTGATAAAAGTGCTTGTTTGCATGTGTTATGTTCTGTTGTCACTTGCTGCACGTAGATGTGAAGCAGGAGCGCCAACACAATGAACTCATACAAGGTGTTGAGAATTTTAAACCAGACAAATTAAAAAGGACCAACACACATGAGAAAATTATTCTACCAAATGCACAAGGTAAAAAATGTAAAAGAAATATTGGCATTGGTCAATAACACTAATAACACACTTCTCTACCGATAATTGTGACTGCTTTTCATTAACTAAGTGAATGAATTATGATACAAATCATATGTTATTCGTTGCAATTCAGTACTTAAATTAGTCCTTTAAATAAATTTTAAAAATTTAAAAAATCTTGTCTCTCATAACCGTACTTAATTTTCTGTTAATTTTGTGCTTCAGTGTAATTAATTATATCATAAAAGTATTACAATAAGATTGTGATAATCTGTCAAGCTTGAGACTGCAGCAGTGGATTTATTTAGAAACAATAATTATAAAATTTTAAAATCAATTTCATCTTTGCAACAAATCATGTCTTTGATTTATTCTCTTCAACTTTGCTTAGGTGGTTTGCTTGTAACTGGAGTCTGCAGTGCTTAACTAATGCTAACACTTCATATTCAAAACTTATCACTTTGAATATGGGTCTTTTTGACACAGAAATTTTAAAATCAGGTTTCAACTTCATTTCTTGTTAGCTGCACCAATAGAAATCATGCCATATAATTCAAGTAGTGGCAAAGAGCATGAATATAACAGATTTTTTATTCTCTCTGAACCTTTTCACAGAGTTCACATATATCTGTGAAAACTCCGTCAATATCAGTTGAAGACCTGAAGATGTGAAGGATACACGTAAATGATAAGAGGTTGATTCGAGTGGCCGAATATCTGAAACAAGAGGATCAGTAGTACATTGATGACAATCAGTAGAACAAATTAATATGAAGTAAAGATGATTATATTTTTAAAGAATGAAACGTGAGATGTGAAAACAAGTTGTGGAAGTGCCTGGATGTTCCTTTCAGAGTGTTCAACTAATTGAGGCATTTTTCTTTGTTGTTTTAAAATAAAAAACCTCTCGGTCATCATCGCCTTATAATTTTTTTTTTTTTTTTTTTTTTTTTTTAGTGGAAGAAGGAAGGTTAAAATAAATGTTCCCAGCTTTCAAATACTTTTATAAAGTCAGTGTTGGAAGAGAACAAAAGTTGGTCAAAAGAGACCTGATAGTTAAAAGAGGGATCTAACCCAAGACTACATGAAAAAAGGTGTATAGATTGTCGCACTCTTACTCGCTATAGTGAACCCCTGAAGCAACTGGTCCATTAAGAGAATATATATTTTATTTTAATTGCTTTTCATCTTTAAGCCTGTTAGGTTAATAAAAACTGAAGCATAGCGTAATGTTGTGCTGGAAAATGCCATTTTAACAGTCAGACAGATTTGTATCTGCACAATTGTTGTCTACTTACAAGGTTGAGGTGTACCGGTATCGAGCTAAATGTGTACTTTAACCAATTAAACTAATCTTATAAAAGTGAGTTAGTTTTTCCCTGATCATTGAAAATTTCAAAACTTGATTCTTAAAAAAAAATTTTTTTTCTCAGTTAAATTTTACTTTCTTAAAATTTTGTTTTCTATCACAAAAAAAACCCCCACTTAAGGATATTTATGAAATAATAAATACAGTTCAGTTTTTCTTATGGGATATTTTTGATACTTTTTCAACTTACCAGGAAATTATCTGATTTCCTAGTAAAAATTAATCTTGGAAACTCGATGTTGTAAATATGTTGATTCTTGATAAAAATAGATATTTGAAACATTAATAGCTTCTAGATAAGGTAATAATTAGTCTTTAATCTAATTACCACCTGCCTTCACCCAACTGGAACATTCAACAAAGGAAGTCCAAGGGTTAATGGCCTTTGAGAAATTAATATGCATGGATACTGCCTGCTCTGCTGTATGTATTGCATGTTGCTTTTTTTATTTAATGTTGTTAATTCAGTAATTTTATAGTTGTAGTACAAATGTATTTATTTATAAATTTAGATATTTAAGGTGGGACTTTTCTGGGTTTAGGTTGTACATTCTCAGCTATAAACAAATATATATATATAAAAACCTTTGAAAAAAAAAATTGTTTTATTTACTTTTTGTTTTTCCGAAGTCCATGTATGTTTTTAAAGGTTAAAAGTTTACTTGAATTATTCAAGATTCATTCTATCTGATATTTGTTGAAGTTAAGATTATAAAGGTGTAGCTTTTATTAAAACTAATGTGTTATATTTTTAGTTATTCACATTATGCATTTATTACCAAGCTCGTTTTCACAAATGGTTCCTTACCTGCAACCAAATGGGAGACAAATGGAAACTCATCTAGTCCATATATTCATTTGTTAAATTTGTTATTTCAAATCGCTTCATATAAAATTGTTTTTGGTGAAAAGTTTATTCAAAACAAAATTTAAGCTCCTATTTAAAAAAAAATCTCATTATACTCATTAACATTAAAAAAAAAAAAAAAAGATATTACTTCTAAGCATGAGTACTTGTTTGTTCTTTTGTAAACTGTTTACTTTTGACAATTAAAATCCATAATATTTTATGTTGAAAAAGTATAATTAACATTAGGTTACACTGATTTTTGAATTTAGTACTTAAAAAGAAAAAATCTGAATTGGACAACCAAGTAGGTTATACAATATAAAATATACATACAATAATAGTTTTGTGTTTTATACGTCTACTGTAGTTTTCCTTGGTAGAAAAACAGTGAGAGTAAAATAAACTAATTCATTTACGAACAATTACTTTATTGGTCAATATAGTTTTGATGTGATGAAGCTGTGTGGGTGGGGGGGGGTTGCACCATGTTCTTTAGAAACCACCCTAATCAAACTTGGTTGGTTTAGATACAAGAAAAACTGTTGAATTCATCATTGCATTTATTAACTTAGTACTATGTCACTAAGTAATAATACATACAGAGTGTCCCAGAAGTCTACTTTCAAATAGATTCATGACAAATTGTGAGAAAAGATTCAAAACAAACCTTACAAACCTTTATATGTATTTTATAAAAACATATGTCTAAAAATGTGAGGAATGTAATTTAATTGGATATAATAGTGTATAATCATTTATAACCACACAAATTGGACTATTGAATCAAACTCCAATAAAAATATTTCACTCCTGGTGTTTTAAGGTTCTATTAAAATTCAGTTTTCAGATTAAATTATGGTATTTACAGAATCTGTATTTTTTTTTATCAATTTTGCAAAATATAGATTTTTTTTTTTTTTACAAATGAACCTCCAATTGTTGTCTTTCGAATATGAATGTAAAAAATTAAAATTAATTAAATACATTTATTACGAACATATAAAATTAATACTAAGAAAATTTCAAGTTGTATAACGACCATTTATATTAATATAAAGGCATTCTTTTGTTGTATTGTAACAGGCGTTTTCTTAAAATTCTGTGAAGTAGACTCATTGTCTAGATTTAATCTTCTATTGTTATAAGAGCTGGAAATTCTTAGCATGGATGGAAAAGTATTAGCCTACATAGTTTTTCATTACTAGTCTGTAAATTTAACATTCATTTTAATTTTAAGGATAAAACTACTATTTGAAAAATTAAAAAATAACAATGATATAATAGAAGCTATGAACATCTGTTTAGGGCTTGTGTAGTATTGTAGGGGATCTGATTTAAGCTGAATACTAATAATATGTTGTACAAGGAAAGTGTAGTGGTTATTCTTGGAATGACAAGATGTTATTGATTTCGGAGATAGTAAACAAGAAACTGAGTTTTGTTAACATCTAAACATGTTACAACACAGCAACGGCGATTAGTAACAATTTGAATACATTAGTTAGGTTTGTTGTGAATCAAACCATTATAAAAACTTTAACTTATTTTTAATTTAATTTTGTTAGAAATATTTATATTTTTTAATAATTATTTACATCTATTACCAGATTATAGATGTAAGTATAGGACATCATTGCATTAAACTAGTTTCTTACAAAATAAATATGATATATTAATTTAGTGCTAAAAAATTACTAATAACAAAGACTGCTTAAATGTTTATTTCAAAATATCATAATGTGTTTCTGATGACTGTAAAGAATGTTCACATTATAGTTTTAATATTTTTAGTTTCCATTCTTAGTAAAATACATTAAGATTAATATTTTAACACACTTAAGTTTTATTTTTATTTCTACATACAAGTTAAACTATATTGTTTCCTTTTCACTCGTGGTTATACATTTACTGATTAATATGAATTACTGGTAAAGTGATTGCTAACCTCATTATATCTACCAATGCAACAAATGCAGTTAAGTTAATTTATCAGTTTATGTTTTTCTCAAGAAATTCGTAACTCTCCTACAATAAAATCCTAAATAATGTCGTAGATGTTGCCGCAGAAAAAACCCAAAAAGCACTATTAGAAGGTGTTGAGGCTTTTGATACAGGGAGATTGAAACACACAGAAACAAATGAGAAGAACCCTCTTCCAGACAAGACAGGTAAATAAAATTTAATCAACCTTGTATTGTTTTTCTGATAGTTTTGAAAAAAAAAATACTGCGAGTTTGTGTTTTTGCATGTGTTTTTAAGGGTTGACTCTCGAGTGAGACAGAAAAAAGTATATTACGATTAGTGTTATTCTTATAATATAAATTGATAGTAATAACACTACAGTAGTTCTACTGACAAGCCTATAGAGAATACTAATTGACATTATGAAGGAAATTTCACACTCCAACTTTTTAAAGAATTAAAAATAATATTTTCTAATACAAATATACATTTAACAAAACAAAAATACTCCAGTTAATTAATAAGAAATCCATTGAATGAATTTGAAATATAACCTGAATTTATCTGTGAAAACAGAGTCTTGTATAGTTATTGTACAGTTTACATCTAACATTATTTCGAGTGTGAATAACAAAAAGAAAACGTTATTATTAATGATGCATACAAAACATGACTAGTCTGACACCACTGGGGACCCAGTCCTGCATATGAGACTAAGATCAAGACCATACATATGAGACAAGAGTCTTAACACTTCCACGCTCTTGAGTCTCATAGTATGTTATTTCATGAAATAAATGTTGCACAAAAGTTCTGTACAATTTTGCCACATAGAGAGTCTCAAACTTGTTTAAATCACTATTCATGTGAACTTCTATGATGTCGTCATTTTCTATAAAAATTTACTAATAACAAGCTCCTTAAAATGTGAACTCACAAGAAGTTTGATGATATGGAGATTTATTCTACATGAAATAGATTCCAATTGTTTGGACTCATGTCCAAAACCAGAAATATAATTCTCTGACATTTAAGCAAAGGAAATATTATAGGTCTGCTTCTCTTTACTCTTAACAAGTTTTAAGTTTTATTTCTTGGTTTTTTGTTTCCTTTGTCTATTTTAAACAGTCTTTGAAATAAGTGCTCAATTGCTTGATCAACTTATAGAGCTGTAATGAAATATAAATTTAAAAAAATATAGTTGAGGTTTATAAACTACATAACATATATTTCAAGGTAATCATGTTAAGTTGGTTTTACATCATTAAATCATCATATTTCATTAAAAATTAGGAATTTAAAAACTATGATAATATGATTTACTAATTTCATGAATTGATTCAAGGATATTTAAATATTGATAACAAATCAAATTGGCAGAGTAACATACAGTTGACGATTTTAACCTCAGCATAGTTTATCCCCTTTTAAAACTATTTTTACTATAATTAATTTCTTGTTAGATGCACCAATAGAAATCATGCCATATAATTCAAGTAGTGGCAAAGAGCATGAATATAACAGATTTTTTATTCTCTCTGAACCTTTTCAGTTTTAGATATTTATTTTTGAGATATGAAATTTTTCACTTGAAAATGCAACATACTTTCTCACACTCGATAATACACACATGTATGAACATCCATGGATACGTACATATATATATGATTCACGAAACTAACTCATGCAGAATTTATTTCACATGAATATACTATCGGAAAATTGCTGAAACTGGAGAAGAAGCAATATTTTGATGAGAGAATCATATTGAAGGAACATATTTTTAAAGGATTTCCATTTCAAAACAACAAACATCTTAATAACATACTTGTCTAAAAAATATTACCATCTTGTATCAACATGATAACACACTTTAAACAATTCCTATGGGATAAGAAAAACAAAATTGATCCCAATCTTATAAAATAGGATACTCAACTCATAATACCGAGACTGCTTATAAAAACAAGACATTACTAAAAGCAATTGAGAAAAGATTTATAGTTCTACATTGAGGTTTAAATGATGGTGAGATAATTTATTCTCAAATATAGTTCTTCATAATACTGTGAGAATACACAAATGGTTACATTAAATATGATTTGAGAAGATTAGGGTTTCAAAATTTGTTTACAACCATCTAAATAGTTGTATACAAAGCCTACAAAGTTACCATGATTACTCTACTAATCACTTCCAAAATATTTCATCTTCAATTTATTCTCCAGGTGTGTTGTTAGAAGTTTTATCTACACACAACTGTAAGAAAATTATTCATTTGTGTAGATATTTCCTCTCCTATCAATTTGATTTGAAGTTTTAGGATACAATCTTGTTGAGCACTGTGGTGAAATTCACAATAATGATTCGAATTTCTAGTGATTGTGATTAGGGGCAAATTTGAAGTTTTATATCATTGTGAAAATTATAGTGTTATATTATTTAAAAAAAACACAAATATATCTCACTATGTACATAATATGAATTTTCTTTTTCTTTTAAAGATTTATACGATTTAAAAATAGTGACAATGCTAACTCGGCTCATTTAATATTTAGTTTAAATTTAATTTGTTATCATTTTGTGGTCTGTTTCGTTTGACATCAATTAATATGAGTTACTATGGTCTGTTATAAATATTTGGTAGAGTAACATTGGTGTAAACATTTAAAAAATCTTGGCTTTTTAACTAAAACTAGATGTGTCACACATAAATAACTTGCTTAATTAATACTGTTTATAGTATTTAGTTTCTAAAACTAAGCTTTAACATAAATTTACATTCCCACAACATAATTACAATTCTTGGCTAAGTTATACTTTTCTATATTATTATGTTGGGATAGGTGTGGTTATTTATCTGTAGGTTTTTTAAGTTTGGCAGGTATGTGGGCAGGAATTTCTTCCTACACGAACAGAATACCTTGACTTCACAACACAACTACACTAATTGTCTTCCCACACCTGAACCACTTGCATTTAAACCTATTTCTACACCTGTGTATTAAATTTTAAATATGCTATTAGGTTTAATAATTTAGACATTTTTATTATTTGTTAAATTTTGTATTACTGTAATAGAAAAAATATCTGAAATGTTTCATAATTTATACATTATTTTATAATACATAAACCTTTATTTTTTACTACAAATTTCACCTACCTGCACATGATTTTTATTGATTAATTAATAAACATTAAAGGGAATTTTGTAATACACAAAAAAACAAATAATTTTACTTTCTATGCAATATATTCATAATGTTAAAATCACAGTATTATTTTACAATAATAATTTCACCCAACTCTATACTAACATTTACATTTTCCCACCATCTGTTGGTAATCTTCTAAATGAGAACATTTAAAACCACAAATGTGTGACACCTCCATCAAGTTTTTAGTTGTACTAGCAACCTCTTAATACATCCTATGATATAGTAAAAGTGTTTACTTACCGCCTTGTGCACTTTAAATGTATAGATAGTGTAATAAATTTATATTTGAAGCATCAAGATGGTGAGTTAAATATGTTTGTACATTATTCATTTCTCTAGTTACAAATAATATGTAAATTATTCCTGTTCCTTTGGCATTAGAAGATAGTATGACTTTATTTATTAAAGAAATTAGTTAAAACCATATGTTTTTCAAAATTTTAATTTTAATGTAGCCCAAGAACATGAGGATTTTAGTACTTGTCATCATAAATTAAATAAATGATGAATGAATTTATTTAAGAAAAACAGACAGGTTTTGTAATGATATAAGTTAATCTGTCGAAATAAACAACCATTCACAATTTAAAATGATGTAACTAATAAATATATTGTTACATTTTTGTTCGTAAAGAGCTTTTTATTTGTAAATGTAACTTGAATTGAAACTAAAAGAAGTATTAAAGTTGAAATAAGTTATAGTTTATCATTTTGAAACATAAACATTCCTATTAGTGATTTAATTTTTTTGGACATTTGCTATTATTTGTGTGTACGAAAATTAATACAGTTTACTAGTATTTCAGTTCTAGTAATTCGAGCCTTCGTTGTTCCAGTTTCCATTTAATTTGAGTCAATGAAGCTCCCCAAAAAATTTAAATAAATTGTTAGCGTGAGAGTAAACTCGATGCGTCACGGCACATGGTGTAAGTTTAACACAAATGGTCGGCACTGTTAATTCGCACAGTTTGCATTGTTTGACACTACTTAGTTCACGAGACTCTTTCTTACAATCTTATTTCTTAGAATCTTAGACGAGCCACCCTTTCTTCGTTGCTAAAAATATGTAAATCAATGTCAGGTTGACTGGTATAGCAAATAGTACATTACAGTTGAGTAGTGCATGCATATATACCCATTTTATTGTATTAGTTATGTGGTGATTTTTTAATTGAACATTATTACTGTAGTACAGTACTGTAATGAGTGGTAAGAATAAGAGAAAGTTTGTGCCTTTGAGTAGAAGTTGGAAAATTTGAAAAGACCCGACAAGGTTAAAACATTTGAAAAAACATGTAGCTGATAATGGCGTCTGCAATGTTACTGTTTGAAGTTGGTGTTGAAACGGAGATAAAATTTTACTGTTTTCTTGTAATAAGTGTTTGTGTATTTTTCCATATGAATGGAAGTCGATGAAGAAATCGGAGTATGTGAAAACGAGTGAAACATTGTTAGTATGGTTTAATAAAGGGTAAAAAGGAAGTCACATTTCTGCTCCAATTTTGCAAGAAAAATCAATTTTTTCAGAAATTAATTTAAGAACGGCGAGGAAAATGTTAAGTAAGTTCAGAATGGTTGAAAAGATATAAAAAGCGGTATAAAAAAGATATAAAATGTCCAGCAAAAAACTGTCTGCAAATTACAAGGCTTTACACAATTCACTGAAAATTTTTTTTTTTTATTCATAAAAGAAGAACAACTTACTTCTTATCAATTATATAATTGTGATGAAACCATTCTCAATTTCAAGATACTCCCATTTAAAACTGTAGTCCCATTAAGACAAGAAAAGGCTGCTCTGGGCCATAAATAATCAAAAAAGAGTGATGGTTATTACTGCATCAAGTGTAAGCAGAGACTATAAACAAAATTTAGTAGTACGCAAGTCTTTAAAAACATCACCATATCTGCACTGCCTCTGTACTGTTACATACAAAAACCTAAAATCTGCCTGGATGGATAAAATTATTTTTAAGCAGTGATTTTTTGAAGGTTTTGTTCCTGACATGAAAAAATATCCACTGACAAAGAGCTTGCATCCCAATACTATATTAATTCTTGACAACGCTAGATCACAACCTAGTAATGAATTAAACTGTGATGGAATCCGAGCATTGTTTTTACTTCCAAACGTGGCGAGTTTATTCAGCTCAAGGACCAATGTGTTTTTACTATGCTTAAAAACAAGTATCATTGTCGTCCGTTTCGACGTTTCTCCAAACTACAGAAGGAGAAGGAACCATCTTAGATTTTCTAAAAAAAAAACTACGATGAAAGATGTATTTATGCTAGAGACCGTAGGTACTTGGTGGTATTCCATTTTAAATAAAATTAAAACAACAATTTTTTTTATTTTTTAGTATCAACCACAATGTTTTAATAGAAACTTGCCGACATAAGTCCTTGACAATGCTTTAACTAGCGAAACCATGGTCGGCAAGTTTCTATTAAAACATTGTGGTTGATACTAAAAAATAAAAAAATTGTTGTTTTAATTTTATGAAAGATGTAGTTTATTGGGTGGGCTGAATTATGGGTCGAAATAAAGGTGGATACATTAAAAAAAATTTAGAGCAAAATTTTGAAGGAAGAAACTACAAAGGAAATGGTATAGATGAAGATGACCTGCCATTGGCTCAGCTGATTCAAAAGCTTCCTGGTTGTGAAAATACAAATGAAAGTGAGGTTTCAGAATGAATTAATTAATAAATATAAACAGCTTGTAGTGACCTATGCTTTAACATTGAAATGATGAGTGAACTTGTGAACCCACACTGAAGGTTTGGCAATGCTAGACGCAACATTACGTTATCTTGAGTAACAAGCAGAAGCCATCTTCAAAAAATGTATAGTGTCAATAGGCCTATTGACACTATACTTTTTTTTAAAGATAGCATGGCATAGCTGTTATTTTATTTATTAATGTTAGTCTAACCAAGTACTTTATTATTGTTTAACCTTATTTTCTATTAATTACAAATTTAATTACACATTATACTGTGTTTTGTTTTTATTTCCGTATAATCCATGTTTTTTGCAATTTGAGGTGACCTCAGTCCCAATTAGCTCGAATTACCGGGTCTTTATTTTTTGTTATCTTCTTTCTGTTTTCTTAAAGGTGATGATGACAGAGAGATTTTTATCCTTCAAACTGCAAGGAAAAAATCATTAACAATTTTATATATTAATTTTTACATACACAAATGATAGCAAATGTTAAAAAATATTTTACCAATAATATGAACAGTCCATCATTATGGAATAACTTTAAAGATGAAACAAAGATTCATATTGTAAGTTAGATATAGGTAGAAGCATTAAATGTTGCATGTTTTGCATGATTTTTGTGTGTGCTTTGACTAATGCTTTGCATGCTGCCGAGTAGCTGTTCAACAAGAGAAACAGCACTTGAACCTCATCGAAGGAGTGGAACAGTTTGACAAGTCCACTATGAAACACACTCTTACAGAGGAAAAGAACTCTCTACCTGATCCTGAAGGTATAAATTTATTCTTTAAATTTAAAAAGTAAATCGTTTTAAAAATTAAAATTTGCATGTTGCTTATATTTTGCAAAGCTTGGCAAATTTTAATACATTTCGTTCGTTTTTGTTAGTTATTATATTGTTCTAAATATCTAATTGTGTAAGTGAGTGGATAAAACAAATTTTTATTTTAGAGTGTACGTAAACAGGATATACATTCAGTGTGTGATATATTTCCAAGTATGTTGAAAACTTTACCTGTTCTATTGAGGTTATTTTATTTGTTGGTTTGATTCAGCTATATATTTTACATCTGTCAGTATTATTAGATAATATTTATGTAGACAATCTACAAATTAGACTTGAGGTAAAACTAATTAGATAATTTATGTACTAAATTATAAGAAGAAGTCATTAGTTTTCTAAGATGTGCAACATCGTTTAGGGATCAACGATCCACATGGAACATAATGACCATAAGAGTTAAATAATGAATAAGATTTAATAGAATGAATCATTATTTTTAACCAGAATAATAATATGATTTTATAAGATGAGAAATGATTACCTGGAATAAAATTTAAGCTTCGTTATAATTTATAGTACAGTAGCCTCACGATAATCCGGCATCTCCAGTAATCGACCACTACGTCATGCTTAATGTTCATATGTAGCGTCGAATATGAGAATCTGGTGTTGAATAGGCGATGCAATACAATACTCACATTGGCATTAACGTCGTTCTAAATTTAGACATTGAGTATACTTTTGTGAGTTACTGTACTAGTTTCTACTCGTCAGCTCTTGTATTTCATACGGCTTTATAATAGTAATAGCGCAGTGCATCAATAGATACGGGTTACTGGTGTGTCTACAGTTTGTTTTCATTAATGTTTTGTAACATAACATACGAAAGTACACAACACAATGTCTAGACCTACTGAAAAGCGCAAACATATAACTTCTGAAGGTAGAAATCATTAAAAAACTAGACAGAGTATAGACCATAGTATTCTAAAGATGATGTGATTGTTTTTGTGCATCATGAATGATTTAATTTAACAGAAGTTAAAATTTTACACTAGATATAAAGTACGCTTCCATATATCAGTCAAGAGCAAAGATTTCTTTTACAGTCCTACACCTACAGTATATTATATTATTTTGTAATTTTATACATTCTTCTAAATGCCATGAGAAATGGTATCTCCTAGACAACTAAGGTCATAGAATATTACAGAGAGATGTGTATGCTCCAGAGGTGACTATGCTCCGGAGTACTAGATGTAGCTAAAAAAGTAGTGGCCTTAACCAACAACAATTCATTCATTATAGGAATGGTAGTGAAAATTTATAAATTATGTGATAATCATTATTTTAGTATAATGAAGGAATAATTTTGAATAACGGCTCCTCTGAAGTATATATAAGCCAGTAATTTTGGGAGTTCCCAAGTCTTTAAATTCACCAATGGGACTAATTTACAGTAAAGAAATTTTGAACTTTCAAATGATCTCTTCTCCGAGCACATCAATCTTGTTTCACATATCATGCACAGGGCAGGAAGAGGAGGGAAAATGTTTACTATCTGTCATTTTGAGCTTTTGTCTGCCCATGCTCCCAGTTAAGACAAAAGCAGGCTATCAGCCTTCCTGTGGTTTTCATAATGTCAATTATAAGGTTATTTTATTATTTTAAAGTACCAAGGGTAATGTAAAGGAATGTTGTCTTTGTTTTTAAAACCATTTTGAACAAGGTTGTAAGTATTTAAATTTAGAACAGAAGGTATCCATTTATTAAAGTTTATGGATCATCTATGATTTGTACAAACTACATTACTCTTAAGATAAATTGCTTTAATAAAGTTTTTCAGAAGTGAAAATACATAAATAATAATTTAACTAACATTCCAGTACTAATTTCATATTAGTAGAACCTGACTTGTTTGTCATCCTTGTGAAAGATTTTAAGGCGAAACAAATTGACCGATTGTGACTATATCGTCTAAATACTTTAAAAAAAATCTGTTTATTGTTTCATACTAATATTGGATAGAATAAATTGATATCCATCAATAGAAATATCTGCATTAGTTTCATAGAAATGTCTGTTTTGAGACAATATGATTTCAAAAAGTTGGTTTTCAAATAATGTTTGTCTGTTATATTTAAAGTGCATTAAACCCCAAATACATTTCAATGTAGGCATATCTTGATCATATCTTCAGCTGTGATTTTTATGTTTAGTAATTACCATTGACTGCAATGCACTTCTCTTCCATTGTTCCAATTGTTTCTTCCATTGTTCAAAACATTGTTGATATTTTTGTTTCACCTCTTCTACAGTCTCAAAACGTTTACTTTTCATATTTCTTTTGAGCCGAGGGAACAAAAAAAAAGTCGCAGGGAGCAAGAGCCGGTGAATAGGGAGGGGGTGAGCAATCACTGTCATACTGTTTTTTGTCAAAAACTGCTTCACAGACAGGCTTCGAAACAGGCATGAAGTCGGCACTCCTTTTGCTCGTCTGTGAGAAGGCGTGGAACAAGTTTGGCTGGAACTATTCTCATGCACAAATCCTCCAATAAAATCATCTGGATTGAACTCCAAGGCAATCCAGATATCGCAACTAATTGATCAATGGTTCAACGACAGTCTTCACAAATCAGAGTGTTGATTTTCTCAATGTTGTCGTCAGTTCTTGACGTTGAAGAACAAGGCTGGTCTTCAATCGACATTTCTCCATTTTTAAAACTCTGAAACCACTGGTAGACACGTGTTTTACTTAAAGTAGTTTCCCCATAAGCTGTTTTAAGCATTACAAGAGTTTCCGTGGGCATTTTCCCAACAGGAAACAAAATTTCACAGCCAAACTTTGTTCCCGCAGTCAACCATTTTACATTTTCGCCGAAATGGAAAAAGGGTCTTTCACAAAAAAAGTTCTCTCGGATGAACTGATCCACTCACGCCGAACAAACTTCACACACTGAAGTGTAGCAATGTGACTCGAGACTCTCTCTCCGGCCGACCGGCCACGCCCACCCCTCTCTTCACCAGCTCGATTCCCATTATTTTTGGGTCCCCACCTTGTATATTCTTCTGATAGACCATTATACCAACATAGTAATATATATTATATTATTTTAATATTACAAATTCGTGAAATAAATAGCAGATAGATCATTATACCAACATAGTAGTGTTTAATTTATTTGAATTTTACCCATTCGTGAAGAAAATAGCGGATAAATGATTATATCAACACACTAGTATATATTTTAAAATTATTATAATTTTTTTAACTAATTCCCAATGTCTAATATCTGTTTTAGTTTATTCATCCGAGTTTATTCATGTCTAATTTAATTTCTCTAATTTATTTTATTTTAACTTTAAATATCTAAATACAATATGTTTTCAATATAAAACTCAATAAAGAGTCATCATTACTAAACATGAAATAAACCTTATGATAATACATATAATGAGTAAATTGTGCGGTTACTGATGAAATAAGAATGGGATTGTTTCAAGTAGTGAGTGGAGTCAACACTCTCATTAGTAAAATGTGTCATTTGTGGTGGGAGTAAAAATAAGGTTTTCCAGTATTTGACCAAGTGCTAAGAACGAATGATCCAACAAAAAACTGCTATAGACCAAAACAGAAAATTTGGATTTTCTTTTTCCCCATTGCAATTTTTAGAAGGTCCACTATCTCAAAACTGGTTTTTAATTTTTGATCAAATTCTGGTGAAATGTTAAGGTTTCTTTTTCAAAGAATTATGTTAAGCCTTGACACCCATGACGAATATTGCCAACTGTTTTGTATCTCCCAAAGTTTTACTCTTTAGATTTGATATAATTTGCGTGCTTTATAAATGTTTAATGTTCAAATGCTAAAGGTTTTTTTAAATCACCCTGTGTATACAACATATGGGAATTAAATAACCAAAATGGTGTTGCTACCGACAAACAGCGAGCAAGTTGCTGCAGGTTTTAACATGTTTGTCTGTGGCTGTTGATCCTTCCCCCACCCTGAGATCTATGGGCACAGTTGTACGTTGCTTAGGCTCTCTGTAGCAATTGCCCATTCAAGCCCTTGCGCTAGCGTCTTTTTTGAAAAATGTAAAATGTTCAGATGGAACAACGAATTAACCTCAAGTTTCCCAGTAAAACTGAGTGTTCGAGTTCTTGCTGAAATCTCAGGAATTAACAAAGGAAGTGTTTGTCAGATTTTGCGTGAATTATTGAACATGCAGAAAGTTTGCCCCAAAATGGTGCCATAACGTCAGAACAAACAAAAACCAAGAATGAACATTTGTGCTGACCTTTTGAACAACATTGACAATGATTCAGAATTGTTAGACAGATTGATTACTTGTAATGAATTGTGGTTTTTTACCTGAAACAAAGCGCCAAATGATGGAAGAGTCAGAGTACACCATGGCAAAAAAGTGAAAATGAGCAAATAAAAAAAAAGACTGGCAATCAACATTATTACATCAAACTCCTGATAATCCATTGTGACCGAGTGGGAGACTGGCAATCAACATTATTACATCAAGCTCCTGATAATCCTTTGTGACCGAGTGGGAGACTGGCAATCAACATTATTACATCAAACTCCTGATAATCCATTGTGACCGAGTGGGAGACTGGCAATCAACATTATTACATCAAGCTCCTGATAATCCTTTGTGACCGAGTGGGAGACTGGCAATCAACATTATTACATCAAACTCCTGATAATCCATTGTGACCGAGTGGGAGACTGGCAATCAACATTATTACATCAAACTCCTGATAATCCATTGTGACCGAGTGGGAGACTGGCAATCAACATTATTACATCAAGCTCCTGATAATCCTTTGTGACCGAGTGGGAGACTGGCAATCAACATTATTACATCAAACTCCTGATAATCCATTGTGACCGAGTGGGAGACTGGCAATCAACATTATTACATCAAGCTCCTGATAATCCTTTGTGACCGAGTGGGAAGATGAAGACCTGATTTGTGGAAGAGTAATTCCTGGATGCTTCACCAAGGCCTGCCCATTCCTCCTTGTTTGTGAACACTTTTTTTGCAAAATAACGACATCACCGAGTTGGACCACCCATCGTACTCACCCAACCTGGCTCCTGTGACTTCTTTCATTTGCTAAGGTCAAATCGGAGTTTAAAGGGAGAAGATTTGACAGTATGGAAATGTAAAAGCAAAAGCGACTGAGGTCTCAACAAACTGACGGAAGTGGACTTCCAACACTGCTTTAAACTGCGCAAAATTCAAAGTGCTCGTATACAGGTATATTAGAAAGAAACTAAATGAACCCAGACCGTTGTCATATATTAGTTTTATCAAATTTATTTGCAAAATGTAAACCTCATAACATTTAATTTGTATCATAAACCGATTTTGAGATATTTATCTTTCTAAGGTAACGTTGATGATTCATTTTTATACTTTTTGTGAGATAGTGATAATAAATAATTGTTCTTACGATTTGGGTTTGTAAAAAAAATTAGTTCAATGTTTCGTTGTGTGATAAGTTAGTGTAATATTTTTACATTGTTTATTTGAAAAACTTAAAATTTTGAGACAAAACAAAATTAATTGTTTTTTTTTTCAAAATCTAGCAATTTTGATCTAATATTGTACTCAAAATAATATGGTTTTGATAATTATCAGTCAATAAAGGAAAATGGTTGAATATCTGAAAGAAAGAAATTTTATTAATGAAATTGGAAAAGCCCAAAATAAACCCACTGGCAATTTTTTAAAATAATTTACTTACAAAAGTAATTTTTTTTTTTTACTTTCAGCTAAGTATACTGATTTGGGACATAAGCAAAATTACAAAATAAAGCTATTAAAATTTGAGGGCTTTGTGTATCTGAGATATTCTAACTTCTAAAATTGAATTAATGGTTCATTTCGATTTTTTTTTACCAATTTCTTCCATATCAGAATTTTTTGAAAAAAAGGTATAAATATTTGTTGTTGGGTTAATATGGGTGTGTAAGAAGTTTGTACAATTTTTGTGAACTGTTTATTTTTAAATAGTGTTTGTTGATATTTATGACAATTCTGTGTTTTATTAATAATTTTAATATTCATTTTTAATTTGTTTAAATTTTAGCAATTGAAGCTGAAAAGGGACAACAGAAACTATTTCAAGGGATTGAAAATTTTGACCCTGCCAAGTTGAAACATACAGAAACCCAAGAGAAGAACCCATTACCAACAAAAGAAGGTAGTGCAAAGTCATTTAGTTTTAATTTTGTAACTTTATTTTTGTTTTTGTAGATATATTAATGTAGTCTCTTCAAAGCCTCAAATCAATATACCTAACCTCCTCCCTTTATCAAATAATGAGCTGTTTTCAAGTCAATGTTAACATTTAATGCTGTTTTATATTAGCAGATGCTATTACTATTAGTAAACATGTAATAAAAACAAACTTACCATTCAGGATATCTTTTAATGAAATCAAATTCATATTAAGAAGATGACACTTGTTTCTTATATTTTGTCTTATTTAAAAAATGATACAATGTTACTTATGAAAAAATTAATATATCTAGACGTCCTTGCAAATATTACACATTTAGAAATTCTTTTGCTTGGAAAAATAAGATAAACGTTCATGTGAGATGCTATTTCTCAAGTAATTTTTGATTAGATTTAAACGTGAAACTCTCCCTTTCAGCAGAAGTGACTGTTACAGGAACCATTAAAAAAATCCTGTATAGTATATAAACATTAAGGAAAGGTTTCCAATTTCATGGAAATATTTAAAGATTTCTACTGGGGTTTTGATGTCTTGGAGCACCATCTCTCTCAACGCTTTTATTTCTGTGTACATATCAGTTGCATTAATGTATCTTGATCCTGTTTTATTTACACTTGGTTCTTTATTACATTTATAACATCTGCTTTTTAATTCTATCCTTAAAGTTTTTTGGGTTTTTCTGAAGCAAATCAAATTAAAAATATCTTAATACCTTTAAAGCTATCTAAACCTTTCTTTACAGAGTGTCAATGATTGGGTAAAAAAAAAAAAAAAAAAAAAAAAAAATCAATTTTATACTTCTCTTTTGGGATTAGCTCTTTGTCGGCCATGTCATCAATTTCATAATCAAATAACTTGCTTTTCCATCCAAATATTCTTTTTTCAAACTTTGCTTTAAATTTGTAAACTTTCAGCTATCACATTAGCTATTATTAGGGTATTAATATAACCCTTTTGAAACCTTTCAATAAACCTAACTAAATCATCAAAGGATTTAGCTACTACTTTAACATCCATGTATTCAGCTTGTAGGGTCTTGCTTGTTACATTAATAGTAAAAAGAATGTCGACATAGCAATTCCTACAATGAACTCATAATTTTTTATCGTATGAACTGCAAGAGAATTTGCTTCACTCTTTGTTGGCTCAAAGTACTGTTGTTTATCTCAAGTAAAACATCTTCTATTTCCTTTGTGTGGTATCTTGTAGCTTTTACATTCTACCCTACTTTCCCATCGAGTATCTGAGAGTTTCTTCACTATTATACTTGCTATTTGCTATGTTCTCTACTAAGATGTCCCATCTCTGGATGCATAAAAAACAACATATATTCCCTGAGCATCACCAAAAAAAGGTGACAGCTTTTGGCATCGATTTTGTACATCTGATTAAAACAAGATTAAGATTAGCATTTGGCATGTAAAAAATATCCTAGGATTCAAATTTAGAATTCGGACTTGAACTTCACAGTGAATTCCTTTCATGTTTGAATGATAATCTTGAGCTCTGCCATCATTAATGTCTAACCCAAGGTCATCCAATTTTGATAGAAAAGTTTATGTCAAACATTGTCTAGTCGTAGAAGTTGCATTAAGAAAGTCAAGGAAATATTTGGGTACATTTAACAATTGCAGGAGTGATTATTTCTTATTTGTGGCTAATTATCAGAGGTGGAAACAAGTATGATGGACACCTTGATAGTTTAATACAATTATTATACTGTATTTTACTTTAGACGGCATTAGATTTATACACTCATCTTGAATTCTTTTCCCTGGGTAATGTTCATGAAATATTTTGGTTTTAATTGGTCTAAGGTTTTCTTTTAAAACAGTGTCAAACTGTCCCATCATTTCGATCAGGTCTAGGAACTTACCATTGTTTTCTGTATAGAGATTGTCACGAGTCTCTCTAAAAGCTATAATAAGTTGATCTAGATATTTAAAACCAGGTACCTAATAGATAGAAAGATTCACTTGAGCACTTCTTACCAATGTTCTCTCTAGTACCAATATTCCAGATCGATTTGATGTACGAGTATACTAAATTTCCTTCTCAGCCATAACTTGTACAATTCACTTTTTCATACACTCATCATTGGTAAAAATTATTCTTCATGTTATTTAAGTCAAGTCTCATAAATGTCCCTAATCACTAAATACATCATTTGACAATTTTGTTGAGATGGATCCGACAATTAAACACTAGAAAGTTTTTATTCTGTATATTTTGAATAAACTCATTTTCTCCATTAGGCAAAGTTTTTATGTCAAAATCAGCTGAAAATTTTCATTTACTCATTCAAATGTAATAAAAATTAATCACTCTAATCCAGAGATCTTAGCATTTTAGACCTTGTCCCTGGACTAGATCTACTTTATTACTGTTTAGGATAAGAATAGTAGATGGCTCATTTACCGTTTCCTCTTTTTCGTTGGGAAAAATATTACAAGAGACATGTCCATATGGTTGGTCTAAGTCAAGACCTACTTCTTTTTCACATAAGGTACCAGAATCAGACAATAAGTTACAGATGTCACTTTCTTTAGTCTCAACTTTTGAAGTCATTGAGTGTTAACACTTTTTGAAAGCACCCTTTTGAAAATTCAAAACTTAGCACAATGTAATTTTCTCATATTTATGAAAGTTAGCACGAGACATTCCGCACTTGACACGACAATGTAAATATTGAACTATATCGAAACAATATAGTAATTTACATTGCAACATATTAGATGAAAATAATTAAAACAAACACTTTTTAGCATAAACCACAACTTTATTTAAAATTTACCAACCATGGTTTTGCTAGTTACAGTATTGTCAAGGTAGTTTACATGAATATGCTGTAACTAGCGAAACCATGGTCGGTAAATTTTAAATAAAGTTGTGGTTTATACTAAAAAGTGTTTGTTTTAATTATTAAAATGGAATACCACCAAGCATCTACAGTCTTTAGCATAAATAGTTTAGATGAAAATGCTTACGATACAACACAAGAATAATCATAATGCGGGAAACGTACATCTGTACATGAAAAGATTCAACAAACTGTTGTGAATTGTTACACAGTAAACAAATAGCCATCAGCATGGCGATAAACACTAAGTAGGACTGGGAAACAGTGGTAGGGAGGGTTGGATGAGAGGTTACCGATTCACCACTCACATGTCATTTATTTTGTAGTCAGTTCAACCTGACACTCAAGTCTGCTTTTGTTTGTTGGTTCCTGAAACCTCCAGATGCATTAACACTAGTCACTGTTATTATTTCAATTCCTTAAATTATTTTTGTAATTTATTAAACAATTTCCCAAAAGTGAAATAAGCTTTTTAAATTTGTCTTGTTGAATTGTAATATCAAAAAAACAGCTAAGTTTTCCAATTTAAAATTTTTGCTTGTTTTTTTTATAGTCTCCAAGAGCAGTGGCTCAGGTGTGATCGAGCTGGTCACACATTCATAAAGACAAAACTTAACTTTTTGTTATTATGTGCAAACTTATTTTTTATTAATAATGCCAAACTATTTCATTTTAACAATTTTACTTAATTTTAGTTGAATATAACATAAGATTATAAACAAAATTATGTTCGTAAGCGAACAAGTTTATATCTACTTTAATATTCTACAACCTATGTGTAGTGTGTATCAGGAATCTGTCTATGTGTTAATTAATAAATTAGCAAAAATATAATCTAAATTTGAAAATATGTACAAACTTATTCAATCGTAGACATGCACTAAACAAAACCAAAATATATATTCCCAAAATTTGTTCATTATCACAATATTTACTTACTTTATAAAAACCACAAATTTAAATAGATCTCCAAGCTGCTTCAAATTTAGTTATTTTTATTTCAATAAAACCTTTTTATATAACCTATTTTAATATTTAGTGGAACAGAAATGTTACTACAGTCCTAAATTGAATTACCATTCATTTTGATTGTGTTTACAAAATTTGTAAAAAATACTTCTTTTTGGACTTTGAGACTTAAAACAAATATATATCTACAAAAATCAATCACAATACTAGAAAAAAAAACAGAATAAAAAAGAAAAAAAAGAAGAAAAAAAACAGAAATTGTAAAATAGTAAGAGTAATAATTTAAATGTAAGAATCCAATATCATTTATATAGTCCTTAAGTAGGGGTGAGAATATTAGGTTACAGATTAATCATAATCGTGATTATAACCAATTCATACTTCTCTTACCTATTAGAGCTTACGTAAAATAAAATAGACTACTCAACTACACTTAACAGTGATAAGATATTCAATTCCAAAAATAAAAATAGATGAAATATGATTACTCAGTAATGACTCATAATTGGTGATTATTACGATAATCAGTAATTATCTATTCATACTACTTCTACAGAGTAGAGCTCACACCAAATAAAATAGGTTACTTAACTACTTCATTAATACTCAACAGTGACAAGTTATTCAATTCCAACAATAAAAGAGAAAAAATATGGGTAGCCAAGAATCATGTGTTACTATTGGTGTTTTACATGTGTTAAAATTGGTGATTATTATGATAAACTGTAATCGACCGTTTATTAAGATTACATGATGCGAATTTGATCAAATTGGAAATTTTTAAAGAGTTGTTTTTACATACATATATGATTGTTTTGAAATACAGTGAAACCTTTAAATCCGAATTAATTGGGCCTGTGTTTGTTCTGATTTAAATTTGTTCGGATTAGCCGAAAAATGTCAGAAATTCAATAGGCATCCATAGGTAGGGTATACACTACCGTACATTATACTGTAAAAGGATGGCTGTTTGGTGTGAGGTTAGTGACCTTGACTGATGAGCAGGTGGGCAAAAGTCCATTGTTATTAGGCAGGTCTGCGCTAAAAAAAAAAAAAAAAAAAAAAAAAAAAAAAAAAAAAAAAACAGTAGAACACTGTAGTTTGGTTTCTGGTTATTAGATATTAGTCAGCTTGCGTCTGTTGTGCTGTGCGTAACTATCTGCTATGCCTGGTTGCTTTCATTGTGTTTTCCGTTTTTGTTTGAGTTCTGTTACATTTTAATTTTATTGTTAATTGTATTGATAATTGTTTTTATTATGTCAAGCAATCGAAAACACAGTTCGTAGCCTATACCATAGAAAAAAACTTTAAGTTTTAAAACATCTCATAGACACGCAGAAGGTTTGTCAATTCTGCAATTGAAGATAACTGTTTTGAAGTGAAAGAAGTAGTTTATCTGTGATATTTTTATTTACAGTACTGTATTTTCTTTTGTAATGTGATTAATCTAAAAAAATACTATAATACTGAAGCTAACGACTTTGTTTCAATCCTGAAAATGTACTTAATTAAATAAATATGTACAGTACCTGTACTGTATACTTTTTTTAAGTTATACATTATTGTAGTATAATTGAAATGTACTTTTTTTACTTTTTGTTTGATTTGTACTCAAAATAAATGATTTTTCTTACTTTGCATGTTTTTTGCACACCTAAATTAGCCACGAAAACCCATTGGGATTTCGGATTGGCGGGGTTCGGATTTAAGGGGTTTCACTTTATTTAACTAAATACAATTGAATTAATTTGACATGTGTAATGGTTCCAAGTATCTGTTTGAAGGCATTTAATGAGAACTAATCGTTATGTAATCATTATTAAATATAATCATAATTGGTAATTCCCAAATCGTGTGATCTCTCACTCTAAGCTAAAATAACAATCCAATATAAGTTATGAATTATTTTTTCTTGGTGCGCTTTCGAGAACGAAAGCTAACTTGAAAGTTTTTGAGAATATGCAATTAGTAGACAACAGCTGGAAAATTTTATATTTTCATAGCTTTGTATTGATGTTTGACCTTTTTTTTTTTTTTAAGACGACTAATAAAAAGTGGAAGTTACAAAATAAAAAATTGTGTTTCATTATCTTAGATATGTTTGACTTCATTTGTTTGAATATATTAAGACTAATCACTTTATTTTCCGTCAGACAATCCATTGTTTATCCAGACGGATAACCGGTTTCGACAGTTAAACCGTCATTGTCAGATCCAACTCATCATGTTGCTCGGCCGTTCAAAGGTGTCGTCTTCTTTAACTAGCACTTATTACTTGGTAACATATAACACTTATTATAACATTTAAATAATGATATATTGACACATTGAATACAATTATATATGTACATTTAAACAAACAGGTTGAAACAATTAGTTACTAATTAAACCAATTCATTTAAATCTACATATATATTATATTCAGTGGGTCATTATGTCATTATAAGTGTTAAATGTTACCCAGTAATAAGTGCCAGTTAAAGAAAACGACACCTTTGAATGGTTGAACAACATGATGTCTTGGATCTGACAATGACGGTTTAACTGTCAAAACCAGTTATTCATTTGGATAAACATTATATTGTCTGATGGATAATAAGGTAATAACCCTTCAATATATTCATTGAAATTACAATCCAGGAGGCCACACCTACATTTATGTAATTTATCTTATTACTGTTATTGTCTTTTTCAGTTATCGATATGGAAAAGAAAGCATAAAAAGGTATAGGAGTTTCCATGAAGAGTCTGAGCCAACTAGAGTATTCCCTGATCCTTGCTCAAACCAGGGGATCAACTCTCATTCTTTTATATTATTGTACTAGATTTGTAATAATTTTGTACTTTAGTCATTGAGATTTTCTAATTTCAGTATTGACAGAATAAAATTTTGAATGGGAACTAAACTTACAATAGATCCGCCCGTAGCTACCATTTGGTGGTATTTTTAGAGATTTAAATAATTAAAATTGTAAGTGCTTCCATGATGTTATTTTTAAACATGACGTTTTTTCTTATTCTAAAATATTTTCTTAAACTGTATTTACAAGAGCTGTTTTCAAACAAAAAGTTGGCTGGATACATAAAATATTCCTTGTTTCACCTAATTTTAAATGACCAAAAGTAGCTTAATTTTATAAAATATAAGTAATTATTATTATATTAATAAGTTTTGTGAAATCTAATTATATTATATATAGGAAAGATAAATTGTATTTGTTTGTGTTTTAATTTTTAAAAAGGTGCATTATTATAGTTTATATAAATATTTTCTTCGTGCATTTATAACCAGTTTGATATGGTCCTGTACCCCAGCATTCCATGAAGTCTGAACGCATAGATTGTATTATTTATTGAGTTATTGTTTAGAACTAGTCCCACTGTACTGTACAAGTCAGCCATAACAACTCATTTCCTGCTTGTTGCTTTTTTCGGCATAAATAAGAGTTAAATTGAAATGTGTGTTTTATTTATAATCCACAATTATTTCTATTAAAAAAAGAAGGTTTATCTGTGTTGGGTTTTGATTATTAAAATGCTTGATGGAGATATTACTTAATTTTATGCAAAAATGTATGTTCCAGAGGTAAATGACGTAAGTTGATCTAGAAATGTAGCAAATACTGTATCTTGAAAACTATTTGATCAGTCATCATGTTTTTTTGCACATAATTGGAATAATGTGTCAGTATTGACAAAGGTGAATTTTTAGTATTTTATGTGAAGCAAAAGCTTAACCAGTGAGTTAAGCTCTGTACCTTGATATGGTTCTTATACATTTTACTGCCATCTTTGATGTTGCTTTCTATTGCCTCATTAGTTGACTGTGTTAGCAGCTGATATTACACATCGGTTCAAGTCCCACAAAAGGGGATATTGTTCCTTACAGTAGAACCTCTGTTAATCGGCCTCGGATTAACCGGTCCTCGGATTAACCGGCCTATATCGTAGTGTACTGGTTGGATGAGAGTTTCCGAAAATAAATTGTAATTGAAACACCAAAGCGGCGGCGATATCAAAGGACTTTGTGGATAGCGGTATCTCATTGTCGGCGGCATAAAAACACCGCGGCGGCGATATTAAACAACTTTGTCGATAGTGGTATCCCATTGTCAGCGACGTAAAAACACCGCAGCACCAAAGCGGCGGCGATATCAAACGACTTTTTCGATAGCGGTATCCCATTGTTGGCGCCGTAAAAACACCGCGGCATTGGCACTGTCGGTGTAGCAGACATACACCAACAAAAACGTTTGTTGGGCCGCTTTTTTTCCACGAATCATTTTAGTATACATTATGAAAAATATAACATTTCTTTTCAGTTTTCTTCTTGTCTTTGACGGGTATATTACAGTAAATAAAAATTGAGTGAGTTACGAAAACAACGGAAGCGTGTGTTGGTTTCGTTTGAGACGAGGTTAAATGTGTCAAAAGACTTGACAGAGGGGAATCTGTAAACGAGCTTTGTAGTGTTTAATTTTTTCATGTTTGATGTATAATATACATGACATAATATATAAGATATGTATGTTAGTACAATATGTACAATATGATATGTAAGTTTATGTACAATAAAATGAGTTGCAGTAACATCTTAATTGCATAATTTTTAGCGCTACCTGATTAAATAAGCTTTCTTTCAACGAAAGCCGATTTTTCAGGGGAACCTCTGATTAACCGGCCAAACGGGCAACCGGCCCGGGTGTCAGTCCCGACTAGACCGGTTAAGAGGGGTTCTACTGTATTTGGCAAGAATGTCAGCCTTCTAATTCATTTTAATGCTCTGGCACTTATCTTACCTGTACAGTGTTATTAGGGATAGGAGTCACTCCAACACCAGTCTGGAGTTAACTTCAACTGAATCAAGCGCTCCAAAGGCATTGTCTGACAGGAGCAGAATTTGGCTACCTTGATTAGTCTTTTTTCAGTCCCATGGTAGAATTTTTAAATTTATACATACATCTACTGACACTATGCAAAGTCAATTTGTCATTACATAACTCTCAATGTGTTGACTATATGTCCTATAGCACTCCACTAGATATAGTAATCACTTGATTCTTGTCATTGTCAAAGACACAAATCAAACGTCTTTGTTCTATCTAACTGTTGAGAAGTTGAAGTATTTCAACATTCTAATGTTATGTAATCTGAATAAAGCATGAATAAATGCTTCCTGGCAAATGGTCACCACTTTAAATGAACTTTAGCCATCATAAAGAGTTTTATGTGTTTAAAAAAGTAGACAAACAAATCACTTGGACATTGTAAAACAAGACAAAAATAATAAAATCCTTGATTTTGGTGACAATCATAGAAGAAGTATGAAGATTTTTTAAGTGATAAGTGTGAAAATAACAACAGTGCCAAATGAAAAAATATTAAATGTTGTAAAGATTTTTTTAAATGGTGTGTCAAGAAGGACCATTTAATAATTTTCAAAATAATAATCTAATTAGTCTGATAAGATCATAGAATGTGTGACAATTAAATGAGCCAAAGTACATATTTAAACACTTTGTTCAGTAAAAAGAATGTGTATTTTAAATTTAAGAAATACAAAGGTTATTTGGTGTACAAGATAATGCAATACAGTATTAGGTCTTACAAAACACAAAATAACTAGTGAAGTACAGAATTAGAACATGACAATCAAGGCATACCTTCATTGACCACACCTGACATGCTTACTGGTTCGAAGAAACTGGTGATATTTTGTTGTCTTCCTTTGACATTAATTTCTTTAATAATTCACTCACGCAGATGCTTCAAATGTTCGTAATATGAAGATATGTTTTTATCGTTGTTATCTTCAGCATATTTAATGACGATGTTTAGGTGGTCTTTAATTTCACTAAGTTTTGGTTCAGGGTTAATAATATCACCTGCTCCATCTTGGTCATATTCATCCAGTTCAGAGCTTTCTGCAGTGATAACGATCTCCTCCTCTGTTAAATTGTGATAATCTGGATCATCTTCATTTCCTTCTAGCCACTACTCAATGTCTTCAAGTGTTACTGAATTTTCACCACCTTGGTGGAGAGTGTTGTGAAAATCCTATTTCCAATCCAGCCATATCTGGTTGAACCTCTTTATTTATTAAAAGTTTCTTCCATGAGTTAATCACAGTTGATGGTTTTATATCATTGACTGCAAACGTGAAATTGAAAATCATGGATCTGATATTGTAATCTTTGAGATTCTGTAAAGTCTTTGCTTTCACTATCTTCTCCTGAAGCTGGTTCCTCGACTTCCAAAATTTCATTTAAAAGCATCTTGGCCAATTTCATGGATGTCTCTTGATCCAAAGGCTGTATCAGAGAAGTTGTGTTTGCTGGCAAGAACATACACCTGATCTTTTTATCATCACTAGTTGACCAGGGGCATGCGCAGGAAGGTAAATTCCCCCCTCCCATCTGTCATCAAAGTGCAGGATAGTATAGGCCGCATCTTTCGAGTACATCGGAAAGCTGTTCAGATTGTTTTCTGCTGATTCTAGCTGATGGAGATATTTGCGTAAATTGTAATAATCTACCACCATAAAAAGTTTTGATTATTATATTTTTGATACAGCATCGGTTCAGAGAACAATGTTTCTGTCTTTATGCTTAACTTTTTATAATCTAAACAAACAAAAAAATTGGATTAAAATTTTTGTTATTGATTTTAGAATTTACCTGAAATGAAAATTTTTATAATGGTAAATGGCAAAAAAAAAAGGATTAAGCGAAGTCAGGACTAATGGGGTCATACCGTAATAACTATGTCTTATTATCAACAATACCATATTGTTTGGACAAACCAAGATTAAATTATATTATTTATAGACATAACATTAAACTTCATACAGCTGTTTCGAAGTTGTCATGTACAATTAACTTAAATTTAACAACTTTGACAAATATCCGTTTCATATCTCACAGTCTACACATGAACCATTCAGGTAAACTAGCTGTGAGTGGTGGTATAATGAATATTGTTCAATCAGGGAAGCATCCTGAAAATGATTTTTTAGACTTCAAGCAGGAGAAAAATTTTGTATTATTCCAGACCCACAACATATTCAACATTTAGCGAATAAGGATATATCTTCGAATAAGGATATATCTTCGTCAGATATTTTTGTTTGAGGTAAAACTTATCATTTGTGTTTTTACTGGCATGGTATATGTTAAAATTTTTAGAAATTGACACCTTTTTTCAGAGCAAAGATCTTGTCTCTCTAGTAGTACACCAAAGAATTATTAAGGTGTGCAAGCACCTTTATTATTAATAAAACATAACGGCAACACTTCCATCACAGGTACTGTGATAAGTTGCATCATTGTACCTGTCACGGTGTCTTCCCTCTCAATATGAACAATAGTTTCACTCAGGCACCATGCTAATTGGTCTAGCGTCTTCTGCAGTTTGTGTACAAGTTGCATTGCTAAAAATCTGTTTCTTATGAGGTTAAGAAAGCGACTAAAATGAGACTTTCACCTATGTTTTTTATTTAACCAGTGTGTGGTGTGATATAAGAAACAAAATCTTTCTCACCTCTTCTACTGATCATCAAAAATAGAACCTTCACAACATATTTTCAAATATTTATATAAATCTTAGAATTATTTTAGCACAGTCATAACTAACTGTAGTGGTGACTGCTCATTTTCAGTATTGAAGCAAGTGAAAAACTACTTACACTACTCATTGGGATAAACCAAACTAAATGCTCTTGTGGTTATGGCAATTGAATGTGATGTCACTCAGTGCCTTGATTTTCAAGAGTTAATAAAAACATTTTCTAAAAACAAGACTGGTCATAAATGATCATCACTTGAGGGTTTATAAGTACCTGAAGGAACTATGAACATGGATATACGAACTTTATAACTGACTTTTTAATTTTACGAATGTGGTTGATAATGTGAAAACAGCAAATTTTTTAATGAAAATAATTAAAACTTTAATAATAGGTACATATTTTTAGACTTTTTAAATGGCAAACCACATATGTTGTACATTTTTATATTTTGTTGTTTTCATACAAACAATTTTCAGTATGTAAATAAAAATGTGTGGTGTACATAAAACTACTTTTTATAATTATCTGCCCACTACCGCTTTGTACAATTTCATTTTTGGTTACTTGAATCAGAACAATCCTATCCTATTCTAAATGTTTAATAAGCTTGAAATAACTTTTTATCAAAATTCATTTTGAAAATATTAAAATAACAGAGTATTTAATGAGTAAAACAAGATCACGTTTTTCCATAATTATTTTATAACAACACTTTATGGAAGTTACCGTAGCCTGGTAAACTTAGTTTACCATTTATTATTAGTTTACTTAGTTTACATCTATTATTTCAAGTTTATATCAATAATGATTTGGGGGATCAACCTGCTTGATTATCTAGTCACAATTTTTTTTTTAATGGAGCACTGGCAGTGGCGTATCGTGACACTAAACAGTTGATGTGCTGTAATTAAGGTTATTTTTTTATTAGCTTAATCAGTATGATAATAATCTTTAACACTGTTGTTGTTTGTCATATGGTCAATGTATTTAGTGTCGCTAAATATTTACATTTTAATGCATAATTCATTTTAAGTAAGGATTTACCATATTACAGAATGACAATATTTCATTTCTTAAAATAATTATATTATATTAAATTAAAATGAATTAAATAATAAAAGAATACAGTAAACGGGCGAAACCTGAAAAAAACTATATGCAACTCTACTTTTTATTAAGATAAGTAAAATTATTCTTGTGAACTATTTATTAATTAATAATATTTTTTTTAACTAGGAAAAAATATGGTTTTATTAACTTTTCACTAGATCATAAAACCAAAACTTTAATCTTAATTGTGTAACATTTCCTATTCAATTGTGATTAACCCTAAGAAACTTGACTGATCTCGACCTTGAGTACACCTGCAATAAGTCTTGATCTTTGTTTTAAAGTGGAAAATGAACATTCCACAAAACTTCTACTACAAGGAATTGTCAAAATAAGTTCTGCTAAATGTTATACACATCCAAGACCAGATATCAGGTTTTTAATGTTCAAAAACTTAACGAAATAAAAAATAGACTTACTTTGGATTTCATGACTGACAAAATAACACTAAGGTCAATGTTTACACAAATGTAATTGAACATGTTTTCACAACATAATTTTTCACGTTTTAAATGATAATCTGGAAAGTTTTTTCCTGTAGTGTATTTAAGTAGACAGAAGAATGTCAATTCCGAAAACAAACCTTACCATGTTTTATTTGCTTTACAATATTGTCAATAACTTCACACTATATTTGGTGGTAAGGTAGATTGTTTTTTTGTTTTAGTTTAAAGACAAAAAACATCATGATCATCATCACAAAAAAAATTATAAGAAAATATAAATGACCATAAAATAATAACTCCCCCCCCCTACCTCGAATATTCATAGCTCCAGGTCGGAAGAGAACAAAGGTTGGTCAAGAGAAATGTGATTAAAAAGAAGGAAGAGAATGATCTAACCCAAGATTAGGTGAAGAAAGGTGTAGATCCAGTTCGGAACACCTACACTAACTATCAGTAAATCTCTGAGGGGACGGGAAAGTGGATTACCACAATCATGTCAACTTCTTTTAGTCCTCGGCTCAGTATCATCTTCCTCGTTTTATGCTATTACTGAGTTCCAAATTGTTTCGAATATATCATCTGCCTGTTATTTTGGAGTTGTCAAATAATGTCATTCACTTTCTAACTAGAGTAAACATTGTCTGCAGAATATTGTAAGAATAAATAATATAACTAATGAATTTTAAAAATAACTTCTTTAAAAAAAAGGCATTTATTAGATATAATTCTAAATCTAAACATGGAAAACTTTTGTTTGAATTTTCAAAGTGTTTGGAGGGGGGAGGTAATAATTTACTGTGGGAGAAGTTATGCCATAGGGTTAGGGGTGGGATGAACACCCCTGAAATTTAAATGGTAGAAATACCAGTACCTATTGTATTGTATGTACTACAATCAACCTACATCAAAGGTGTGCATTATGGATTAAATATCCTTTATTATAGATAAGAGACTAGAACTAAAAGTAATTAAAATGGTTTCAATCCAAATTTAAATCCAATAAAATCAAACAAAATTTAAAGTAAAACCATAAATTAAATAAAAAATGAAATTAAATATAAAAAAATCTAAGTTCCAGATAGGCCACCAATTTCAGGTTGTTTGTGGCTTTGAAATTTTCTGATCATAGTGTTTGATACTAGGGTAATCAAATTAATATAACTTCCTTGCCATGTACCTAAGCAGTAAATCAATTTATTATTATATCTATAGCACAATAATTTATATGTAGAGGAACAATAATAAGCATTAAACTCAATAAATTTAGAATTAATAAATATATACGTAAGGGCAGCAAGTTGAGTAAAAATTCATTTCAATGTTGTTTCAAACGAGGTAATTAATTTGATAACTCGAAAATTGGAGCATAAAGCAAAGTCAAGTGAGAAGTGTACCCTCTATGCTGGGAAGCGACTAAGGATAGCTCAGTTGGTAGAGCATCAGTGTGTAAAGCCAAAGGTCCTGGGTTGAATTCCCAGTCTACTGTAGATTGTATTTAATTCACTTGAAGTATTATTGTATTTAGTATAACACTGATGTTACTGTTATTGCCCCAAAGGTAAAAACCATATCTAATAATTATGCTTTGAAAATGTGAAAAGTATATAATTTTATGTATTTAATAAGGAACTTGGATTTTATGTTCCTAATTGAGAAAATAATTGTTGATAGTTTTTTACTCAGTTCCTCTACATGATAATACCATTTAAGACTCGAATCAATGTGAATACCTAAAAGCTTAACTCTATCCTGAAACCATTACTGTTGAAAAGGTAATTTTTTGAGTCCTATTTTCGTTCAGAAATAAATTGTTCAAGTTAAACTAAATCTTCGCTTTTCTCTATGAAGGACCTATTCGTCCCATTTTTTGCCAGTTTATCTGCCTTTTCGTTACCTTCGTATCCTCTGTGACCTGGTATCAAGCTGAGTTTTACCTGCTTTTGGGTTGAAAGATTATTTAAGGTTCGGTGACAATCTACATTAGTGATTAATACTGTTTGTATGAGCTAACAGACTTTATGGCAGCCTGACTGTCTAACCTGATATATAGGTCATTGGTGTATCCTTTAGCTAGGCACAGTTGTGTGCATTCCATTATTGCCAAGACTTCTGTTTGGAATACAGTTGTGTAATTTCCCAAAGCCATACTTATATTTTCTTTGGTTGTTTTACCATATATCCCCACACCTGCACTGAATTTGGTACGAGATCGAGATCCGTTAGTATAGTATTGGAGACCAGTCTATGTTTACATCCTTTCTTTCTTGGATGATAACTTCAAATGGTATAGTCCATGAAGTTTTTTTACTGATGTAATCACTTTTCATAGTAAGTACGCAACTATAGGCTACGGTTTATGTTTACGAATGGTGCCGAGTCCTGTTTGTCTTTCCACATACCAGAGTATTCTATTCTATGTACCGCTGAACTTGGCTCAGCTATTATACTGAGGTCTAGTGGGGTTATTCCTAACAGAACTTCTATTACTGCTGTAGGTGTACTTCTAAAAGTTTCTGAGATTCATAGGCTGCTCAACCTCTGTAGTTAGTCAACATACATAGGCCTACCTCTAGTGACATCTAGAAGTATTTTTCTCCAAAACACAAGGGTGCCATACTGTATTCGACGTTTAATTACCATGCTATAAAGCTATCTAGTCATAGCTGGACGGAGACTCCAGTTGTTACCAAGAAGTTGCTTACATGCCATAAGTGATCTGGTTCATTTCTGCAAAATGTAATTTTCATGTTTACTCCAGTCTTCTATCCAGAATAACATCTAGATATTTCACACCATCTGAAAGTTCTATGTTAGCATTTAATAGACTTACCTTGACTGTCTATTTTAATATTTCTCGTGAAAGCCACGATGGTAGTCTTATCTGGGTTAATGGAAACTCCCTTATTCCTGCACCAGTCTCAATCCTCTATTCATTAATTCTGGGAAGAACACCTAACAATTTATCTCTTATAAACACTACTATGTCATCTGTATAACTTTATGTGTAAAAACCGAATTTGCTTAATTCGGTTATTAGGGGGTCAACTATCATGTTCCACAGCATTGGTGAGAGAATGGTACTCCTCCTTGTAAAGTATGTCTCACAGCTATCACATCTAATCCCTCACCGTACTGGGTTTCACGGATTGTTCTATTTCTTTACATTGAATCTAGTCAATTACTAATAGTGTTTTCTACTCCTCAAATTTTACTATTTTACTGCTCCTATGATTGATTGATAAGCAGTATTACCAAAAAATGCACACAATGCAAATTCATTGTTATGTATTGATTCCTTGATTCTATTCACCAGTTGATGTAATGCTGTTTCACAGGACTTACCCGACTGGTATGCATGTTGGTTGCAGTGAATGAGATTTTTAATAATTCCATTCCGTAAGTGTATTTGTGTTATTCTTTCCATTGTTTTGAGAACGTAGGAGGATAAACATATTAGTCGAAACGCTTTAAGAAATATTTGTGTAGTTACCCTTTCCTGATTTCATTACGAAAACTACTCTACTTCATCACCATGCTATTGGTATATAAGCCAGGCTGGCCCTGAAGATTTCGTCAAGTAGGGGGAGGAGTGATTCCGGAGCCTTTTTGATTAGGGCCAGAAAGATTCCATCTTCTCCTGGGGACTTAAATGGATCAAATTTATTTATAGCCCATTTAACCCTGGATACAGTAATAAATTCTCTGGCAGTTTTCCAGACATAAAGAGAGGCTCCTATAGAGGTTGTTCCATTCTGATTATGGATTATGCCAGTCAACACTATCTGGAAAGTGTGTTTTGAGTAACACTTCTAGTGTGTCTTTACCTTAAGAGGTTAGACCACCTTTAGGATCATTAACTGATCCAGTTGGATGAATCTGTTCCTTCGAGATAATTTTGTGTATTCTAGAGACTGCTTCACTATAGACAATCTCTTGGCAAACGTTTCTCCAAGAAGATCTCTTATCCTGGTGTTTATTATCAATTGTTAAATATATATGATTGAATTTCATTCTTTAAAACTTGAAGATGACTATCCTAAAAGTTGTTTGGATATTGGAATAACAAGAGAAAAATTAATGGTAATTAATCATGATTATTCCAAAATTGATTTCAATAACATAACTCAAAAAGATATTCTCCTGTTTATGAATTATCTGGCTGGAGTTGAATTTGATAGATGATATAAAAATCAAGTATTATTTCTTAGGATTTTCTACGAAGATGAATTTAATGTGATGTGTAAAAAATGTTTCAGTAAGATTGTTGTTTTTAAAGAAGATTTGTAAAAGTTGGTTGCACGTTCAGTTATGTTTTTATACTTATCGTTATGAAATAAGGTCCTGATACGTATATATGCGTTTTGATTGAAAGTGTTTAAAAAAAACTATTGCACATATTGGAGAAAGGGGAGATAGTGTTGTATAACAATATAAAAATAGATTACATATTATGTGATGGAGATCCATTCAGAGTAAAAGGTTTATAACTGGATATATTAAAGGAGATTGGCGTTGTATATTGACATGGAATTCATAGCAGATTTTCAAGGTTTTTGTAATAATGAATATATTGTGAAGGAGTTAGCTATTATATCTACCGATGAACAAATGTATGAGTTGCATCTATTTCAACCTCCATTTCACTTCAATCAACTACCCAAACAATATTTAATAAAACAGGTGAATTGGTTGGGGGGGGGGGGATATCACAGACTTCCATGAAATTCTGGAATAATATTATTATTAAGATATTAATAATAATATTAATATATTATTAAGATAAGTGGAACTTTTTATGTCAAGGGAAGTGAGAAACAAACTTTATAACAAATTTGTTGTCTGATTTTGATGTTAAAGTAATAAATGTAGATTTAGACTGTCCTAATTTAAGTGTTTTGAAAAACAAAAATTTTGGAACAATTTATATGAACAATGTTATTTTTGAACATAATTCGAAAAACTATGCTTACATAATGTTGATATTTTCCTTGAATGGTAGAAATTAGAGAAATTGGTTTTGGATTGAATGCAGGCTATGAGTTTAGTAATAAATAAATACTATACCAAAGGTTATTTGGGTGTGCAAGATGGTTTAGTCAAGTTTTTACTAAAAGAAGTTTTGTTAAATAATTTTGATGATATAGAAGTTACCTAAAATAAGTTACATTTAAAAACTGATATGGATATATTGAATAATTTTAAATATCAAGATCGTATTTTATGTCAAGTTAAGAAAATATATGGTTTTTATTGTAAATCTATAAATTTATATTTTGAAAAAATATAAATGTATATTATCTATTATGTTATTTATTTGATTGACATAATTACAAAAGAAACCTTGAAGTGTTCACTTCTCTTATACTTGTCGAGACCAATATAAAGATTTACTTTGTTGTTACCATTAGGGGTGGTATTGCTAATGAATTGCATAAATATGTTTGTAGAAATTTCTATCTTGATATGTAGAATTCAAAGATTTGAATGATCTCTATGAATCTGATCTTGTATAAATTATTCCATTTGCTAAAACTAATAAAGACTATAAATATATTTCATTTGTAATAGATTGTTTTAGCAAGTTTGTGGTAGGTCATCAAATTGTGGAAAAACAAATCTTATATTTATTTTAATATTTTATCATAACGAATTATATTGAAAATATATACATTTTTCAAATCGATAAATTAATCTAAGTATCAATTTCATAGTCACTTTTTTCAAAAATAAGCTACGTAGGATATTTTTATGTAATGAAACCCATGGTGTAATGCATACAAACATAGTTTGTAATTGACGTAGTTAGTGCATCTTAGGAGGATGTTTGGGGTTGCAGGAAGATGAGAGGTATATGGTGGTTATTGGCGAATTAACCCAGGATGGTCGAGAAGGTTTGGTACAGGGAATGGTGGTGTGATTTAAGGAACACTTATTGGACCTGAAAAGGATCACTCAGCCAAACAGGAGGGGCAACCTAGAGAACTACATTTTCCAGCTCTCGTTTAGGAGATCTCTAAGGTCACCGGGGTAGGAATTGGTGAGGAGGATGGGCCGAATTAGTATGTATATGAGCTTGAGGGTGCTATAAGGAATCTTCCTGGAGATCCTGCCTTGCGACGTTGAGTATGTGGGTGTCTGCTGACATCTTTGTCTTCAAGCCTCTGTGCGGGAAACTAACCACTCTTTGTTGATCTTGGACCTCTAAATACTAACCACTACCGCCAGAATCAGGGCTCCTTCTGCTGGGCTGTGATCTCTTGAGGAAGGCAGAGATGAGTGCAAGGTGATGTCTTCAATAAGATAGACGTGTAGTGATTCTAACTGAGGGTCAGTGGGAAGGTCCACCAACACTTGTGTGTATACAGCGTGTGTATATTCGGATGGTCATCCAGAGGAGAAGTGAGTGTACTTTGTTGTTTTCCTGGTAGAGTGGAGTTGAGAAGTGTAGTTTTGGTCTGCTTGGAGAGAAGTCTGCTAGATGTCACATTGAGGAGAAGTCATGTTCATTGGTGTCTCCCTGAGGAGAAGTTGTGTGGTGGTGGTCTCCCTGGAGAGTAGTGACTTTTGGATGTTTTCGAAGCCTACTTATACAAATTTGAACTTATTGTTCTTCAATACAATGACATGGCCTTTGTATTTGAATTGTAGTTGTGCGGATCTATCAGAGCTAAGGTGGGCTGTGATTGGTTCAAAGGTTTAGACAGGGCACCATTGTACTGTGAACGCGGTTTTTCGTGGCTCCATCACCTAACTTGAAGCTGTCTGCCAATCAGAAGTAAGCTAACTAATACAGGGTTTTTTAGTTGGATTTGCCGAAGCAAAGCTGTTTGGCTCGGGACGTGCTGTGGTGGGCTAGTCTGTGTGTGTGTTAGCAATGTGTGCTGCGTTTTGTGGGGAAATTAGTCGGGTGAGCTGATTCCCTGTGAATTTGAAGTTATCGAGAGAATCAAAGGAAAACATTGTGTTTCTAAAATTCATTATGGAACTGTTAATTAAGTTGATATATAATAAATTAAGTAGTGATCTTTCGATGCATAATTGGAATAAATCAAATGAGAAACATTATTAGCAACTGAAATGGAGGGAAACAAAAAAGGAAGAAATATTAAAAAAATTTAAGAGTGAAAAAAAATTTAGGAGAAGAAGAAGTATCTTTTATAAAAATATCGGTTCCACCAAACGATTAAAGAAGATATTCACTCTTCCAAAAAACTACTTTTGTCTCCATAAAAACTTGTAGGTGGCGAAGAGTTTTCTATAAATAGAAAAAATAGGGTATCTAAAGATGGTAACATCTATTAAACGAAAACCTTTAGATTCCAAATTACAAATGCAAGATGGTAGCGAATTTTCTGCTGGAGAAAGTTAAATAAAAACCGGTAGTGAAATGGAATATGAAAGAAAACACAGAAGGAAGAACTCATGGAAGCTGAATGTGATTCGAAAAAGAAAAAAAAAGTAATTCTTTATGATTTGCCTCCGTCGACAGAAGAATACTTAATATCACCTCAAGGTCGTCATGAAGCGGAATTAATAGTTAAAAATACTTTTAAAGGGAAATCGTCAATAATTTTATTTTTTTTTTGCTTTTATAAAATAACCTAAAAAAATTACATTTATATGGAATTCGTATGAATAATAAAAATTGGATGATTGGCAATAAAGAAATAGAAATTGCTGAAAATGACTTTGTTATTGATAGAATATATGCTGGTATACCCGGCTTACATGAATTCCCAATGAATATGTCTATACTGAAGACATTATAAAATATCGTGACATTTCAATACCTTCAAATACGTATAGAGTAGTGTATTTATCTAATAGAAAATTAAAAACAAATGAAATTATTAAAAAAATTAATTAATATTTCAAAATTATTTACACCACGCAAACCTCATACATAGTCATCATATGGATTGGAATGGAAATGGTATTATTTTAGAAGAACTTTATAACAAAAAACCTTCATATGTTTACTGAAATGATCCTAATTAGTTGTGCGATAGATTGAGATTGTTATTAGTATCACAGTCTGCCGGTCATATAGGTCATAAAAACAAAGTCATATCTACAATTGAAGAGATACAGGAAGCCGTTTTGTTAAAAAGAAAGAAAAAAACACATTAATTTGTCATTGTTAAAATGAGTTTAGACAAATTCGAACACCATTCGCATGGAAATCATCAAAAAGTAAATCGAAATCCACCAGGAATAGGTTTTACATTAAGGTCTAACAGATATTGATATGGAACAAAAACGAATAAATAATTTAAATGAAGCGATAGAAGATAATGATGCTGTAAATTATATTACCCTTAAGAAAAAGTGTTTACATTTAGATGATAATAATGTATATAACGTTAATGAATATATTTTACGAAATAAAAATAACTCGAAGGAAAATCAGACGCCGTAACAAAACAAAATGTTGATGATGAATGAACTAATTTGAGATTTAAATTGAATTTAGATATTTTAATTTAAAAAAAAAACTTGTTTTTCTCAAAGATACAAAATACTTTTAAATAATAATAATATAAAAAAAAACTTTTAAAAGACGTACTAAAAGTAAAAATAATTGCGTTGCCAAATAATTACTTTAACAAATTTTTTATCTATTTCGTAGGCCTACGATTGTAAAAAAGCCAGGCACTTACATACAATCACTTGTTAATTAATTATTCTTAAATTTTGTTGTAATATTGTAATATGTGGGTATTTTTTAAGTAAGAACCGTTTTTAAGTGGAGTAACAGCAATTTATTTATGAACATAAATTGTATCAAAAACAGTATGAACATATTTTTACTTTTCTACATAGTCACCAAGAATATCTAAGCATTTGTTAAGTCGTGGCACTAGCTTTTGGATCCCCTCATCATAGAACTCTGCCGCCCGAGCATTTAACCAGTTAGTAACAGTTTCTTTTGAGCTTATGAAACATATGAAAGTCTGATGGTGCCAGGGATGGCTGTAGGGGGGATGGTCCAGTAATTCCCATCGAAAGTTGGCCAGTTGCGCCTTGGTCATTGCTGCAGCGTGAGGCCGAGCGTTATCGTGAAGCAGCACGACGCCGCTAGACAGAAGTCCCCGCCGGCAGTTTTGAATAGCGCGCCTAAGCTTGGTTAGTGTTTCGCAATCTATCTCAGCATTTATGGTCATTCCTCTTGGCAGAAAGTCAATCAGAAGAACTTCTTTCCGATCCCAAAAGACCGTGGCCATAATTTTCCGCGTTGAAAGTTCCTCTTTGAATTTTCGAGATTTCGTCCTTTATTGAAAAGCCTGCACCATTTACGCACATTACTGTCATTCATTACACCTTCACCATAAACTTCAACAAGCTGCCGGTGAATTTCGGCGGGACGAACTTGTTTTGCGTTTAAAAACCGAATAACCGAGCGCAAATCACAATCGGCGGGTTTATTGATTAACATGACGACAAACAAAGCAGTGTTACGATAGAACCAACAGTGGCAGAGACATGAAATCAACTGACTGCATAGTTGGGGACTGGGCAAGAGTGGCTAATCTTGAGCGGGCGTCACGTGACAGCCTGCGCGGTTGCTATGCGCAAACGGTTCTAACTTAAAAAATGACCTCTCGTATATTGGGCTTTTAATTGTATTTATTGTAATCATTCAATAGTATACAGGATTATAATATTCTGTAATACTGTACTCATAATTTTTTTTATATACTTTGAAAATATTTACCACCTTAACGTCACCATTCATAAGACCTTCAGTGGTCTCAAATCGAGAGATTTTGTCTAACGATAGTGGGACCCTCTCAAGTAAGATCAGAGACTGAGAGACGATTTTTTGCAAGTCATATTTATGAGCTCTGACTGGTTTCATGACACAAGACTCGAGATTTCGCTGTGACTCACGATTTCAAGAGTGATGATCGCCGAGTTGCAAAAGTTTATATTTTTTGATGTTGCTTAAAGCGACGTACTGTTAGCTGTTTATTTTATTTAATCATATACCTAAATTGATTAAAATTTTAACAATACTGCATTATTATTTGTTACCGATATATAGTAAGGTATAATTACATAGTATAATATTACATCAAAATTTAAGAATTTATCAAGTGATTGTATCTAAATGTGCACGCCTTGATTTTCTGCAGTCGTTTATTTTTCTGTTTAGTATGTTTTTTAAAAGGTTTTTTTTTAAAAATCTTTGATTTAAAAGTTTTTGTATCTATAATAATAGCAAGTTTAAAAAAAAGTTTAGGGCCTATGTTTAATTTTTTTAATTTTCTACTTTTTAGTCATACTTTATAAGTTATTATTATACAAAGCATAAGATTCATTACTAGGTAAATTTTAATTTTCAAAGATAACTGTATTTATTTAAATTCCTCATATATTTAAAAAATCTTAAACAAATAGTTTTTCTAAATTTTATTGTAGGCCTACATAGTAATCAAATAGTGAAATTTTTGATTATTGATATAAAGTTATAGTACAATTGAAATCCAATTAATACATTTATTTTATCAACTAACGTACATTTCGTCAAGTTTTTATATTTCCACCCTAACTTTTCACTGGGGGGGGGGGGGGATTTCTACAAAAGTAAAAGTAGAATATCGTATTGTCATCCAAGCTTAGTAACTGAGCAAAATTTCATTATAGGTTATGTCAGGAAGTGTGTTAAATGGAGGAAGCAAGTTTCCAACATACACGCCGGATATTGTGAGTTAAAGAAAAGCATGTAAGAAGACTTTAGTTGTTTGTTATCTCTCTCTTGACTCTGTGTGAACCCGCCTTGTTTAGCTGTCAGTTCCCATCACTATTGACAAGGTTGTGTAGGTCGATTATTTGACTCTGTAGGAACCCAGAAAGTTGAATGAGAGGAATCTAACCCAAGACTGCATAAAGAAATGTGTGATCCAGCACCTTGGGTCACGTACTCACTGTGACCAGTGGGATAAACATGTAAATGCGATTTCAAATTTTCATTTGTTAATTATTAATCAAATCAATTTATACTATAATTATTCATATTATAATATGTTAATTTTAATTATCAATTAAAATTTATTATACATTTTATTGTAAGTTGTTTTAAAAAAAATATATTTGTGAGTTTTGTTACTGTATTGTTTTATGACCATTTTGTTTTAAACAATTATAATTTCATGTCGTTGTTTAAAAAATTTAATTTTTAAGGCATTGTTTATATTTAAAGTCCAAGAAATAAATTCAAGTAAAAATCTAGAAGGTAAACACAAAACAGCTTTGCTTGGCTAAAGGGTTCATACTTTTGGATAAAACACCCACAGAGCAAAGACAATTAAATATTTTTCTGTATAAATGATTCTATGTAATTATTAATGTGTTAGTAATTACAAAGTTGCAGTTTAAAGTTGTGGTATAAGTAGCAATTTTGTATATTTTTCATTTATACTAAGAAGGATTAATGTTGATGTTTCGTTATTTCTTCAAAATAATAGTATATTTCACCACTAGAACCAAAAGTGAAGCTTTTCAATATAAGCTCAAGTTTAACGACTGAGGCGGAGCCGAGGTCGGAAAATGGCGAGGATCGAAAAACTTCTTTTGGTCCTAGTGATGAACTATATTTTTCGTTATACTGCAAATAATAAAAGAAAACAATTTCACAAAAACTAAAATGTTGTAACCTATTTGCCTTCAAATCGATGGTAACAGATGTTTTAACGGTTATTTACAATCGAGAGTATCAGGTGTTTTTATAGATGCTTTACAATCGTTAATTCGTATAAAGTATAAAGGAAGCAACAGCTGATGACCTCGATTTCAGCTGTTTTTAAGTCCTAGGACTAAAAAAACAACTTTAGCAACTCAATGTATATGTATTGAAAACAGCAGTTTTTGAAGCAGTATGCCGAAAACTTATTATTTGTATTTTATTTCTTATTTTTGTTTGTGGTAGAGAAAATCTCCGGGTCCAAACTTCGAAAAAAAAAAAAGAAAAAAAAATGAAGAGATTTATCTGTCTTATCAGCTCATAATATCCAACCCGTAAATGCAACCAATGTAAATTCAATGTTTTATTATTTTTTTAGTTTTTATGTCTTATACAATAATTATTTTCTATACTTTATCCAAACATCGAGAAAAAAAAATGAATTGTAACAAATTAAAAAATGTTTCATTACCAAAACGGTTCAAAAATATATCAAATTAAGTAATCCTATTTATGTTTCTTTAATATGTTATTGTAACTCATTTAATAACATTGATAACTATTACAAAAATACATAGTGTATTAAAGAAACAATACAGCATTAATAAATACACTTAGTAAATGAATTAGAATATATGATACCCATCATTACATTTTAGCTAATCAATTTTTAGAATATGTATTGATTAATAATGCTATACAATTGTGTACAGTATGTTCAAAGTTCTTGTCTAGCCTTTAAAACAAATAAAAATAATACTTAAAATTGGTAAAATGTAATCAAAAAAGTTTTAACCAGTTTACGCAACTAATGTTGTAAAACCAACGTCAACGTGTATTCAAATTTGTGAAAACCTGACAAATGATGAAAGCTCAGGCACAGAGAAAGCCGAGATAGGTATACACTCTTGTCTGTGGCCCATGTCTCCTCATGTTCCAAATTACGGAAATGAAAAAGTAAAACAACAAATAAATGTAGGCTATATCAATTAAAAGTAACAAATTACAAATATATCAAACTATTGTTTATCCAATAGCAGTGTCAAAACCCCTATTAGATAAACAAGCATATCTTTTTAATTACTGTAAATAGGCTTAGAGAATGTTCAAGGTTGTTGCAGCGTTGCAGCCGCATTCTAACTCGGTCAATCGTGTAAAACATACGTTTCTACTCTTCATAAGACAAGGTAGGGTTATGTTGTACTAATAAAATGATAGTTTAATTCAAGTAATAAAAGTTATTTTATACTTATGTTGGTAATTTAGTTATATATTTAAATGTTATAGAAGTGTAATAACAATAAATTTGATGTTTCAAGTGTTATGTACGTCTACATATTATGCACTACTATTAATACTAGTCTACTACTTATTATTTGAACTTAGTGACAAGTTATACAATTCACAGCTAGCACCTAACAGCACAGCAACGTGAAGCATAGCCTACTGGTTTCCTATTAGCAGTACAAAAAACATTCGTTTCTTGTGGATGAGGCATAGTCTAGATTTTAAAAATGAATACACTTTAGATATTATCGAAGTTCAACGAAAGTACGAAGATAAATAAAGTAAAAACACATTTCTTAAACCAAATTTCATAATGTATTTGCATGATGCTGTTTTTTAAAATGATTTTTTACTGAAAGATTTTATTCAGTTTTTAATGTTTTGTAACCATTTGTTTTAAATAATGATAATTTTGTATTTTTTGAAACTTAGTTTACTATTATATTTTATTTCTTATTTGTATGGAGGTTAAGCAAAAGAACAAACTTGTTTTGCTATTTTTCAGACCTTGAATTTTGTTTAAGGAAAGCAGAAAGTACTACATGATTGTAAAAATATTCCATTCATATTATTTTGTTAAATATATATAAAAAAATAAAAAATATGCATTTAAAGTTCAATTAAAAAACACAAATACAAAACAAAAGGAATTCTAATTATTTTTCTGTATTTTAAAAAAAAATATACCAACTAGCAAGTTATTCAAAGCTTCACTCACATGGATTTCGTCATTTGATCAAAATAATTGTTTCTTGGTACTCCACCAAAACATTATCTGAAAATTCCTAATGTATAAAAACTCACTGAAAAATTAAGTTCATTTACTCCACTACCTATTTGTAAATCACTTTTGTGGTATTACCTTTCGGGTGATGACCAGGCTTCTAGCAGAGTTCACTATATAGTTCACTCAGTTCATTACATACTGGCGGAGTACATAGTTCTGTGACAGAACTGTCCATGTGAGAAACAGATCTCTCTCAGGTCAATCCCAGCCGTAATTATCCTTTACATTTATTAATAGTCATGGCAAAGCACACCTTGAGGAGGGAACAGTATTCTTTTAAACTTGAACAGATATTCCGTCAGTATTAATGGTATTTTTAAGATGAAAACTATCTTCTCCCGAGCACACACAGTAATCACTGTAGCTTCTACAATGTTTTTATGCAGAGCTTTTACTTGTAGTCTAGTTCCATTGCACAATTTAGGCGGATTAAGATTTCTTCATAATATCACAGGTTTTCTGATTTTAAGAATGACTTTATGTGATGGAAGTCCAGAAGGATTCAGAGTATAAAGAAATTCTATGGGGTAGTGGATGGCGTCATCCGTTTGTATTATTGAATCTTAAGACCTGTACTCAACATCTTGTCCTTCAATGGCCTTTAATAGGATGTCATTAATTCAGGCTGCTTTACGGTCTTCTGAGTTAAGATTGCACAATCACACAACCATTTTATCCTTGATGTTACTTATATCAGGATATATTCTAGCAGTTTAGCTGTGGTACGAATGTAATTACTGTACCCAAATCTGAAAGGATGGTGACCTTACCTTTCAGTGAAGAGAAATGATTAAATCTGTAGTTGTTATATTTATCCTATTACAGAAAATCATTAATAGTAACTATTAGATGGATTGTTCATTCATTTTTCATGGACTTTTATTTATATACCACTTAAGGTTGTAATAGTGTACATTTTCAGTTTGGTGATCTTAAATTGAATGGGGTATACGTTTGACTCTATGCAACAAACAGGAAATGTATTTTGTTTTTTGAATAAAATAAATAGTAAAGAATAAAGTAAATAAAGAAAATAATTAGTACAAAATGATCAGAGAAATTTATTGTGTGTATGTTAATATTTAAAACAGGTATAAATAATTTAGATGTAAGAAAATTGCAATGTTAACAATTTGAACATAAAGGACGAAAGCTGTTATCAACCGGGACAAGTCAGTCAGAGCTGAACAGTCAGTCAGAGCTGAACAGACATTCAGAGAAATAAGTATGATTGCCGAGAAAATGTGAAAATGTCGAAAGAAAGTGTTTTTCTAAGGAACTAAAAGTTGTTTTAAAAGTACTATTATGTAATAAAGTGAGTTAGTTTCAATCGGCCAGAAATAAACTTTTAAAAGTAAAAAGACGCGATTGCATAACATGGTACAATAGACAAAATACTACGTAAGCAGGAAAACGCGTATAAAAGGAACAAGGAACTGTGTTTTAAAGAAAAACTAAATAATTTGAATAGAATATTTTGAACTAACGACAAAGTAAACAATTGTGACTGTCATAAAAGTGAAAAAGAAATCTAAAAAAGTTTTTTTTTAAATGAGAGATGAGATTTCGGTAAAACGACGCCATGTGTCTTCAACCCGGAAAAGAAGTGATTTAATTAAAAGTTTTATGTAAAACATTCAATTTAACTTTTGTGAGTGAATGCATGTCTGGTATAACATGCTTAAAATATTTTATATAGAAACTCAAAGTACACTGTTTCAAAAGAACTTGCGACCTCAGAGAAACAAACTCTCCTTAACTGTAATAATTTTTTTATAATTGTTTTTTAATTTATTTTCAATTTTTGTAATAAACATTACAAAATGGCGCCCAACTTTATTAAATAATCATTTCTAAATAACCAAAGCCTTTTATTAGATAATTGAATTGTTTCAAATAGTGCACCAACGTGTGGCGTTTTAAATAACCTCATAATATTGAATTGTTTCAAGATTTGAATTTTGGAAAATGCTGAAATACGTGTTTTATTATTTGTGTATTTATGCTGTTTCAAGAAAATCTGACCAAAACATATTTTTTCAAATACAAACTTTTATACCCCATTTTTACCCCTTTATGGGTTTAATTTTGTAAAATCCCTCTTTATTAGTGAGTCTCTACGTTAAAAAATTAAACTACTGACCAAATTTCATGTTTATAGCTTCAACGGTTTCTACTTGGCAATCAGTCAGTCAAGACATGTTAATATATATATTGCTATGTTTATATGTTACATGTATTTTTGTAGAATTTAGTATTATGGGTTCGAAAATATGTTGAAAAATTTAAAAAATCTTCCTTATTTCGTGTAAATAATGTGGTTTCTGGTACAACACAAGTTCTAAAATATCTAAACTTTTCAAACAACCTCAATAAATAGACCTACCTACAAAGAAATAGACTTAAAATACTATTAAATTATTTTCAGATAAAACTAAAAAACATTTGGGCTCTAATTTCAGTCCTAAACCCTAAAAATATTACAGGACATGTTTGAACTGTTCCAAGATGTTGGCTGTTAGCTAAAACAACATATACTTATCCATAAACCAAGTGTTAATAGTACAATTTACTTAATAGATCAATTTAATTTAGACAACAAATTATTGTTACCAATTTAGATTTCCCCTTTTCCAGGCTAGATTTTAACACGTTAATATTCATTCGTTTTCTTGTCTGTTTGTTAAACATTTTGGAATCGATTTTAAACTAACCACCTAATGACACTGACTTGAAACTTTAAACATAACTCAGAACTGGATGATAAAGCAATATGAACTCGCTTTCTTGTCTGTCTGTTAATCGCTGCTATGGTAATAAAGCAGTTATAGTAGGCGCATTGACCTGTATAGCGGCACGACTTATTGGTGTAACAACGCTGCACAGATTATTTAAATTACCAACTGAGAAGGATGGAAAAAGAAATAGTAGGAAACTGGGACCACACATTGGTAAGTATTTGTAGGTCTTGTGAAATCAGTGAAAGGACATCGAATTCCTGTGCATTGATGAGATTTCCAGGTTCTATACCAAATGTTTTGAATGATCGATTCTAGATTGCAACAACTGAAAAAAAGAAGCAAAATTAACCATTCGGTGGCATCAACGTTATGGTTTTTGGAGATTTGTTAATATCATCAAGATATTCAAAGCAATTGTAAAATTTCACAAACACAAGATAAAAATGCAGAAAATAATTATTCAAATAAAAAGATAAAAATTTAACAACATTTTAAAAATGGACTAAAAATTATAAAAAAATTTCTTATATCCCCATACAAATTTATAAACCCCATTTAAATTTCTAACCCCAAACAAATTGTCCTGAAACTTTTATTGTAGATTTTTAATAGCTATAAAAATACTTGTAAGATTTAAAATGAAAAACATGGAGTGTGTAAAATAGATAACACAAGATTATCTCCATCTATTGAATTAGGAGCTACTTGACCTACATTAGGAATTTCAAGAGTTTTCTCAACGATAACGACAGCTGCATTCTATACTACTTATTATTATTTATTGCATGCGCCCCACGATTTTCATTAAATCTTACAAGTATTTTCAAAGCTATTAAAAATTTGCTATCAAATTGCTGTTTCTCAAAAGGAGAAAGCCCTTCAAAATATGAATAAAATCAGAGAGATATAGAATCTTCTCAATAGGGTCTTTTTGTAGATGCTTCATTGCAAAATGTTACGTGCATATGTTTCTGCTTTTCACAGTTTGTAGATGACATTTAAACCTTTGAAAAAACCCTTGGCTATTTCTTTGCTTCCTACAAACCCATAAACAAATTGAAGGATGTACAGGTTTTCAAATCTTTTCCTTGGGTCGAATAGTTGTGCACCACAAGCCTGATTTAAAAATTTGTGTATTTAAATCCTGAAAAAGTAAAATATATAAAAAAATTCATAAAAAATTAATATCTGGACACTTTTATGCTTATATTTTCCCCATACTTGGAGAAAATTAAGAAAGAAAAAAATCATTTTTTTAAAGTTTGGTGAAACTTGTTATTTCCATGTTGTATTAGACACTGAACTCAAATTTGAAACAACTAATTTCTTTAGTTTTCTGTTTATTTCTACTAAAAATTATATACTATTTTTTATAGTAAGCATAAATTAGTTTATTACCATCAATTCAAACATGTTCATGCCGTTTCCATTAAACAATGCATTAAACCATTTTAAGTGTGTGACAATACCTCCCAAAAGCAGAAACATAAACCTCATCCTACTCATTTAGCTGCATCTAAAATTTAGAATTAATTAATTGTTTGTACTAATAATTTACCAAAGAACAAATTTTTCTCCCAAACATTTGTTTAAAATGTTCACGTCTTTTAAAATTTTTTGTAATCTAAAATATTTATAGATGTCCATTTTTAAATAGGTATGTTTAGATACATAATTTTTTTAAAAGACGTGTAAGTAAACCTATATTAAAACTTGTAGATTATATTACTATTTAAATAGCACTTTGTTAATCATGAAAAATTTTTGTTTTACTTTAAAAAAATGACAGTGAAATATGCCAAAATTGTTTCTGATCCTATTTTCATTGGAGCTTTTGGTTTTTTTTTGATCTCTTGAAAATGTTTATAAATTATGGCATTTTCTTATCTTGGACATCTATATAATTAAAAGTCAAGTAATCCCCTACTATAAGTACTCCAAAAACTAGAATAAGGGGACATTAATAATGATTGAGAGAGGTAGAGAGCAGTGAATAATATGAATAGTATGGTAATATTATAAATTAACATTAACGTTAGTAATTTTACAGATGGCCCCAGTAATAGAACCAATTGGAAAGCCTGTGTCTTTGGGTGAAGGACCATTTTGGGATGCAGACTCACAAAGTTTGTATTTCGTTGACATAGTAGGGGGCACAATTCATAAATACAATAATCACACAAAAAAACAGTTTTCTGCAAAAGTAGGTAAGTTTAAAAAAATATAGAATTATGCTATCAGAAATGAAAGCATTTCTTACATAAAAACAACCCAAGTATGTCTCTTCTATTAAAAAAGAAATAACACCTTAGAAATATAAATTATTATTATTGATATGCCATTTGAATATATTAATTTACGTTTATATGGTATTATCAGGGCTGTTGTGTGACTTGGGCAAGATTTTACCTGCCTCCCCCCCCAATTAAAACTTTCAAATTTTTAATGTGTTCTTGCCAGTTTTGGTTCGGGTGCTCGGTAGCTCTTTAGAGCAGCTCCATTATTAACCACATATGATCCAGCCATGTCCCAGACTCACAGAAACCGGCAGCTGTTTTAAAACAGTATCACAGACCACCCATCCACCACTAGTAAAAATATCTACATTCTTTCTACCTAATTAATCATTAAAGTTATTTCATTTTTTGTTTGATTGTGAGCTACAAATTAAATGGCATTCGCTTGGGCTCCTTTATGAATTCCTGCCATATTGGCCCCATAGTCGTATCCTTGGTCTTGACAGTTACTCATATTTAAGCTACACTTTTCAATTTCCTTAAACATCATGTCAGCCAAATCTTTTCCAGTGGTTTCCTCGGCCACCCGATAGGCTATAAAGCTTCTTCTATGTTGATTTCTCCAGTATTTGTATTGATACACTTAACCAGTAGAATTACATTTCTTTGTTAGATACACACTGTAGGTGTTCCGTAAATACATTGTCAAACTTTCCTAGAAGTTCCACAAGGCCGAGAAAATTACCATTGTTTTTTCTAAACAACTTAGAAGATGATCTACCGAAAGCTATATTATGCTTAATAAAATATAAAGTAATTTCCATGTACCGATGCAACACTTCTTCTGAGAGCTGAGTCTCAGTGCGAATTTGCTTCATAATACAATGGTTGACTGACGAATCCCCTTTCATTATACTTTCTGCTTCTACTCATAATGTCATATATTAAAAATGGTCAGTTGACAGTTCATTTGACTTCAAATGATCTGGCACATGCTTCTAGTAATTAAAACCCGATGTTTGCCCAAACTGTGATTTTGATGGCGATGACCGGATATCAAACGACTACTGAAACAATAGACTGAGTCAGATTGTTCAGAGTATACTAATCACTGACTTATGATTTTTTCTCTATTTTCAGCCAAACAAAATAAAAATTTATTTGAAAAGTGCCTCTTCTGGGAATTTTTGGGGTATTCGTTGTTACTTTACTAAATTCAGTAGAGTCTTTTAAAATGAGCTCATCATGCTGATTCTTCAAAATGTGCTCTGGCCATGTTGCAGGATCTGTTAAAATCAGCGAGTGAGTTACAAGTTCAGTTTCAGTATTTCTACTTGAAAACACCGGCACTCGTTCATTGTCACTATTAGTATTATCTACACTTACACTAGCAGAAGGAAGGATAGACTGTTTGTTGTTGGTCCCTTTACTAATAGTCAGAGTCAGATGTGTCGGTTTCAGCAACATTTGCTGATGTTGAAGTAATTGTTTAAAAAAATAGTTAGTTTTGGCACTTTACTCATAAGGCCTCCTTCGCTAACTCACTCTCTAAGTAGCTAATGTTTGATGGCATGTGGTCGGCATTATGTGTGTAGATCAGTTTGGTTTAACAGTACTGTGTTTTTGCTACAAGTTTTTATAATATTCAGCTTTTGTTCTAAAATATGTAAGTATGAATATGTTAATTAAACTTAATCTGTATGTTCATCAATGAAGTTACTTGAGGTCGAGGGGTGGTGGTAAACTTTTGCGTAAAGCCCTCCTCATTAATCTGGGAACAGTGCCTATATTGTTTGATATAATATGGTGTGTTGGTCGTTTAAAAAATAAAAATAAAGACCTAAAGTTATATTATGAATGAATTTCTTGTTGGTTGTAAATTGCTAGTATGAATTTTTATCAAACCGAATTATTGGTATGTTGAAAAGGAAATTTAACTTATAAACCAAATATTTTTCGGAAAGGTAGCAAATTGAACATAATAGTGCTTTAGTGCTGAAAATAGTTTAATTGAAAAGATATCCGAGATTCATAACCTCATTTATTCTTCTAAATTGATTGACTTAATTGATTTATCACTAAATTCAATGTGTGAAAAAACACATGTACTTGGAATTTATTCTAAGCATTTACTAGACGCTGAACTTGGCAAAGTTCATCAAAATACTATTTTACTTCCTTAAACGTTTGTTTTTAAACTCTGACGGAACAGACCAGATGTAACATTTCACATTTGATCTTAGAGTTGGGTTAGTACTTGGTTCGATATGTGATGTAAGCGAGATATGACGTCAGAAACCTGAGTCATCTCTCGTATTACAATCGTATTACAGACAGTGTTCCGAAATTGGTTAATGTTATAGAATCACGAGTAAATGATTTGTATGATGGAAAAATGTTAAATACTTAACAAATGTTTAAATAAATAAATATTGTAAACTTTTTATAGTTATTAGGTAATTTTAAGAAATAATAATTTCCCCAACAATATTAATACATATTAGATTCAGTGTGGTGTGTTAGTGTGGCAATCTAATCACCAGGTTAACCCTAATTGGCCCAAAATGTCCACCGAACGCAGCATTTGACAACCAAGCTGGAACACTGTATTCCTTAGAGACCCATTTGTTTATTTTTTTTTTCGGCGAAAGTGGTCCTGTTTGACTCTTTCGCCATCACGAGATCTTCTCATTAACCAGAACAGTTCTACAAATCTACTAGAGCGATGCTTCAAATGAGCGAAAGAATCAGAATTAAACAGTTTTCAGTTGCAATGAACTTAAAGTCAGTGACTAGCGACCGGGTATAGACACTTACATTCAATTGTATGTAAATTATATTTCTTTGAAGTATATTTACTTGGAAAAAGACTAAAATTGGTCAATTTCCGTAACAGTAACCATAAAGACAATTGTTACATGAAAAACTTTCTTTTCATTGTATGGATATGTAAAAAATAATTAACAAAGTTAACGTTTGGGTTTGTATTATAAACAAAGAGATTTGAGACTTGAATTAATGTTATGTGAACTAGAATTCAGATTAATGCAAGACTAAAGACATTGGACAATCATAAATTAGAAATTGTTAAGAAGTATAAGTAATTATAGGGTTAAGAATTTCCATCTAAGACACTAAAGACATTGGAATCATAGTAGTTTAAGAAAAATGTTAGACTATGAATTCTAGATTTATATATGCACATAAATGTATGTTTTTCAAGAGGTCCTCCATAAAATTAATTTACTATTATGTATATGTCATGTATGCAATTTCAGTATGGGAGAGGAAATATCTATTCATGATAAATCTGAGTAATTTAAACCATGTGTGATTTATTTATGATTAAGTACATTTTCCTAAGAGTCCACGATCCTGAAAAAATCATTAAGTGTCTATGCTTTCTCACAGAATGACGCCCAACAAGTTTAAATAACAGAGAAATAAAAAATAAAAATAATAACAATAAAAAAGAGAAATAACAATTCAAAAAAATAATTATAAAATAAATTCTTTAAATTCACCAAGTAGAGAAAAGTTTCACATTTAGCCAAATCATTGGCCATATTAATGAATGAGTCAAATTCATTCTGGTATTTGGAAGGTTATCCAAACAAATCTTCAAGAGGTCCTTGACAAGTCAGAATTTTCTGCCTGAAGTAAATTTGATGCAATGTTATGGCATTCTAAAACTTTACATTGCAATACAAGTATGCATATGAAATTAAAATATTTTTTAGTTTATTTCAGTTAGTTTGCCTCATTTCTCTCTTCAGGTTTATCACAGAATAATATGACATTAGTTATTACATTTTGTCTTTCAGCAAACCTCACTTTTAGAGAAAATATTGTCATATCGTCTGGACCATCTAGTTGGGTTTAATTGTTTCATGGTCATTGCAGAGTTCTATAATATTTTATTAAACTATGTAATACATCCCATCTCTTTCTGCTTTGGTCAAAAAACATAAATATTCTTTTCACATTATAAAAAAGACATATCTAATACTTTCTTGATGGCATTATTAATAACAAGGTTTAAATTTTTAGCAGAACAATGTACATACTGTCCGCTTGACTCAATATCACATATGTGCTTTTGGACAACATTGTACACATGGTGGCTTATATTAATTACTAATGTGATTTAGAAATTGAGATTTGTTTTTCTGTGACACTGTTTATAACTTTATCACTTAAAACTAAACTAATCTGTTTAAATAACAATGTTTGTTTAAATAGTACCGATAAATTGCACACATTTGATCTACTTCATAATGTTGTATATCGTATCTATATATATATAAAAGTCAAAACCCACTGAATGATCACGAAGTCTCTGGATCCAAGAAACCTAAAGCTATGAATTTTTTAACATGGTTTGGGGTTGGTCTGTAGACACGTACCAAGAATGGGTTTTGAAAATGTTCCACTTAAAGGGTGTTTTTACCCCTAAAACAAGTATCATATCTTTTTGTTACTTATGGGTCGATTGTGATCAAAATTAGTGTGTTGCTGTATTTGGGCATAATTTATTTCCATAGAACCACCATTAGGGTTGTGCTAAAAAAAATTATTTCTTTATAAAATTATCTCAACTATCCCCAGATGGAACTGGGGCCATCAGCTAGTGTACAATAATTGTTAAAATGAGGCAGAATTGATTAAACTTATGAACACACTTTTAACTATATTAGTAAATTAGCTGTGTACCTGTGCTTTGCTACGATATTTCAGCAGAAAAAAATAATAGTGGATAAATTTAAAAGTTGACAGGAAAATTTGTTTCAATGAGTAAATAAGTTTGTATGATTGGGAGTGAAACTTTTTCTATCAAAAACAAGTTATTGTTATAGGTATAATGTAGTCAATTTTTTTGGTGAAACAACAGTGATGTTGTTGGCCCAAAGCCCAAAATACCCTCCTCCACCCCTGGCATTTCGATTTTATAACTAGATCTGACTTTTTATATAGTTTTTCCCTGTTAGATTTTTTACTTCAGTTTACCGATAAGGATTGATCCTATGATCATAATTTGAAATGAGGAGTGTTTTAAGTAAAAGAATATTCATATTGGGTTACTGTGTGCAGATTATTCTATTATAACACATTAGGATTAGATACATTTAAAAACTTTAAGAAAAAAATTCTTATCAAATACAAACACTTAAATGAAATACAAAATTAAATACGAACACAAATTACTACAGTATACCTATAAAGAAATTTCCTTTTTATAAATAACCTCTTTCTCCAATATGCTAACTTATTTACTGTAGTGTAAATTTTCAATTGAACTGAAATTTTCATGTCATAAAATTTTATACACCTTTTAAAATAAACCACTACCAATTTTTTCTCCTGAAATAACGTAGCAAGATTCGGGTACATGACATTTTTTCTTTACAAAACAACTTTTTATGCCCTTCTCGCTGCAGGATCACTAGGTTGTCAGGAGAGCTCACCTGTGAACATGCAACGTATAACTGGTCATAGGAGAAACACAGTCATTCCTTAAATCTATTCCGGCCAATTTCAAAGACTATCCTTTCACCTTGTTTATTGTCATGGTGAAACAGACCTTTGCAGGAAACTGCAGCCGTACAAAAACTGTTTTTCCTGCACCACAGCAAGTGAAAATGGTTGCTTTAGTGACATTGCTGTGTAAGACTTTCAACTGTAGCTGTGTACCGTTACAAAGTAAGAAGTCTGAAGGTGAAACAGTTTTCTTGAGAGGAGCTTTAATGTTTGGGTCACACTGCGAAATGCTGGTAGAGTAGCCAACTTTGCCATGACAGAAAATAAGAGGTTACTGAAGAGCATCGTAGGAATGGTGCATTTTGATTATACACTTAATGTACTATTCTGTCCTTGGAGAATGATGTGTCTTGTAATAATTGAAAATAACACCTTTCCTGTTTTTATTGAATTATTACTTTATTACAAAAAAAATGAATTTAATTTTATTTTATTTTTACTTATAATTTTAATAATTTTAAAGTTTACAACTTTCCCTTTGTCATCTTAATTCTGTCATTGTCCTCCCAATCAGACCAATTCTTAATTTTACAAGTGCTCCTTTTTACAGATTATCAAAAACTTTGCATAGAATAATTAGGAAGTATTACAAATTTAAAAACAATTACAGCCTAAAAAACACTCAAGATTTAATTTCCAAAATCTTGAGTGTTTTTTAGGCTGCATATTAGTGAAGCATTTGAAGGAGAATAGTGCCATGCCCACGGAGAAAATAGCTGAATTATCAAATCTACTAAAGGTCTGCTTATTCCAGAATTATTTTAAATTCAATGATCAATATTATAATAATATTAGAATAATGAATTGATTATAGAATGTCCGCAAGAATATTACATATTGTCATAGATATGTTGATGACATCATTGTTTTTTATCAAGGCAAATCCATATTTTTTATTGTTTTTATTCATATTTAAACAATTTATACCCTTCTTTGAAATTCACAACTAAAATAGAATCAAATAACAGCATCAATTATCTAGATCTCACAATAACCAGATTATATGTTAAACATCTTTTCAAAATATACAGGAAGCCCACAAACACTGACCACATGATCCATGCTTCATCCGATCACCCAATGGTAGATAAGATGGCGGCATACAAGAGCTTGATCCACAGATTAAGACATATTCGCATGAAAGAAGAAAACTTTCAAGAGGAACTTAAAACAATTTATTTTCATCAAAACTGAACTTTATATATTACTTTAAGATTTAACTTTCGAACTAGATAAAACCATGAGTGATCTAATGTTTGAGGTTGTAAGGAACACTTTGAAAAATATTAGTAATAAGGTTCACAATTGTAATAATTTAAAAAATATAAGCTTGTTTAACTTGAAGAGTTCTCATATGTTTTCTTGTTACAAAAAAAAATGAAAATGAATTTTAATTATTATTATTTATAAAGATATGCACAGCTTTATGGGCGCCAGATGAATTAATCATCAATTTTGAAAAAGGAAAGTTTAATTATTGTTAGTTAGAAAATTCTCAGGGTCGTGTTTTCTTTTAAAAGTGTACTTGGAAGATGGTATTCAGGTAAATTAGAAATCCTTCTTTTATATCTGAAACTGCACAAGTTTATTAAAACATTTAAAATTAACATGTATATTTATTTATTCTTGTAAATTAATTTAAGTTTGCTAGCTTTCCATTATTTCATTTCTTGTCTTGAAGAGACTTCAATTTTTCTTTCTTTTTTTTTTTTAAACAATGACTTTACTAACTCAAATGGCTATATGAGCATCTTAAATTTGATTATGAAATATCTTTGAATTCATCCATTTAAATTAAATTTTCAAAATTGTTTATTATTGACGTCTTTTATCAAAAAGAAATATTTAACTTTGTTTTCATATCAATATTTAACTCTTACTATTTAAGAATACATGGTTCATATTTTATATATCTAGAGAGAAAATATTTACTTGTAATTATTACACAATTGAAACAAAATTGTTTTTTATACAAGTTACCACGAGGTTGCATCAGATGTATTTTCCCTCCACTAAATGGTGTCTTCAAGTTGGTTAGCAAAGGTCGACCATCTTCTTGTCCATTTGAGGTGAAAACAGTTGTCTTTCTGTTGAATTTAATATTGGAGAAATTCCACATGCTGACTTTAGTTCTTTTATAAAACAAAATAATTCATGATACTATACTGTCCTCTCATAGAACACACCTTTTTTTTGCAAATAGTTCATACAAAAGGCACTAAAACATGTGAGCCACGTCTCGTATTGTCACAAAACCGCCCGATTTACGTCTTTATTTTTTAAAGATTACTGTTCACACTTGTTACATTTAAATCATTTTTTATGTTGCGACTCATTGTCTTTTAGAAAATGTTCAACCGAAACAAACGTCTTTTAGCACAAAGCACATTCTTCTTATTACATAAGAAGACACGTCCGTCGTCACCTTCCAACTGTTTCTAAGATTAACCGACTTTAAACTAGTATTAATTTACATTGTTTATTCTGTAAAAATCACTTTAATAAAAATTCCATTGTCCTCAGACTAACTCTTTCTCTAATTGAAACCACGACTGTCTATTTCGGACGCTCATCCTAGACTGACAAACCGCATGGGTATTTTTCACTTCCTTTACCGTTACCTCCCTTTTCTTGCAACGTATGCGAGAATTTTTCTCACATAGCACTACCGACACGGTTCAAATTATTTTGCCTAACACAATACAAATACTACCTAAATATTTATTACAACTTATAATTAATATTTTACACATAAATTATTATTTTGGAAACCTATATTTAAATTTTATTACCCTAGTTTTAACAAGTACTTTGAGTCATTCTTTTGACTTCTGAAGTCCCCCACCAATTCAATTTCAAAATAAATCTCAATATAACCATTTTTTGATTATCCTAGTTAAAATTACCATTTTTGGTATTACAGATACCCCATCAAAGCTGTGATTCAATATATAATATTGAAACACAGATTTCTCTTTTACTTAACAAAAAAATTTTAATTTAAAAAAAAAAACTTTCAAATTCGGTCCCTATAGATTTCCAAAAATAAAAAGTTTCAGCAAACTAAAAATATTCATATTCCTTTAAAGAAAACAAAACTTTAAAATAAGAAATATTCTCTCTTAACTTACATTAATCATCTTATTATATAATCTATTGACTCACTAAATCTACCTAGTTGCATATCATAATCAGTCAAACCACTTATAACCAAATCTTATTCATCATCAAAAAACCTTCATCAACTTCTTATTGTTGAGCTGTCCATCACTCAACATTTATCTCATGACCTAATTCCGTCAGAGTGTCTACTCCTGATTGCTAAAAGGAAAAGAAAAAAAAATCTCTATATCTTTTCTACCAAGTCTGCATCAAACTATTCCATAGACCTTCTAGTTATCAATTATACTTTTTAGAATTAACAATTTTCATTTCTTATTTTATAATTTAAAAATCTCTTAATTAATATTTAAAATTACATTTTATCACTTAATTGTGTTATTTACCCCATCCAAATTGCATTTAATTTTTTTTTTTAAAAACCTATCTTGTCATTCACCCAAAAAATTTATTATTACTCATTAATTTTCCTTTTATTCAAAAATTCTCAAATTACTTATTTTTCTTGCTGGGACAAAGCATAAAATTTCTTCCACAAATCTAATAAAACATTAAAAACTTCATTATCAAATTACAAACACTTCAAATTACAATATTACTTATTCTTCTTTAAAATACATAAAAAAAAATCATCTTATTACCTTCAATAAACTTCAACAATCATATTACATCATAGTATCTTATTTCAAAACTCATCTCATTATAGGCTCTCTATAACTTAATAACTAGATTGCATTAACTCCTTAATCAAAAACTTCCTTAATTATTTATATGTAGCCCCTTAGGTCACTAACATATTTCGTCGCATTAAAAAAGTATTTCCTCGTAGAAATCATTAAAAACATCATTTAAACTTTAATAATTCGTCGCAATTCTCGTAGAAACCTCCTTTTTCCTTCAACATCGTCGTATATCATCATTATTTCATCGTAGATCATAAAAAAATTCTTCTTAACTTAAAAACTAACTCTTAATGCAATCAAATTACCTTTTTCACAGAAAAACCTCCTTTTAGACTTATTTCTCTCTTTGACACCACTTTTCAATATTCTTGTAAACTTTATATCTCCTTCATTAATCTTAAAAATTCTCATTTCATTATTTTCTTTGAAAAATCTCCTCATATTACCTTAAAAAAAAAATCTTAACTATTTCATAAAAACCTGCTTTTAATTATTTTCCCAGCAAATCACCTTATTTTCACTAAACATAATCAACCTTTTTAATCAAATTATTCATCTAAAACATTTTATCTTCAAACTTCCTTATTATTCTCTATTTATCTCAATTTACAATTATTTACCCTCAAACTTATTAAACCTACTTCAAATTACTTTACATTATATTACTTATTCTTTATATTAAAAACTCAAAACAAAAACTTCAATATTTTAACTTTATTACCCATTTAGTGAAATTATTTTATATCCATTACTCCAATCTATTATTATTTTATCATTTCAAACAAAACTTTTAATATTTTTAGACTTATAGCAATCTTAAACAATCAAAATATCTAACTCTCCTTACAACCTTGCCTTCTTTTTTCAAAATTCCTTTGTCCTTTCCAAATTACATCTTATTTACACAAATTATGACATTATTCTTACTAATTGTTACTTATTTACCTAAACCTTAACATTCTCTAACAAATCTTTCAATAATTTATTACATACAATCAAATTACATACTAATTACAACTAAATTTATACACTTTTCAGAAAAAGTTCATTTTTCTTCCTTTAAAACTCCAAATCAGTCACGTCCAATTAATTCATTTACAGATTGATTAATTCTGTAAACCTACAATTTGTTTTCTTCTATGCATCAGTCTAATTTTTTTATTTTTTTTTATTACATGAAAGTTCTCAATGTAATATTATGTCAAATCTGTATTTTCTCAAAACTCTATCAAGGGTACCTTTAGTTATGATAAACTCTCTTGATGACCTAATTATTTTAATGTAAAAAAAACTTAAAATTTTAAACTTACTTTTTTCTAAAATTACTTTTTTCAAAAATTTTATTGTTTAGTAGCCATATTATGTTCCTATTATTACCTTACTCCCACTTCGACTCTTCTAGCCGACTGAATTTGTATCTTTCTGATTACAACTACTGACACTTACATAAAGTGATGCATTATGATTTTCAGATGTGAGAAGGTTGAAATGCAATATTCCTACTCAATTCAAAATAAAGCCCATAACACACCTTACAACCATAATACACCTTTAATGCTGTCTACATGCCTTATTTCTAAGAATAAGACATGTTTTCGACTACCGTTTACCTCAACCATCCTCCCATTTTCTTTATGTTTTTAAATGCATGTACGCGAAGAGAGAAAAAAAAAAAAAGTTATACAAAACACATTGTTCTATGCAAATTTATATCACTAAAATACACGTCTAACTTTTATAAAAAACTGTCTATGAACTGTTGGCTTAAAACTGACTTACGAATGTTTATAATTAGTTTTCACTTCTTAACTTCATCAGAAAAAACGTTTCTTTTATGAATCACATTGTTCTAATAAAAATTCATGAAAGCAATAGTAAATCTAACTCTCACAACGACTGAACGAATACTCAATTACAAATGTTTATAGTCTATAACCCTTCTTAACTTCACTTTTAAAACGTCTTTTTAACACATTCGATTGTTCCACTTAAAATTTCACATAACTGAGAACGCTTCTGTCTCTCGTGACGACTGTCTCTCCACTCCTGGCTGAGACGCTTGTCCATGCTCGGTTCTAAACACAGGGTCCACATACGTCTTTTCACGGAACATAATCTCCACACTATTTTTGCCTGGTAACTAACATTTTCACTTTACTTAGACAAAATTTTATTCAAATACTAATTCTATCTTAAATCTAAACATTATTATCATTACAAACATGTTTCTGGATATTTACTTTGATTAATTTTTTTATTTTAAAACACAGCCATAAAGCCTATATTCGATTGACATTACGCCTTCTCACTTCTTTTGAACCAATGACGTAAATTCGTCGATTTTCATTCATCCAATTACATCATTTTCCTTTATTTGCGCTTATCATTTATTATTATTCAAAAATTCAAAAAGATGATGTATATTACAGTATTCTCTCAAAGTTATTGCTTTTACTTTGTGTCTGCAGGTACAGGGCCATGTTCATTGATTATTCAAGTTGAAGGGCAAAAGAACAAATTTGTTGTTTCTCAAACCAATGACTTGCACCTTATAACATGGGATGGTGAAAGTAATAAGCTGACAACAAATGAATTTCTTATTAAACTAGAACATAGTGATGCTGGAACAAGACTTAATGATGGTAAAGTTGACCCAGCTGGCCGACTTTGGGCAGGTAGTGATTGTTATATTCACATTGTTAGAAATTTACAATTAGTTAATGTACAATTGGTTATACACTTATAAATTTATATAATTCTCAAGCTTTTAATTTTTGTAGCATTCAAATTACAAGATTAATTTGTAAACAATATTTATAATTTTACCTTCATTTAATAAATTTTCATTTATTAGTCCTTAAATCTTTTTTAACACACCACCAGGTTTTTTTTAGGTGATCCCTATATCATAAAGGTAAATGCTGGGGGTAGTATAAATAGCTGTTACTCTCTTTCATAATAACAGTTTTAACACCATAGTTTATCATTGATCTTTATACTGGATGATTTTTCAAAACTCTCCACCCTATTTATTTTTTAATCCGAAAAAGGTATTCAAATAATGGTTACTGTGAATTTGTTAAGGCATAGGGTGAGCTTAAAAAAACATTTGTACAAAACCCAAAACACCCCTTTCACCCCAAACAACCCCCAAATCCAAAACTTCTAATGGGTACCTATGTTTTGTAATATATCAAATTGAATGGCAGAGGAAAATATGTGTTTTGGTAGTAAGAAAATAAAAATTGGCTTATGTGTTCGCTCGCTACATTTAAAAATAAAATGTTATATTTTTTTGTAAAATTACATTAAACTCTTGATTGGAGGTAGGCTACTGAAAAAAATCCAAACGGGTTTGAAATCTATACCAGAAAAGGTAGAAGATTGAACAATATCGAAAACCATCCCATTCACCCCCAATAAACCCCCAACTCCAAATTTTGTTATCAGTACTTATGGCTTTTGAGATTATCAAATTAATGTGCATAACAAACAACGAGTTTTGGTGTTAAAAATTTAAAATCAGCCTATTATTTCATCTATTTTTATTTTATTACCAATTTTTATTTTATTATCACAAATTTATTTCAATATTTTTCCCTGCCCTTCAATTTAATATATCACAAAATATAGGTACACATTACAAGTTTTGGAATTGGAGTTGTTTGGGGTTAAGGGGGTCGTTTTGGGTTTTGTACAAATGTTTTTTTAAGCTCACCCTATGAGTAAACAGATTCGCAGTAATCATTATTTGAATACCTTTTTCGATTTAAAAATAATTAGGGTAGGGAGTTTTGAAACAATCACCTGCTATAATGTGTAGCTAGCTTCTTGTATAGGTAATTACAAGGAGTACATATCTTGGATGATATTTACTGTGACCATCAACCACCACTAAGCCTCAAAAGATAGAGTGGGCTAAGTAGTGCTTCGACAACTCCTGGAAAGCGTAGCAATAACTTGATGGATTGTGTTATGAGTTTTATAGTGTTAATTTATTCATAGAAATCACATTAGTGGAAGTGAGTATTGATTCATCTCTTGGCCAAGCAATTCAGTTTTTGTGTGTTTAAGGATGATACAATGAGGCATAGATTGCTGGTTGTAGTAGGTGCCACATATAATTTTAATTGATGTTTGTATTTATTATTTGTTATTGTTACAATTGAACTAGTTTAATGTTTTAAAATTTTATATTTCTATGGATGCTAATTAAAAGGATATAGAAATGTTGATTTGTTTATTATTACTAAAAACAATGATTGATTCATCAACCTATAATATATCTTTATTAATTTACCTACTCTATTTCAGAATTTGTTTTGTTAGATGCTATCCATAAGTATACTGCTGATGAATGAATTTTTTTAGGTGCAATATAATACACACTAACATGTTTTACAATTATTTAAATAAAAATCTTAAAATTATCAAATTTATAAATGTAATAAAAACATGGAATCATTAAAGTAGTTAGACTCAACTATTAAAAATGAGAATTAGAAACAGAAACTTACTAATTATACAGAAAATTATATCAGAAACTAACTAAACCAGTAATGTCATTTGTACCTCTTTGTATCAACCTAGAATTTAAAAAAGATAACAGCATTTAATTAGGTACTGTATTTGGTTAAGAGATTACTTAATAATTCCATTTCTACTTGTGGTTTGAACGAAGAGGTTGACACCATAAAATAAAATTCAAAGCTTTAGACAACAGTTTTAATCAAATTGATATTAAGATATTCAAAGAAATGGTAAAGGAAAAAAAAAGATTCAATGTATATGTTTGTAGAAATTATATATTGGCTCTTTCATCAGCAGTCAAGCAAATTCTTCAAACAAGATATTTATATATTGACTTATCACAATGACATCAAAAATACTAGTTGTGGAAGTTATTACAAAAGCAATCTGTAATTTAGAGTATGCACATGTGTGCACCTCAATAACTTCAAGGTACTGATAACTTCTGTGATACATAAATATAGTTTGAAAGATAAAAGTAATAATTAATTAAGAAAACTATATGTAGGTTATTTACCACTGTGTATACTTTAAACCAAGTAAGTAGACTATTCTTGATAACAAAACTTATTTTGCTCCAAATAATAAGCTACAAGCTCTTTATGAATTTCATGAATTTTATGGGTTTCATTTCTTTCATTTTCTCATTATAATACCTTCCAGGTATTTTGTTATTGAGACTAACAAGACATTCTATTCAATGAAGTATTTACAAGTATAACAAGTTGTTTTTATGAACTGGTACCTAAAATCTTAATCTCCCATTATGATTTGCTAGTAAACGATACATTAAAATCCAATAAATTCTTGAAAGACTGATATATGCAAAACTTTTCAACTGTCATTGAATTTAAAAAAAATGTTTTTTTTTATCTAGGTTCAATGGGTCCGGACATTAATGGGAAAAATGATGAATGGGAACCAGAGAAGGGATCTTTATACATACTGAATAAAGATAAAAGTGTCTCTAAGCAGCTGACCAAAATAACATTGTCTAATGGACTTGCCTGGAGTTTAGACAGGAAAAAGTTTTACTACATAGACACCTTGAAATATAGAGTTGACAGTTATGATTACGACAATGGAACAGGAAATATTTGTAAGAATATTGATGTTTTTGATTAATAGTACTTCATTGTAAATTTTGGACACTCTTTTATATATGTTATTTATTTTAGTAAACATTTAGGTTTAATTCCTTACATCTAATTTGGAGTATTATTTGCTGAAACATATACTTTGAAATGAAATTCCCCCAAACTTATATTAATGGCACAACTTTGTTGCTTTTGAAAACAAAAATCTTACAGTTAATGATAATGTTGTATTCTTTAGGACTATTTTTAGTTTATTGGATACTTTTGGTAAGCTATTAATTGCCTCATCTCCCAATTTTTTCAATCAGTTTTAGAGTCAGTAGTGCACCCTGGTGCTCAATGGTTAGTGTTGCCAACTCTCCTGTATTATATGGGAACTCCGTATTCTTCTAAATAAAAATTCATAACCCATCTCCCATTTTTATTTAATCCAGGAGATCATAATCCAGGAAGGACACGTGATTAACAGTTAAACCTGTCGCACATTTTTCTAATTTTTTTTCTGGTCGATCATGACCTCAATTTATCGATATGGTGGTGTAATATCGATAGAATGACTGCATTGATATGTAGTGAATACAAACAATTTGTTTCCTGTTTCCGGTTCTGGTCGATTGGCAACTCGGCTTTTCCTTGTTGATTTTGTTCTCAAGTGGTCATCATTGCTTCGTCATCATTGCTTGGTCATCATTGCTTTTGTTTTGCTTAATCAAAGTAATGTAATATGGATGGATAACAAACTCTTCCAAAAAAGGAAAATACGTATGTGTATATTGGAAAAAGTGGAAAGAAAGTAATTTGTAGGTTAATCATGTAAAAAGGTAGAATTATAACGCTTTATTGCTCCCTGAAGCAAACTTCAAGCTGTTTCCAAAAATATATACAAACATAGTTTTAAATAAGAAACTCTGTAGTTTATAATAGTTATAAAGTAGTTTTTTTTTGTTATATGATGCAACAACCTTGTTTTAGGATTAAAAACAATACATTAGTCATTTTGTTAGGTCAAAGTCTCCCTTATTTTGACAAAAAAAAGTTGGCAACCTTATCAATGGTGTATGTGCTATAATTAAGTTGAGAAAAATTTTTTGTGAGCTTAATCAATACAGGGTACTACTTTTTAATATAGTTATTGTTTGACATACAGACAATGTATTTAATTTCAGTAAATACATAATTTGATACATAATTCATTTGAATGGGATTTACCATATCACAGAATGAAAATGGTTTTGTTTCTTATAATAACTGAATGTAATAATTAAGAAAAAATAAATTACATGAAAAAGAATAACCTAAGAGGTAAAATCTGATAAAACTTCTTTTTTTTATTAACAAAAGTAAATTTTAATCTTGTGGCCTGTTTATTTAATTTTTTTATAAATTTACTTATATAAACTAATTCCAACTTACTTTATTTAGACAAAAAATTCTCAATCACTAGACTATAAAACAGTCTTTTAATCTTAATTTGTATAACATTTAAAGAAAGAAGAAATAATGAACATAAAATAGACACCCTAGCACTCGAATACTCAAATAGCTACTTAGATTTGGAACATAACAAGTGTTGGTAAAAACAGTCCTCATAGGATAAAGAAAAAAGAAAGATATAATTCAAAATTAGATGAAGAAAGGTGTAGATCCAACTACGTACCTTGGGATTGCCACACCTGTAGTCACTGTCAGTGAACCGCTCAAGGGAAGGTAAGATGGATTACCACAATCATGTTAACCTCTTTTAGTTCATGGATCTATAACCTTCCTCGATTTGTGCTATTGATGAGCTTCAAAGTGTTTGAATTGTATAATTCTGTAGTTGACAAGTAATGTCGTACACTTTCTGACTACGATAAACAATACTGTATTTACTTTTGTTGTTTTCTGTAAATGGTACAATTCATGTGTGTAGGAAGACAAATTTGAAAAGTTTTTTAACAGAAATGTTGTTTGCAAATCAGCCATAAATGATAAAAATTCTGTTGTTTTCATAATAGCATCCATATCAGAATAGTTTTTGAGAGAAATATATGCATGCACACTGCCCAAAACTGTAGAAGAATCCAGATGGACAAATAAAAAAATACGGTATATTATAACCTCTGTCCCCTTTAAAAAAAGGAATGTTCGGGACTGGAGCTGCACTAAGGCCAGTGATAGGCCACTGCATCCCTACCACACTACATCCCTTGCCCCCTACCAGTCTAACTATAGCAATAGTGTTGGAAACTTGCGTGGCTGTCTTCACACCATGTGAAGACTATAAATACCCTGACTTCATACCTCATAACCGACACGCTTAAGTCTTGATTGTTCGGTCTGATTTTATAATATTTAGATAACAACTTGCAAATAAAATTCATCTTCTAATCAATAAATATACTTTATAGTTAATATACACAAATAACAAATGTAAACATTATTTTAGGATGGACATGTAGCACGCATGACATATACGCTGCTTGTTAAAGTGCAGATACAGATCTACTTAAACATATATTTATACTTAATACTGTATTAACCTTAAAAATAAGTGAAGTATTGTTAATATTTACAATTACTATACATTAACAAATTAATTAATTACATTTTAGAAAGTCTTAAATAATAGTTAATATCTACTAATATATATTTGAGATATTAAATAGAAACAATGAATATATTTTGATACACCTTCTTATTCTTGATGGTGAACTTGTCTAAATATATTCCATTTGTATTGGTCTGCTGGAATATACAGGTCCTATTTTTCAATATATTTTTTTTAAAGATTTCAGTCTATCAAAGTTTTCCTTACTTATATCGATCACAAACGTCCTCTTCACTATATTAACATAATGGTAAATTTAGTGAATTTTACCAACTAAATAAAATATTTATTTACACTTGGTTTGTTTCAGCCAATGAGAAAACTATATTTGATTTAAAAGAAAACAAAATAGAAGGTTTTCCTGATGGTATGACCATTGACGTTGAAGGAAATCTTTGGGTTGCTGTTTTTGGAGGTGCTCAGGTATAGATTACAAGATTTGTAACAATAAAATCATGTTTTAAATTCTATTTGTAAAATAAAACAAAACAGAGAGATGATAGTTCCTAAGGGCATGTGCATGTATGTGTGTTTGTATTTTTTGTTGTAATAACATGGTCTGAGTAAATGTTTGCATTTTGAGATTTTGTAATAGTTGAAATATATATGGAGAAAACTCATCATAGCTTTAAATATCAAAAGATTATAGACAGAATCTTCCTTGACAATGCTTGTGTTTAAAGTTTGATTTATTTAAAACCCCAACTTCATTTAAAAGAATTCTTATTTTTCACTATTAATTCCTTTTTATGACGAAACGATATTTAGTAATAATAATAATATTTTTAGGATTTTGTTGAGATGAATTTTTAAAAGGTCTTGTAAATTTTTTCACTAAGAAATTCTTTCAAAAAGTCATTTTGTTGCAGCAGAAAAATGTTCATATATACACAATAAATACAAATGGTTAGACATAAGCTCTTATATTTCTTAATTAGAAATGAAACATCACCAATTTCTAGCTGTATTTCCAGATAAATGAAATTGGCTCAGTTGATTTTTATAAAAACTTTAAACATTGAGCCAAATTATTCAATGTGATGTACAGATTACTTGAAAAAGCGAGGAAGTAGAGAGTGGGTTAGAATAATCTGTTTTGTCCGAGAATTATAAAAATAAACAAGGATAAGAAGAGCGATGGTAGTTCAGTTAACTTGACATGACATGTACAGTTCCTCCAGAAAGTTGCTGAGCACTGGAATTAATAGAAGTGTAATGACAAAACGTTCATAGTTACTAATTTATATTTTTGTATGTTTTTATTTTTATAAAAACAGATACTATTAGAATAACTAGGCTAGTTTATAAAAGGTGTTGACCTCCTGTAACATCAATACACCACTGAACACGTTTCAATTAGTTTTCAAACACTTTAACCAACAGACCTATTGAAATGTCTTGTATATATATCGTTATCACAGCTTTTAGTTTGTTAGTCATGCATGGTATGTTTGGATACATTGCTTGTTTCACTGCCCGCCAAAGAAAGTAATCTGATTTGGCTATCATTCAAGCCACAAATCCCTTGAAATTATTCCTTAATTTCCGCTTTAGTTAATTGACTTAGAAGTTTATTAACATATCAGCACAAAAACTATTACTATTAACTACATCTTAAAAAATAAAGGGCCCACAATGCACATTCTACTTACATCAAGTCAGACCCTAGTTTTTGCTTTATGTAAGACATGAGGGTTAGTTGAACCACACTTCATCTGTAAAAATGTGATATCAAGAATATCTGTGGAATTTTGATCAATAAAACATTTAAACCATTGATATTAATTTACTCTTTTGGCATGGTCAGAAGGTTTAAGTTCTTGAATATACAGTATTATGTAGGGGAAAAGATTCAGTTTTTGTCTTACAGATTTAGGTACAATGTCATCCAATCTCATGATGCTGAGCTACATTGCACATTGATTATGATGGACTTTGTGCAAAATCATCCGAAATATCCACAGAAACTACTATTTATTTAGTTTTGGTGGTCTTCCACTTCGTTCAGTGTCTTCAACAGAGCCTGTTTCCTCTAAATTTTTCTATAAGAGTTCGAACTGCATTGTGTTAAAAAATAGGAGTTTCTGGAAACTTTTCAGAAAACTCGTGTTTCACTAAATCAGTATACTTGCCACCTTCATGAACGACATACGGTATCATATTCAATGAGAAAATTGCATTCCTCTACCAAAAGAATCACTATGTTTCCCACAGTTATTGACACAGACAAACTAAATATAACATGATCATTCATGACAACAACCCAACTACTGATGCTTTGGTTTATATTACTGAGCCATGCTCAAATGAACAGACAGGGCAACCAACTTAATGTACAGAGCAACTAATCTAATGACTAATGCACCACATATTTGTAAAGAGTACTGCACAGCTACTTTCTGAACATATTATAAATCTTGAAAAATGGTCAAAGAAACTTTGAATCACATTTAAATTTAGTATTAAATTATATTATAGATTTTTTCAAAGTGATTTGCTATATCTTAATAGGTACAAACTAACCCAAGTTTAGATGACTACAAATATATATATATATGTGTGTGTGTGTGAGTACATAAAATTGTGAATTTGTATTAAAACCATTGAAAAACTAATAGTTTTTTTTAAAACATAAAAAACCTCAAAAAATAAATGACTAAGAATGTCACATCAGAAGATAAGGATATGAGTACGGATATAATATAAGGATATTGTATGGCGGGTCAAGCAATTAAAAACATTTCAGTCATGAAATTAGTGTTTTTAAGAATCACTAAACTACTGTGTCAAATAGGCAAATTAATTATGTCCACTTCAACAACAATGCTCTCTAAAAATAATTTGGTACTTCCTTTATAGAGTGTTTAATTGAAATGTTAGGCTCTAATTAAGGAAGACAATAGGGCGGATGTGGCCCAGCCAAGGAGCCCACCAAACCAAAATCATAATAATTATAAATTAGGATGTAAAGAAAAGGGATTTTTAAATAATAAAATATGAATTGGCACTTGCGATTTTGATGAGCAGTGCAATATGACGTAGAAGAAAGGGGGAGAGACGAGGAGTGGAAGGCTTGAACTAGCGAGCCGACCGAGAGTCTGTTCCGAGAGCCGCGAGAAGAAAGACCGCTACGGGACGAGGTCAGGTCAGTCCATTTTCGGCCACGTGCTAGCTAAATTAAACGGTATGCTTTTCGGCCACTATTAAGGCTTTATCTTGCCGTTATGTCTTTTTTATAAATCATAATTATTTTTGTAATCTTTTAGTTCGGCAGCAAATAAAATATAACATTTAATTTCACTTGCGTTGCGTGCATTCATTAGCGTCCTAACCCGACTCCTTGGCCCATCCTGACAAGATTTGACTAAAGTGTACGCGGTCTCCAGCCAGCCGGAGCTTCCAGCTGGTCAAAAAAAGTGGAGACGGTCACAAGTAAACAAAGAATATATTTGTTTCAGATTCTGAGAATTGATCCTACAAATGGTAAACTGCTTTCATCTGTCAAGTTCCCATCTTTGCAGATCACATCAGCCTGTTTTGGAGGCCCTAATTATGATGAGTTGTATGTAACATCTGCTAATTTAAACTTAAGTGAAGAACAACAGGCTCAATATCCACATGCAGGCAGTTGTTTCAGAGTTACAAATCTTGGAGTTAAAGGCTTTCCTAGCCTACCAGTGAAGTTGTAAATCATGTCTCTAATAAATATCAGAACAATGTGTCTATTTTTAATTTCCATTATGTCTTTATGCTGTGTTTTTAAAATTCCTATTTTATGGAGTCATATAAAAGAGTAAAATTTATATTGAATAAAGTATTGTACATTTATGTTGTAAATTTATTATGATTAAATTAACGTTGTATTATAGTTTATTATATACAATTAATCAAATTTCGTGTTAAACTATTCAAGAAAAATAGTAACAGTAGAAAATTGTCAGTTAGTATTGAATAAATATTTAGTAAAATGTTTAATAATTGTAACTTTTAGTGGTGTTTAATAATACGAACAATGGTGTTGTTTTTCAAATGTAATGAAATGTCAATCATATTTTTAATCATGTTAACATAATCAATTTAACAAGTTCTGTAATATTTAACTATAGGTTTGTTAATTTTCTGGTAAAACATTTATAGTTGTACTTCTAGTCCATGCTTTTTTTGTCACTGGAAAACTGAAAGATGAAACTACATAATATTTTAAACCACGGTTGTTATGTTAATTATGTTAAAAATATTCTCATTATATAAAGTATATTAATTTTTCAATAAACCGTAACATTTTGCTTGTCTTTTCCTATTGCATTATATAAATGTAAAGAAATTGAAATATTAACAAACTTTGAATGGTTCACAGTAAATCGTATTCTATCAGGGTTAGAAAACCAGGTTAAAACCTAGCTAAAAGACTTCTAAGTTATTTTTCTTCTAACTATATGTCCATAATTGGGTTTAACCCCTTAAGTGTTTTATTTTTTTTGCCTAAATCAACCCAAAAATGCCTATTTATTTTTTTTGATTATTTTAATGTTTGTTAACTTGGAAGTTAAAAAATAGGCATTAAAAGAAAATATAGGCAACATCAAAAGTATAAATGTCGTGTTTAATATAATTTAAAAATTTTCTGCAAATACATTAAAAACACATTTACCTAACAATTAAAAAAAAGTAAAATGTATTAAAACCATTGTTAAAAATAAAAGTACACACAATAAAGATTGTTTACAGTTTCTTACTAATGTTTAGTCATTTTTTTGGGGTGTGATATATTTTAAAACATGGGGCAGCACACAGCCCAACATCACATTCGCTGCACTGGTATCGTAACTCCTTGCGGACATATCGCGACTCATTGTAAATATAATGTTCACGGCGGATCCAAAAAGAACAAAAATAAAGCGGTAGTTTTATAAGTTATGCTCTAGAGAGCATGCCAACACTATCTAGCGGCAATACTAGCAACTACAACGTAATATTACGACAGAGAACGAAATAGAATAGGGCAAGTTAAGAGCGACGGCTTTAGCCGACAGCGGCACTTTTTATCGATATTTGTAGCGTCGGCTTAAACCGACATAAACACTTAAGGGGTTAAAGCCTGACCTGGTGAACTTATAAGATAAAATTTATAAGATTCATATAATATTGTAAATAATATTAAAAATAATATATAAATTAATAAAATAAAATATCTGATGTAAATATCTCACTAAAAATGTGAAGATTCTATAAAAAGTTTTTGTTCTAACATATAATTCTCTGTTATTTGGGAAAAATACTAAAACATTGGATTACTTGTAATACATTAATTACCCTTATAGAAAGAATGTGCGTCTAATAATTTAAAACTAAATTTAATTATTATTTTTGTAAATCATTGATTTTTTTAGAGAAAAATATATGTCAAACTAAATTATATGCAAAGTTAGAATACACATGACATAGTTGAAAAAAAGTAAAACATTCAATAATTTTTTTAAGCTAAAATACAAGAGCCATTGGTTTTAGAAAGTTTACCTTAGCACCATCCACACCTCTTATTTGAACATAAACATATAGTGCAAAAATTTTGGTTTAAACAATTATTTTTCTCACCAAATTTCCATACGAGTTGAACAGAAGCCAAGAAAATAACAAGCCTAGTTTTTAATAAATTTTAAAATGAAATAAATTTTGGTTAGGTTAGGTTAGGGATTTGATCTTAGTGGTTATCATATGACTTATGATTGACATGAGGCTACCCACTAATTTAAAAGATATGGTGTAGTTGGGAGTGTTTTTAAGTTGGACATTTTGAATTAATTAGTTTGGAACAATTCAAGTTTTATGTACTGAAGGGAAAATGGCATATCTAGCCAACCTTGGAGAATACTAACACCTCCCCTCTTCTCTCCTACTGTTGAAAGCTGGACTTGTCTGAATAGTGTTGAACTTAAAAGTCTTAGTCAATACAGCAATTGGAGGTGGTATGTTTAGTATTATTTTCATCTATAATTTTCAACATCCTACTAAACTCATAATAGGCCTAAGCTTATTTAGACAAAGAGTTATCAATTTATTTGTTATGTACTTCAAAAGAACAGAGTTGGATTATACTAGAGTAGTTGGCAACATACTCAAATCCACCATCTTGTTTGTCGAACAATAATCCCCACTTTTTAATACGAGGAAATATACCCAAATCGTGGAATTGGCCCATGAAAATATTTTGTTATTACACATAGGCCTACCAAGCTAAACTCGGTTATGGTTTTCAGATGAGATAACAGATTTGAACTACCAAAGAAGTCATGAGTTTTGTATTTCAATAGAAACAGTGCAAAATAGAAAATCATTTCAAAATTTTCAACATACCTAGAACACCTTTGTATGACAGATTTGAGCTTTTCTACAATATCTAGATACAGTTACAGATGAAGTATAGATTTTATTAATCACAATAATATATAATATGGATGAAAATAGTAGGTAGCCCATTGCACCTGTGCAAAAACCCAGAGAAAATATTCAACTTCAAGGGCAAAAACAAGTTATGGAAATGGCAAGCTGGGAAAGGATAAAAGCATACCGTAATGGTTGCCTGTGTAATGAAAGTGTTCTAATTACAACCTACGGCTTTTGGATCTTCTGAAATTTGTATTCCATATATCCACAGCCATCTACGTTTTCAAAATCTAAGGACACAAACAAGAGATTAGCCTATATCCCAACGGCTAATTACAGTGATATAATCTGTTAATCGATTTGACTAATGTTCAACAGATGAGTCGTAGGTAGTGCTAATACTGTAGTGTTACTGCTAAGCAATGATGCCTAGTTGTGCAGTAATTTCAGAGGAGCAGAACTAGAGGCAGGCCGGATTTTTCCATGTATACAGCTCTACTTAAATTAAATGCATCATCTCTCTGCCAGTTTGTATATTTTTAAGCTTATAACTTGAGAACCTATGATTCCACTTTCATACGGTTATTTTTCCTATATAGGTATGATATTTGGTTATGTTTTAGTCTTGGTTTAATTAAAATTAATTTATTAGTTTTGAAGTTATAAAAATATTTATCTGCACGAGTAATATAAAAAGCTGAAGGAAAGGTGAATAACTGAGGTCTGCTCCAAATGATCAAGACATGTATGAGTTTGAAGACTAGGAGCTCTGGGTCCTCAAATTCTATGTCAGCTGGTTGTGATGTTTCCCTAGTGGTGGGGGCCGGAGGAAAAGTAGTGAGAGAAGGCTGGTGCTCTTGTTGGATATGTGAGGAAAAGAGTGAGATGTCCTGGTCTCCCTGGAGAGAAGTGAGAAGTTGATCAGTGCAGTGGAGGTCTCCCAGAAGAGAAGTGATGATTTTATTACTTTTTGCACCCTACTTATACAAATTTCAGCTTATCTTCAAGAACAATGAGCTGGCCTTTGTACTCGTACTGTGGTTGTACGGACCAATCAGAGCTGAGCTGGGCTGTTATTGGTCCCGTAGCTTGTTGACGGAGCGCCATTGTATTGTATTCACATTTCTCCTTATCTCCGTACCTAACGTGAAGTTGTCAGTCAATCAGAAGTAAGCTACCTAATACGAGGGTTTCTAAGTTTGATTGGATGAAGCAAAGTCGGTTAAGGTTGTGGACGTGATATGGCAGGCTAGTGTGTGTGTGTGTGTGTGTGCGCGTGTGTGTATGGGTGTGTGTGTTTGCTGTGTTTTGTGGGAAACTAGTCGGGTGATCTAGTTCCTTGATGAATTGACGTTATCAATCTCATGGATTGGCATGAATGTCAACATCTTATCTAAATCCATTCTGAGATATAGGTATTTTTGTAATATATTCAAATAAACACCAAACGAACTGTTTATGGTCTTATGTACTTGTATTTATTTGGACCACCTGAACAGATCTCTCTCATAAAAAATTAGATTACTATTATTCAACAAAAATGAAAATTGAATTGTTTAGCATAATATTATTTTGACAAAAAAAGTAATTCATATTCCTTATTTGGTATACTTTGTATCTTACAGTTGCCAAGATAGTAATGGTAGTCCTGCTAAAAGAATTTCTTGCCAAAAGGCTTTTCACTTTCTCATTTATACGTGTAGTAAAGAGAATGTTATCTGATAAGTCAAAAATGGTTGTTGAGTTTTGTGGTTATACTGAGCTTAAAAGAGTGGTTTATTTAAATGTCTGTTAGTATTGTACAGCTCAAAAGAATTATAAAAATTTGGTTTGTAGACATATTTTGGCCATATCTGAATTGGTTTTTCACAATTTTTGCATTTATTCAAAATTTGGACGATATTTACCATAAGACTAAAACTCAAACAAGTTTGATAAAATGTAGCCTCTAAGAACCCAAACAAAAGTAATTGGTTGCTATCGCCCCAAAATTACGAGGTCGCGAGTTTTCGGTAAAAAACAAAATGTCTCCCATGGACCGTGTTATGCAAGACCTAAATTCTCAAAATCAGCTTCACTAATTTCGTAATTTTGTGTGAAATGTGAAGATTAATGTTATTCGATCTAGTATGACACATTCAATGTAAAGAAAAATACCGTTCTGGAATAATTTACATCAAACGAATTTTCACCACAGTCATTAAAAACTCGATTCAAGTCAAAGTCAAAAACTCGATAAGCTTAGGACAAGTTTATGGCTCAAGTAAAGCACTTAGGGTCTATTTAAATATCTGACATGAAAATGCATGACAGGACATCGTTTTGTTTCAGTTAAACCAATAACGTTTTGAAATTTTTCCTAACATAAAGGCCATAAAACCATTACCTTCCGACATAATGAATTCAAATTAAGATAAGTGGAGCTAACTCACTAATTAATACTACAGTACTGACAAATTTTCCAGACGGACTGATTTGACGATTACAGCTGACTGATTACACGTAACATCTGATTGACTTGCTCAACCACTCTTGTTTTTTAATTCCAACTGAACTGAAATATGATTATTTTCTAACACACACAAAAGTAGTGTCATATTATGTGAAAGATAAGAAACTTGTCCTAAAGTTTATTGGTGATAGGTCAAGTTTTTTGCTGGAGATATTCGTTTGAGGTTCCCAAAGTGCAATTATTATTTTTCAATGATGTCCGCCTATCGTCTGCAGCACAAACGATTGGGATAATTTTTATAAAATTAGGAGAGCAGCGCAGTTCAGTTGACAGAGCGCGCGTTTATCTCGCCGAAGTTCGGACTACGAACTGTCACAGATTACGCAGTTTCGAGCCCGTTTTTCCGTGCGTTACCTACCTCTCCGTCTTCAAAATTATAACGGACATCTTTAAAAAAAAAGTAGAGTCGAGAGTAGTTGTTAAAAATCGATATATCGTCCACGGTGCTTTTATAAACGACCTATTTTCTCAAAACTAGTTCTACTAATATCGTAGCAAAATCAGAAGTAAAAGAAAATTTACAGGCTTTAGGCATAATTGACAAAAAGAATGACGACTATCATTAATCAATTGGTTCAATTAAATACAATTTACGTTTATGACAAGTGTTATGGCATAGGCTAAGCGAAGTAGATATTTTTTCAAAATATTATTTAGATAAAAGTTGCAGAAGTCTGTACTAATAATAAAAACATAATTTATCTCCTATATGAAATGTCTAGGGAAAACATCAGTAATGAAGAAAATGACATTATTGGGGTGACGCCGAAGATTTTTGTTGTTGTTAGTATTAAATTTTGTGTGAGAAAGTTGGTGCAATATATAAAAAATAAAATAAACTCAATTGTATGAATAAACCCTTTGCTTGAAACATTGCATTGAACTGTTTAAGCAAGTTGATGTTTCCAAAGTTTATTTCAAATGATAATACGTTCAAATTTGCTATTCATATTTAATAGGCTTTATAAACTTGCTTCTTAAAAAAAAAGTTAACCAAAAACAAACATTTTGTTACTCTAACAATTTTTTGTTTCAAACCTATTTCCCATTTAATTGTTAATAATATTTGTAATTAGTTGTCGGTATATTAAAAACAAAATGGTGACTAAATTTTAGATTTTTAAATTTCTTGACTGATTTTGTTCAAATTAATGTTAACTTCCAAGGCTGGATTTATATATATATATATATATTATATATATATATATTATATATATATATATATATATATATATATATATATTGGTGTTCGCCAGTGGCTTTACATAGCCAGTTTTTTATAACATCTTCATTCACATTAGAATTGTCAAGCACAGATGAGAAGGTACACCACTTGTCTGTGGTTTAAGTAACCATATATTTAAATTAATAACTTTCTATAAACGCTTATGGATTTTTTCAGTTTCGAAAACATAATTCTCAAGCTGTGTCTGTAATGGAGGTTAATTTTTTTAAATGGTGTTCAATGAAGGACGTTGTCAGCACTGCTCTCCTCTTTAGGTCGCTAAACTTCCGCCGAAAGACGGAAGCACCTGCCACTTGAATATGTCATACACGTGTCAGTTTAATAATCATAATAATCCTGTGGCGCAACTACCCTTGAAGGGCTGGCCTGCTAACAGCCTAGACATTCAGTCGAGTAATCTGTGTTTAGCATTTGTGGTAGGTCCTACGCCACAGGATCGAACAATAATTATTACATTGAAATGTTAAGTTTTATCGTTGCCTTCATAGCCCTACAGGCTACTGTAGTAAGTATGGTAAGTTTTGTATTACAATCAATCAATTTAATATGTATATCCGATTTTTAACACGAAAAAAGAGCGAAGACATTAAACAATTGGAGGGAATCGAAACGAAGAAGAATAGAAGATGTAAATATACATGAGTGAAACATCTAGTTAGGCCTATTCCTACAAAGTACTTTAATTTTAAGATATCTTTCTGAATATGGGCTGTTCCACATTTTCTGACACAGAAATTGGGTTGAGAATGTTTCCATTAATGATGATGTTTAAGTTTTTCGGAAACGATCATTATCAGAAATAATAATAATAATAATCAAAATTTCCATAACAGGTCTAAATAATTTAAGTAATTGAATATTTAAAATAATTAATTGCGAGCAGTAAATAAATTTATTAAAACAGTATGCTTTAAAATCTTTATTAACCCTTAAAAACGGCTGAAATAAATGTAGATTGAAGTTAATTTAACTTCTTATGTATAACTACCATGTTATCTTTTAACTAATTTTGAAATTTCTGCCATAATGGAAATTAAGGTTTACATATTTTATATTGTTGTAAGAGTCTTCTAACAAATTAGCAATAAACTTAGTTATTGTTCTATATGTAGGGCCTACTATAAAACGGGTATAGAAAATTCAAAACATGAGTATACAAATTGGGGAGAGCTTCTACAGTAGGCTACCTCATTTTATATCAACCATTTTTAAAGCGTAAAGAAGCAGTTAACATATGAACATAAAGATCGCAGTTCATTAATCAGAGAATTCTGTTCACTAGTTTCAAAATATCGAATTCAAACGCTGTAAAAAATTATAAAATCATCTCAAGTCTTGACATTTTTAACAGTTATAATTCTATCATTTTAATAGCAGTTAAAAATTACATTTAATATATCATTTTACTGAATTTTTTTAAAATGTTTATTGTTTTAGAATTTTTGTTAAACTACTACAAAAATGTACAAATTTAAAGGTAGAATCAATTATTCTTAAGTTGATTAACTTGCTAAATTATCTTCATAAAACCACATAAGAGATAATAAAAACTAAATTGCTTCATTTTTGTGTAGGCCTACACGGAAAATTTGTTTATTGCAGTCTAAAGTGAGAATGGGCAATCTTTTGTCGATTATAATAATAATTATTATTATTATCGTCGACTTTTAAAAGGGCTGATTTATAACTATTCTTTTTGAATATTATATCATAATTTAGAGATTTATAACAAGATGTTTATAATTATGATTTTAAAATATTACTTAGGTAGGCCTATATTTAAAATGTTTTCTTTTAATTGAGTGGGCCCTGCACTTTTTCCGTGAAATCAAAATAGACCCTATCCTGATTTTAATTTAATATAATATGTGACATAGTATTTAATCTTTCTTTTTAGTAGGCCTACAGCGTTTCAAATTTAAAATTGCCTTTGTAGTGAAAATTACATCAGACCCTTTAAAAACCACTACTTTCCGAAACCAATGTTTACGAAACTTATTCCAGTTGTTTCTTATTATCAGATTTTAATTTGGTACCGCCTTTCGCGTAGAAGTTATAAGTAATTATTCTTGCCAAACAAAAAGACGCCAACAAGTTCAATTTTTAAATTTCTAAACTGATTGCTTTAACTTTCTACTTGTTTTTTTAGGATTCTTATTTAAAAAAATATTACCAACCTTGATCTTTTAATTTAAAACCATGCCGTAGAAACAAAATGGGAAATAAAATTACAATTTAAGCTTATATTTTAACTTATATTTTATTTATTTTTTAACGTAGGCCACATTACATATGCTACATTAATGATAATAATTATTCGATTATTACTCCATGTGATATATATACTAATTATCATAAATTTAAGATTAATCGAGCGTTATTAATAGGACTCTTCAATATATTTACAAATTGCTCAGTGGATACGCTCTGGCACCACTTTTTGCTAGGTATCTTTTTGTGTAAATTATTCACAAGACTCAAAACCACTGTTTGTAGTAATAAATAAGCTTAAATATTATTACACAAAACTACACAGATATATTTGAAGCTTGTAGATAATGCTAAAACAAGGAACGGATAAATTAAAAATTGTATTTCATAAACAATAAAGAGAAACGTCATTATGGTTAGAGTCAATTTTGAAAGAAAGGAATCAAAATCTTGATCTGTTTTAAGGTTCTGCTCCACCTCCGCCATATTGGATTCATCTCCCATAAGAATTCATCTACACTTAAGCAGTTGTACTGATGTCCATTTTCATCTCAGAATTATCGTTAAAAGATCATTTTAAAGATCACATGAACACGGATGTTTCCCTTTTATAAATATTGGGATATAATCATTAGTGGTTGAGCAAATGGAGGGGACATTTGTAAATCAATTTTCTATTTCGCTATTTTTTTGTGAGTCAATGAATAATATTTTAGAAATATTTTAAAAAGGTAAATATTCAGTATTTTATTATCTATTACAACAATGGCGAAGTGTCTAACTTAAATAGTAGGGCAGATACAAGAGTCATAATATACCCATGCGTACAAGGCTGCCCTCGCGTGGTTTCAAAGAAAACTACTCAGATCAAGTAAAGGGAGGTTCTTTTTTTAGTGAATTATTTGGTATTCCGTCTGTATGTTGAGTTGATTACGCAGTTACAGTCAAGAAAAGGGAGAGCATATATATGTTATGTCCATCTGTATATAAACACAAATAAAAAGTCAATACATTACAAATATATATAAAAAACACTTATTATTATCATTACTTATATAATAGCAGTGATTCAGCGAATTTCACTTAGGGAAGACAAGTAAAAAACTTGTTTTCCTAATTAACAGCCTTGAAGTGAAGGTCTTACAGCTGTTGCCTGCTGTATATCACACTTCTCTAAACTTCATACGAAGGTAAGCCTATATTGTGTTATAACATTATTGTTTAATTCAAGTAAAAATAGCTATTTTGTTCATTTATAGTAAGTGTAGGCCTACTCTATATTTAAATGTAGTTTAATAAATCAACCTTTGGAGTATTTACCGATAACAAAAACTTTGACTTGATCGTTAACTTGACAACACCTAACAATTAATTAGCAGTTTCCTTATATTATATAAACTAATGTAAAGTCTAGATTTTAAAAACATAATAATTAATTAATTGCGAATATTATGAAAGTTCAAATAAAACACACACACACACACACACGCACACACTGTGTTTTTCCAGATTCGAACTTTAAACCCGAGTTTCTACTGTTATTTAATGGACTTAGCTGGTTTTCAGATCTCACTCTTAGGTCACGGATATTTTATTTTTCTAATGTTTATTTTGGTTGGAAACCCTAATCTAACTCGATCTTAAAAGTAGACTTCAAAATAACAATATGTGTATTTTCTTTTTATACGCGATACACATACAATCATATGTAAACACTTACACAATTATTAAAAAAGAAATGTATCCACTAGGATAAATTAGGTCCATAAAATTATATATGTGTTTACAATAACTAGTAAAAAAACAACAAATTTAAAACTAACCATTTTCTTCCATTTAATAAATATTTACATTTTAATTGAACGAAAATCATCAATTAAGAGTAAGATCATATTAAAAGTAATTTGGATATATTATAATATATAGTTCATTTAACCTCCAGGGAGACCATACTGTCAAAAAAAAAAAAAAAATGACGCTATTACATAAATTGTTTATAGGTGATATAAACAACTACTATACTCCCCTTACCTTTATTCTCTGGAAGAGGGGTTATTTACTATATTTACGACAGTGATATTTCTGGCCTTTATATTTTGCAAACATTATAAATATTTTTTTATCAATTTTTATATTATACAATTGTATATTTATACTTTGCTCGTTAATCTTTGAATCTCGGATAACTTTTCAATTAAACTAAATTATGTTCAATTTCCTACCTTTGAAATAATTCTAATTTAAGGAGAACAGTTTTGTGAAATGCTTATACGATTAAGTTGGGCGCCATTTTGTAATGCTTATTACAAAAAATAAATTAAAATTTAATTATAAAATTTATAACTCTAGCAAAATATCTCAGAGGTCGTGAATTATTTTGAAAAAAGTGTACTTTGTAGAATACTGAATAAAGTACAGAAATCTTTTTTATTCTGAAATGTACATTTTATTATTAAAACAACATAATGTAACACAAGAATACATATATATCAGATAATAGGCCCTACCTGTAAAAAGTGGAATAACATATAAAACAACCTACATATTTTATATTAAAAAAAAATTATGTTCATAAGAATTTAATTTATTTGGTTGCAACCTATTTATTATATATAAATTATTATATATATATATATATATATATATATATATATATTATAATATAATAATTTATATATATTATATTTATTAAATATATAATATTATTATACTATATATACATAATATACATATAAATAAATATATTTATGTCCTAAAAATATATGCCAATTCATATGTTATATGTATACAAGTATAACATTCTTGGAAATAATTCGTTTTCAACATCTAAAACCCAAAATTCTGAAACTCAAATTCTATGAGAAAACGTAGGATACATCGACTTAATAATACAAGTATCACAAATTCAGGAATTTCAAAATTTGGCTCTCCAAATTGTAATAAAGAATGTTATATATGTAATGTGATTCTTAACTCCGGTACATTGTTTTGAATCGGTAATAACTTTCTCAGTTGAAACAATAGTAATGAATAATCATCACAAATTGGTTAAACTGTTAAACCAATTCATCTGAATTTCACATTCTAAATCGATTATCAATTCGAAGAAGGTAGTTGAAAAGGCAAAAATAATTCAATTTAAAAAAAATTTCTGTAAAGAAATCTCAATTCATTTTGGAAAATTTTGATATATGGCAGTGCATAGCCTTTTACAAAAATATTTTAATGCACATTTTGTAGTCAAAAATATGTTAGCACCCTGTTTTACACTTTTGTATCAAGAAATTGGGGAAGAGTGGCACGAGGCTCCTTGCTTTATTTCGTACAGTATAGATCTTGAAAAGTAGTATTTTTCTGTGTTTTTCCAAATCCCTCCATTCCAATCAGCTACAACTGTTGTTGTTCTTTTTTATTGTTTATAGTGTTGGTGTTCTAAAAAATTAATAATACATTACTGTGCACAAACGAAAATGAAATAAAATAATTATATATTATTTTGCTCAATTATAACCAATGCATAATGGCATGGCCGAGGCCGTCTGCCAGAAGTAGCAAGGTTTACAAATTATTTAACAAAGAAAGGAAAAAACAATATGAATTTAAATTATATATTATTTTGCTCAATTATAACCAATGCATAATGGCATGGCCGGGGCCGTCTGCCAGAAGTAGCAAGGTTTACTTAGAACACGCTATACCTTAGTTGCAACTTGAAAACATATGATAAGTACGTGGATTTCAAATTTAAAATAAGACTTCAATTTAATTTGCTATTATTTTTAATTAAACAAAAAATCAAGCAATCTTTTTATAAACACTTTTGACATAAAAAATCCTTAATTTTGGCAAATCTTAATTATATTTATACAACCATAAAACATTTATAAGTTTTTTAATAAGTTATATTACAATTTAACAGAATAATTCACACACGGAATTGACATTTAATAGAAATCTTACTATTAAAATACAAAATTAAATTTAAACTTATCCCAGGAAAATCAGTTGATTTTTATTTTCACTTCGACTTTAGGTACTTTATAAAACCATAACAATTTGAATTTTTGTAATTTAAAAAAAAAATTAATTGAATTTTCAAACCTTAACCACTCCTGGAATGTTTTGCTTCTGGTGTCTGTATTGTTGTTGTTTATTCTCTCAGGATCCATGGATTCGTTAGTTGATTAGAGTTGACAGATGCGTTGGCTTTTTATCTATTAGAGTTATAACACTTTTGAATATCACTTTTTTTAAATTTCACGAGTACTAACTAGCCCACTTCAGTACTCAGATTTTAATTTTACCACTTTTTATTTTTTTTTTCTAACCGACTTTAATTATACTTTACTTTTTACGTATTTAAGAATTTCTACTCGTTCGGGCATAGTAGAATTTTTTCACAAATTTTTTTAAGAGTCTCCTGTGAGCGGCATAGTGGCTGTATTTATAGCCGAAAATTCCCTTATTCTATTACCAATTTTTCTCCCTTCTGGGAATTATCCCTTTTTGTCTTTATTAATTTTATTGTGCTGTTAATTAACTAATTATGGGTGCTATTGCTGTTAACTATTGTCCTTAAAATAATTACATTAATTTTCACCTTTGTGTTCTTTATTTTGTTAATTTTATTCTAATTATTCATTTTTGCTAATAAAGTTGTTAGTTGGCAACATAATTCCGCCCTCTGCGACGTCCTAATTTCTTAAAGTTTTACTCTTTGCATCCTGGAACTTGTTACTGAAGAAATCTCATTTGTTTTTTCAACCTAATGCTTTCCCACGGGATTTTTCTCATTTTTGATGCAGTCATTTTATTCTACTCGGCGAGAGCTTGTCCTGGAACTTTGAGTGTTGATTTTCAGTCCACCCGTTCTTACGTAATTCACGTTACAAGAATTTACGTAATTTGCAAATTTTACTTTTTACACCTTTTAAGTTTTCGTCTTGAAACTTCCCACTTTTCTCTAACGTATAAGTTTTCGGACTTTCCACACAACGTACAAGTCCGATAACCGCGACAGAAAGATTGTCCGAGTTTCCATTGTTACACTTATTTTCACAACTTCTCAAAACATTATTCTTAATCAACTTACTGTACCACCCTGAGATTTACAGTATCTATTCGTTATATATTATGATTTTAAATATTATTTATAAATTTAATCTTTATTTTTTTTCCCCATTTTCTCACTAAGGTATTAAAAACATAACTTGCATAATTACATTAAAAATTTATTTTTTTATTCTATTTTCGTTTACAACTTTAATATAGGCATATTAGTTAATTGTATACAACACATTATTAAAAGTTCTTTTTTATTAAAATTTTACTATTTAAGCTAACTTCTACAATATTTATTTTACCCAAAAACTATGAAGAACGATTTTTTCTTATTTTTTTGTGCTAATTTCGAAAATATCAAGATTTTTGGTTTTTGTCCAATTTTGAAATGTTATTTTTTACTTCAATTATATTTTAGCGTGTGTCACTTTATATGAAATACCAGTGCTAGGCATGCATTGCATACAACTTGTACTACCAATACATATCCTCCACACTAGTTATTTCATGTTTTCATAATTCATCAAATATAAGATTTTTATTCAAAATTTGCTAATACGCGATTCTTCTGTTAAAACTAGTTTGCGAAAACTACCTTTATCCCTGGTCATAGTACAATTTCACGGACTCCCTTCAAGCAGCAAATTAGCTACGCTTTATCCAAACCTTGCATTAGATTTAAATATATATATATTTTTTTGTTTTTTGACCAAAAATCCCATACAACGTTTTTCCGTTGTAGTACATTCAACATTTATAACTAGGGACTATATTAATAGTGGTACTAACTGCAGGCTACTTTATTTCATTATCCATAACCCATTCTGTAACTTACGTTTTCAAGTATAAACAAGTGTCTTGTGTTGTATCATTTTAAAGGCCTAATTAAGGTAGAAAAAAATATTAGAATCAGAGTTTTAAACTATGCCTCCAAATGTAACTGTTAAAGTTGAATATTTTTTAACTTTTATAGATTTGTATTTAAATTAAATCTGTGATGCAGAGAAAGAATATTTATTTGCCACTAAATCTAAGAACTTATTTGTTATTTATCTCCCTTTAAAAATAAGATTTTTTGATACTTTTGTGCACAATTATGATTAAACTTATTTCACAAAGAGAAAAGAAGGAGGAGAGAGAATTTGTTTTAATAAAAATGGGTTCTGTGACACTTTTTTCTAAAGAATAAAAACAAAATAATTGGAAAAAATATAATTTTTGAACTAAAACTGATTAGAAAAAAGGTTTCAAATTGGATTAATGATGCAGTCAAAATTATTATCTTTTTTCTCTTCACTAAGCCTTTATTATGAATTTGCCTTTTAATTGACATTCAAACAGTTGATCATGCGTTTAGTAATGTTGCCCTAAAATCATTCACTAATGTCCTAAAACCTTTCAGTAATCTTATCCTGAAACCTTTCAGTAATCTTGCCCCAAAATCTTTTACATTTGAAAATTTCTAAGATTGATTAAAAGTCCAGCAACTCAGCTACATAAACTTTTATTTGAATATGATTGTCATGAGATTGTATTATAATAAGATAATAATGGTTGAAGTTGTTATATTTTACAGATGGCCCCAATAGTAGAACCAATTGGAAAGCCTGTAACTTTGGGTGAAGCACCATTTTGGGATTCAGGCTCACAAAGCCTTTATTTTGTTGATATAGAAGAGGGCACAATTCATAAATACAATCATCAGACAAAAAAACAATTTTCTGCAAAACCAGGTAAGGAGACAAGCTGCAACTGTACTGTCATAACTAAAAAAAATCATATATTTTTTTTCCCCTTGGAGAATCCCAGTTCTTCTAGTTTACTCACTAAACCTTAACCATATTTCATCCAAGGTTGTTAGCATCCCATGCGGAACCATCCTAGCGTTAACCATTATGTATGTAAACCCTTCATTCCATGGTCCACTAGGCTTGTACAATTGATTAGCTTCACTCTTTGATGGATCTTATTCCAAGTCTTCTTTATAGTTTGTGGTATGCTTGTTCATTCGTCATCACCTTTGTATTGAAGTCCTCGATGGTCTTCCATTGTTCCTCCAAAACAAGGATGTGACTGCAAAATGTTATCTGTGGTAACCTTTTCTCCAATGTCTTTACCCAATTTTTGTACTCGTCCTTCCATACCTTACATTAAATAATGTATGCAATGCATCATTGTACTGTTCCTTACAGTAGTTGCATGTTGCTTCTTCTTTAATTTTAAGGCGCACGAGGTAGCTGGTAAAACATCTGTGTCCTGATAACAATTTGTGAGGAAATATCCTTCTTCTATGTTCCCTATCCACCCAGTAACATAGAGTGGGAATGAAATGTTGTGTCCATCTCCCGGATGTATTTTGACTGCCATCGTTGTTTCCATCTCTGCATAAGGACTCTCTTAGCTTCAATTCTAATTATTGCTTCCTTTGTTGGTTGATCAGATCTTGTCTTCATAGATATATAAATTTCCTGCCTATCTCTTGTCATCAGGTCTAGTGGTAGAAACCTAGCTATACTCATTATCATGCGTTACTGAGCTGACAGGAGGCGTTTTTCTTCATTTTGTTTATCCATTGCACCAACCCACACCGGAACTGCATACAATACCTTAGAGATTACATTGTTCACCAAGAGTATTCTTTGTCTGTTCCACTAACCTTTAGCATTAACCGTGCCCCTGTCTCAATAGTTCATTGCTTTGATAATGCGCTGAGTAAATCTCAGTCTTCTGTCAATTCAACCCATAGTTAGGTACGTTAATTTTGCCAAGCAATCTCCACCTCTCCTAGCTGAAGTTTTGGGGTCAAACATTTTCTCCTATTTGTGACCAGCATTGCTTCCATCTTCCCAAAAGCCTTCTGAGGCCCTCTACTCTTCAGCCTTTCATTGGCTGTTTTTAGGGCAACAATTATATTGGTCTCGAAGATTCTCTCATAGTTTTTCCAACAAACAATAAAAGTGTTATCTGGAAACTCAATAATGACTGCATCTGAAGGAAATTCCATTTCTAGAAAGCCACCTGATCTTAAATAGAATGGGATATATGATGATCTTGGATAGAATGGGGTATACGTATGAACTCAATGCATCATACAGAAGATGTATTTTGTTTTTTTGAATAAAAATCAACAAAGATTAAATTAGTAAATAAAATAATTAATACTAATGATCAGAGAAATTTATTGTAAGTAATTTAATATTTAAAACAATAAAAAACTTAATCATAAGTGAAGTGTAGTGTAAACATTTTATACACAAAGTCTATAAGTTGGTCTTTCAACAGCCAAACGGAAAAGAGTTCAGTCTTCATAGGTCCTTCAAAGCAGGAGCATGCTCTTTTGATAGACATGATCGTCTTAAGGAAATGGAAGTATAAAAAGAAAGTGTTTTCTTAAATAACTAAGAGTTGTTTAACATATAGCCTACTGTATAAACTATTGTGATTAGTTTTGTTTGAGTAAAAATAAACTTTCAGAAGTGAAAAATAGTTGATTTGGTAATATTGTGCAATGAACAATGTGCATGACGCAACCTGGAAAACATGTATAATAAAGACTAAGTTTTTGTGTTTAATGTAAAACAAGACAATTTGAGTATGTTAATTTGAACTAATAATGAAGTGAACAATTGATGGGTTCTTACAAGTGAAGTCGAGAACTTAAAAGGTTAATTTTAAAAACAATAGACGTTATTTTGGTGAAACGACGCCATGTGACTGCAATGAGGAAAAGAAGTGTTTTTAATTGAAATTTATCTAAAATAACAACGTATGTCTGGTATAACATGCATAAACTATTCTTTATATAAACTATAACATACAATTGATTTGTATTTTGTGATTTTTATTGAAGTTTTAATAATATGTTTGTAGTTTTGTCTAATGTTTTCTATAAGAGGACATAATATGTTTTTCAAAAATCTTTAAATAAGTAAAAAAATTACTTTGATAAAAATTATGATTTTGATATTTTTTGAATTTGAATTTATAAAAGAAATGAAGTTTTTATGAAATTAATAAGATAAAGTAAAACAAATATTAATATTTCAATATATAAAAGATTTTTTCAATTTAATAAATAGGTTGCAATCATATATAAATTTAACAAATTAAATTCTTTTGAACTTAATTTTTTTAAATATAAAATATGTAGGTTGTTTATATGTAATTAAATGTTTTACTGGTATTATCTGATATGTATGTATTCTTGTGTTACATTATGATGTTTTACTAATAAAATGTGCATTTCAGAATAAAAAGACTTCTGTGTTTTATCCAGTATTCTACTAAGTACACTTTTTCCAAATAATTCATGACCTCTGAGATATTTTGCTAGAGTTATAAATTATTATTTTTTTTTTTTGTAATTATAGCATTACAAAATGGCGTCCAACTTTATAGAATAAGCATTTTACAAAACTAGTAGTCATTTTTTATTTAGAATTGTTTCAATTGTGGCACAACGTGTGGCTTCTTACAAAACTGTTCCTTTATATTTAGAATTGTTTTATGGGTAGCGGTGCATATAAAAATCAATAATGACTCTCATAAAAGACTTAGGTAGTCATCCAGGATTATCAGTAAATATTCTGGTAATAACAGTATTCTTCTTGAGTGATTCCATAATGATATACCATTTGACCTAGTTGAAGGGGTTTTGAACGTCAGTAGCTACCAGTACATAGAAGCCTTTACTTTTGATTTATCCTTCCTTTACCTTTCTTAGCTATATTTACTACTTCCTGTATTGCATGCACCAATGAGTTCCCTTTTCGGAATCCATTAATCTCGAGCCTAGTGATGCTAGAACAAGAATAAATGATGGCAAAGTTGACCCAGCTGGCAGACTTTGGGCAGGTTTGTGATTGTTGCTATATGCTTGTTGTTAAAATATATACAATTATTTAAATATTAAACAGTTGTAAACTTATGATTTATAAGCTTGATATTTTATCAAATTCCAATTTATAATCTAAAATATAGTATGTGTATATTTTGTAGCTTTCATCTAAAACTAGTTATTTTAAATATACCTTCATATAATATTGTTTCTAGCTTTTATATTTTTCAGCAACGCCTTTTCCCTATCAGGATTTTTCCGTTGATCATTATTGGTAATTAGTATCCCTAATACAAATTTGAGGATATATTAAGCAATGGACATATTATATAAAAATAGCAGCTGTAAAACTGTAGTTTATTATTACTGCCCAGATAATAAGTGTATCATATTATCAATACCACTGATGGAGGGGATGTTCCTTCGTGAAAGGTATCCTATAAAGTCAGGGAATTGGTTTACGCAATGGACTCAATAAGCTAAAAAGTTGTGAATGTGTTTAAGTTGTCTAGTCACCCAAATCCAACAATAGATGATGTCTGTTTTGTTCTGGTATAAGAACACAATATGTATCATCCAACTTTCTGTTTTGTCCTATTTGTTTGAGTTGAAAACAACCATTGTAGCTTAGAGGTATTAGGAAAAATTGAACTGATTCAAACTTTTATTAGGCAAAGATTTATATAGATCTTTGTAAAACATTGTTAATAATTATATTAAATAACACTACCAATAATTAAAAAGTCATAACTAAAATTAATCATGTTAATCCAAACTAGATGTAATGTCAGTTTTTACTATTTTAATAATTTCAACGAGTTTTAAACTGATAGTCTGTGGTATAACTTAAAACAGTTTGAACAATGAAAAGAATAATTAATTAGCAAAAAAATAATACTGCATGTCATTTATAAATACAGCATGCACATTTATATTTGGTTGGAGATTCCTTTTTTTTTTAAAGATCTTGAACTTGAACTAAGTGACTTGTTACAAGCCCATATAAATTGCAAAAATTTGTCATGTTCATGATTTAATTTCTCATCCTTATACCTTCAAACAATTTTGTTAATGAGGTCTAACACAATGTTTGTTTATTCATGAATGTATTTATAATAATTAGAGTAAATGATTTCTTGTGCAAGTTGGTTCCTAATCTTATTATTTCCTAATCTGAGCTCATAATCAACAATAGAAACTCTACAAATTGATGATTGACCAATAATAGCAATTGAATATTTAATAATGGTTTTCCTTTCAGGATCAATGACTAATTCAGATGGTAAGACAGAGGTCTGGGAACCAGAAAAAGGATCTTTATATAGAGTTAATAAAGACAAGAGTGTCTCCAAGCAGTTGTCAAAAATAACATTATCAAATGGTCTTGTTTGGAGTCCAGACAAAAAAAAGTTCTACTACATAGACACCATGAAATACAGAGTTGACAGTTACGACTATGACAATGCAACAGGAAACATTTGTAAGTATATAAAATTGTTCATTATACTCTTTTGATTACATGTCTTGTTTGTATATTTTTGTTTTAGTTTACAAATTTTAATTAATTTACTTATATCTCATTTTGAGTATCATTTGAGTATAACTTGAATATCATTAAGCCAAACTTATAATAGACACAACTTTTTGCTTTTAAGCACATTTTACAGTCAGTTATACCATTAAATTCATTAGAAATATATATTTTTTAATGAAAACTAATGAGTTATTGCCTTATGTCCCAATTACTGTTAAGGTGCAGTCTCATATATAATCCAATGTTGTACTAGAGAATGTTTAAATTTAAGAATACAAGACACATCAATAGTTCAGGAATATATAACAACATTGTCATATACATGGAGTTGGACAGATTAAGAATGTTATACTGAGTGCTTGGTGGTGGTAGAAGGACGTATTGGGGGTAATTCTTCTCCTATCAAGACGCCATTTCAGTAGCAATGAAACAGTTGACCTTGAACTATCGATTGTTTATGTATGACAGTTTTCCTTAAAGTGGTGAGCTTATCAAAGATACACAGCAACTCTTTTGCCATCAATTCAACGTTGGTTGACGAAGACTGCTTTCGAGTCGTAACAACACAATCCTGAGTTTCACAAGAGTGGAAATCATAGCAAGGGTGAAGGAAGCACTGATTAGGAGCCCAGGACTATCTGCTAGACAACCTGTAGTGATTTAAAAATTAATCTTGAATCAGTTAGGCGAATTTTATACACAAATTTGAAATCTGATGTATAAAAAATTAAGATTGTGCAACAGCTAAATGTGACAGATAATGGAAAATGTAAAGACTTTGCTCTGAAAGTGTAACTAATTTTTTAACTAAATGAATATGTGTGGTTGTTAATGTGATGAAGTTAATTTTCGTGTGAATTATGTAATACATGCATTTTTAAATTTTGAATTGAAATGAAAAGAACATGATTGGCTAAGTCATTATAATGTTAGAAATGTGATTGGTTCTAAATTCCGGATAAAGAATATGCGAGTCAAAATAGAGTCTAGAGAAATTATTTAAAATTAAAATTAAAATAATTATCAAATATATTCAGAAGAAAATGTTGTAATATAAATATGTTTAGTATTATGGTAGAGTTAAGAATTAAGTAAAATTTCGAGTATATGTGTGTGAAAAATCTGTTACCATGTGAAAATAGTGAGGTGACGTAACAGTCCGTGTTTTTAGTAAAGTGAACACATTGCAAATGCAAAGTCAGTCTAGAAGGAACGTCCGCTAGACTGTAATTTGAACACGCTAGAATGGAACAATATAATGGCGGTAAGCTAGATAGTTGTGTGTTTTCGGATTGTACATTTATCTCTGATCGGGGATGAACTGTTTTAGAGAAGTGTTTTGTGAACAAAAGATGAATGAACATGAACTTAAACCGAACTTTTAATAGTATGATCTAAAAACGTGTACACATGGTGTTCAAGGTAATCTTGAGTTGACATCATTAGATAATCAACTAAAGACATTTTATAAAAGAATATTGAACTGTTTAATCATAGGTTTATTATTTCAAAATTATGCCTACTAACAACATAATGACGGGGACCAGCAGAAAGATGGACAGATTCGTTTAATCCTGTACCAGAACAATTCTCTCCACATGTAGAGCCTGGCGGAAATTCGTCATTGGAACGACAAGTCATCAATTCACAAGGAATAAATCGTGACTTACAGAATGACTGGTAACATGTATAAAAAAAATTTCTAATTAGACATTGTATAAATATTTAAAATCAATTCTTTGTTCAATGTGTTAGCTATATAATTTTAATTTTTAGAAGTTTTATAAATAATAAAATTTAATGTTTGAATATAGAATGTCTATTTGAAAGACATCATATTATCAACTAAAGCAGCTTAAATTATTCTAAAGCAAAAAAAATTAATTTGTTTTCTTTTATAATTAACTTCAATTTCATGAGTTGCAACCATAAAAATAGATATGATAACTAAAAATTTGATTATTTTAAAAAGTAAATAAAACATTGCAAAAAATAGATAAAAAATGATTTAAAAATAAGGTATTTAACATAAAAATTATAATAAACTTGTATGTATATGCATAACCAAAATGTTATTCAATAAAATATGTTCAGTTTCAGCATAAAAGGACTTCTATTGTCTTTTAACAACCACTACAGTACACTTAGAAAAGTATTCACGACCCTGAGAGACTTTTTAATTAAATTAAATTTTAAAATAAATTAGTAATCGTAGAATTGCCATGGCGCCCAATACTAATAAACATTAGTTTCTCTTTTCTTTTCATAAATCAATTAAAATCAAACCCCTTTTATTTTTATTAAATTATTTCAATTGGACCATAAATAAGCAGAACCTGCATTACTGGGTTCCAGAACAACCACATCTTATTCACCAGCAGCCTCTATAGTCTTAACGAGTCACAGTATGGTGTGCTGTTAGTTCTTTTTACATTATTGTTCCATATTTTTTGAGGAAAATTGTGCCCCAGAATTGTTCACTATTAATTGGGCTCATTACATTCACATGCTTCGATCATTCTTCAGGTCAGAACTGCAAATACACCGAATTGCCTTGCAAAATGTAAGGTTTCAGTAAGATAGTGCTACAGCACACATCTCAAACACATCAATGATTATTTTTCGATAAATGTTTCTACAACAACACAATTCACATTTTGGTGATGTTCCATGGCCTCCAAGATCTCCCAGCTTATCCATGTATGACTTTTCCTGTGAGGTTACCTTAAAAGCCATGTGTATGTTAAAAAAACCCAGTGATTTGGATGAGTTGAAGAATGACATCATTTCAAGAAATTGCTTCCATCCTTCAGAGATGTTGGTTAGTGTGATGTAAGATTTCCAACATATAATCAATACCCATAGAATTGAAAATTGCATTCAAGAAGAAGGACGTCACTTCAGCAACATTATTTTTCACAGTTAGGTTATATTAACCTAACCTAACCCTTAACTTATATGGCATGTAGTGATCTTTAATTTTGTGACAATAAACCCACTTGAAGTTTAAAATTTACTGAGTATTGGTTATTTAAAAACTGTCCAGCTCCCGTGTGTTACACTGTATCGTGAAATTATAACAACCAAATACACCACTTGTAAAAGAATTTTTTTTATCATAGTGTGGAAATAAAATTCCAGATATCAAGGCAGCCTATAAGTGTTGTAATAATTTAACTTTTATCTGTCTTTAAAAATGAGTTTATTTTACTTATTTTAATGGAATTTTATTGAATTTAAAGATTGTTGGGCGCCATTCTATGAGTGAGCACAGACACTTAGTTAAAATTTTGAGATCACAGTTTCTAGGAAAATGTATTTTAAAATCACAAGATAAATATTATTTTTCATTAAATTCAAAATAAATAAATAATTCCATTTAATAAACATTCATTTGAATATTATTGCTGAAAAACATAGATACATATATAAGTTTAAAAATAGTTTCCAACTAGGGAAGTACTTCCTAAACTTATAAGCTAAAATACATAATATTTAAAACAGTTCTGAAATTGTTTATATCAATATATTTGTGGCTCGCAGTATATGACTGTCTTTTAAGGAAATACAAGGTAATTTCATAATGTTTTATAATGTTCCAGAAAAACGACCACAACAAATAAATGTATTTATTATTTGCTGGTATTTTTTACCATCAACTATACTTTTGCAAATTTTACTGTTACCAATAATGAAAGAAAGTCTTTAATTTATATATGAAGTATATAAATTTCTTAAAATAACATGTCTCTTCAGTTATATTGAAAGAAACTATTTAATTTTACATGAAATATGCAAATTTCCAAAGAAAGTTCATACAAGTAATATATTTAATCCAATTTAAATATATTATAAGTTTTGAATATAATTTATGCACCTTATACCAAGGACGTGCATCAAGAAAAACTGTGTCTTTGAATGATACTGCTTTTTTTAAGTGTTGTCTGATGGATATTGCTTTTTGAAGACTGATACTGCTCTGGTATATGAGACGTTCTTGTTGGAAACGAGAGACCCCAGAACAGGACTGCCCTCGTCCGAGGAAGAAAAGCAAGTGTGTCCCAAGAAGTACTCTGTTCAAGCTGAGTTTAAAAATGGTGGTATTGGTGGAATCTTTAGACCAATTAGGGTAAACCTGATTAGTATATCAGCAAACAACACACACTGCACTGAAGTTAACTAATTTTTGGGAAATTATTATTTCTTAATATTACCTAATAACTGTAAAAGATTTACAATAATTATTCATTTAAACATATTTATTATGTATTTAGTAATGTCAATCATACAATGCATTTAATAATATGTACCATAGTTAAAAATAGCTTATAAGACACAAATAGATTGTGTTCTTTTCTTCTAACAATAATAAATACTGTACTCAAGTGCAAATATAAATTAATAAATATTATGAAATATGTAGGACAATAAATAACAAACAATAACTAAATATATTCTAGCACTGTCAAGAGTAGAAGTAATATTTTTCATACATTTTTTACATTTTCTGCATTATTGCTACCGATTATTAATAATATAATTATATTATTATGACTTAAATAGTCAAATTTTTTTGTAACTGGTTGCACTATATCTGTTTTGGCTATTCTGCCATTAACGAGTGTTCACTATCTTGCTGGCCAGTGTGTGAATCAGGACAGCAGTCATACAATATGTGACACAACCAAACAATGAATAAGTGTTTCTTAAATATTAAGTGTTATGTGTATTAAGTATTTTTAATTTTAATGATTGAAAAGGGGAATAACCTAACAAGATAGTGAGGACTCATTTTAATGGCAGAATAGCCGAAAGGGGTGTAGTGCAACCAGTTATACAATTTTTTTACTATTTTGATAGTAAAGTCATAGTAATACATTACATATTTTTTCATAGATATTAGGTAGTATATTCTAAATAAATTGTGCACCACTCCTGAGCTAAAAGAAACAATTTAACTGTGAACAATAAATAATTCAATGGTCTTAATGTGAACATTTATATGGTATATATCAACATTGGTATTATTTGTTTCAATCTTTATAAAAGCATGATAGTTAGCATTATAAATTTAGTTAATAACTATAAAGCAAGAATAGAATACACATTTTATTTGTGAGGTATTTAATGGGATTCGAACTTAACGTTAATTAATAAATTTCTTTGCTACTAATTGAATTTTTCATCGATATTTACCACACTAATAGAAGTTTGAAACTTTAAATTAAAAATATTTTACTTTTATGTTTGTTGTTCATTTTCAAGAAATTACTCTCTTTGAAGCCTTACAAACATTACAAAGTCTTCACCACAATTCTTTCTATTCTTCTCTCGCATTTGCTTTCCTTCTACAGCTTCAAACTCTATGCTTTTCTAAATCTTCTTCTACACTGTCGAGTCATCTTTTCTTCAACTTTCCCCTGTTCCATTGGATTCCTGCTCTACTAGAGTAGATTTATTTACAGGTCATAATTTATTACATTTTTTCTAGGTATCAATCCAATCAGGTCTTTTCTTCCTTTTTGGTGATTGTGATGTTTTTCCTTCGGTAATGACCTCATAATGGTAATTAATGAAATATGTTTTTCAATAAAATATTTAAATTGGTATGTTTCAGCCAATGAGAAAACAATATTTGACTTAAAAGAAAAAAATATAGACGGTTTTCCTGATGGTATGACCATTGATGTTGATGGGAATCTTTGGGTTGCTGTTTTTGGAAAAGCACAGGTAAGGATTACAAAATTTAAAAAAGTGAAAAATAAAAAAAAAATCTTTAACATTAAACAAAAGAACATTGGTGTGAAATTGTGTTCTTTTAGTAACATGGTTGTAAATATATACAAATAAAAGGGTTTGAATTTAAAAATAATATTGATCTGAATTAAAATCTTAAATTGTCACTGTTTAACATTAAATATTTATTTAAAGAAAAATTGCTCAGCTTATGGGCGCCAAATGGAATTAACTCATCAATTTTGAAAAAAAATACGAACTTACTTTGAATTGAAATAATCTCAGGGTCGTGATTTCTTTTGAAAGTGTACTAACAGTGGTGGTAAATAAATAAGAATCCTTATTTTTTCTTTTGAAACTGAACATGGTTATTTATTGACATTATTCATACACATATATATTCATGGTGCATCTTTAGTATATTATCTGAAATTATTTATTGTAAATTTTAAATTATCTTGTCTTGAAGAGACCAAAATCCTTTTAAATGACTCTACGTTAATCGGTTGCAACTTTTAATAATGATATTAATTATGAGCTTCTTTACTCTCATGTATCAAAATTTATATTATTTTTTATTTAGAAGTTAAATTAAATCTTTCAAAATTACTGCTTACAATTACAACTACTTATTCATTTAAACAAATTTTAACATATTTTTTATCAATGGTTCTTTTATATACAGAAATTTATATAAAATTGTCTATCATTTTTTTGTTACCGCATGTGGTCATTTCCATGGTGAAGGTCCATTGTGGTAAGCTGTCTTCGTTCCTGTAATGTAATTACCTTGTAGACGCAATCTGCCCGCCGACGATCTCAAATTGTCTTTTCAAACTCACCTTACTACTCAAAGTGTTCATCACTCTCCCGTACACTCCACAGTCAATTAATTATAAACTATCCCTTCTATTTACTTTGTACCTAACATTATTTTGAAACTGTTTTAATAAATCATTTACACTGCTTTGTTCGTAAATCTCCTTGAACAAAAAATCTCCTTACAACGTCAGATGCCGTCTTTCAACTCTTAAAACATTTACACTACATTGTTCTAAAAATTTCTTTAAACAGAAAACACGTCTGACCAAGTGAGATGCCACAGTAAGACTCTACTGAAATATTTAAAATGTTTTTTAACACACAATTGCGTCTGACCACATCAGATGCCATCTCTAAACTGAACTAACTGCATGCTTGCTTTTCAGATCCCACAAAATAAGCGTCCTTTCCAATGTACAAAGTAAGCTGAAAAAACTGTTCACATACTTTGCACCACGGACACTGCTCAAATCATTTATATGACAACCTGTTCTGTCTGTTATCACAACACAATTATTACTTAAATATTTATTACAACTTACAACTAACATTTTATACTTCAAATTAATATTTTGGAAATCCATATTAAATTTTCATTACCCTTGTTTTAATATTTATTTTCAGTCATTCATTTGACTCATGTGGTCTTTCCTCTAGACCAATTATAAATCTCCCGGTTTATTTTCATATTTCAAATCCTAATACAACCATTTCTTTGGTGTCCAAGTTAAAGTTAAATTTTTAGGGATTACAAATACCAATTATTTTAGGGATTACATGGTCTGAGTAAAGATATGGATTTTTAGTTTTTTCAACAGTTGAAATATGGGGAGAGGAAGTCTCAAACCTTTAAACAGCAAAAGTTTGTAAACAGCGTTCCTTAACAATGTTTGTATCTATATTTGGTTCTACTCAAAACACAACTTCACTAAAGATAACCTTTATTTTTCATTACTTTTCAAGACAAACTTAGATTTTGTAGGTTAATAGTAACAATGATGTTTTGGGAATCACGTTAAGATGGATCTGAAAATGAATATTTTTATATTTAAAATACTCGTATATCCAATTAGTGACTAATACAGGAAGTTATAAACTGTTAAGGGGATAATAATATTTGTAATAATAAATCATAAAAAAGATAATTTCTATTTTTTTCATTCATAAAATAATTGCAATTTTGTAATACAACATTGCAGCAGAATAAAAGACAATATTGTACTAATTCAGGAGACTTTTAATTCTCTGAAATAAGTTTTAAAATATATCTTATAGTGTTTGAACAGTTAGCAATATTAATACATAAATACCAGTTTTATCTTATCAACATCAATAAAGTAAACCAATTGAATGTAAATTGTTGTATTTCAATTACTTTGTATGAAAAATTCCACCCTGCATTACATGATGTGGCAGTAAGCAAACAAGTAGTGCAGGAGTAGCGAAGCTTCAAACTTGCATGATATGTGTATGCTTGAAAATTAACTAAAGAGCCTTTGAAACATATGTACATTTAATTTTATATTATTAATTCTGCCAAAATGAATTTTATATGTCTATTATATGAATATTTATGACACATTTATGTAAGCTGCAATTAAAATTAAAAAGAACTTTTGGAATCGTGACATTTGAAATGAAATACTTCATTTGAATAAATCTCTTTATCTATTGAGAAGCTTTATCGATTCTACAATACCCTGATATGAGCCCAACACTTACCAATAGGACTATCTTTCTGATAATGTGTTCAAAAATTTCCTGACAAGTCTTATAGGAAGATTAAACCTTGGTATACTTTTGATAAAGTTATTTTGAAGCATCTGTTAAGTAGTTATCCAACAGATAATATAAATTGATCCATGTGGTTAAATTTGATTTGTATTTACTATGTTTATTCTTAACAAATATTTTAAAAGTTGGTGATGATAAAGAATGAGTATAAATCTATTTTGGTACCGTACATCAACATTTTTTTGAGGATTTCATATTTTGATTTGAGGTCAGAAACCTTTCTTGCACCAATATTTTGCCTATTGAATTGTCAGGTCAGTTCTTTTAATTTCAATTATTTCCTTTCTTTTTTGCACAATTATTAGTATTAAATTTATCTCTTCAAACAAAAATATACGCTAAGCTTTCTTTTTACCTCAGGTCCTCTTATTCTTACCATTTATAAATAAATAATCACTGGCAACTTAAATAAACCAATAACACAAACTCAAAAACCACAAATTGTAAAGAGGCCCTTACTGATGAATACCATCTTCAACTAATGTAACCATAAAAATAAATATTCTACATTTCCCAGTACAGCTAGTTTTTCAGTCAAATGGATATTTCAAACTGGTTTTTGACCAGTTAAAGTGTTTAACTCTCAAATAAGTTGCTGTTAGTTAACAACAGGATAAAAAATATAGTAGAACAGAATTTTCTTGTCGACTAGATATGTTGGTAGCTCAAAGTTAACCGCCAGATAACTAACGGGACCTTTATCAGGAAATTTTAGAACCAAGTCTAAAAGTTCTTTAACAGAAACAGATCAAATCACTAAGATTGTACCATCACAGTAATAACAGTATGAGTTATAGTGTAACATAACAGACCAGGCTGTTAAAAAACTTCAATTATTAAATAATAGGATTTATAAAATGCTTAAGGGTCAAACTCCCATAACATTTATGTATAGTGGAGTCACTAAGCAAAAGTATTAACCAGAGTGGAACAGATGAGTTAGTAAGGAAGACTGGGTTGGTTGAATTGTAAAACTTCAAATAGGACTAGGGGGTAACTCTTGTATATGGAGTCATTACTCCACAAAGAGCCAAAAGGTACACCTACAGGGGACATATGCCATAATTTATATATATGAAACATATATGTACATTATGTTTATATTATGTTATGTACATAACAAATTTTATAAACCAAAAACTTTAAAAATGAAACTTATTCTATGTCTTCCAGATTCTGAGAATTGATCCTACAAATGGTAAACTGCTTTCAACTGTTAAATTCCCATCCCTGCAGATCACATCAGCCTGTTTTGGAGGCTCTAATTATGATGAGTTGTATGTAACATCTGCCAACATTCACTTGAGCGAAGAACAACTGAAGGAATACCCACATGCAGGCAGTTGTTTCAGAGTTACAAATCTTGGAGTTAAAGGCTTTCCTAGTCAGCCAGTTAAGTTGTAAATTATATCTCTAATACATATCACCACAATAAGATTATTTTTAATTTACGTTATATTGTATACTGTGTTATATATTTCTTATTGCATGGATTCATGTACATAGTAAAATTGTTATTGAATAAAGTTATTTTATGTTCATATTGTAAATTTATTATTAATAAAAATAACCTTATGTTAAATTTATAAGGTATAATCAAATACTGAACTTAAATAAGGAATAAAAATATTCAAATAAATATTATAATAAAATCTAATATCAATTGAACATTTATAGTAAAAATTTCATAAAGTGTGTAATAATAATGGTTTAACGTAAAACATTCACATTGTTTCAAATGTAATGCAGTTCTCAGCTAAGTCTTAATACCAATTTAACAAACAAAACATGGTACTCTAATATATGAAATAGAGATATAAAAGTATTATGTAACAAAATCTATTTATATATGTTATTCATTTTTTTGAATTGGGGTTTACAAGGATGTGTTGAATTTTAATTCTACACTCGATTTTATTTGTTGTTTGAAAAATAAATATGTTTGTTTTCTTTAAAATGTAATATGTTTATAATTGGATTTTGATTGTACAATTCATATGTATTTGTTCACTTTCAAATAACTATATTAAAAAAAACAAAAAAAAACTTTAAATACACTAATTGTTAGATTTGAATAGAATAGTCCAAATATACTGTTGTTAAGGTAATTAAAAAATGAATTTATTATTTGAATAAGTAAATATACTTTCATATTAATTACTAAAGGAATTGAGTTATTAACACATTTGAATTATTCACATTATACCTCTATAAACAATAGTTTTTGAGTCAGTAGTCAAAATTAGCAAAAGATCCTTTATATATTTTTGTATCGCTTTATTGATAACAAGACTACTTTCCAAATTGTTTACTTGAAATTGACACAATTTAATATTTATAGTATTAACTTTGAGGAAAAATAGAGATCACAAAAAGATATATATTTTTTCGGCAAAAGAAGAGCACTACAAAATTTTGTTTAGTAGGTTGTATACAATATCCTACTAATATTGTTTTAATGGTTTAATATGCTGAAATTCTATTTTTGATGTATTTTAATTGGTCACCTCCCTCCTCCCCTTAATATATTGCACAGTTTTCATTAAAAAATTTAAAATTTATATGCCAGTTATTAGACATGAAAATAAAAAATCAATTCCTGATTTTGTGTATCTTTCAAAAATTATACGTCTAAAATATATTTGCTTGAACACAATCGTCTATGCTAGCAACTAGCAAGCAAACTGTCAACCCTTCATATTATTATGGCAGTATTATTTACTATTTCATAAGTAATTAATAATAGAAGTTTGTCATACATAGTGACATTTGGTGGCTAAGTCAGTTAGATTTTTCTATTTGTTTTTGATATTCCAATTAGAAATATAGTATGTTATAAGAAAGTAGCCAAATAATTGGCTCAGTGTCCAAATAAATGTTTAATCTAACTTTAAAAATGACATTAAGCATAAGTAAGAGGTAACGAATGCTACACTAACTTAAAATTAGTATGAAAAGTCCAAACAAAAGCACTCAAGGTTGTTGGATGAATTTTTCTCCATTGTTTCAAAGGTAAGACATGCATGTTTATTCCAGTAAAATTAAGATAGCCACACAGGTCAGTATATACAAACAAAACAGTTATTGTACTTTATTTAGTCTACTTAATAACAAAATAAGATTCCTGAAGTGATTTTGTCATATTTTTTGTAATATTTTATACTTTTTAGCTTTCATACTATTTGCAAAAATAAATATGTATCATATTTGAAATGAAGAATTTATTTCACAGGTTGAAAAGTTGTTATTTTTGTTATTCTCCAAGAAGAGTTCTTTTGAAATTAAAAATATCCGCTACCATTGAAATTAACAAGTTGAGCAACATTACACAAAATTTGACTGCTCTAAAACATTTATTAACATTTGTGTTTTATTTGTTATAGCCTTTGGATAACATATAGGCTATAAGAATAATAATAGTTTTTTCTTATTATCATTGTGTATAATAAACACCATTATCAGAGCCGAAGACATCATGCATTGTTACATGTTTCGTAATTTTACATTAGGAAAGAAGAAAGTTCAAATTTTACTGTGAAGTTTTCAATTCGAAAATATCTCGTATAGTTTCTGAGTAATTAGCTCGAGAAAACAGCCAAATTTCATATTTTGCAGTATTTTTAGGCGAAAAAGTGAGTTTTTGATTTTGATTGTTTTTATAGCTCAATAGAAGCAGAATTACATTTGGAGTCGAGTGGTGCTATTGAAATTTCAAAATTTTAAATATTTTTTTCATTTTTATCTAGTTTTTTATAAAAATTTCAACATTTAACAATACCAATGATATGGTTTAAGAGTAGAATAGGCTGTTCTGAAAATTCCTGCGACATCTGACATTTTTATGACCTCACCCATTTATGTGAAACTAGCCATTTCTCAGCCTCAACTGCATGAGCTGTTTTAAGAGGACCAGTTGCATCCAGAGGCTGAATCACATGGCTTGCATGAGGTGGCAGAGTGAGGAACGTCACATGGTTTGCCCTGCAATAAAGGACTGCATCTAGAGAGCAGTGTGATGAATGGTTGTCCGCTATAAGCAGGACAGGATCCTCCACAGAAGGCTTTGTGTGATGAACAAAGTATTTCAGCCAATCAACGAAAAGTTCAATGTCCATTCATTTTATATTTACAATTCAAAAATTATCTGTAAATGAAGTTTAAATTATAAACTGTATCAACTTTATAAATTGTCATTATATTTCTGTAAATAGAAGAAAGAAACAAAGAAATTAAGATAATAAATAAAAATTTAAAAAATAATAAAAAAATTAATGATAAGTAAAGATAATCTCAAGCATAGGTCTGAGAAGAAAATACAGGGAGGCCAAGAGTACGCAGGCAGCCAAGAGTACGCAGGGGTGCGTACTCTTGCCCTCCCTGGACTTGATTTACTATTTTGACTCTAGATGCCAGCACAGTGCAGGCACCGATCTCAAGAGCGTTTTATTTGGTAGCCTACAAACTGTACTTTACCATGATATAAATTAAAATTATTTTATTGAACATTAAATACACTTTAATCCTTAGGTTCGAAGTTGTAAATATTACATGAAAAAGATGAAAAAGCACATTTTACCTTGTAGTCAACAGAGGGACGGCAGCAAACGAACGGGGCTGGAGTGTGTTTTACACCACTTGGTAGACAACAGAACTGACACAGTGTGGGAATCCTGCAGTGATGCCAACTACCCAAAAATCCCCTGCGTACTCTTACCCGACTGCGTACTCTTACCCACCGTTCCCCTACATCGTAATGATATAAAATGTTACATTAGAAAAGAAGAAAGTTCACATTTTACTGTGAAGTTTTCAATTCGAAAATATCTCTCATAGTTTCTGAGTAATTAACTCGAGAAAACAGCCAATTTTCATACTTTGCAAAATGGCAAGGTCCCTTGCAGTTTTTTTAGGCGAAAAAGTGAGTTTTTTATTTTTGATTGTTTTTATAGCTTAATAGAAGCAGAATTACATTTGGAGTCGAGGGGTGCTATTGAAATTTCAAAATTTTAAATATTTTTTTCTTTTTTATCTACTTTTTTATAAAAATTTCAACATTTAACAATACCAATGATATGCACATCAATAGATGCAGAATTGAATAGAGAGTAAACCATGAAAAAATGATTTTGAAATCTCAATGGGTTTACGAGTAATTGCAGTTTAAAGTTTTTTCAAAAAAGATCAACATTTTTTTAGACCAATGATATAGGTATCAAAAGATGTAGAATTGAAAGGAGAATAAACCCTGAAATAATCACTTTGACATCTCAAATGGTTTAAGAGTTATTGCGAGTTATATGTCAATAAAAATACCAGATTTTAACATTTCCCGTTTCGCCACTTGCAATACCTTTTTAAATCGCCTGTAGCTCCATAACTATACATCGTACTGATATAAAATGTTACATTAGGAAAGAAGAAAGTTCACATTTTACTGTGAAGTTTTCAATTCGAAAATCTCTCTCATAGTTTCTGAGTAATTAACTCGAGAAAACAGCCAATTTTCATATTTTGCAAAAAGGCAATGTACCTACCCCCCTTGCAGTTTTTTTAGGCGAAAAAGTGAGTTTTTGTTTTTTCATTGTTTTTATAGCTTAATATAAGCAGAATTACATTTGGAGTCGAGGGGTGCTATTGAAGTTTCAAAATTTTAAATATTTTTTTCATTTTTATCTACTTTTTTATAAAAATTTCAACATTTAACAATACCAATGATATACACATCAATAGATGCAGAAGTGAATAGAGAGTAAACCATGAAAAAATGACTTTGAAATCTCAAAGGGTTTACGAGTAATTGCAGTTTAAAGTTTTTTCAAAAAAGATCAACATTTTTTTAGACCAATGATATAGGTATCAAAAGATGTAGAATTGAAAGGAGAATAAACTCTGAAATAATAACGTTGAGATCTCAAATGGTTTAAGAGTTATTGCAAGTTATATGTCAAAAAAAATACCAGATTTTAACATTTCCCGTTTCGCCAGTTGCAATACCTTTTTAAATCGCCTGTAGCTCCATAACCATATATCGTAATGATATAAACTGTTACACTAGGAAAGAAGAAAGTTCAAATTTTACTGTGATGTTTCCAATTCGAAAATATCTCTTATAGTTTCTGAGTAATTAACTCGAGAAAACAGCCAATTTTCATACTTTGCAAAAAGGCAAGGTACCCCCCTTGCAGTTTTTTTAGGCGAAAAAGTTAGTTTTTGTTTTTTCATTGTTTTTATAGCTTAATATAAGCAGAATTACATTTGGAGTCGAGGGGTGCTATTGAAGTTTCAAAATTTTAAATATTTTTTTCATTTTTATCTACTTTTTTATAAAAATTTCAACATTTAACAATACCAATGATATACACATCAATAGATGCAGAATTGAATAGAGAGTAAACCATGAAAAAATGACTTTGAAATCTCAAAGGGTTTACGAGTAATTGCAGTTTAAAGTTTTTTCAAAAAAGAACAACATTTTTTTAGACCAATGATATAGGTATCAAAAGATGTAGAATTGAAAGGAGAATAAACCCTGAAATAATCACTTTGACATCTCAAATGGTTTAAGAGTTATTGCGAGTTATATGTCAATAAAAATACCAGATTTTAACATTTCCCGTTTCGCCACTTGCAATACCTTTTTAAATCGCCTGTAGCTCCATAACTATACATCGTACTGATATAAAATGTTACATTAGGAAAGAAGAAAGTTCACATTTTACTGTGAAGTTTTCAATTCGAAAATCTCTCTCATAGTTTCTGAGTAATTAACTCGAGAAAACAGCCAATTTTCATACTTTGCAAAATGGCAAGGTCCCTTGCAGTTTTTTTAGGCGAAAAAGTGAGTTTTTTATTTTTGATTGTTTTTATAGCTTAATAGAAGCAGAATTACATTTGGAGTCGAGGGGTGCTATTGAAATTTCAAAATTTTAAATATTTTTTCATTTTTATCTACTTTTTTATAAAAATTTCAACATTTAACAATACCAATGATATGCACATCAATAGATGCAGAATTGAATAGAGAGTAAACCATGAAAAAATGATTTTGAAATCTCAATGGGTTTACGAGTAATTGCAGTTTAAAGTTTTTTCAAAAAAGATCAACATTTTTTTAGACCAATGATATAGGTATCAAAAGATGTAGAATTGAAAGGAGAATAAACCCTGAAATAATCACTTTGACATCTCAAATGGTTTAAGAGTTATTGCGAGTTATATGTCAATAAAAATACCAGATTTTAACATTTCCCGTTTCGCCACTTGCAATACCTTTTTAAATCGCCTGTAGCTCCATAACTATACATCGTACTGATATAAAATGTTACATTAGGAAAGAAGAAAGTTCACATTTTACTGTGAAGTTTTCAATTCGAAAATCTCTCTCATAGTTTCTGAGTAATTAACTCGAGAAAACAGCCAATTTTCATACTTTGCAAAAAGGCAAGGTACCCCCCCTTGCAGTTTTTTTAGGCGAAAAAGTGAGTTTTAGTGTTTTCATTGTTTTTATAGCTTAATATAAGCAGTATTACATTTGGAGTCGAGGGGTGCTATTGAAATTTCAAAATTTTAAATATTTTTTTCATTTTTATCTACTTTTTTATAAAAATTTTAACATTTAACAATACCAATGATATGCACATCAATAGATGCAGATTTGAATAGAGAGTAAACCATGAAAAAATGATTTTAAAATCTCAAAGAGTTTACGAGTTATTGCTGTTTAAATTTTTTTCAAAAAAGATCAACATTTTTTTAGACCAATGATATAGGTATCAAAAGATGTAGAATTGAAAGGAGAATAAACCCTGAAATAATCACTTTGACATCTCAAATGGTTTAAGAGTTATTGCAAGTTATATGTCAAAAAAAATACCAGATTTTAACATTTCCCTGTTCGCCACTTGCAATACCTTTTTAAATCGCCTGTATCTCCATAACTATACATCGTAATGTTATAAAATGTTACACTAGGAAAGAAGAAAGTTCAAATTTTACTGTGAAGTTTTCAATTCGAAAATATCTCTCATAGTTTCTGAGTAATTAACTCGAGAAACAGCCAATTTTCATATTTTGCAAAAAGGCAATGTACCTACCCCCCTTGCAGTTTTTTTAGGCGAAAAAGTTAGTTTTTGTTTACATTGTTTTTATAGCTTAATATAAGCAGAATTACATTTGGAGTCGAGGGGTGCTATTGAAATTTCAAAATTTTTAATATTTTTTTCATTTTTATCTACTTTTTTATAAAAATTTCAACATTTAACAATACCAATGATATACACATCAATAGATGCAGAATTGAATAGAGAGTAAACCATGAAAAAATGACTTTGAAATCTCAAAGGGTTTACGAGTAATTGCAGTTTAAAGTTTTTTTAAAAAAGATCAACATTTTTTTAGACCAATGATATAGGTATCAAAAGATGTAGAATTTAAAGGAGAATAAACCCTGAAATAATCACTTTGACATCTCAAATGGTTTAGGAGTTATTGTGGAGTTATATGTCAATAAAAATACCAGATTTTAACATTTCCAGTTTCGCCACTTGCAATACCTTTTTAAATCGCCTGTAGCTCCATAACTATACATCGTAATGTTATAAAATGTTACACTAGGAAAGAAGAAAGTTCATATTTTACTGTGAAGTTTTCAATTCGAAAATATCTCTCATAATTTTCTGAGTAATTAACTCGAGAAAACAGCCAATTTTCATACTTTGCAAAAAGGCAAGGTACCCCCTTGCAGTTTTTTAGGCGAAAAAGTGAGTTTTTGTTTTTTCATTGTTTTTATAGCTTAATATAAGCAGAATTACATTTGGAGTCGAGGGGTGCTATTGAAGTTTCAAAATTTTAAATATTTTTTTCATTTTTATCTACTTTTTTATAAAAATTTCAACATTTAACCATACCAATGATATACACATCAATAGATGCAGAAGTGAATAGAGAGTAAACCATGAAAAAATGACTTTGAAATCTCAAAGGGTTTACGAGTAATTGCAGTTTAAAGTTTTTTCAAAAAAGATCAACATTTTTTTAGACCAATGATATAGGTATCAAAAGATGTAGAATTGAAAGGAGAATAAACTCTGAAATAATAACGTTGAGATCTCAAATGGTTTAAGAGTTATTGCATGTTATATGTCAATAAAAATACCAGATTTTAACATTTCCCGTTTCGCCAGTTGCAATACCTTTTTAAATCGCCTGTAGCTCCATAACTATACATCGTACTGATATAAAATGTTACATTAGGAAAGAAGAAAGTTCACATTTTACTGTGAAGTTTTCAATTCGAAAATCTCTCTCATAGTTTCTGAGTAATTAACTCGAGAAAACAGCCAATTTTCATACTTTGCAAAAAGGCAAGGTACCCCCCTTGCAGTTTTTTTAGGCGAAAAAGTGAGTTTTTGTTTTTTCATTGTTTTTATAGCTTAATATAAGCAGAATTACATTTGGAGTCGAGGGGTGCTATTGAAGTTTCAAAATTTTAAATATTTTTTTCATTTTTATCTACTTTTTTATAAAAATTTCAACATTTACCCATACCAATGATATACACATCAATAGATGCAGAAGTGAATAGAGAGTAAACCATGAAAAAATGACTTTGAAATCTCAAAGGGTTTACGAGTAATTGCAGTTTAAAGTTTTTTCAAAAAAGATTAACATTTTTTTAGACCAATCATATAGGTATCAAAAGATGTAGAATTGAAAGGAGAATAAACCCTGAAATAATCACTTTGACATCTCAAATGGTTTAAGAGTTATTGCGAGTTATATGTCAATAAAAATACCAGATTTTAACATTTCCCGTTTCGCCACTTGCAATACCTTTTTAAATCGCCTGTAGCTCCATAACTATACATCGTACTGATATAAAATGTTACATTAGGAAAGAAGAAAGTTCACATTTTACTGTGAAGTTTTCAATTCGAAAATCTCTCTCATAGTTTCTGAGTAATTAACTCGAGAAAACAGCCAATTTTCATACTTTGCAAAATGGCAAGGTCCCTTGCAGTTTTTTTAGGCGAAAAAGTGAGTTTTTTATTTTTGATTGTTTTTATAGCTTAATAGAAGCAGAATTACATTTGGAGTCGAGGGGTGCTATTGAAATTTCAAAATTTTAAATATTTTTTCATTTTTATCTACTTTTTTATAAAAATTTCAACATTTAACAATACCAATGATATGCACATCAATAGATGCAGAATTGAATAGAGAGTAAACCATGAAAAAATGATTTTGAAATCTCAATGGGTTTACGAGTAATTGCAGTTTAAAGTTTTTTCAAAAAAGATCAACATTTTTTTAGACCAATGATATAGGTATCAAAAGATGTAGAATTGAAAGGAGAATAAACCCTGAAATAATCACTTTGACATCTCAAATGGTTTAAGAGTTATTGCGAGTTATATGTCAATAAAAATACCAGATTTTAACATTTCCCGTTTCGCCACTTGCAATACCTTTTTAAATCGCCTGTAGCTCCATAACTATACATCGTACTGATATAAAATGTTACATTAGGAAAGAAGAAAGTTCACATTTTACTGTGAAGTTTTCAATTCGAAAATCTCTCTCATAGTTTCTGAGTAATTAACTCGAGAAAACAGCCAATTTTCATACTTTGCAAAAAGGCAAGGTACCCCCCTTGCAGTTTTTTTAGGCGAAAAAGTGAGTTTTAGTGTTTTCATTGTTTTTATAGCTTAATATAAGCAGTATTACATTTGGAGTCGAGGGGTGCTATTGAAATTTCAAAATTTTAAATATTTTTTTCATTTTTATCTACTTTTTTATAAAAATTTTAACATTTAACAATACCAATGATATGCACATCAATAGATGCAGATTTGAATAGAGAGTAAACCATGAAAAAATGATTTTAAAATCTCAAAGAGTTTACGAGTTATTGCTGTTTAAATTTTTTTCAAAAAAGATCAACATTTTTTTAGACCAATGATATAGGTATCAAAAGATGTAGAATTGAAAGGAGAATAAACCCTGAAATAATCACTTTGACATCTCAAATGGTTTAAGAGTTATTGCAAGTTATATGTCAAAAAAAATACCAGATTTTAACATTTCCCTGTTCGCCACTTGCAATACCTTTTTAAATCGCCTGTATCTCCATAACTATACATCGTAATGTTATAAAATGTTACACTAGGAAAGAAGAAAGTTCAAATTTTACTGTGAAGTTTTCAATTCGAAAATATCTCTCATAGTTTCTGAGTAATTAACTCGAGAAACAGCCAATTTTCATATTTTGCAAAAAGGCAATGTACCTACCCCCCTTGCAGTTTTTTTAGGCGAAAAAGTTAGTTTTTGTTTACATTGTTTTTATAGCTTAATATAAGCAGAATTACATTTGGAGTCGAGGGGTGCTATTGAAATTTCAAAATTTTTAATATTTTTTTCATTTTTATCTACTTTTTTATAAAAATTTCAACATTTAACAATACCAATGATATACACATCAATAGATGCAGAATTGAATAGAGAGTAAACCATGAAAAAATGACTTTGAAATCTCAAAGGGTTTACGAGTAATTGCAGTTTAAAGTTTTTTTAAAAAAGATCAACATTTTTTTAGACCAATGATATAGGTATCAAAAGATGTAGAATTTAAAGGAGAATAAACCCTGAAATAATCACTTTGACATCTCAAATGGTTTAGGAGTTATTGTGGAGTTATATGTCAATAAAAATACCAGATTTTAACATTTCCAGTTTCGCCACTTGCAATACCTTTTTAAATCGCCTGTAGCTCCATAACTATACATCGTACTGATATAAAATGTTACATTAGGAAAGAAGAAAGTTCACATTTTACTGTGAAGTTTTCAATTCGAAAATCTCTCTCATAGTTTCTGAGTAATTAACTCGAGAAAACAGCCAATTTTCATACTTTGCAAAAAGGCAAGGTACCCCCCTTGCAGTTTTTTTAGGCGAAAAAGTGAGTTTTAGTTTTTTCATTGTTTTTATAGCTTAATATAAGCAGAATTACATTTGGAGTCGAGGGGTGCTAATGAAATTTCAAAATTTTAAATAATTTTTTCATTTTTATCTACTTTTTAATAAATATTTTAACATTTAACAATACCAATGATATGCACATCAATAGATGCAGATTTGAATAGAGAGTAAACCATGAAAAAATGATTTTAAAATCTCAAAGAGTTTACGAGTTATTGCTGTTTAAATTTTTTTCAAAAAAGATCAACATTTTTTTAGACCAATGATATAGGTATCAAAAGATGTAGAATTGAAAGGAGAATAAACCCTGAAATAATCACTTTGACATCTCAAATGGTTTAAGAGTTATTGCAAGTTATATGTCAAAAAAAATACCAGATTTTAACATTTCCCTGTTCGCCACTTGCAATACCTTTTTAAATCGCCTGTATCTCCATAACTATACATCGTAATGTTATAAAATGTTACACTAGGAAAGAAGAAAGTTCAAATTTTACTGTGAAGTTTTCAATTCGAAAATATCTCTCATAGTTTCTGAGTAATTAACTCGAGAAACAGCCAATTTTCATATTTTGCAAAAAGGCAATGTACCTACCCCCCTTGCAGTTTTTTTAGGCGAAAAAGTTAGTTTTTGTTTACATTGTTTTTATAGCTTAATATAAGCAGAATTACATTTGGAGTCGAGGGGTGCTATTGAAATTTCAAAATTTTTAATATTTTTTTCATTTTTATCTACTTTTTTATAAAAATTTCAACATTTAACAATACCAATGATATACACATCAATAGATGCAGAATTGAATAGAGAGTAAACCATGAAAAAATGACTTTGAAATCTCAAAGGGTTTACGAGTAATTGCAGTTTAAAGTTTTTTTAAAAAAGATCAACATTTTTTTAGACCAATGATATAGGTATCAAAAGATGTAGAATTTAAAGGAGAATAAACCCTGAAATAATCACTTTGACATCTCAAATGGTTTAGGAGTTATTGTGGAGTTATATGTCAATAAAAATACCAGATTTTAACATTTCCAGTTTCGCCACTTGCAATACCTTTTTAAATCGCCTGTAGCTCCATAACTATACATCGTAATGTTATAAAATGTTACACTAGGAAAGAAGAAAGTTCATATTTTACTGTGAAGTTTTCAATTCGAAAATATCTCTCATAATTTTCTGAGTAATTAACTCGAGAAAACAGCCAATTTTCATACTTTGCAAAAAGGCAAGGTACCCCCTTGCAGTTTTTTAGGCGAAAAAGTGAGTTTTTGTTTTTTCATTGTTTTTATAGCTTAATATAAGCAGAATTACATTTGGAGTCGAGGGGTGCTATTGAAGTTTCAAAATTTTAAATATTTTTTTCATTTTTATCTACTTTTTTATAAAAATTTCAACATTTAACCATACCAATGATATACACATCAATAGATGCAGAAGTGAATAGAGAGTAAACCATGAAAAAATGACTTTGAAATCTCAAAGGGTTTACGAGTAATTGCAGTTTAAAGTTTTTTCAAAAAAGATCAACATTTTTTTAGACCAATGATATAGGTATCAAAAGATGTAGAATTGAAAGGAGAATAAACCCTGAAATAATCACTTTGACATCTCAAATGGTTTAAGAGTTATTGCGAGTTATATGTCAATAAAAATACCAGATTTTAACATTTCCCGTTTCGCCACTTGCAATACCTTTTTAAATCGCCTGTAGCTCCATAACTATACATCGTACTGATATAAAATGTTACATTAGGAAAGAAGAAAGTTCACATTTTACTGTGAAGTTTTCAATTCGAAAATCTCTCTCAAAGTTTCTGAGTAATTAACTCGAGAAAACAGCCAATTTTCATACTTTGCAAAAAGGCAAGGTACCCCCCTTGCAGTTTTTTTAGGCAAAAAAGTGAGTTTTTGTTTTTTCATTGTTTTTATAGCTTAATATAAGCAGAATTACATTTGGAGTCGAGGGGTGCTATTGAAGTTTCAAAATTTTAAATATTTTTTTTCATTTTTATCTACTTTTTTATAAAAATTTCAACATTTAACCATACCAATGATATACACATCAATAGATGCAGAATTGAATAGAGAGTAAACCATGAAAAAATGACTTTGAAATCTCAAAGGGTTTACGAGTAATTGCAGTTTAAAGTTTTTTCAAAAAAGATCAACATTTTTTTAGACCAATGATATAGGTATCAAAAGATGTAGAATTGAAAGGAGAATAAACTCTGAAATAATAACGTTGAGATCTCAAATGGTTTAAGAGTTATTGCATGTTATATGTCAATAAAAATACCAGATTTTAACATTTCCCGTTTCGCCAGTTGCAATACCTTTTTAAATCGCCTGTAGCTCCATAACTATACATCGTACTGATATAAAATGTTACATTAGGAAAGAAGAAAGTTCACATTTTACTGTGAAGTTTTCAATTCGAAAATCTCTCTCATAGTTTCTGAGTAATTAACTCGAGAAAACAGCCAATTTTCATACTTTGCAAAAAGGCAAGGTACCCCCCTTGCAGTTTTTTTAGGCGAAAAAGTGAGTTTTTGTTTTTTCATTGTTTTTATAGCTTAATATAAGCAGAATTACATTTGGAGTCGAGGGGTGCTATTGAAGTTTCAAAATTTTAAATATTTTTTTCATTTTTATCTACTTTTTTATAAAAATTTCAACATTTAACCATACCAATGATATACACATCAATAGATGCAGAAGTGAATAGAGAGTAAACCATGAAAAAATGACTTTGAAATCTCAAAGGGTTTACGAGTAATTGCAGTTTAAAGTTTTTTCAAAAAAGATTAACATTTTTTTAGACCAATGATATAGGTATCAAAAGATGTAGAATTGAAAGGAGAATAAACCCTGAAATAATCACTTTGACATCTCAAATGGTTTAAGAGTTATTGCGAGTTATATGTCAATAAAAATACCAGATTTTAACATTTCCCGTTTCGCCACTTGCAATACCTTTTTAAATCGCCTGTAGCTCCATAACTATACATCGTACTGATATAAAATGTTACATTAGGAAAGAAGAAAGTTCACATTTTACTGTGAAGTTTTCAATTCGAAAATCTCTCTCATAGTTTCTGAGTAATTAACTCGAGAAAACAGCCAATTTTCATACTTTGCAAAAAGGCAAGGTACCCCCCTTGCAGTTTTTTTAGGCGAAAAAGTGAGTTTTAGTTTTTTCATTGTTTTTATAGCTTAATATAAGCAGAATTACATTTGGAGTCGAGGGGTGCTAATGAAATTTCAAAATTTTAAATAATTTTTTCATTTTTATCTACTTTTTAATAAATATTTTAACATTTAACAATACCAATGATATGCACATCAATAGATGCAGAATTGAATAGAGAGTAAACCATGAAAAAATGATTTTGAAATCTCAAAGGGTTTACGAGTAATTGCTGTTTAAATTTTTTTCAAAAAAGATCAACATTTTTTTAGACCAATCATATAGGTATCAAAAGATGTAGAATTGAAAGGAGAATAAACCCTGAAATAATCACTTTGACATCTCAAATGGTTTAAGAGTTATTTCGAGTTATATGTCAATAAAAATACCAGATTTTAACATTTCCCGTTTCGCCACTTGCAATACCTTTTTAAATCGCCTGTAGCTCCATAACTATACATCGTACTGATATAAAATGTTACATTAGGAAAGAAGAAAGTTCACATTTTACTGTGAAGTTTTCAATTCGAAAATCTCTCTCATAGTTTCTGAGTAATTAACTCGAGAAAACAGCCAATTTTCATACTTTGCAAAAAGGCAAGGTACCCCCCTTGCAGTTTTTTTAGGCGAAAAAGTTAGTTTTTGTGTTTTCATTGTTTTTATAGCTTAATATAAGCAGAATTACATTTGGAGTCGAGGGGTGCTATTGAAGTTTCAAAATTTTAAATATTTTTTTCATTTTTATCTACTTTTTTATAAAAATTTCAACATTTAACCATACCAATGATATACACATCAATAGATGCAGAATTGAATAGAGAGTAAACCATGAAAAAATGACTTTGAAATCTCAAAGGGTTTACGAGTAATTGCAGTTTAAAGTTTTTTCAAAAAAGATCAACATTTTTTTAGACCAATGATATAGGTATCAAAAGATGTAGAATTGAAAGGAGAATAAACTCTGAAATAATAACGTTGAGATCTCAAATGGTTTAAGAGTTATTGCATGTTATATGTCAATAAAAATACCAGATTTTAACATTTCCCGTTTCGCCAGTTGCAATACCTTTTTAAATCGCCTGTAGCTCCATAACTATACATCGTACTGATATAAAATGTTACATTAGGAAAGAAGAAAGTTCACATTTTACTGTGAAGTTTTCAATTCGAAAATCTCTCTCATAGTTTCTGAGTAATTAACTCGAGAAAACAGCCAATTTTCATACTTTGCAAAAAGGCAAGGTACCCCCCTTGCAGTTTTTTTAGGCGAAAAAGTGAGTTTTTGTTTTTTCATTGTTTTTATAGCTTAATATAAGCAGAATTACATTTGGAGTCGAGGGGTGCTATTGAAGTTTCAAAATTTTTAATATTTTTTTCATTTTTATCTACTTTTTTATAAAAATTTCAACATTTAACCATACCAATGATATACACATCAATAGATGCAGAATTGAATAGAGAGTAAACCATGAAAAAATGACTTTGAAATCTCAAAGGGTTTACGAGTAATTGCAGTTTAAAGTTTTTTCAAAAAAGATCAACATTTTTTTAGACCAATGATATAGGTATCAAAAGATGTAGAATTGAAAGGAGAATAAACCCTGAAATAATAACGTTGAGGACTCAAATGGTTTAAGAGTTATTGCAAGTTATATGTCAAAAAAATACCAGATTTTAACATTTCCCGTTTCGCCAGTTGCAATACCTTTTTAAATCGCCTGTAGCTCCATAACCATATATCGTAATGATATAAACTGTTACACTAGGAAAGAAGAAAGTTCAAATTTTACTGTGAAGTTTTCAATTCGAAAATCTCTCTCATAGTTTCTGAGTAATTAACTCGAGAAAACAGCCAATTTTCATACTTTGCAAAAAGGCAAGGTACCCCCCTTGCAGTTTTTTTAGGCGAAAAAGTGAGTTTTTGTTTTTTCATTGTTTTTATAGCTTAATATAAGCAGAATTACATTTGGAGTCGAGGGGTGCTATTGAAGTTTCAAAATTTTAAATATTTTTTTCATTTTTATCTACTTTTTTATAAAAATTTCAACATTTAACCATACCAATGATATACACATCAATAGATGCAGAATTGAATAGAGAGTAAACCATGAAAAAATGACTTTGAAATCTCAAAGGGTTTACGAGTAATTGCAGTTTAAAGTTTTTTCAAAAAAGATCAACATTTTTTTAGACCAATGATATAGGTATCAAAAGATGTAGAATTGAAAGGAGAATAAACTCTGAAATAATAACGTTGAGATCTCAAATGGTTTAAGAGTTATTGCATGTTATATGTCAATAAAAATACCAGATTTTAACATTTCCCGTTTCGCCAGTTGCAATACCTTTTTAAATCGCCTGTAGCTCCATAACTATACATCGTACTGATATAAAATGTTACATTAGGAAAGAAGAAAGTTCACATTTTACTGTGAAGTTTTCAATTCGAAAATCTCTCTCATAGTTTCTGAGTAATTAACTCGAGAAAACAGCCAATTTTCATACTTTGCAAAAAGGCAAGGTACCCCCCTTGCAGTTTTTTTAGGCGAAAAAGTGAGTTTTTGTTTTTTCATTGTTTTTATAGCTTAATATAAGCAGAATTACATTTGGAGTCGAGGGGTGCTATTGAAGTTTCAAAATTTTAAATATTTTTTTCATTTTTATCTACTTTTTAATAAAAATTTCAACATTTAACCATACCAATGATATACACATCAATAGATGCAGAAGTGAATAGAGAGTAAACCATGAAAAAATGACTTTGAAATCTCAAAGGGTTTACGAGTAATTGCAGTTTAAAGTTTTTTCAAAAAAGATTAACATTTTTTTAGACCAATGATATAGGTATCAAAAGATGTAGAATTGAAAGGAGAATAAACCCTGAAATAATCACTTTGACATCTCAAATGGTTTAAGAGTTATTGCGAGTTATATGTCAATAAAAATACCAGATTTTAACATTTCCCGTTTCGCCACTTGCAATACCTTTTTAAATCGCCTGTAGCTCCATAACTATACATCGTACTGATATAAAATGTTACATTAGGAAAGAAGAAAGTTCACATTTTACTGTGAAGTTTTCAATTTGAAAATCTCTCTCATAGTTTCTGAGTAATTAACTCGAGAAAACAGCCAATTTTCATACTTTGCAAAAAGGCAAGGTACCCCCCTTGCAGTTTTTTTAGGCGAAAAAGTGAGTTTTAGTGTTTTCATTGTTTTTATAGCTTAATATAAGCAGAATTACATTTGGAGTCGAGGGGTGCTATTGAAGTTTCAAAATTTTAAATATTTTTTTCATTTTTATCTACTTTTTTATAAAAATTTCAACATTTAACCATACCAATGATATACACATCAATAGATGCAGAATTGAATAGAGAGTAAACCATGAAAAAATGACTTTGAAATCTCAAAGGGTTTACGAGTAATTGCAGTTTAAAGTTTTTTCAAAAAAGATCAACATTTTTTTAGACCAATGATATAGGTATCAAAAGATGTAGAATTGAAAGGAGAATAAACTCTGAAATAATAACGTTGAGATCTCAAATGGTTTAAGAGTTATTGCATGTTATATGTCAATAAAAATACCAGATTTTAACATTTCCCGTTTCGCCAGTTGCAATACCTTTTTAAATCGCCTGTAGCTCCATAACTATACATCGTACTGATATAAAATGTTACATTAGGAAAGAAGAAAGTTCACATTTTACTGTGAAGTTTTCAATTCGAAAATCTCTCTCATAGTTTCTGAGTAATTAACTCGAGAAAACAGCCAATTTTCATACTTTGCAAAAAGGCAAGGTACCCCTTGCAGTTTTTTTAGGCGAAAAAGTGAGTTTTTGTTTTTTCATTGTTTTTATAGCTTAATATAAGCAGAATTACATTTGGAGTCGAGGGGTGCTATTGAAGTTTCAAAATTTTAAATATTTTTTTCATTTTTATCTACTTTTTTATAAAAATTTCAACATATAACCATACCAATGATATACACATCAATAGATGCAGAATTGAATAGAGAGTAAACCATGAAAAAATGACTTTGAAATCTCAAAGGGTTTACGAGTAATTGCAGTTTAAAGTTTTTTCAAAAAAGATCAACATTTTTTTAGACCAATGATATAGGTATCAAAAGATGTAGAATTGAAAGGAGAATAAACCCTGAAATAATAACGTTGAGATCTCAAATGGTTTAAGAGTTATTGCAAGTTATATGTCAAAAAAATACCAGATTTTAACATTTCCCGTTTCGCCAGTTGCAATACCTTTTTAAATCGCCTGTAGCTCCATAACCATATATCGTAATGATATAAACTGTTACACTAGGAAAGAAGAAAGTTCAAATTTTACTGTGAAGTTTTCAATTCGAAAATCTCTCTCATAGTTTTTGAGTAATTAACTCGAGAAAACAGCCAATTTTCATACTTTGCAAAAAGGCAAGGTACCCCCCTTGCAGTTTTTTTAGGCGAAAAAGTGAGTTTTTGTTTTTTCATTGTTTTTATAGCTTAATATAAGCAGAATTACATTTGGAGTCGAGGGGTGCTATTGAAGTTTCAAAATTTTAAATATTTTTTTCATTTTTATCTACTTTTTTATAAAAATTTCAACATTTAACCATACCAATGATATACACATCAATAGATGCAGAATTGAATAGAGAGTAAACCATGAAAAAATGACTTTGAAATCTCAAAGGGTTTACGAGTAATTGCAGTTTAAAGTTTTTTCAAAAAAGATCAACATTTTTTTAGACCAATGATATAGGTATCAAAAGATGTAGAATTGAAAGGAGAATAAACCCTGAAATAATCACTTTGACATCTCAAATGGTTTAAGAGTTATTGCGAGTTATATGTCAATAAAAATACCAGATTTTAACATTTCCCGTTTCGCCAGTTGCAATACCTTTTTAAATCGCCTGTAGCTCCATAACCATATATCGTAATGATATAAACTGTTACACTAGGAAAGAAGAAAGTTCAAATTTTACTGTGAAGTTTTCAATTCGAAAATCTCTCTCATAGTTTTTGAGTAATTAACTCGAGAAAACAGCCAATTTTCATACTTTGCAAAAAGGCAAGGTACCCCCCTTGCAGTTTTTTTAGGCGAAAAAGTGAGTTTTTGTTTTTTCATTGTTTTTATAGCTTAATATAAGCAGAATTACATTTGGAGTCGAGGGGTGCTATTGAAGTTTCAAAATTTTAAATATTTTTTTCATTTTTATCTACTTTTTTATAAAAATTTCAACATTTAACCATACCAATGATATACACATCAATAGATGCAGAATTGAATAGAGAGTAAACCATGAAAAAATGACTTTGAAATCTCAAAGGGTTTACGAGTAATTGCAGTTTAAAGTTTTTTCAAAAAAGATCAACATTTTTTTAGACCAATGATATAGGTATCAAAAGATGTAGAATTGAAAGGAGAATAAACTCTGAAATAATAACGTTGAGATCTCAAATGGTTTAAGAGTTATTGCATGTTATATGTCAATAAAAATACCAGATTTTAACATTTCCCGTTTCGCCAGTTGCAATACCTTTTTAAATCGCCTGTAGCTCCATAACTATACATCGTACTGATATAAAATGTTACATTAGGAAAGAAGAAAGTTCACATTTTACTGTGAAGTTTTCAATTCGAAAATCTCTCTCATAGTTTCTGAGTAATTAACTCGAGAAAACAGCCAATTTTCATACTTTGCAAAAAGGCAAGGTACCCCCTTGCAGTTTTTTTAGGCGAAAAAGTGAGTTTTTGTTTTTTCATTGTTTTTATAGCTTAATATAAGCAGAATTACATTTGGAGTCGAGGGGTGCTATTGAAGTTTCAAAATTTTAAATATTTTTTTCATTTTTATCTACTTTTTTATAAAAATTTCAACATTTAACCATACCAATGATATACACATCAATAGATGCAGAATTGAATAGAGAGTAAACCATGAAAAAATGACTTTGAAATCTCAAAGGGTTTACGAGTAATTGCAGTTTAAAGTTTTTTCAAAAAAGATCAACATTTTTTTAGACCAATGATATAGGTATCAAAAGATGTAGAATTGAAAGGAGAATAAACCCTGAAATAATAACGTTGAGATCTCAAATGGTTTAAGAGTTATTGCAAGTTATATGTCAAAAAAATACCAGATTTTAACATTTCCCGTTTCGCCAGTTGCAATACCTTTTTAAATCGCCTGTAGCTCCATAACCATATATCGTAATGATATAAACTGTTACACTAGGAAAGAAGAAAGTTCAAATTTTACTGTGAAGTTTTCAATTCGAAAATCTCTCTCATAGTTTCTGAGTAATTAACTCGAGAAAACAGCCAATTTTCATACTTTGCAAAAAGGCAAGGTACCCCCCCTGCAGTTTTTTTAGGCGAAAAAGTGAGTTTTTGTTTTTTCATTGTTTTTATAGCTTAATATAAGCAGAATTACATTTGGAGTCGAGGGGTGCTATTGAAGTTTCAAAATTTTAAATATTTTTTTCATTTTTATCTACTTTTTTATAAAAATTTCAACATTTAACCATACCAATGATATACACATCAATAGATGCAGAATTGAATAGAGAGTAAACCATGAAAAAATGACTTTGAAATCTCAAAGGGTTTACGAGTAATTGCAGTTTAAAGTTTTTTCAAAAAAGATCAACATTTTTTTAGACCAATGATATAGGTATCAAAAGATGTAGAATTGAAAGGAGAATAAACTCTGAAATAATAACGTTGAGATCTCAAATGGTTTAAGAGTTATTGCATGTTATATGTCAATAAAAATACCAGATTTTAACATTTCCCGTTTCGCCAGTTGCAATACCTTTTTAAATCGCCTGTAGCTCCATAACTATACATCGTACTGATATAAAATGTTACATTAGGAAAGAAGAAAGTTCACATTTTACTGTGAAGTTTTCAATTCGAAAATCTCTCTCATAGTTTCTGAGTAATTAACTCGAGAAAACAGCCAATTTTCATACTTTGCAAAAAGGCAAGGTACCCCCTTGCAGTTTTTTTAGGCGAAAAAGTGAGTTTTTGTTTTTTCATTGTTTTTATAGCTTAATATAAGCAGAATTACATTTGGAGTCGAGGGGTGCTATTGAAGTTTCAAAATTTTAAATATTTTTTTCATTTTTATCTACTTTTTTATAAAAATTTCAACATTTAACCATACCAATGATATACACATCAATAGATGCAGAATTGAATAGAGAGTAAACCATGAAAAAATGACTTTGAAATCTCAAAGGGTTTACGAGTAATTGCAGTTTAAAGTTTTTTCAAAAAAGATCAACATTTTTTTAGACCAATGATATAGGTATCAAAAGATGTAGAATTGAAAGGAGAATAAACCCTGAAATAATAACGTTGAGATCTCAAATGGTTTAAGAGTTATTGCAAGTTATATGTCAAAAAAATACCAGATTTTAACATTTCCCGTTTCGCCAGTTGCAATACCTTTTTAAATCGCCTGTAGCTCCATAACCATATATCGTAATGATATAAACTGTTACACTAGGAAAGAAGAAAGTTCAAATTTTACTGTGAAGTTTTCAATTCGAAAATCTCTCTCATAGTTTCTGAGTAATTAACTCGAGAAAACAGCCAATTTTCATACTTTGCAAAAAGGCAAGGTACCCCCCTTGCAGTTTTTTTAGGCGAAAAAGTGAGTTTTTGTTTTTTCATTGTTTTTATAGCTTAATATAAGCAGAATTACATTTGGAGTCGAGGGGTGCTATTTAAGTTTCAAATTTTTAAATATTTTTTTCGTTTTTATCTACTTTTTTATAAAAATTTCAACATTTAACCATACCAATGATATACACATCAATAGATGCAGAAGTGAATAGAGAGTAAACCATGAAAAAATGACTTTGAAATCTCAAAGGGTTTACGAGTAATTGCAGTTTAAAGTTTTTTCAAAAAAGATCAACATTTTTTTAGACCAATGATATAGGTATCAAAAGATGTAGAATTGAAAGGAGAATAAACTCTGAAATAATAACGTTGAGATCTCAAATGGTTTAAGAGTTATTGCATGTTATATGTCAATAAAAATACCAGATTTTAACATTTCCCGTTTCGCCAGTTGCAATACCTTTTTAAATCGCCTGTAGCTCCATAACTATACATCGTACTGATATAAAATGTTACATTAGGAAAGAAGAAAGTTCACATTTTACTGTGAAGTTTTCAATTCGAAAATCTCTCTCATAGTTTCTGAGTAATTAACTCGAGAAAACAGCCAATTTTCATACTTTGCAAAAAGGCAAGGTACCCCCTTGCAGTTTTTTTAGGCGAAAAAGTGAGTTTTTGTTTTTTCATTGTTTTTATAGCTTAATATAAGCAGAATTACATTTGGAGTCGAGGGGTGCTATTGAAGTTTCAAAATTTTAAATATTTTTTTCATTTTTATCTACTTTTTTATAAAAATTTCAACATTTAACCATACCAATGATATACACATCAATAGATGCAGAATTGAATAGAGAGTAAACCATGAAAAAATGACTTTGAAATCTCAAAGGGTTTACGAGTAATTGCAGTTTAAAGTTTTTTCAAAAAAGATCAACATTTTTTTAGACCAATGATATAGGTATCAAAAGATGTAGAATTGAAAGGAGAATAAACCCTGAAATAATAACGTTGAGATCTCAAATGGTTTAAGAGTTATTGCAAGTTATATGTCAAAAAAATACCAGATTTTAACATTTCCCGTTTCGCCAGTTGCAATACCTTTTTAAATCGCCTGTAGCTCCATAACCATATATCGTAATGATATAAACTGTTACACTAGGAAAGAAGAAAGTTCAAATTTTACTGTGAAGTTTTCAATTCGAAAATCTCTCTCATAGTTTCTGAGTAATTAACTCGAGAAAACAGCCAATTTTCATACTTTGCAAAAAGGCAAGGTACCCCCCTTGCAGTTTTTTTAGGCGAAAAAGTGAGTTTTTGTTTTTTCATTGTTTTTATAGCTTAATATAAGCAGAATTACATTTGGAGTCGAGGGGTGCTATTGAAGTTTCAAAATTTTAAATATTTTTTTCATTTTTATCTACTTTTTTATAAAAATTTCAACATTTAACCATACCAATGATATACACATCAATAGATGCAGAATTGAATAGAGAGTAAACCATGAAAAAATGACTTTGAAATCTCAAAGGGTTTACGAGTAATTGCAGTTTAAAGTTTTTTCAAAAAAGATCAACATTTTTTTAGACCAATGATATAGGTATCAAAAGATGTAGAATTGAAAGGAGAATAAACTCTGAAATAATAACGTTGAGATCTCAAATGGTTTAAGAGTTATTGCATGTTATATGTCAATAAAAATACCAGATTTTAACATTTCCCGTTTCGCCAGTTGCAATACCTTTTTAAATCGCCTGTAGCTCCATAACTATACATCGTACTGATATAAAATGTTACATTAGGAAAGAAGAAAGTTCACATTTTACTGTGAAGTTTTCAATTCGAAAATCTCTCTCATAGTTTCTGAGTAATTAACTCGAGAAAACAGCCAATTTTCATACTTTGCAAAAAGGCAAGGTACCCCCCTTGCAGTTTTTTTAGGCGAAAAAGTGAGTTTTTGTTTTTTCATTGTTTTTATAGCTTAATATAAGCAGAATTACATTTGGAGTCGAGGGGTGCTATTGAAGTTTCAAAATTTTAAATATTTTTTTCATTTTTATCTACTTTTTTATAAAAATTTCAACATTTAACCATACCAATGATATACACATCAATAGATGCAGAAGTGAATAGAGAGTAAACCATGAAAAAATGACTTTGAAATCTCAAAGGGTTTACGAGTAATTGCAGTTTAAAGTTTTTTCAAAAAAGATTAACATTTTTTTAGACCAATGATATAGGTATCAAAAGATGTAGAATTGAAAGGAGAATAAACCCTGAAATAATCACTTTGACATCTCAAATGGTTTAAGAGTTATTGCGAGTTATATGTCAATAAAAATACCAGATTTTAACATTTCCCGTTTCGCCACTTGCAATACCTTTTTAAATCGCCTGTAGCTCCATAACTATACATCGTACTGATATAAAATGTTACATTAGGAAAGAAGAAAGTTCACATTTTACTGTGAAGTTTTCAATTCGAAAATCTCTCTCATAGTTTCTGAGTAATTAACTCGAGAAAACAGCCAATTTTCATACTTTGCAAAAAGGCAAGGTACCCCCCTTGCAGTTTTTTTAGGCGAAAAAGTGAGTTTTTGTTTTTTCATTGTTTTTATAGCTTAATATAAGCAGAATTACATTTGGAGTCGAGGGGTGCTATTGAAGTTTCAAAATTTTAAATATTTTTTTTCATTTTTATTTACTTTTTTATAAAAATTTCAACATCAATACCAATGATATTCACATCAATAGATGCAGAAGTGAATAGAGAGTAAACCATGAAAAAATGACTTTGAAATCTCAAAGGGTTTACGAGTAATTGCAGTTTAAAGTTTTTTCAAAAAAGATTAACATTTTTTTAGACCAATGATATAGGTATCAAAAGATGTAGAATTGAAAGGAGAATAAACCCTGAAATAATCACTTTGACATCTCAAATGGTTTAAGAGTTATTGCGAGTTATATGTCAATAAAAATACCAGATTTTAACATTTCCCGTTTCGCCACTTGCAATACCTTTTTAAATCGCCTGTAGCTCCATAACTATACATCGTACTGATATAAAATGTTACATTAGGAAAGAAGAAAGTTCACATTTTACTGTGAAGTTTTCAATTCGAAAATCTCTCTCATAGTTTCTGAGTAATTAACTCGAGAAAACAGCCAATTTTCATACTTTGCAAAAAGGCAAGGTACCCCCCTTGCAGTTTTTTTAGGCGAAAAAGTTAGTTTTTGTGTTTTCATTGTTTTTATAGCTTAATATAAGCAGAATTACATTTGGAGTCGAGGGGTGCTATTGAAGTTTCAAAATTTTAAATATTTTTTTCATTTTTATCTACTTTTTTATAAAAATTTCAACATTTAACCATACCAATGATATACACATCAATAGATGCAGAATTGAATAGAGAGTAAACCATGAAAAAATGACTTTGAAATCTCAAAGGGTTTACGAGTAATTGCAGTTTAAAGTTTTTTCAAAAAAGATCAACATTTTTTTAGACCAATGATATAGGTATCAAAAGATGTAGAATTGAAAGGAGAATAAACTCTGAAATAATAACGTTGAGATCTCAAATGGTTTAAGAGTTATTGCATGTTATATGTCAATAAAAATACCAGATTTTAACATTTCCCGTTTCGCCAGTTGCAATACCTTTTTAAATCGCCTGTAGCTCCATAACCATATATCGTAATGATATAAACTGTTACACTAGGAAAGAAGAAAGTTCAAATTTTACTGTGAAGTTTTCAATTCGAAAATCTCTCTCATAGTTTCTGAGTAATTAACTCGAGAAAACAGCCAATTTTCATACTTTGCAAAAAGGCAAGGTACCCCCCTTGCAGTTTTTTTAGGCGAAAAAGTGAGTTTTTGTTTTTTCATTGTTTTTATAGCTTAATATAAGCAGAATTACATTTGGAGTCGAGGGGTGCTATTGAAGTTTCAAAATTTTAAATATTTTTTTCATTTTTATTTACTTTTTTATAAAAATTTCAACATTTAACAATACCAATGATATACACATCAATAGATGCAGAATTGAATAGAGAGTAAACCATGAAAAAATGACTTTGAAATCTCAAAGGGTTTACGAGTAATTGCAGTTTAAAGTTTTTTCAAAAAAGATCAACATTTTTTTAGACCAATGATATAAGTATCAAAAGATGTAGAATTGAAAGGAGAATAAACCGTGAAATAATCACTTTGACATCTCAAATGGTTTAAGAGTTATTGCGAGTTATATGTCAATAAAAATACCAGATTTTAACATTTCCCGTTTCGCCACTTGCAATACCTTTTTAAATCGCCTGTAGCTCCATAACTATACATCGTACTGATATAAAATGTTACATTAGGAAAGAAGAAAGTTCACATTTTACTGTGAAGTTTTCAATTCGAAAATCTCTCTCATAGTTTCTGAGTAATTAACTCGAGAAAACAGCCAATTTTCATACCCCTTGCAGTTTTTTTAGGCGAAAAAGTGAGTTTTTGTTTTTTCATTGTTTTTATAGCTTAATATAAGCAGAATTACATTTGGAGTCGAGGGGTGCTATTGAAGTTTCAAAATTTTAAATATTTTTTTTCATTTTTATTTACTTTTTTATAAAAATTTCAACATTTAACAATACCAATGATATTCACATCAATAGATGCAGAAGTGAATAGAGAGTAAACCATGAAAAAATGACTTTGAAATCTCAAAGGGTTTACGAGTAATTGCAGTTTAAAGTTTTTTCAAAAAAGATTAACATTTTTTTAGACCAATGATATAGGTATCAAAAGATGTAGAATTGAAAGGAGAATAAACCCTGAAATAATCACTTTGACATCTCAAATGGTTTAAGAGTTATTGCGAGTTATATGTCAATAAAAATACCAGATTTTAACATTTCCCGTTTCGCCACTTGCAATACCTTTTTAAATCGCCTGTAGCTCCATAACTATACATCGTACTGATATAAAATGTTACATTAGGAAAGAAGAAAGTTCACATTTTACTGTGAAGTTTTCAATTCGAAAATCTCTCTCATAGTTTCTGAGTAATTAACTCGAGAAAACAGCCAATTTTCATACTTTGCAAAAAGGCAAGGTACCCCCCTTGCAGTTTTTTTAGGCGAAAAAGTGAGTTTTTGTTTTTTCATTGTTTTTATAGCTTAATATAAGCAGAATTACATTTGGAGTCGAGGGGTGCTATTGAAGTTTCAAAATTTTTAATATTTTTTTCATTTTTATCTACTTTTTTATAAAAATTTCAACATTTAACCATACCAATGATATACACATCAATAGATGCAGAAGTGAATAGAGAGTAAACCATGAAAAAATGACTTTGAAATCTCAAAGGGTTTACGAGTAATTGCAGTTTAAAGTTTTTTCAAAAAAGATTAACATTTTTTTAGACCAATGATATAGGTATCAAAAGATGTAGAATTGAAAGGAGAATAAACCCTGAAATAATCACTTTGACATCTCAAATGGTTTAAGAGTTATTGCGAGTTATATGTCAATAAAAATACCAGATTTTAACATTTCCCGTTTCGCCACTTGCAATACCTTTTTAAATCGCCTGTAGCTCCATAACTATACATCGTACTGATATAAAATGTTACATTAGGAAAGAAGAAAGTTCACATTTTACTGTGAAGTTTTCAATTCGAAAATCTCTCTCATAGTTTCTGAGTAATTAACTCGAGAAAACAGCCAATTTTCATACTTTGCAAAAAGGCAAGGTACCCCCCTTGCAGTTTTTTTAGGCGAAAAAGTGAGTTTTAGTGTTTTAATTTATTTTTATAGCTTAATATAAGCAGAATTACATTTGGAGTCGAGGGGTGCTATTGAAGTTTCAAAATTTTTAATATTTTTTTCATTTTTATCTACTTTTTTATAAAAATTTCAACATTTAACCATACCAATGATATACACATCAATAGATGCAGAATTGAATAGAGAGTAAACCATGAAAAAATGACTTTGAAATCTCAAAGGGTTTACGAGTAATTGCAGTTTAAAGTTTTTTCAAAAAAGATCAACATTTTTTTAGACCAATGATATAGGTATCAAAAGATGTAGAATTGAAAGGAGAATAAACCCTGAAATAATCACTTTGACATCTCAAATGGTTTAAGAGTTATTGCGAGTTATATGTCAATAAAAATACCAGATTTTAACATTTCCCGTTTCGCCACTTGCAATACCTTTTTAAATCGCCTGTAGCTCCATAACTATACATCGTACTGATATAAAATGTTACATTAGGAAAGAAGAAAGTTCACATTTTACTGTGAAGTTTTCAATTCGAAAATCTCTCTCATAGTTTCTGAGTAATTAACTCGAGAAAACAGCCAATTTTCATACTTTGCAAAAAGGCAAGGTACCCACTTGCAGTTTTTTTAGGCGAAAAAGTTAGTTTTTGTGTTTTCATTGTTTTTATAGCTTAATATAAGCAGAATTACATTTGGAGTCGAGGGGTGCTATTGAAGTTTCAAAATTTTAAATATTTTTTTCATTTTTATCTACTTTTTTATAAAAATTTCAACATTTAACCATACCAATGATATACACATCAATAGATGCAGAATTGAATAGAGAGTAAACCATGAAAAAATGACTTTGAAATCTCAAAGGGTTTACGAGTAATTGCAGTTTAAAGTTTTTTCAAAAAAGATCAACATTTTTTTAGACCAATGATATAGGTATCAAAAGATGTAGAATTGAAAGGAGAATAAACTCTGAAATAATAACGTTGAGATCTCAAATGGTTTAAGAGTTATTGCATGTTATATGTCAATAAAAATACCAGATTTTAACATTTCCCGTTTCGCCAGTTGCAATACCTTTTTAAATCGCCTGTAGCTCCATAACTATACATCGTACTGATATAAAATGTTACATTAGGAAAGAAGAAAGTTCACATTTTACTGTGAAGTTTTCAATTCGAAAATCTCTCTCATAGTTTCTGAGTAATTAACTCGAGAAAACAGCCAATTTTCATACTTTGCAAAAAGGCAAGGTACCCCCCTTGCAGTTTTTTTAGGCGAAAAAGTGAGTTTTTGTTTTTTCATTGTTTTTATAGCTTAATATAAGCAGAATTACATTTGGAGTCGAGGGGTGCTATTGAAGTTTCAAAATTTTAAATATTTTTTTCATTTTTATCTACTTTTTTATAAAAATTTCAACATTTAACCATACCAATGATATACACATCAATAGATGCAGAATTGAATAGAGAGTAAACCATGAAAAAATGACTTTGAAATCTCAAAGGGTTTACGAGTAATTGCAGTTTAAAGTTTTTTCAAAAAAGATCAACATTTTTTTAGACCAATGATATAGGTATCAAAAGATGTAGAATTGAAAGGAGAATAAACCCTGAAATAATAACGTTGAGATCTCAAATGGTTTAAGAGTTATTGCAAGTTATATGTCAAAAAAATACCAGATTTTAACATTTCCCGTTTCGCCAGTTGCAATACCTTTTTAAATCGCCTGTAGCTCCATAACCATATATCGTAATGATATAAACTGTTACACTAGGAAAGAAGAAAGTTCAAATTTTACTGTGAAGTTTTCAATTCGAAAATCTCTCTCATAGTTTCTGAGTAATTAACTCGAGAAAACAGCCAATTTTCATACTTTGCAAAAAGGCAAGGTACCCACTTGCAGTTTTTTTAGGCGAAAAAGTTAGTTTTTGTGTTTTCATTGTTTTTATAGCTTAATATAAGCAGAATTACATTTGGAGTCGAGGGGTGCTATTGAAGTTTCAAAATTTTAAATATTTTTTTCATTTTTATCTACTTTTTTATAAAAATTTCAACATTTAACCATACCAATGATATACACATCAATAGATGCAGAATTGAATAGAGAGTAAACCATGAAAAAATGACTTTGAAATCTCAAAGGGTTTACGAGTAATTGCAGTTTAAAGTTTTTTCAAAAAAGATCAACATTTTTTTAGACCAATGATATAGGTATCAAAAGATGTAGAATTGAAAGGAGAATAAACCCTGAAATAATCACTTTGACATCTCAAATGGTTTAAGAGTTATTGCGAGTTATATGTCAATAAAAATACCAGATTTTAACATTTCCCGTTTCGCCACTTGCAATACCTTTTTAAATCGCCTGTAGCTCCATAACTATACATCGTACTGATATAAAATGTTACATTAGGAAAGAAGAAAGTTCACATTTTACTGTGAAGTTTTCAATTCGAAAATCTCTCTCATAGTTTCTGAGTAATTAACTCGAGAAAACAGCCAATTTTCATACTTTGCAAAAAGGCAAGGTACCCCCCTTGCAGTTTTTTTAGGCGAAAAAGTGAGTTTTAGTGTTTTCATTGTTTTTATAGCTTAATATAAGCAGAATTACATTTGGAGTCGAGGGGTGCTATTGAAGTTTCAAAATTTTAAATATTTTTTTCATTTTTATCTACTTTTTTATAAAAATTTCAACATTTAACCATACCAATGATATACACATCAATAGATGCAGAATTGAATAGAGAGTAAACCATGAAAAAATGACTTTGAAATCTCAAAGGGTTTACGAGTAATTGCAGTTTAAAGTTTTTTCAAAAAAGATCAACATTTTTTTAGACCAATGATATAGGTATCAAAAGATGTAGAATTGAAAGGAGAATAAACCCTGAAATAATCACTTTGACATCTCAAATGGTTTAAGAGTTATTGCGAGTTATATGTCAATAAAAATACCAGATTTTAACATTTCCCGTTTCGCCACTTGCAATACCTTTTTAAATCGCCTGTAGCTCCATAACTATACATCGTACTGATATAAAATGTTACATTAGGAAAGAAGAAAGTTCACATTTTACTGTGAAGTTTTCAATTCGAAAATCTCTCTCATAGTTTCTGAGTAATTAACTCGAGAAAACAGCCAATTTTCATACTTTGCAAAAAGGCAAGGTACCCCCCTTGCAGTTTTTTTAGGCGAAAAAGTTAGTTTTTGTTTACATTGTTTTTATAGCTTAATATAAGCAGTATTACATTTGGAGTCGAGGGGTGCTATTGAAATTTCAAAATTTTAAATATTTTTTTCATTTTTATCTACTTTTTTATAAAAATTTTAACATTTAACAATACCAATGATATGCACATCAATAGATGCAGATTTGAATAGAGAGTAAACCATGAAAAAATGATTTTAAAATCTCAAAGGGTTTACGAGTAATTGCAGTTTAAAGTTTTTTCAAAAAAGATCAACATTTTTTTAGACCAATGATATAGGTATCAAAAGATGTAGAATTGAAAGGAGAATAAACTCTGAAATAATAACGTTGAGATCTCAAATGGTTTAAGAGTTATTGCGAGTTATATGTCAATAAAAATACCAGATTTTAACATTTCCCGTTTCGCCACTTGCAATACCTTTTTAAATCGCCTGTAGCTCCATAACTATACATCGTACTGATATAAAATGTTACATTAGGAAAGAAGAAAGTTCACATTTTACTGTGAAGTTTTCAATTCGAAAATCTCTCTCATAGTTTCTGAGTAATTAACTCGAGAAAACAGCCAATTTTCATACTTTGCAAAAAGGCAAGGTACCCCCCTTGCAGTTTTTTTAGGCGAAAAAGTGAGTTTTTGTTTTTTCATTGTTTTTATAGCTTAATATAAGCAGAATTACATTTGGAGTCGAGGGGTGCTATTGAAGTTTCAAAATTTTTAATATTTTTTTCATTTTTATCTACTTTTTTATAAAAATTTCAACATTTAACCATACCAATGATATACACATCAATAGATGCAGAAGTGAATAGAGAGTAAACCATGAAAAAATGACTTTGAAATCTCAAAGGGTTTACGAGTAATTGCAGTTTAAAGTTTTTTCAAAAAAGATTAACATTTTTTTAGACCAATGATATAGGTATCAAAAGATGTAGAATTGAAAGGAGAATAAACCCTGAAATAATCACTTTGACATCTCAAATGGTTTAAGAGTTATTGCGAGTTATATGTCAATAAAAATACCAGATTTTAACATTTCCCGTTTCGCCACTTGCAATACCTTTTTAAATCGCCTGTAGCTCCATAACTATACATCGTACTGATATAAAATGTTACATTAGGAAAGAAGAAAGTTCACATTTTACTGTGAAGTTTTCAATTCGAAAATCTCTCTCATAGTTTCTGAGTAATTAACTCGAGAAAACAGCCAATTTTCATACTTTGCAAAAAGGCAAGGTACACCCCTTGCAGTTTTTTTAGGCGAAAAAGTGAGTTTTTGTTTTTTCATTGTTTTTATAGCTTAATATAAGCAGAATTACATTTGGAGTCGAGGGGTGCTATTGAAGTTTCAAAATTTTAAATATTTTTTTTCATTTTTATTTACTTTTTTATAAAAATTTCAACATTTAACAATACCAATGATATTCACATCAATAGATGCAGAAGTGAATAGAGAGTAAACCATGAAAAAATGACTTTGAAATCTCAAAGGGTTTACGAGTAATTGCAGTTTAAAGTTTTTTCAAAAAAGATTAACATTTTTTTAGACCAATGATATAGGTATCAAAAGATGTAGAATTGAAAGGAGAATAAACCCTGAAATAATCACTTTGACATCTCAAATGGTTTAAGAGTTATTGCGAGTTATATGTCAATAAAAATACCAGATTTTAACATTTCCCGTTTCGCCACTTGCAATACCTTTTTAAATCGCCTGTAGCTCCATAACTATACATCGTACTGATATAAAATGTTACATTAGGAAAGAAGAAAGTTCACATTTTACTGTGAAGTTTTCAATTCGAAAATCTCTCTCATAGTTTCTGAGTAATTAACTCGAGAAAACAGCCAATTTTCATACCCCTTGCAGTTTTTTTAGGCGAAAAAGTGAGTTTTTGTTTTTTCATTGTTTTTATAGCTTAATATAAGCAGAATTACATTTGGAGTCGAGGGGTGCTATTGAAGTTTCAAAATTTTAAATATTTTTTTTCATTTTTATTTACTTTTTTATAAAAATTTCAACATTTAACAATACCAATGATATTCACATCAATAGATGCAGAAGTGAATAGAGAGTAAACCATGAAAAAATGACTTTGAAATCTCAAAGGGTTTACGAGTAATTGCAGTTTAAAGTTTTTTCAAAAAAGATTAACATTTTTTTAGACCAATGATATAGGTATCAAAAGATGTAGAATTGAAAGGAGAATAAACCCTGAAATAATCACTTTGACATCTCAAATGGTTTAAGAGTTATTGCGAGTTATATGTCAATAAAAATACCAGATTTTAACATTTCCCGTTTCGCCACTTGCAATACCTTTTTAAATCGCCTGTAGCTCCATAACTATACATCGTACTGATATAAAATGTTACATTAGGAAAGAAGAAAGTTCACATTTTACTGTGAAGTTTTCAATTCGAAAATCTCTCTCATAGTTTCTGAGTAATTAACTCGAGAAAACAGCCAATTTTCATACTTTGCAAAAAGGCAAGGTACCCCCCTTGCAGTTTTTTTAGGCGAAAAAGTGAGTTTTTGTTTTTTCATTGTTTTTATAGCTTAATATAAGCAGAATTACATTTGGAGTCGAGGGGTGCTATTGAAGTTTCAAAATTTTTAATATTTTTTTCATTTTTATCTACTTTTTTATAAAAATTTCAACATTTAACCATACCAATGATATACACATCAATAGATGCAGAAGTGAATAGAGAGTAAACCATGAAAAAATGACTTTGAAATCTCAAAGGGTTTACGAGTAATTGCAGTTTAAAGTTTTTTCAAAAAAGATTAACATTTTTTTAGACCAATGATATAGGTATCAAAAGATGTAGAATTGAAAGGAGAATAAACCCTGAAATAATCACTTTGACATCTCAAATGGTTTAAGAGTTATTGCGAGTTATATGTCAATAAAAATACCAGATTTTAACATTTCCCGTTTCGCCACTTGCAATACCTTTTTAAATCGCCTGTAGCTCCATAACTATACATCGTACTGATATAAAATGTTACATTAGGAAAGAAGAAAGTTCACATTTTACTGTGAAGTTTTCAATTCGAAAATCTCTCTCATAGTTTCTGAGTAATTAACTCGAGAAAACAGCCAATTTTCATACTTTGCAAAAAGGCAAGGTACCCCCCTTGCAGTTTTTTTAGGCGAAAAAGTGAGTTTTAGTGTTTTAATTTATTTTTATAGCTTAATATAAGCAGAATTACATTTGGAGTCGAGGGGTGCTATTGAAGTTTCAAAATTTTAAATATTTTTTTCATTTTTATCTACTTTTTTATAAAAATTTCAACATTTAACCATACCAATGATATACACATCAATAGATGCAGAATTGAATAGAGAGTAAACCATGAAAAAATGACTTTGAAATCTCAAAGGGTTTACGAGTAATTGCAGTTTAAAGTTTTTTCAAAAAAGATCAACATTTTTTTAGACCAATGATATAGGTATCAAAAGATGTAGAATTGAAAGGAGAATAAACTCTGAAATAATAACGTTGAGATCTCAAATGGTTTAAGAGTTATTGCATGTTATATGTCAATAAAAATACCAGATTTTAACATTTCCCGTTTCGCCAGTTGCAATACCTTTTTAAATCGCCTGTAGCTCCATAACTATACATCGTACTGATATAAAATGTTACATTAGGAAAGAAGAAAGTTCACATTTTACTGTGAAGTTTTCAATTCGAAAATCTCTCTCATAGTTTCTGAGTAATTAACTCGAGAAAACAGCCAATTTTCATACTTTGCAAAAAGGCAAGGTACCCCCCTTGCAGTTTTTTTAGGCGAAAAAGTGAGTTTTTGTTTTTTCATTGTTTTTATAGCTTAATATAAGCAGAATTACATTTGGAGTCGAGGGGTGCTATTGAAGTTTCAAAATTTTAAATATTTTTTTCATTTTTATCTACTTTTTTATAAAAATTTCAACATTTAACCATACCAATGATATACACATCAATAGATGCAGAATTGAATAGAGAGTAAACCATGAAAAAATGACTTTGAAATCTCAAAGGGTTTACGAGTAATTGCAGTTTAAAGTTTTTTCAAAAAAGATCAACATTTTTTTAGACCAATGATATAGGTATCAAAAGATGTAGAATTGAAAGGAGAATAAACCCTGAAATAATAACGTTGAGATCTCAAATGGTTTAAGAGTTATTGCAAGTTATATGTCAAAAAAATACCAGATTTTAACATTTCCCGTTTCGCCAGTTGCAATACCTTTTTAAATCGCCTGTAGCTCCATAACCATATATCGTAATGATATAAACTGTTACACTAGGAAAGAAGAAAGTTCAAATTTTACTGTGAAGTTTTCAATTCGAAAATCTCTCTCATAGTTTCTGAGTAATTAACTCGAGAAAACAGCCAATTTTCATACTTTGCAAAAAGGCAAGGTACCCCCCTTGCAGTTTTTTTAGGCGAAAAAGTGAGTTTTAGTGTTTTCATTGTTTTTATAGCTTAATATAAGCAGAATTACATTTGGAGTCGAGGGGTGCTATTGAAGTTTCAAAATTTTTAATATTTTTTTCATTTTTATCTACTTTTTTATAAAAATTTCAACATTTAACCATACCAATGATATACACATCAATAGATGCAGAATTGAATAGAGAGTAAACCATGAAAAAATGACTTTGAAATCTCAAAGGGTTTACGAGTAATTGCAGTTTAAAGTTTTTTCAAAAAAGATCAACATTTTTTTAGACCAATGATATAGGTATCAAAAGATGTAGAATTGAAAGGAGAATAAACCCTGAAATAATCACTTTGACATCTCAAATGGTTTAAGAGTTATTGCGAGTTATATGTCAATAAAAATACCAGATTTTAACATTTCCCGTTTCGCCACTTGCAATACCTTTTTAAATCGCCTGTAGCTCCATAACTATACATCGTACTGATATAAAATGTTACATTAGGAAAGAAGAAAGTTCACATTTTACTGTGAAGTTTTCAATTCGAAAATCTCTCTCATAGTTTCTGAGTAATTAACTCGAGAAAACAGCCAATTTTCATACTTTGCAAAAAGGCAAGGTACCCCCCTTGCAGTTTTTTTAGGCGAAAAAGTGAGTTTTAGTGTTTTCATTGTTTTTATAGCTTAATATAAGCAGAATTACATTTGGAGTCGAGGGGTGCTATTGAAGTTTCAAAATTTTTAATATTTTTTTCATTTTTATCTACTTTTTTATAAAAATTTCAACATTTAACCATACCAATGATATACACATCAATAGATGCAGAATTGAATAGAGAGTAAACCATGAAAAAATGACTTTGAAATCTCAAAGGGTTTACGAGTAATTGCAGTTTAAAGTTTTTTCAAAAAAGATCAACATTTTTTTAGACCAATGATATAGGTATCAAAAGATGTAGAATTGAAAGGAGAATAAACCCTGAAATAATCACTTTGACATCTCAAATGGTTTAAGAGTTATTGCGAGTTATATGTCAATAAAAATACCAGATTTTAACATTTCCCGTTTCGCCACTTGCAATACCTTTTTAAATCGCCTGTAGCTCCATAACTATACATCGTACTGATATAAAATGTTACATTAGGAAAGAAGAAAGTTCACATTTTACTGTGAAGTTTTCAATTCGAAAATCTCTCTCATAGTTTCTGAGTAATTAACTCGAGAAAACAGCCAATTTTCATACTTTGCAAAAAGGCAAGGTACCCCCCTTGCAGTTTTTTTAGGCGAAAAAGTTAGTTTTTGTTTACATTGTTTTTATAGCTTAATATAAGCAGTATTACATTTGGAGTCGAGGGGTGCTATTGAAATTTCAAAATTTTAAATATTTTTTTCATTTTTATCTACTTTTTTATAAAAATTTTAACATTTAACAATACCAATGATATGCACATCAATAGATGCAGATTTGAATAGAGAGTAAACCATGAAAAAATGATTTTAAAATCTCAAAGGGTTTACGAGTAATTGCAGTTTAAAGTTTTTTCAAAAAAGATCAACATTTTTTTAGACCAATGATATAGGTATCAAAAGATGTAGAATTGAAAGGAGAATAAACTCTGAAATAATAACGTTGAGATCTCAAATGGTTTAAGAGTTATTGCGAGTTATATGTCAATAAAAATACCAGATTTTAACATTTCCCGTTTCGCCACTTGCAATACCTTTTTAAATCGCCTGTAGCTCCATAACTATACATCGTACTGATATAAAATGTTACATTAGGAAAGAAGAAAGTTCACATTTTACTGTGAAGTTTTCAATTCGAAAATCTCTCTCATAGTTTCTGAGTAATTAACTCGAGAAAACAGCCAATTTTCATACTTTGCAAAAAGGCAAGGTACCCCCCTTGCAGTTTTTTTAGGCGAAAAAGTGAGTTTTTGTTTTTTCATTGTTTTTATAGCTTAATATAAGCAGAATTACATTTGGAGTCGAGGGGTGCTATTGAAGTTTCAAAATTTTTAATATTTTTTTCATTTTTATCTACTTTTTTATAAAAATTTCAACATTTAACCATACCAATGATATACACATCAATAGATGCAGAAGTGAATAGAGAGTAAACCATGAAAAAATGACTTTGAAATCTCAAAGGGTTTACGAGTAATTGCAGTTTAAAGTTTTTTCAAAAAAGATTAACATTTTTTTAGACCAATGATATAGGTATCAAAAGATGTAGAATTGAAAGGAGAATAAACCCTGAAATAATCACTTTGACATCTCAAATGGTTTAAGAGTTATTGCGAGTTATATGTCAATAAAAATACCAGATTTTAACATTTCCCGTTTCGCCACTTGCAATACCTTTTTAAATCGCCTGTAGCTCCATAACTATACATCGTACTGATATAAAATGTTACATTAGGAAAGAAGAAAGTTCACATTTTACTGTGAAGTTTTCAATTCGAAAATCTCTCTCATAGTTTCTGAGTAATTAACTCGAGAAAACAGCCAATTTTCATACTTTGCAAAAAGGCAAGGTACACCCCTTGCAGTTTTTTTAGGCGAAAAAGTGAGTTTTTGTTTTTTCATTGTTTTTATAGCTTAATATAAGCAGAATTACATTTGGAGTCGAGGGGTGCTATTGAAGTTTCAAAATTTTAAATATTTTTTTTCATTTTTATTTACTTTTTTATAAAAATTTCAACATTTAACAATACCAATGATATTCACATCAATAGATGCAGAAGTGAATAGAGAGTAAACCATGAAAAAATGACTTTGAAATCTCAAAGGGTTTACGAGTAATTGCAGTTTAAAGTTTTTTCAAAAAAGATTAACATTTTTTTAGACCAATGATATAGGTATCAAAAGATGTAGAATTGAAAGGAGAATAAACCCTGAAATAATCACTTTGACATCTCAAATGGTTTAAGAGTTATTGCGAGTTATATGTCAATAAAAATACCAGATTTTAACATTTCCCGTTTCGCCACTTGCAATACCTTTTTAAATCGCCTGTAGCTCCATAACTATACATCGTACTGATATAAAATGTTACATTAGGAAAGAAGAAAGTTCACATTTTACTGTGAAGTTTTCAATTCGAAAATCTCTCTCATAGTTTCTGAGTAATTAACTCGAGAAAACAGCCAATTTTCATACTTTGCAAAAAGGCAAGGTACCCCCCTTGCAGTTTTTTTAGGCGAAAAAGTTAGTTTTTGTGTTTTCATTGTTTTTATAGCTTAATATAAGCAGAATTACATTTGGAGTCGAGGGGTGCTATTGAAGTTTCAAAATTTTAAATATTTTTTTCATTTTTATCTACTTTTTTATAAAAATTTCAACATTTAACCATACCAATGATATACACATCAATAGATGCAGAATTGAATAGAGAGTAAACCATGAAAAAATGACTTTGAAATCTCAAAGGGTTTACGAGTAATTGCAGTTTAAAGTTTTTTCAAAAAAGATCAACATTTTTTTAGACCAATGATATAAGTATCAAAAGATGTAGAATTGAAAGGAGAATAAACCGTGAAATAATCACTTTGACATCTCAAATGGTTTAAGAGTTATTGCGAGTTATATGTCAATAAAAATACCAGATTTTAACATTTCCCGTTTCGCCACTTGCAATACCTTTTTAAATCGCCTGTAGCTCCATAACTATACATCGTACTGATATAAAATGTTACATTAGGAAAGAAGAAAGTTCACATTTTACTGTGAAGTTTTCAATTCGAAAATCTCTCTCATAGTTTCTGAGTAATTAACTCGAGAAAACAGCCAATTTTCATACCCCTTGCAGTTTTTTTAGGCGAAAAAGTGAGTTTTTGTTTTTTCATTGTTTTTATAGCTTAATATAAGCAGAATTACATTTGGAGTCGAGGGGTGCTATTGAAGTTTCAAAATTTTAAATATTTTTTTTCATTTTTATTTACTTTTTTATAAAAATTTCAACATTTAACAATACCAATGATATTCACATCAATAGATGCAGAAGTGAATAGAGAGTAAACCATGAAAAAATGACTTTGAAATCTCAAAGGGTTTACGAGTAATTGCAGTTTAAAGTTTTTTCAAAAAAGATTAACATTTTTTTAGACCAATGATATAGGTATCAAAAGATGTAGAATTGAAAGGAGAATAAACCCTGAAATAATCACTTTGACATCTCAAATGGTTTAAGAGTTATTGCGAGTTATATGTCAATAAAAATACCAGATTTTAACATTTCCCGTTTCGCCACTTGCAATACCTTTTTAAATCGCCTGTAGCTCCATAACTATACATCGTACTGATATAAAATGTTACATTAGGAAAGAAGAAAGTTCACATTTTACTGTGAAGTTTTCAATTCGAAAATCTCTCTCATAGTTTCTGAGTAATTAACTCGAGAAAACAGCCAATTTTCATACTTTGCAAAAAGGCAAGGTACCCCCCTTGCAGTTTTTTTAGGCGAAAAAGTGAGTTTTTGTTTTTTCATTGTTTTTATAGCTTAATATAAGCAGAATTACATTTGGAGTCGAGGGGTGCTATTGAAGTTTCAAAATTTTTAATATTTTTTTCATTTTTATCTACTTTTTTATAAAAATTTCAACATTTAACCATACCAATGATATACACATCAATAGATGCAGAAGTGAATAGAGAGTAAACCATGAAAAAATGACTTTGAAATCTCAAAGGGTTTACGAGTAATTGCAGTTTAAAGTTTTTTCAAAAAAGATTAACATTTTTTTAGACCAATGATATAGGTATCAAAAGATGTAGAATTGAAAGGAGAATAAACCCTGAAATAATCACTTTGACATCTCAAATGGTTTAAGAGTTATTGCGAGTTATATGTCAATAAAAATACCAGATTTTAACATTTCCCGTTTCGCCACTTGCAATACCTTTTTAAATCGCCTGTAGCTCCATAACTATACATCGTACTGATATAAAATGTTACATTAGGAAAGAAGAAAGTTCACATTTTACTGTGAAGTTTTCAATTCGAAAATCTCTCTCATAGTTTCTGAGTAATTAACTCGAGAAAACAGCCAATTTTCATACTTTGCAAAAAGGCAAGGTACCCCCCTTGCAGTTTTTTTAGGCGAAAAAGTGAGTTTTAGTGTTTTCATTTATTTTTATAGCTTAATATAAGCAGAATTACATTTGGAGTCGAGGGGTGCTATTGAAGTTTCAAAATTTTTAATATTTTTTTCATTTTTATCTACTTTTTTATAAAAATTTCAACATTTAACCATACCAATGATATACACATCAATAGATGCAGAAGTGAATAGAGAGTAAACCATGAAAAAATGACTTTGAAATCTCAAAGGGTTTACGAGTAATTGCAGTTTAAAGTTTTTTCAAAAAAGATTAACATTTTTTTAGACCAATGATATAGGTATCAAAAGATGTAGAATTGAAAGGAGAATAAACCCTGAAATAATCACTTTGACATCTCAAATGGTTTAAGAGTTATTGCGAGTTATATGTCAATAAAAATACCAGATTTTAACATTTCCCGTTTCGCCACTTGCAATACCTTTTTAAATCGCCTGTAGCTCCATAACTATACATCGTACTGATATAAAATGTTACATTAGGAAAGAAGAAAGTTCACATTTTACTGTGAAGTTTTCAATTCGAAAATCTCTCTCATAGTTTCTGAGTAATTAACTCGAGAAAACAGCCAATTTTCATACTTTGCAAAAAGGCAAGGTACCCCCCTTGCAGTTTTTTTAGGCGAAAAAGTGAGTTTTAGTGTTTTAATTTATTTTTATAGCTTAATATAAGCAGAATTACATTTGGAGTCGAGGGGTGCTATTGAAGTTTCAAAATTTTTAATATTTTTATCATTTTTATCTACTTTTTTATAAAAATTTCAACATTTAACCATACCAATGATATACACATCAATAGATGCAGAATTGAATAGAGAGTAAACCATGAAAAAATGACTTTGAAATCTCAAAGGGTTTACGAGTAATTGCAGTTTAAAGTTTTTTCAAAAAAGATCAACATTTTTTTAGACCAATGATATAGGTATCAAAAGATGTAGAATTGAAAGGAGAATAAACCCTGAAATAATCACTTTGACATCTCAAATGGTTTAAGAGTTATTGCGAGTTATATGTCAATAAAAATACCAGATTTTAACATTTCCCGTTTCGCCACTTGCAATACCTTTTTAAATCGCCTGTAGCTCCATAACTATACATCGTACTGATATAAAATGTTACATTAGGAAAGAAGAAAGTTCACATTTTACTGTGAAGTTTTCAATTCGAAAATCTCTCTCATAGTTTCTGAGTAATTAACTCGAGAAAACAGCCAATTTTCATACTTTGCAAAAAGGCAAGGTACCCACTTGCAGTTTTTTTAGGCGAAAAAGTTAGTTTTTGTGTTTTCATTGTTTTTATAGCTTAATATAAGCAGAATTACATTTGGAGTCGAGGGGTGCTATTGAAGTTTCAAAATTTTAAATATTTTTTTCATTTTTATCTACTTTTTTATAAAAATTTCAACATTTAACCATACCAATGATATACACATCAATAGATGCAGAATTGAATAGAGAGTAAACCATGAAAAAATGACTTTGAAATCTCAAAGGGTTTACGAGTATGCAGTTTAAAGTTTTTTCAAAAAAGATTAACATTTTTTTAGACCAATGATATAGGTATCAAAAGATGTAGAATTGAAAGGAGAATAAACCCTGAAATAATCACTTTGACATCTCAAATGGTTTAAGAGTTATTGCGAGTTATATGTCAATAAAAATACCAGATTTTAACATTTCCCGTTTCGCCACTTGCAATACCTTTTTAAATCGCCTGTAGCTCCATAACTATACATCGTACTGATATAAAATGTTACATTAGGAAAGAAGAAAGTTCACATTTTACTGTGAAGTTTTCAATTCGAAAATCTCTCTCATAGTTTCTGAGTAATTAACTCGAGAAAACAGCCAATTTTCATACTTTGCAAAAAGGCAAGGTACCCCCCTTGCAGTTTTTTTAGGCGAAAAAGTTAGTTTTTGTGTTTTCATTGTTTTTATAGCTTAATATAAGCAGAATTACATTTGGAGTCGAGGGGTGCTATTGAAGTTTCAAAATTTTAAATATTTTTTTCATTTTTATCTACTTTTTTATAAAAATTTCAACATTTAACCATACCAATGATATACACATCAATAGATGCAGAATTGAATAGAGAGTAAACCATGAAAAAATGACTTTGAAATCTCAAAGGGTTTACGAGTAATTGCAGTTTAAAGTTTTTTCAAAAAAGATCAACATTTTTTTAGACCAATGATATAGGTATCAAAAGATGTAGAATTGAAAGGAGAATAAACTCTGAAATAATAACGTTGAGATCTCAAATGGTTTAAGAGTTATTGCATGTTATATGTCAATAAAAATACCAGATTTTAACATTTCCCGTTTCGCCAGTTGCAATACCTTTTTAAATCGCCTGTAGCTCCATAACCATATATCGTAATGATATAAACTGTTACACTAGGAAAGAAGAAAGTTCAAATTTTACTGTGAAGTTTTCAATTCGAAAATCTCTCTCATAGTTTCTGAGTAATTAACTCGAGAAAACAGCCAATTTTCATACTTTGCAAAAAGGCAAGGTACCCCCCTTGCAGTTTTTTTAGGCGAAAAAGTGAGTTTTTGTTTTTTCATTGTTTTTATAGCTTAATATAAGCAGAATTACATTTGGAGTCGAGGGGTGCTATTGAAGTTTCAAAATTTTAAATATTTTTTTCATTTTTATTTACTTTTTTATAAAAATTTCAACATTTAACAATACCAATGATATACACATCAATAGATGCAGAATTGAATAGAGAGTAAACCATGAAAAAATGACTTTGAAATCTCAAAGGGTTTACGAGTAATTGCAGTTTAAAGTTTTTTCAAAAAAGATCAACATTTTTTTAGACCAATGATATAAGTATCAAAAGATGTAGAATTGAAAGGAGAATAAACCGTGAAATAATCACTTTGACATCTCAAATGGTTTAAGAGTTATTGCGAGTTATATGTCAATAAAAATACCAGATTTTAACATTTCCCGTTTCGCCACTTGCAATACCTTTTTAAATCGCCTGTAGCTCCATAACTATACATCGTACTGATATAAAATGTTACATTAGGAAAGAAGAAAGTTCACATTTTACTGTGAAGTTTTCAATTCGAAAATCTCTCTCATAGTTTCTGAGTAATTAACTCGAGAAAACAGCCAATTTTCATACCCCTTGCAGTTTTTTTAGGCGAAAAAGTGAGTTTTTGTTTTTTCATTGTTTTTATAGCTTAATATAAGCAGAATTACATTTGGAGTCGAGGGGTGCTATTGAAGTTTCAAAATTTTAAATATTTTTTTTCATTTTTATTTACTTTTTTATAAAAATTTCAACATTTAACAATACCAATGATATTCACATCAATAGATGCAGAAGTGAATAGAGAGTAAACCATGAAAAAATGACTTTGAAATCTCAAAGGGTTTACGAGTAATTGCAGTTTAAAGTTTTTTCAAAAAAGATTAACATTTTTTTAGACCAATGATATAGGTATCAAAAGATGTAGAATTGAAAGGAGAATAAACCCTGAAATAATCACTTTGACATCTCAAATGGTTTAAGAGTTATTGCGAGTTATATGTCAATAAAAATACCAGATTTTAACATTTCCCGTTTCGCCACTTGCAATACCTTTTTAAATCGCCTGTAGCTCCATAACTATACATCGTACTGATATAAAATGTTACATTAGGAAAGAAGAAAGTTCACATTTTACTGTGAAGTTTTCAATTCGAAAATCTCTCTCATAGTTTCTGAGTAATTAACTCGAGAAAACAGCCAATTTTCATACTTTGCAAAAAGGCAAGGTACCCCCCTTGCAGTTTTTTTAGGCGAAAAAGTGAGTTTTTGTTTTTTCATTGTTTTTATAGCTTAATATAAGCAGAATTACATTTGGAGTCGAGGGGTGCTATTGAAGTTTCAAAATTTTTAATATTTTTTTCATTTTTATCTACTTTTTTATAAAAATTTCAACATTTAACCATACCAATGATATACACATCAATAGATGCAGAAGTGAATAGAGAGTAAACCATGAAAAAATGACTTTGAAATCTCAAAGGGTTTACGAGTAATTGCAGTTTAAAGTTTTTTCAAAAAAGATTAACATTTTTTTAGACCAATGATATAGGTATCAAAAGATGTAGAATTGAAAGGAGAATAAACCCTGAAATAATCACTTTGACATCTCAAATGGTTTAAGAGTTATTGCGAGTTATATGTCAATAAAAATACCAGATTTTAACATTTCCCGTTTCGCCACTTGCAATACCTTTTTAAATCGCCTGTAGCTCCATAACTATACATCGTACTGATATAAAATGTTACATTAGGAAAGAAGAAAGTTCACATTTTACTGTGAAGTTTTCAATTCGAAAATCTCTCTCATAGTTTCTGAGTAATTAACTCGAGAAAACAGCCAATTTTCATACTTTGCAAAAAGGCAAGGTACCCCCCTTGCAGTTTTTTTAGGCGAAAAAGTGAGTTTTAGTGTTTTCATTTATTTTTATAGCTTAATATAAGCAGAATTACATTTGGAGTCGAGGGGTGCTATTGAAGTTTCAAAATTTTTAATATTTTTTTCATTTTTATCTACTTTTTTATAAAAATTTCAACATTTAACCATACCAATGATATACACATCAATAGATGCAGAAGTGAATAGAGAGTAAACCATGAAAAAATGACTTTGAAATCTCAAAGGGTTTACGAGTAATTGCAGTTTAAAGTTTTTTCAAAAAAGATTAACATTTTTTTAGACCAATGATATAGGTATCAAAAGATGTAGAATTGAAAGGAGAATAAACCCTGAAATAATCACTTTGACATCTCAAATGGTTTAAGAGTTATTGCGAGTTATATGTCAATAAAAATACCAGATTTTAACATTTCCCGTTTCGCCACTTGCAATACCTTTTTAAATCGCCTGTAGCTCCATAACTATACATCGTACTGATATAAAATGTTACATTAGGAAAGAAGAAAGTTCACATTTTACTGTGAAGTTTTCAATTCGAAAATCTCTCTCATAGTTTCTGAGTAATTAACTCGAGAAAACAGCCAATTTTCATACTTTGCAAAAAGGCAAGGTACCCCCCTTGCAGTTTTTTTAGGCGAAAAAGTGAGTTTTAGTGTTTTAATTTATTTTTATAGCTTAATATAAGCAGAATTACATTTGGAGTCGAGGGGTGCTATTGAAGTTTCAAAATTTTTAATATTTTTTTCATTTTTATCTACTTTTTTATAAAAATTTCAACATTTAACCATACCAATGATATACACATCAATAGATGCAGAATTGAATAGAGAGTAAACCATGAAAAAATGACTTTGAAATCTCAAAGGGTTTACGAGTAATTGCAGTTTAAAGTTTTTTCAAAAAAGATCAACATTTTTTTAGACCAATGATATAGGTATCAAAAGATGTAGAATTGAAAGGAGAATAAACCCTGAAATAATCACTTTGACATCTCAAATGGTTTAAGAGTTATTGCGAGTTATATGTCAATAAAAATACCAGATTTTAACATTTCCCGTTTCGCCACTTGCAATACCTTTTTAAATCGCCTGTAGCTCCATAACTATACATCGTACTGATATAAAATGTTACATTAGGAAAGAAGAAAGTTCACATTTTACTGTGAAGTTTTCAATTCGAAAATCTCTCTCATAGTTTCTGAGTAATTAACTCGAGAAAACAGCCAATTTTCATACTTTGCAAAAAGGCAAGGTACCCCCTTGCAGTTTTTTTAGGCGAAAAAGTGAGTTTTTGTTTTTTCATTGTTTTTATAGCTTAATATAAGCAGAATTACATTTGGAGTCGAGGGGTGCTATTGAAGTTTCAAAATTTTAAATATTTTTTTCATTTTTATCTACTTTTTTATAAAAATTTCAACATTTAACCATACCAATGATATACACATCAATAGATGCAGAATTGAATAGAGAGTAAACCATGAAAAAATGACTTTGAAATCTCAAAGGGTTTACGAGTAATTGCAGTTTAAAGTTTTTTCAAAAAAGATCAACATTTTTTTAGACCAATGATATAGGTATCAAAAGATGTAGAATTGAAAGGAGAATAAACTCTGAAATAATAACGTTGAGATCTCAAATGGTTTAAGAGTTATTGCATGTTATATGTCAATAAAAATACCAGATTTTAACATTTCCCGTTTCGCCAGTTGCAATACCTTTTTAAATCGCCTGTAGCTCCATAACTATACATCGTACTGATATAAAATGTTACATTAGGAAAGAAGAAAGTTCACATTTTACTGTGAAGTTTTCAATTCGAAAATCTCTCTCATAGTTTCTGAGTAATTAACTCGAGAAAACAGCCAATTTTCATACTTTGCAAAAAGGCAAGGTACCCCCCTTGCAGTTTTTTTAGGCGAAAAAGTGAGTTTTTGTTTTTTCATTGTTTTTATAGCTTAATATAAGCAGAATTACATTTGGAGTCGAGGGGTGCTATTGAAGTTTCAAAATTTTAAATATTTTTTTCATTTTTATCTACTTTTTTATAAAAATTTCAACATTTAACCATACCAATGATATACACATCAATAGATGCAGAATTGAATAGAGAGTAAACCATGAAAAAATGACTTTGAAATCTCAAAGGGTTTACGAGTAATTGCAGTTTAAAGTTTTTTCAAAAAAGATCAACATTTTTTTAGACCAATGATATAGGTATCAAAAGATGTAGAATTGAAAGGAGAATAAACCCTGAAATAATAACGTTGAGATCTCAAATGGTTTAAGAGTTATTGCAAGTTATATGTCAAAAAAATACCAGATTTTAACATTTCCCGTTTCGCCAGTTGCAATACCTTTTTAAATCGCCTGTAGCTCCATAACCATATATCGTAATGATATAAACTGTTACACTAGGAAAGAAGAAAGTTCAAATTTTACTGTGAAGTTTTCAATTCGAAAATCTCTCTCATAGTTTCTGAGTAATTAACTCGAGAAAACAGCCAATTTTCATACTTTGCAAAAAGGCAAGGTACCCCCCTTGCAGTTTTTTTAGGCGAAAAAGTGAGTTTTAGTGTTTTCATTGTTTTTATAGCTTAATATAAGCAGAATTACATTTGGAGTCGAGGGGTGCTATTGAAGTTTCAAAATTTTTAATATTTTTTTCATTTTTATCTACTTTTTTATAAAAATTTCAACATTTAACCATACCAATGATATACACATCAATAGATGCAGAATTGAATAGAGAGTAAACCATGAAAAAATGACTTTGAAATCTCAAAGGGTTTACGAGTAATTGCAGTTTAAAGTTTTTTCAAAAAAGATCAACATTTTTTTAGACCAATGATATAGGTATCAAAAGATGTAGAATTGAAAGGAGAATAAACCCTGAAATAATCACTTTGACATCTCAAATGGTTTAAGAGTTATTGCGAGTTATATGTCAATAAAAATACCAGATTTTAACATTTCCCGTTTCGCCACTTGCAATACCTTTTTAAATCGCCTGTAGCTCCATAACTATACATCGTACTGATATAAAATGTTACATTAGGAAAGAAGAAAGTTCACATTTTACTGTGAAGTTTTCAATTCGAAAATCTCTCTCATAGTTTCTGAGTAATTAACTCGAGAAAACAGCCAATTTTCATACTTTGCAAAAAGGCAAGGTACCCCCCTTGCAGTTTTTTTAGGCGAAAAAGTTAGTTTTTGTTTACATTGTTTTTATAGCTTAATATAAGCAGTATTACATTTGGAGTCGAGGGGTGCTATTGAAATTTCAAAATTTTAAATATTTTTTTCATTTTTATCTACTTTTTTATAAAAATTTTAACATTTAACAATACCAATGATATGCACATCAATAGATGCAGATTTGAATAGAGAGTAAACCATGAAAAAATGATTTTAAAATCTCAAAGGGTTTACGAGTAATTGCAGTTTAAAGTTTTTTCAAAAAAGATCAACATTTTTTTAGACCAATGATATAGGTATCAAAAGATGTAGAATTGAAAGGAGAATAAACTCTGAAATAATAACGTTGAGATCTCAAATGGTTTAAGAGTTATTGCATGTTATATGTCAATAAAAATACCAGATTTTAACATTTCCCGTTTCGCCAGTTGTAATACCTTTTTAAATCGCCTGTAGCTCCATAACTATACATCGTACTGATATAAAATGTTACATTAGGAAAGAAGAAAGTTCACATTTTACTGTGAAGTTTTCAATTCGAAAATCTCTCTCATAGTTTCTGAGTAATTAACTCGAGAAAACAGCCAATTTTCATACTTTGCAAAAAGGCAAGGTACCCCCCTTGCAGTTTTTTTAGGCGAAAAAGTGAGTTTTTGTTTTTTCATTGTTTTTATAGCTTAATATAAGCAGAATTACATTTGGAGTCGAGGGGTGCTATTGAAGTTTCAAAATTTTAAATATTTTTTTCATTTTTATCTACTTTTTTATAAAAATTTCAACATTTAACCATACCAATGATATACACATCAATAGATGCAGAAGTGAATAGAGAGTAAACCATGAAAAAATGACTTTGAAATCTCAAAGGGTTTACGAGTAATTGCAGTTTAAAGTTTTTTCAAAAAAGATTAACATTTTTTTAGACCAATGATATAGGTATCAAAAGATGTAGAATTGAAAGGAGAATAAACCCTGAAATAATCACTTTGACATCTCAAATGGTTTAAGAGTTATTGCGAGTTATATGTCAATAAAAATACCAGATTTTAACATTTCCCGTTTCGCCACTTGCAATACCTTTTTAAATCGCCTGTAGCTCCATAACTATACATCGTACTGATATAAAATGTTACATTAGGAAAGAAGAAAGTTCACATTTTACTGTGAAGTTATCAATTCGAAAATCTCTCTCATAGTTTCTGAGTAATTAACTCGAGAAAACAGCCAATTTTCATACTTTGCAAAAAGGCAAGGTACACCCCTTGCAGTTTTTTTAGGCGAAAAAGTGAGTTTTTGTTTTTTCATTGTTTTTATAGCTTAATATAAGCAGAATTACATTTGGAGTCGAGGGGTGCTATTGAAGTTTCAAAATTTTAAATATTTTTTTCATTTTTATTTACTTTTTTATAAAAATTTCTACATTTAACAATACCAATGATATACACATCAATAGATGCAGAATTGAATAGAGAGTAAACCATGAAAAAATGACTTTGAAATCTCAAAGGGTTTGCGAGTAATTGCAGTTTAAAGTTTTTTCAAAAAAGATTAACATTTTTTTAGACCAATGATATAGGTATCAAAAGATGTAGAATTGAAAGGAGAATAAACTCTGAAATAATAACGTTGAGATCTCAAATGGTTTAAGAGTTATTGCAAGTTATATGTCAAAAAAAATACCAGATTTTAACATTTCCCGTTTCGCCAGTTGCAATACCTTTTTAAATCGCCTGTAGCTCCATAACCATATATCGTAATGATATAAACTGTTACACTAGGAAAGAAGAAAGTTCAAATTTTACTGTGATGTTTTCAATTCGAAAATATCTCTTATAGTTTCTGAGTAATTAACTCGAGAAAACAGCCAATTTTCATACTTTGCAAAAAGGCAAGGTACCCCCCTTGCAGTTTTTTTAGGCGAAAAAGTGAGTTTTAGTGTTTTCATTGTTTTTATAGCTTAATATAAGCAGAATTACATTTGGAGTCGAGGGGTGCTATTGAAGTTTCAAAATTTTTAATATTTTTTTCATTTTTATCTACTTTTTTATAAAAATTTCAACATTTAACCATACCAATGATATACACATCAATAGATGCAGAATTGAATAGAGAGTAAACCATGAAAAAATGACTTTGAAATCTCAAAGGGTTTACGAGTAATTGCAGTTTAAAGTTTTTTCAAAAAAGATCAACATTTTTTTAGACCAATGATATAGGTATCAAAAGATGTAGAATTGAAAGGAGAATAAACCCTGAAATAATCACTTTGACATCTCAAATGGTTTAAGAGTTATTGCGAGTTATATGTCAATAAAAATACCAGATTTTAACATTTCCCGTTTCGCCACTTGCAATACCTTTTTAAATCGCCTGTAGCTCCATAACTATACATCGTACTGATATAAAATGTTACATTAGGAAAGAAGAAAGTTCACATTTTACTGTGAAGTTTTCAATTCGAAAATCTCTCTCATAGTTTCTGAGTAATTAACTCGAGAAAACAGCCAATTTTCATACTTTGCAAAAAGGCAAGGTACCCCCCTTGCAGTTTTTTTAGGCGAAAAAGTTAGTTTTTGTTTACATTGTTTTTATAGCTTAATATAAGCAGTATTACATTTGGAGTCGAGGGGTGCTATTGAAATTTCAAAATTTTAAATATTTTTTTCATTTTTATCTACTTTTTTATAAAAATTTTAACATTTAACAATACCAATGATATGCACATCAATAGATGCAGATTTGAATAGAGAGTAAACCATGAAAAAATGATTTTAAAATCTCAAAGGGTTTACGAGTAATTGCAGTTTAAAGTTTTTTCAAAAAAGATCAACATTTTTTTAGACCAATGATATAGGTATCAAAAGATGTAGAATTGAAAGGAGAATAAACTCTGAAATAATAACGTTGAGATCTCAAATGGTTTAAGAGTTATTGCATGTTATATGTCAATAAAAATACCAGATTTTAACATTTCCTGTTTCGCCAGTTGTAATACCTTTTTAAATCGCCTGTAGCTCCATAACTATACATCGTACTGATATAAAATGTTACATTAGGAAAGAAGAAAGTTCACATTTTACTGTGAAGTTTTCAATTCGAAAATCTCTCTCATAGTTTCTGAGTAATTAACTCGAGAAAACAGCCAATTTTCATACTTTGCAAAAAGGCAAGGTACCCCCCTTGCAGTTTTTTTAGGCGAAAAAGTGAGTTTTTGTTTTTTCATTGTTTTTATAGCTTAATATAAGCAGAATTACATTTGGAGTCGAGGGGTGCTATTGAAGTTTCAAAATTTTAAATATTTTTTTCATTTTTATCTACTTTTTTATAAAAATTTCAACATTTAACCATACCAATGATATACACATCAATAGATGCAGAAGTGAATAGAGAGTAAACCATGAAAAAATGACTTTGAAATCTCAAAGGGTTTACGAGTAATTGCAGTTTAAAGTTTTTTCAAAAAAGATTAACATTTTTTTAGACCAATGATATAGGTATCAAAAGATGTAGAATTGAAAGGAGAATAAACCCTGAAATAATCACTTTGACATCTCAAATGGTTTAAGAGTTATTGCGAGTTATATGTCAATAAAAATACCAGATTTTAACATTTCCCGTTTCGCCACTTGCAATACCTTTTTAAATCGCCTGTAGCTCCATAACTATACATCGTACTGATATAAAATGTTACATTAGGAAAGAAGAAAGTTCACATTTTACTGTGAAGTTTTCAATTCGAAAATCTCTCTCATAGTTTCTGAGTAATTAACTCGAGAAAACAGCCAATTTTCATACTTTGCAAAAAGGCAAGGTACACCCCTTGCAGTTTTTTTAGGCGAAAAAGTGAGTTTTTGTTTTTTCATTGTTTTTATAGCTTAATATAAGCAGAATTACATTTGGAGTCGAGGGGTGCTATTGAAGTTTCAAAATTTTAAATATTTTTTTCATTTTTATTTACTTTTTTATAAAAATTTCTACATTTAACAATACCAATGATATACACATCAATAGATGCAGAAGTGAATAGAGAGTAAACCATGAAAAAATGACTTTGAAATCTCAAAGGGTTTACGAGTAATTGCAGTTTAAAGTTTTTTCAAAAAAGATCAACATTTTTTTAGACCAATGATATAGGTATCAAAAGATGTAGAATTGAAAGGAGAATAAACCCTGAAATAATCACTTTGACATCTCAAATGGTTTAAGAGTTATTGCGAGTTATACGTCAATAAAAATACCAGATTTTAACATTTCCCGTTTCGCCACTTGCAATACCTTTTTAAATCGCCTGTAGCTCCATAACTATACATCGTACTGATATAAAATGTTACATTAGGTAAGAAGAAAGTTCACATTTTACTGTGAAGTTTTCAATTCGAAAATCTCTCTCATAGTTTCTGAGTAATTAACTCGAGAAAACAGCCAATTTTCATACTTTGCAAAAAGGCAAGGTACCCCCCTTGCAGTTTTTTTAGGCGAAAAAGTGAGTTTTAGTGTTTTCATTGTTTTTATAGCTTAATATAAGCAGAATTACATTTGGAGTCGAGGGGTGCTATTGAAGTTTCAAAATTTTTAATATTTTTTTCATTTTTATCTACTTTTTTATAAAAATTTCAACATTTAACCATACCAATGATATACACATCAATAGATGCAGAATTGAATAGAGAGTAAACCATGAAAAAATGACTTTGAAATCTCAAAGGGTTTACGAGTAATTGCAGTTTAAAGTTTTTTCAAAAAAGATCAACATTTTTTTAGACCAATGATATAGGTATCAAAAGATGTAGAATTGAAAGGAGAATAAACCCTGAAATAATCACTTTGACATCTCAAATGGTTTAAGAGTTATTGCGAGTTATATGTCAATAAAAATACCAGATTTTAACATTTCCCGTTTCGCCACTTGCAATACCGTTTTAAATCGCCTGTAGCTCCATAACTATACATCGTACTGATATAAAATGTTACATTAGGAAAGAAGAAAGTTCACATTTTACTGTGAAGTTTTCAATTCGAAAATCTCTCTCATAGTTTCTGAGTAATTAACTCGAGAAAACAGCCAATTTTCATACTTTGCAAAAAGGCAAGGTACCCCCCTTGCAGTTTTTTTAGGCGAAAAAGTGAGTTTTTGTTTTTTCATTGTTTTTATAGCTTAATATAAGCAGAATTACATTTGGAGTCGAGGGGTGCTATTGAAGTTTCAAAATTTTAAATATTTTTTTCATTTTTATTTACTTTTTTATAAAAATTTCAACATTTAACAATACCAATGATATACACATCAATAGATGCAGAAGTGAATAGAGAGTAAACCATGAAAAAATGACTTTGAAATCTCAAAGGGTTTACGAGTAGTTGCAGTTTAAAGTTTTTTCAAAAAAGATCAACATTTTTTTAGACCAATGATATAGGTATCAAAAGATGTAGAATTGAAAGGAGAATAAACTCTGAAATAATAACGTTGAGATCTCAAATGGTTTAAGAGTTATTGCATGTTATATGTCAATAAAAATACCAGATTTTAACATTTCCCGTTTCGCCAGTTGCAATACCTTTTTAAATCGCCTGTAGCTCCATAACTATACATCGTACTGATATAAAATGTTACATTAGGAAAGAAGAAAGTTCACATTTTACTGTGAAGTTTTCAATTCGAAAATCTCTCTCATAGTTTCTGAGTAATTAACTCGAGAAAACAGCCAATTTTCATACTTTGCAAAAAGGCAAGGTACCCCTTGCAGTTTTTTTAGGCGAAAAAGTGAGTTTTTGTTTTTTCATTGTTTTTATAGCTTAATATAAGCAGAATTACATTTATTTGGAGTCGAGGGGTGCTATTGAAGTTTCAAAATTTTAAATATTTTTTTCATTTTTATCTACTTTTTTATAAAAATTTCAACATTTAACAATACCAATGATATACACATCAATAGATGCAGAATTGAATAGAGAGTAAACCATGAAAAAATGACTTTGAAATCTCAAAGGGTTTGCGAGTAATTGCAGTTTAAAGTTTTTTCAAAAAAGATTAACATTTTTTTAGACCAATGATATAGGTATCAAAAGATGTAGAATTGAAAGGAGAATAAACTCTGAAATAATAACGTTGAGATCTCAAATGGTTTAAGAGTTATTGCAAGTTATATGTCAAAAAAAATACCAGATTTTAACATTTCCCGTTTCGCCAGTTGCAATACCTTTTTAAATCGCCTGTAGCTCCATAACCATATATCGTAATGATATAAACTGTTACACTAGGAAAGAAGAAAGTTCAAATTTTACTGTGATGTTTTCAATTCGAAAATATCTCTTATAGTTTCTGAGTAATTAACTCGAGAAAACAGCCAATTTTCATACTTTGCAAAAAGGCAAGGTACCCCCCTTGCAGTTTTTTTAGGCGAAAAAGTGAGTTTTAGTGTTTTCATTGTTTTTATAGCTTAATATAAGCAGAATTACATTTGGAGTCGAGGGGTGCTATTGAAGTTTCAAAATTTTTAATATTTTTTTTCATTTTTATCTACTTTTTTATAAAAATTTCAACATTTAACCATACCAATGATATACACATCAATAGATGCAGAATTGAATAGAGAGTAAACCATGAAAAAATGACTTTGAAATCTCAAAGGGTTTACGAGTAATTGCAGTTTAAAGTTTTTTCAAAAAAGATTAACATTTTTTTAGACCAATGATATAGGTATCAAAAGATGTAGAATTGAAAGGAGAATAAACCCTGAAATAATCACTTTGACATCTCAAATGGTTTAAGAGTTATTGCGAGTTATATGTCAATAAAAATACCAGATTTTAACATTTCCCGTTTCGCCACTTGCAATACCTTTTTAAATCGCCTGTAGCTCCATAACCATATATCGTAATGATATAAACTGTTACACTAGGAAAGAAGAAAGTTCAAATTTTACTGTGATGTTTTCAATTCGAAAATATCTCTTATAGTTTCTGAGTAATTAACTCGAGAAAACAGCCAATTTTCATACTTTGCAAAAAGGCAAGGTAACACCCCTTGCAGTTTTTTTAGGCGAAAAAGTGAGTTTTTGTTTTTTCATTGTTTTTATAGCTTAATATAAGCAGAATTACATTTGGAGTCGAGGGGTGCTATTGAAGTTTCAAAATTTTTAATATTTTTTTCATTTTTATCTACTTTTTTATAAAAATTTCAACATTTAACCATACCAATGATATACACATCAATAGATGCAGAATTGAATAGAGAGTAAACCATGAAAAAATGACTTTGAAATCTCAAAGGGTTTACGAGTAATTGCAGTTTAAAGTTTTTTCAAAAAAGATCAACATTTTTTTAGACCAATGATATAGGTATCAAAAGATGTAGAATTGAAAGGAGAATAAACCCTGAAATAATCACTTTGACATCTCAAATGGTTTAAGAGTTATTGCGAGTTATATGTCAATAAAAATACCAGATTTTAACATTTCCCGTTTCGCCACTTGCAATACCGTTTTAAATCGCCTGTAGCTCCATAACCATATATCGTAATGATATAAACTGTTACACTAGGAAAGAAGAAAGTTCAAATTTTACTGTGATGTTTTCAATTCGAAAATATCTCTTATAGTTTCTGAGTAATTAACTCGAGAAAACAGCCAATTTTCATACTTTGCAAAAAGGCAAGGTACCCCCCTTGCAGTTTTTTTAGGCGAAAAAGTGAGTTTTAGTGTTTTCATTGTTTTTATAGCTTAATATAAGCAGAATTACATTTGGAGTCGAGAGGTGCTATTGAAGTTTCAAAATTTTTAATATTTTTTTTCATTTTTATCTACTTTTTATAAATATTTTAACATTTAACAATACCAATGATATGCACATCAATAGATGCAGAATTGAATAGAGAGTAAACCATGAAAAAATGATTTTGAAATCTCAAAGGGTTTACGAGTAATTGCTGTTTAAATTTTTTTCAAAAAAGATCAACATTTTTTTAGACCAATGATATAGGTATCAAAAGATGTAGATTTGAAAGGAGAATAAACCCTGAAATAATCACTTTGACATCTCAAATGGTTTAAGAGTTATTGCGAGTTATACGTCAATAAAAATACCAGATTTTAACATTTCCCGTTTCGCCACTTGCAATACCTTTTTAAATCGCCTGTAGCTCCATAACCATATATCGTAATGATATAAACTGTTACACTAGGAAAGAAGAAAGTTCAAATTTTACTGTGATGTTTTCAATTCGAAAATATCTCTTATAGTTTCTGAGTAATTAACTCGAGAAAACAGCCAATTTTCATACTTTGCAAAAAGGCAACACCCCTTGCAGTTTTTTTAGGCGAAAAAGTGAGTTTTTGTTTTTTCATTGTTTTTATAGCTTAATATAAGCAGAATTACATTTGGAGTCGAGGGGTGCTATTGAAGTTTCAAAATTTTTAATATTTTTTTCATTTTTATCTACTTTTTTATAAAAATTTCAACATTTAACCATACCAATGATATACACATCAATAGATGCAGAATTGAATAGAGAGTAAACCATGAAAAAATGACTTTGAAATCTCAAAGGGTTTACGAGTAATTGCAGTTTAAAGTTTTTTCAAAAAAGATCAACATTTTTTTAGACCAATGATATAGGTATCAAAAGATGTAGAATTGAAAGGAGAATAAACCCTGAAATAATCACTTTGACATCTCAAATGGTTTGTTATTGCGAGTTATATGTCAATAAAAATACCAGATTTTAACATTTCCCGTTTCGCCACTTGCAATACCGTTTTAAATCGCCTGTAGCTCCATAACCATATATCGTAATGATATAAACTGTTACACTAGGAAAGAAGAAAGTTCAAATTTTACTGTGATGTTTTCAATTCGAAAATATCTCTTATAGTTTCTGAGTAATTAACTCGAGAAAACAGCCAATTTTCATACTTTGCAAAAAGGCAAGGTACCCCCCTTGCAGTTTTTTTAGGCGAAAAAGTGAGTTTTAGTGTTTTCATTGTTTTTATAGCTTAATATAAGCAGAATTACATTTGGAGTCGAGAGGTGCTATTGAAGTTTCAAAATTTTTAATATTTTTTTTCATTTTTATCTACTTTTTATAAATATTTTAACATTTAACAATACCAATGATATGCACATCAATAGATGCAGAATTGAATAGAGAGTAAACCATGAAAAAATGATTTTGAAATCTCAAAGGGTTTACGAGTAATTGCTGTTTAAATTTTTTTCAAAAAAGATCAACATTTTTTTAGACCAATGATATAGGTATCAAAAGATGTAGATTTGAAAGGAGAATAAACCCTGAAATAATCACTTTGACATCTCAAATGGTTTAAGAGTTATTGCGAGTTATACGTCAATAAAAATACCAGATTTTAACATTTCCCGTTTCGCCACTTGCAATACCTTTTTAAATCGCCTGTAGCTCCATAACTATACATCGTACTGATATAAAATGTTACATTAGGAAAGAAGAAAGTTCACATTTTACTGTGAAGTTTTCAATTCGAAAATCTCTCTCATAGTTTCTGAGTAATTAACTCGAGAAAACAGCCAATTTTCATACTTTGCAAAAAGGCAAGGTACCCCCCTTGCAGTTTTTTTAGGCGAAAAAGTTAGTTTTTGTTTACATTGTTTTTATAGCTTAATATAAGCAATATTACATTTGGAGTCGAGGGGTGCTATTGAAATTTCAAAATTTTAATTATTTTTTTCATTTTTATCTACTTTTTTATAAAAATTTTAACATTTAACAATACCAATGATATGCACATCAATAGATGCAGATTTGAATAGAGAGTAAACCATGAAAAAATGATTTTAAAATCTCAAAGGGTTTACGAGTAATTGCAGTTTAAAGTTTTTTCAAAAAAGATCAACATTTTTTTAGACCAATGATATAGGTATCAAAAGATGTAGAATTGAAAGGAGAATAAACTCTGAAATAATAACGTTGAGATCTCAAATGGTTTAAGAGTTATTGCATGTTATATGTCAATAAAAATACCAGATTTTAACATTTCCCGTTTCGCCAGTTGTAATACCTTTTTAAATCGCCTGTAGCTCCATAACTATACATCGTACTGATATAAAATGTTACATTAGGAAAGAAGAAAGTTCACATTTTACTGTGAAGTTTTCAATTCGAAAATCTCTCTCATAGTTTCTGAGTAATTAACTCGAGAAAACAGCCAATTTTCATACTTTGCAAAAAGGCAAGGTACCCCCCTTGCAGTTTTTTTAGGCGAAAAAGTGAGTTTTTGTTTTTTCATTGTTTTTATAGCTTAATATAAGCAGAATTACATTTGGAGTCGAGGGGTGCTATTGAAGTTTCAAAATTTTAAATATTTTTTTCATTTTTATCTACTTTTTTATAAAAATTTCAACATTTAACCATACCAATGATATACACATCAATAGATGCAGAAGTGAATAGAGAGTAAACCATGAAAAAATGACTTTGAAATCTCAAAGGGTTTACGAGTAATTGCAGTTTAAAGTTTTTTCAAAAAAGATTAACATTTTTTTAGACCAATGATATAGGTATCAAAAGATGTAGAATTGAAAGGAGAATAAACCCTGAAATAATCACTTTGACATCTCAAATGGTTTAAGAGTTATTGCGAGTTATATGTCAATAAAAATACCAGATTTTAACATTTCCCGTTTCGCCACTTGCAATACCTTTTTAAATCGCCTGTAGCTCCATAACTATACATCGTACTGATATAAAATGTTACATTAGGAAAGAAGAAAGTTCACATTTTACTGTGAAGTTTTCAATTCGAAAATCTCTCTCATAGTTTCTGAGTAATTAACTCGAGAAAACAGCCAATTTTCATACTTTGCAAAAAGGCAAGGTACACCCCTTGCAGTTTTTTTAGGCGAAAAAGTGAGTTTTTGTTTTTTCATTGTTTTTATAGCTTAATATAAGCAGAATTACATTTGGAGTCGAGGGGTGCTATTGAAGTTTCAAAATTTTAAATATTTTTTTCATTTTTATTTACTTTTTTATAAAAATTTCTACATTTAACAATACCAATGATATACACATCAATAGATGCAGAAGTGAATAGAGAGTAAACCATGAAAAAATGACTTTGAAATCTCAAAGGGTTTACGAGTAATTGCAGTTTAAAGTTTTTTCAAAAAAGATCAACATTTTTTTAGACCAATGATATAGGTATCAAAAGATGTAGAATTGAAAGGAGAATAAACCCTGAAATAATCACTTTGACATCTCAAATGGTTTAAGAGTTATTGCGAGTTATACGTCAATAAAAATACCAGATTTTAACATTTCCCGTTTCGCCACTTGCAATACCTTTTTAAATCGCCTGTAGCTCCATAACTATACATCGTACTGATATAAAATGTTACATTAGGTAAGAAGAAAGTTCACATTTTACTGTGAAGTTTTCAATTCGAAAATCTCTCTCATAGTTTCTGAGTAATTAACTCGAGAAAACAGCCAATTTTCATACTTTGCAAAAAGGCAAGGTACCCCCCTTGCAGTTTTTTTAGGCGAAAAAGTGAGTTTTAGTGTTTTCATTGTTTTTATAGCTTAATATAAGCAGAATTACATTTGGAGTCGAGGGGTGCTATTGAAGTTTCAAAATTTTTAATATTTTTTTCATTTTTATCTACTTTTTTATAAAAATTTCAACATTTAACCATACCAATGATATACACATCAATAGATGCAGAATTGAATAGAGAGTAAACCATGAAAAAATGACTTTGAAATCTCAAAGGGTTTACGAGTAATTGCAGTTTAAAGTTTTTTCAAAAAAGATCAACATTTTATTAGACCAATGATATAGGTATCAAAAGATGTAGAATTGAAAGGAGAATAAACCCTGAAATAATCACTTTGACATCTCAAATGGTTTAAGAGTTATTGCGAGTTATATGTCAATAAAAATACCAGATTTTAACATTTCCCGTTTCGCCACTTGCAATACCGTTTTAAATCGCCTGTAGCTCCATAACTATACATCGTACTGATATAAAATGTTACATTAGGAAAGAAGAAAGTTCACATTTTACTGTGAAGTTTTCAATTCGAAAATCTCTCTCATAGTTTCTGAGTAATTAACTCGAGAAAACAGCCAATTTTCATACTTTGCAAAAAGGCAAGGTACCCCCCTTGCAGTTTTTTTAGGCGAAAAAGTGAGTTTTAGTTTTTTCATTGTTTTTATAGCTTAATATAAGCAGAATTACATTTGGAGTCGAGGGGTGCTATTGAAGTTTCAAAATTTTAAATATTTTTTTCATTTTTATTTACTTTTTTATAAAAATTTCAACATTTAACAATACCAATGATATACACATCAATAGATGCAGAAGTGAATAGAGAGTAAACCATGAAAAAATGACTTTGAAATCTCAAAGGGTTTACGAGTAGTTGCAGTTTAAAGTTTTTTCAAAAAAGATCAACATTTTTTTAGACCAATGATATAGGTATCAAAAGATGTAGAATTGAAAGGAGAATAAACTCTGAAATAATAACGTTGAGATCTCAAATGGTTTAAGAGTTATTGCATGTTATATGTCAATAAAAATACCAGATTTTAACATTTCCCGTTTCGCCAGTTGCAATACCTTTTTAAATCGCCTGTAGCTCCATAACTATACATCGTACTGATATAAAATGTTACATTAGGAAAGAAGAAAGTTCACATTTTACTGTGAAGTTTTCAATTCGAAAATCTCTCTCATAGTTTCTGAGTAATTAACTCGAGAAAACAGCCAATTTTCATACTTTGCAAAAAGGCAAGGTACCCCTTGCAGTTTTTTTAGGCGAAAAAGTGAGTTTTTGTTTTTTCATTGTTTTTATAGCTTAATATAAGCAGAATTACATTTATTTGGAGTCGAGGGGTGCTATTGAAGTTTCAAAATTTTAAATATTTTTTTCATTTTTATCTACTTTTTTATAAAAATTTCAACATTTAACAATACCAATGATATACACATCAATAGATGCAGAATTGAATAGAGAGTAAACCATGAAAAAATGACTTTGAAATCTCAAAGGGTTTGCGAGTAATTGCAGTTTAAAGTTTTTTCAAAAAAGATTAACATTTTTTTAGACCAATGATATAGGTATCAAAAGATGTAGAATTGAAAGGAGAATAAACTCTGAAATAATAACGTTGAGATCTCAAATGGTTTAAGAGTTATTGCAAGTTATATGTCAAAAAAAATACCAGATTTTAACATTTCCCGTTTCGCCAGTTGCAATACCTTTTTAAATCGCCTGTAGCTCCATTACCATATATCGTAATGATATAAACTGTTACACTAGGAAAGAAGAAAGTTCAAATTTTACTGTGATGTTTTCAATTCGAAAATATCTCTTATAGTTTCTGAGTAATTAACTCGAGAAAACAGCCAATTTTCATACTTTGCAAAAAGGCAAGGTACCCCCCTTGCAGTTTTTTTAGGCGAAAAAGTGAGTTTTAGTGTTTTCATTGTTTTTATAGCTTAATATAAGCAGAATTACATTTGGAGTCGAGGGGTGCTATTGAAGTTTCAAAATTTTTAATATTTTTTTTCATTTTTATCTACTTTTTTATAAAAATTTCAACATTTAACCATACCAATGATATACACATCAATAGATGCAGAATTGAATAGAGAGTAAACCATGAAAAAATGACTTTGAAATCTCAAAGGGTTTACGAGTAATTGCAGTTTAAAGTTTTTTCAAAAAAGATTAACATTTTTTTAGACCAATGATATAGGTATCAAAAGATGTAGAATTGAAAGGAGAATAAACCCTGAAATAATCACTTTGACATCTCAAATGGTTTAAGAGTTATTGCGAGTTATATGTCAATAAAAATACCAGATTTTAACATTTCCCGTTTCGCCACTTGCAATACCTTTTTAAATCGCCTGTAGCTCCATAACCATATATCGTAATGATATAAACTGTTACACTAGGAAAGAAGAAAGTTCAAATTTTACTGTGATGTTTTCAATTCGAAAATATCTCTTATAGTTTCTGAGTAATTAACTCGAGAAAACAGCCAATTTTCATACTTTGCAAAAAGGCAAGGTACACCCCTTGCAGTTTTTTTAGGCGAAAAAGTGAGTTTTTGTTTTTTCATTGTTTTTATAGCTTAATATAAGCAGAATTACATTTGGAGTCGAGGGGTGCTATTGAAGTTTCAAAATTTTTAATATTTTTTTCATTTTTATCTACTTTTTTATAAAAATTTCAACATTTAACCATACCAATGATATACACATCAATAGATGCAGAATTGAATAGAGAGTAAACCATGAAAAAATGACTTTAAAATCTCAAAGGGTTTACGAGTAATTGCAGTTTAAAGTTTTTTCAAAAAAGATCAACATTTTTTTAGACCAATGATATAGGTATCAAAAGATGTAGAATTGAAAGGAGAATAAACCCTGAAATAATCACTTTGACATCTCAAATGGTTTAAGAGTTATTGCGAGTTATATGTCAATAAAAATACCAGATTTTAACATTTCCCGTTTCGCCACTTGCAATACCTTTTTAAATCGCCTGTAGCTCCATAACTATACATCGTACTGATATAAAATGTTACATTAGGAAAGAAGAAAGTTCACATTTTACTGTGAAGTTTTCAATTCGAAAATCTCTCTCATAGTTTCTGAGTAATTAACTCGAGAAAACAGCCAATTTTCATACTTTGCAAAAAGGCAAGGTACCCCTTGCAGTTTTTTTAGGCGAAAAAGTGAGTTTTTGTTTTTTCATTGTTTTTATAGCTTAATATAAGCAGAATTACATTTATTTGGAGTCGAGGGGTGCTATTGAAGTTTCAAAATTTTAAATATTTTTTTCATTTTTATCTACTTTTTTATAAAAATTTCAACATTTAACAATACCAATGATATACACATCAATAGATGCAGAATTGAATAGAGAGTAAACCATGAAAAAATGACTTTGAAATCTCAAAGGGTTTGCGAGTAATTGCAGTTTAAAGTTTTTTCAAAAAAGATTAACATTTTTTTAGACCAATGATATAGGTATCAAAAGATGTAGAATTGAAAGGAGAATAAACTCTGAAATAATAACGTTGAGATCTCAAATGGTTTAAGAGTTATTGCAAGTTATATGTCAAAAAAAATACCAGATTTTAACATTTCCCGTTTCGCCAGTTGCAATACCTTTTTAAATCGCCTGTAGCTCCATAACCATATATCGTAATGATATAAACTGTTACACTAGGAAAGAAGAAAGTTCAAATTTTACTGTGATGTTTTCAATTCGAAAATATCTCTTATAGTTTCTGAGTAATTAACTCGAGAAAACAGCCAATTTTCATACTTTGCAAAAAGGCAAGGTACCCCCCTTGCAGTTTTTTTAGGCGAAAAAGTGAGTTTTAGTGTTTTCATTGTTTTTATAGCTTAATATAAGCAGAATTACATTTGGAGTCGAGGGGTGCTATTGAAGTTTCAAAATTTTTAATATTTTTTTTCATTTTTATCTACTTTTTTATAAAAATTTCAACATTTAACCATACCAATGATATACACATCAATAGATGCAGAATTGAATAGAGAGTAAACCATGAAAAAATGACTTTGAAATCTCAAAGGGTTTACGAGTAATTGCAGTTTAAAGTTTTTTCAAAAAAGATCAACATTTTATTAGACCAATGATATAGGTATCAAAAGATGTAGAATTGAAAGGAGAATAAACCCTGAAATAATCACTTTGACATCTCAAATGGTTTAAGAGTTATTGCGAGTTATATGTCAATAAAAATACCAGATTTTAACATTTCCCGTTTCGCCACTTGCAATACCGTTTTAAATCGCCTGTAGCTCCATAACTATACATCGTACTGATATAAAATGTTACATTAGGAAAGAAGAAAGTTCACATTTTACTGTGAAGTTTTCAATTCGAAAATCTCTCTCATAGTTTCTGAGTAATTAACTCGAGAAAACAGCCAATTTTCATACTTTGCAAAAAGGCAAGGTACCCCCCTTGCAGTTTTTTTAGGCGAAAAAGTGAGTTTTAGTTTTTTCATTGTTTTTATAGCTTAATATAAGCAGAATTACATTTGGAGTCGAGGGGTGCTATTGAAGTTTCAAAATTTTAAATATTTTTTTCATTTTTATTTACTTTTTTATAAAAATTTCAACATTTAACAATACCAATGATATACACATCAATAGATGCAGAAGTGAATAGAGAGTAAACCATGAAAAAATGACTTTGAAATCTCAAAGGGTTTACGAGTAGTTGCAGTTTAAAGTTTTTTCAAAAAAGATCAACATTTTTTTAGACCAATGATATAGGTATCAAAAGATGTAGAATTGAAAGGAGAATAAACTCTGAAATAATAACGTTGAGATCTCAAATGGTTTAAGAGTTATTGCATGTTATATGTCAATAAAAATACCAGATTTTAACATTTCCCGTTTCGCCAGTTGCAATACCTTTTTAAATCGCCTGTAGCTCCATAACTATACATCGTACTGATATAAAATGTTACATTAGGAAAGAAGAAAGTTCACATTTTACTGTGAAGTTTTCAATTCGAAAATCTCTCTCATAGTTTCTGAGTAATTAACTCGAGAAAACAGCCAATTTTCATACTTTGCAAAAAGGCAAGGTACCCCTTGCAGTTTTTTTAGGCGAAAAAGTGAGTTTTTGTTTTTTCATTGTTTTTATAGCTTAATATAAGCAGAATTACATTTATTTGGAGTCGAGGGGTGCTATTGAAGTTTCAAAATTTTAAATATTTTTTTCATTTTTATCTACTTTTTTATAAAAATTTCAACATTTAACAATACCAATGATATACACATCAATAGATGCAGAATTGAATAGAGAGTAAACCATGAAAAAATGACTTTGAAATCTCAAAGGGTTTGCGAGTAATTGCAGTTTAAAGTTTTTTCAAAAAAGATTAACATTTTTTTAGACCAATGATATAGGTATCAAAAGATGTAGAATTGAAAGGAGAATAAACTCTGAAATAATAACGTTGAGATCTCAAATGGTTTAAGAGTTATTGCAAGTTATATGTCAAAAAAAATACCAGATTTTAACATTTCCCGTTTCGCCAGTTGCAATACCTTTTTAAATCGCCTGTAGCTCCATTACCATATATCGTAATGATATAAACTGTTACACTAGGAAAGAAGAAAGTTCAAATTTTACTGTGATGTTTTCAATTCGAAAATATCTCTTATAGTTTCTGAGTAATTAACTCGAGAAAACAGCCAATTTTCATACTTTGCAAAAAGGCAAGGTACCCCCCTTGCAGTTTTTTTAGGCGAAAAAGTGAGTTTTAGTGTTTTCATTGTTTTTATAGCTTAATATAAGCAGAATTACATTTGGAGTCGAGGGGTGCTATTGAAGTTTCAAAATTTTTAATATTTTTTTTCATTTTTATCTACTTTTTTATAAAAATTTCAACATTTAACCATACCAATGATATACACATCAATAGATGCAGAATTGAATAGAGAGTAAACCATGAAAAAATGACTTTGAAATCTCAAAGGGTTTACGAGTAATTGCAGTTTAAAGTTTTTTCAAAAAAGATTAACATTTTTTTAGACCAATGATATAGGTATCAAAAGATGTAGAATTGAAAGGAGAATAAACCCTGAAATAATCACTTTGACATCTCAAATGGTTTAAGAGTTATTGCGAGTTATATGTCAATAAAAATACCAGATTTTAACATTTCCCGTTTCGCCACTTGCAATACCTTTTTAAATCGCCTGTAGCTCCATAACCATATATCGTAATGATATAAACTGTTACACTAGGAAAGAAGAAAGTTCAAATTTTACTGTGATGTTTTCAATTCGAAAATATCTCTTATAGTTTCTGAGTAATTAACTCGAGAAAACAGCCAATTTTCATACTTTGCAAAAAGGCAAGGTACACCCCTTGCAGTTTTTTTAGGCGAAAAAGTGAGTTTTTGTTTTTTCATTGTTTTTATAGCTTAATATAAGCAGAATTACATTTGGAGTCGAGGGGTGCTATTGAAGTTTCAAAATTTTTAATATTTTTTTCATTTTTATCTACTTTTTTATAAAAATTTCAACATTTAACCATACCAATGATATACACATCAATAGATGCAGAATTGAATAGAGAGTAAACCATGAAAAAATGACTTTAAAATCTCAAAGGGTTTACGAGTAATTGCAGTTTAAAGTTTTTTCAAAAAAGATCAACATTTTTTTAGACCAATGATATAGGTATCAAAAGATGTAGAATTGAAAGGAGAATAAACCCTGAAATAATCACTTTGACATCTCAAATGGTTTAAGAGTTATTGCGAGTTATATGTCAATAAAAATACCAGATTTTAACATTTCCCGTTTCGCCACTTGCAATACCTTTTTAAATCGCCTGTAGCTCCATAACTATACATCGTACTGATATAAAATGTTACATTAGGAAAGAAGAAAGTTCACATTTTACTGTGAAGTTTTCAATTCGAAAATCTCTCTCATAGTTTCTGAGTAATTAACTCGAGAAAACAGCCAATTTTCATACTTTGCAAAAAGGCAAGGTACCCCTTGCAGTTTTTTTAGGCGAAAAAGTGAGTTTTTGTTTTTTCATTGTTTTTATAGCTTAATATAAGCAGAATTACATTTATTTGGAGTCGAGGGGTGCTATTGAAGTTTCAAAATTTTAAATATTTTTTTCATTTTTATCTACTTTTTTATAAAAATTTCAACATTTAACAATACCAATGATATACACATCAATAGATGCAGAATTGAATAGAGAGTAAACCATGAAAAAATGACTTTGAAATCTCAAAGGGTTTGCGAGTAATTGCAGTTTAAAGTTTTTTCAAAAAAGATTAACATTTTTTTAGACCAATGATATAGGTATCAAAAGATGTAGAATTGAAAGGAGAATAAACTCTGAAATAATAACGTTGAGATCTCAAATGGTTTAAGAGTTATTGCAAGTTATATGTCAAAAAAAATACCAGATTTTAACATTTCCCGTTTCGCCAGTTGCAATACCTTTTTAAATCGCCTGTAGCTCCATAACCATATATCGTAATGATATAAACTGTTACACTAGGAAAGAAGAAAGTTCAAATTTTACTGTGATGTTTTCAATTCGAAAATATCTCTTATAGTTTCTGAGTAATTAACTCGAGAAAACAGCCAATTTTCATACTTTGCAAAAAGGCAAGGTACCCCCCTTGCAGTTTTTTTAGGCGAAAAAGTGAGTTTTAGTGTTTTCATTGTTTTTATAGCTTAATATAAGCAGAATTACATTTGGAGTCGAGGGGTGCTATTGAAGTTTCAAAATTTTTAATATTTTTTTTCATTTTTATCTACTTTTTTATAAAAATTTCAACATTTAACCATACCAATGATATACACATCAATAGATGCAGAATTGAATAGAGAGTAAACCATGAAAAAATGACTTTGAAATCTCAAAGGGTTTACGAGTAATTGCAGTTTAAAGTTTTTTCAAAAAAGATTAACATTTTTTTAGACCAATGATATAGGTATCAAAAGATGTAGAATTGAAAGGAGAATAAACCCTGAAATAATCACTTTGACATCTCAAATGGTTTAAGAGTTATTGCGAGTTATATGTCAATAAAAATACCAGATTTTAACATTTCCCGTTTCGCCACTTGCAATACCTTTTTAAATCGCCTGTAGCTCCATAACCATATATCGTAATGATATAAACTGTTACACTAGGAAAGAAGAAAGTTCAAATTTTACTGTGATGTTTTCAATTCGAAAATATCTCTTATAGTTTCTGAGTAATTAACTCGAGAAAACAGCCAATTTTCATACTTTGCAAAAAGGCAACACCCCTTGCAGTTTTTTTAGGCGAAAAAGTGAGTTTTTGTTTTTTCATTGTTTTTATAGCTTAATATAAGCAGAATTACATTTGGAGTCGAGGGGTGCTATTGAAGTTTCAAAATTTTTAATATTTTTTTCATTTTTATCTACTTTTTTATAAAAATTTCAACATTTAACCATACCAATGATATACACATCAATAGATGCAGAATTGAATAGAGAGTAAACCATGAAAAAATGACTTTGAAATCTCAAAGGGTTTACGAGTAATTGCAGTTTAAAGTTTTTTCAAAAAAGATCAACATTTTTTTAGACCAATGATATAGGTATCAAAAGATGTAGAATTGAAAGGAGAATAAACCCTGAAATAATCACTTTGACATCTCAAATGGTTTGTTATTGCGAGTTATATGTCAATAAAAATACCAGATTTTAACATTTCCCGTTTCGCCACTTGCAATACCGTTTTAAATCGCCTGTAGCTCCATAACCATATATCGTAATGATATAAACTGTTACACTAGGAAAGAAGAAAGTTCAAATTTTACTGTGATGTTTTCAATTCGAAAATATCTCTTATAGTTTCTGAGTAATTAACTCGAGAAAACAGCCAATTTTCATACTTTGCAAAAAGGCAAGGTACCCCCCTTGCAGTTTTTTTAGGCGAAAAAGTGAGTTTTAGTGTTTTCATTGTTTTTATAGCTTAATATAAGCAGAATTACATTTGGAGTCGAGAGGTGCTATTGAAGTTTCAAAATTTTTAATATTTTTTTTCATTTTTATCTACTTTTTATAAATATTTTAACATTTAACAATACCAATGATATGCACATCAATAGATGCAGAATTGAATAGAGAGTAAACCATGAAAAAATGATTTTGAAATCTCAAAGGGTTTACGAGTAATTGCTGTTTAAATTTTTTTCAAAAAAGATCAACATTTTTTTAGACCAATGATATAGGTATCAAAAGATGTAGATTTGAAAGGAGAATAAACCCTGAAATAATCACTTTGACATCTCAAATGGTTTAAGAGTTATTGCGAGTTATACGTCAATAAAAATACCAGATTTTAACATTTCCCGTTTCGCCACTTGCAATACCTTTTTAAATCGCCTGTAGCTCCATAACTATACATCGTACTGATATAAAATGTTACATTAGGAAAGAAGAAAGTTCACATTTTACTGTGAAGTTTTCAATTCGAAAATCTCTCTCATAGTTTCTGAGTAATTAACTCGAGAAAACAGCCAATTTTCATACTTTGCAAAAAGGCAAGGTACCCCCCTTGCAGTTTTTTTAGGCGAAAAAGTTAGTTTTTGTTTACATTGTTTTTATAGCTTAATATAAGCAATATTACATTTGGAGTCGAGGGGTGCTATTGAAATTTCAAAATTTTAATTATTTTTTTCATTTTTATCTACTTTTTTATAAAAATTTTAACATTTAACAATACCAATGATATGCACATCAATAGATGCAGATTTGAATAGAGAGTAAACCATGAAAAAATGATTTTAAAATCTCAAAGGGTTTACGAGTAATTGCAGTTTAAAGTTTTTTCAAAAAAGATCAACATTTTTTTAGACCAATGATATAGGTATCAAAAGATGTAGAATTGAAAGGAGAATAAACTCTGAAATAATAACGTTGAGATCTCAAATGGTTTAAGAGTTATTGCATGTTATATGTCAATAAAAATACCAGATTTTAACATTTCCCGTTTCGCCAGTTGTAATACCTTTTTAAATCGCCTGTAGCTCCATAACTATACATCGTACTGATATAAAATGTTACATTAGGAAAGAAGAAAGTTCACATTTTACTGTGAAGTTTTCAATTCGAAAATCTCTCTCATAGTTTCTGAGTAATTAACTCGAGAAAACAGCCAATTTTCATACTTTGCAAAAAGGCAAGGTACCCCCCTTGCAGTTTTTTTAGGCGAAAAAGTGAGTTTTTGTTTTTTCATTGTTTTTATAGCTTAATATAAGCAGAATTACATTTGGAGTCGAGGGGTGCTATTGAAGTTTCAAAATTTTAAATATTTTTTTCATTTTTATCTACTTTTTTATAAAAATTTCAACATTTAACCATACCAATGATATACACATCAATAGATGCAGAAGTGAATAGAGAGTAAACCATGAAAAAATGACTTTGAAATCTCAAAGGGTTTACGAGTAATTGCAGTTTAAAGTTTTTTCAAAAAAGATTAACATTTTTTTAGACCAATGATATAGGTATCAAAAGATGTAGAATTGAAAGGAGAATAAACCCTGAAATAATCACTTTGACATCTCAAATGGTTTAAGAGTTATTGCGAGTTATATGTCAATAAAAATACCAGATTTTAACATTTCCCGTTTCGCCACTTGCAATACCTTTTTAAATCGCCTGTAGCTCCATAACTATACATCGTACTGATATAAAATGTTACATTAGGAAAGAAGAAAGTTCACATTTTACTGTGAAGTTTTCAATTCGAAAATCTCTCTCATAGTTTCTGAGTAATTAACTCGAGAAAACAGCCAATTTTCATACTTTGCAAAAAGGCAAGGTACACCCCTTGCAGTTTTTTTAGGCGAAAAAGTGAGTTTTTGTTTTTTCATTGTTTTTATAGCTTAATATAAGCAGAATTACATTTGGAGTCGAGGGGTGCTATTGAAGTTTCAAAATTTTAAATATTTTTTTCATTTTTATTTACTTTTTTATAAAAATTTCTACATTTAACAATACCAATGATATACACATCAATAGATGCAGAAGTGAATAGAGAGTAAACCATGAAAAAATGACTTTGAAATCTCAAAGGGTTTACGAGTAATTGCAGTTTAAAGTTTTTTCAAAAAAGATCAACATTTTTTTAGACCAATGATATAGGTATCAAAAGATGTAGAATTGAAAGGAGAATAAACCCTGAAATAATCACTTTGACATCTCAAATGGTTTAAGAGTTATTGCGAGTTATACGTCAATAAAAATACCAGATTTTAACATTTCCCGTTTCGCCACTTGCAATACCTTTTTAAATCGCCTGTAGCTCCATAACTATACATCGTACTGATATAAAATGTTACATTAGGTAAGAAGAAAGTTCACATTTTACTGTGAAGTTTTCAATTCGAAAATCTCTCTCATAGTTTCTGAGTAATTAACTCGAGAAAACAGCCAATTTTCATACTTTGCAAAAAGGCAAGGTACCCCCCTTGCAGTTTTTTTAGGCGAAAAAGTGAGTTTTAGTGTTTTCATTGTTTTTATAGCTTAATATAAGCAGAATTACATTTGGAGTCGAGGGGTGCTATTGAAGTTTCAAAATTTTTAATATTTTTTTCATTTTTATCTACTTTTTTATAAAAATTTCAACATTTAACCATACCAATGATATACACATCAATAGATGCAGAATTGAATAGAGAGTAAACCATGAAAAAATGACTTTGAAATCTCAAAGGGTTTACGAGTAGTTGCAGTTTAAAGTTTTTTCAAAAAAGATCAACATTTTTTTAGACCAATGATATAGGTATCAAAAGATGTAGAATTGAAAGGAGAATAAACTCTGAAATAATAACGTTGAGATCTCAAATGGTTTAAGAGTTATTGCATGTTATATGTCAATAAAAATACCAGATTTTAACATTTCCCGTTTCGCCAGTTGCAATACCTTTTTAAATCGCCTGTAGCTCCATAACTATACATCGTACTGATATAAAATGTTACATTAGGAAAGAAGAAAGTTCACATTTTACTGTGAAGTTTTCAATTCGAAAATCTCTCTCATAGTTTCTGAGTAATTAACTCGAGAAAACAGCCAATTTTCATACTTTGCAAAAAGGCAAGGTACCCCTTGCAGTTTTTTTAGGCGAAAAAGTGAGTTTTTGTTTTTTCATTGTTTTTATAGCTTAATATAAGCAGAATTACATTTATTTGGAGTCGAGGGGTGCTATTGAAGTTTCAAAATTTTAAATATTTTTTTCATTTTTATCTACTTTTTTATAAAAATTTCAACATTTAACAATACCAATGATATACACATCAATAGATGCAGAATTGAATAGAGAGTAAACCATGAAAAAATGACTTTGAAATCTCAAAGGGTTTGCGAGTAATTGCAGTTTAAAGTTTTTTCAAAAAAGATTAACATTTTTTTAGACCAATGATATAGGTATCAAAAGATGTAGAATTGAAAGGAGAATAAACTCTGAAATAATAACGTTGAGATCTCAAATGGTTTAAGAGTTATTGCAAGTTATATGTCAAAAAAAATACCAGATTTTAACATTTCCCGTTTCGCCAGTTGCAATACCTTTTTAAATCGCCTGTAGCTCCATTACCATATATCGTAATGATATAAACTGTTACACTAGGAAAGAAGAAAGTTCAAATTTTACTGTGATGTTTTCAATTCGAAAATATCTCTTATAGTTTCTGAGTAATTAACTCGAGAAAACAGCCAATTTTCATACTTTGCAAAAAGGCAAGGTACCCCCCTTGCAGTTTTTTTAGGCGAAAAAGTGAGTTTTAGTGTTTTCATTGTTTTTATAGCTTAATATAAGCAGAATTACATTTGGAGTCGAGGGGTGCTATTGAAGTTTCAAAATTTTTAATATTTTTTTTCATTTTTATCTACTTTTTTATAAAAATTTCAACATTTAACCATACCAATGATATACACATCAATAGATGCAGAATTGAATAGAGAGTAAACCATGAAAAAATGACTTTGAAATCTCAAAGGGTTTACGAGTAATTGCAGTTTAAAGTTTTTTCAAAAAAGATTAACATTTTTTTAGACCAATGATATAGGTATCAAAAGATGTAGAATTGAAAGGAGAATAAACCCTGAAATAATCACTTTGACATCTCAAATGGTTTAAGAGTTATTGCGAGTTATATGTCAATAAAAATACCAGATTTTAACATTTCCCGTTTCGCCACTTGCAATACCTTTTTAAATCGCCTGTAGCTCCATAACCATATATCGTAATGATATAAACTGTTACACTAGGAAAGAAGAAAGTTCAAATTTTACTGTGATGTTTTCAATTCGAAAATATCTCTTATAGTTTCTGAGTAATTAACTCGAGAAAACAGCCAATTTTCATACTTTGCAAAAAGGCAAGGTACACCCCTTGCAGTTTTTTTAGGCGAAAAAGTGAGTTTTTGTTTTTTCATTGTTTTTATAGCTTAATATAAGCAGAATTACATTTGGAGTCGAGGGGTGCTATTGAAGTTTCAAAATTTTTAATATTTTTTTCATTTTTATCTACTTTTTTATAAAAATTTCAACATTTAACCATACCAATGATATACACATCAATAGATGCAGAATTGAATAGAGAGTAAACCATGAAAAAATGACTTTGAAATCTCAAAGGGTTTACGAGTAATTGCAGTTTAAAGTTTTTTCAAAAAAGATCAACATTTTTTTAGACCAATGATATAGGTATCAAAAGATGTAGAATTGAAAGGAGAATAAACCCTGAAATAATCACTTTGACATCTCAAATGGTTTAAGAGTTATTGCGAGTTATATGTCAATAAAAATACCAGATTTTAACATTTCCCGTTTCGCCACTTGCAATACCGTTTTAAATCGCCTGTAGCTCCATAACTATACATCGTACTGATATAAAATGTTACATTAGGAAAGAAGAAAGTTCACATTTTACTGTGAAGTTTTCAATTCGAAAATCTCTCTCATAGTTTCTGAGTAATTAACTCGAGAAAACAGCCAATTTTCATACTTTGCAAAAAGGCAAGGTACCCCTTGCAGTTTTTTTAGGCGAAAAAGTGAGTTTTTGTTTTTTCATTGTTTTTATAGCTTAATATAAGCAGAATTACATTTATTTGGAGTCGAGGGGTGCTATTGAAGTTTCAAAATTTTAAATATTTTTTTCATTTTTATCTACTTTTTTATAAAAATTTCAACATTTAACAATACCAATGATATACACATCAATAGATGCAGAATTGAATAGAGAGTAAACCATGAAAAAATGACTTTGAAATCTCAAAGGGTTTGCGAGTAATTGCAGTTTAAAGTTTTTTCAAAAAAGATTAACATTTTTTTAGACCAATGATATAGGTATCAAAAGATGTAGAATTGAAAGGAGAATAAACTCTGAAATAATAACGTTGAGATCTCAAATGGTTTAAGAGTTATTGCAAGTTATATGTCAAAAAAAATACCAGATTTTAACATTTCCCGTTTCGCCAGTTGCAATACCTTTTTAAATCGCCTGTAGCTCCATAACCATATATCGTAATGATATAAACTGTTACACTAGGAAAGAAGAAAGTTCAAATTTTACTGTGATGTTTTCAATTCGAAAATATCTCTTATAGTTTCTGAGTAATTAACTCGAGAAAACAGCCAATTTTCATACTTTGCAAAAAGGCAAGGTACCCCCCTTGCAGTTTTTTTAGGCGAAAAAGTGAGTTTTAGTGTTTTCATTGTTTTTATAGCTTAATATAAGCAGAATTACATTTGGAGTCGAGAGGTGCTATTGAAGTTTCAAAATTTTTAATATTTTTTTTCATTTTTATCTACTTTTTTATAAAAATTTCAACATTTAACCATACCAATGATATACACATCAATAGATGCAGAATTGAATAGAGAGTAAACCATGAAAAAATGACTTTGAAATCTCAAAGGGTTTACGAGTAATTGCAGTTTAAAGTTTTTTCAAAAAAGATTAACATTTTTTTAGACCAATGATATAGGTATCAAAAGATGTAGAATTGAAAGGAGAATAAACCCTGAAATAATCACTTTGACATCTCAAATGGTTTAAGAGTTATTGCGAGTTATATGTCAATAAAAATACCAGATTTTAACATTTCCCGTTTCGCCACTTGCAATACCTTTTTAAATCGCCTGTAGCTCCATAACCATATATCGTAATGATATAAACTGTTACACTAGGAAAGAAGAAAGTTCAAATTTTACTGTGATGTTTTCAATTCGAAAATATCTCTTATAGTTTCTGAGTAATTAACTCGAGAAAACAGCCAATTTTCATACTTTGCAAAAAGGCAAGGTACACCCCTTGCAGTTTTTTTAGGCGAAAAAGTGAGTTTTTGTTTTTTCATTGTTTTTATAGCTTAATATAAGCAGAATTACATTTGGAGTCGAGGGGTGCTATTGAAGTTTCAAAATTTTAAATATTTTTTTCATTTTTATTTACTTTTTTATAAAAATTTCTACATTTAACAATACCAATGATATACACATCAATAGATGCAGAATTGAATAGAGAGTAAACCATGAAAAAATGACTTTGAAATCTCAAAGGGTTTACGAGTAATTGCAGTTTAAAGTTTTTTCAAAAAAGATCAACATTTTTTTAGACCAATGATATAAGTATCAAAAGATGTAGAATTGAAAGGAGAATAAACCGTGAAATAATCACTTTGACATCTCAAATGGTTTAAGAGTTATTGCGAGTTATATGTCAATAAAAATACCAGATTTTAACATTTCCCGTTTCGCCACTTGCAATACCTTTTTAAATCGCCTGTAGCTCCATAACTATACATCGTACTGATATAAAATGTTACATTAGGAAAGAAGAAAGTTCACATTTTACTGTGAAGTTTTCAATTCGAAAATCTCTCTCATAGTTTCTGAGTAATTAACTCGAGAAAACAGCCAATTTTCATACTTTGCAAAAAGGCAAGGTACACCCCTTGCAGTTTTTTTAGGCGAAAAAGTGAGTTTTTGTTTTTTCATTGTTTTTATAGCTTAATATAAGCAGAATTACATTTGGAGTCGAGGGGTGCTATTGAAGTTTCAAAATTTTAAATATTTTTTTCATTTTTATTTACTTTTTTATAAAAATTTCAACATTTAACAATACCAATGATATACACATCAATAGATGCAGAATTGAATAGAGAGTAAACCATGAAAAAATGACTTTGAAATCTCAAAGGGTTTACGAGTAATTGCAGTTTAAAGTTTTTTCAAAAAAGATCAACATTTTTTTAGACCAATGATATAAGTATCAAAAGATGTAGAATTGAAAGGAGAATAAACCGTGAAATAATCACTTTGACATCTCAAATGGTTTAAGAGTTATTGCGAGTTATATGTCAATAAAAATACCAGATTTTAACATTTCCCGTTTCGCCACTTGCAATACCTTTTTAAATCGCCTGTAGCTCCATAACTATACATCGTACTGATATAAAATGTTACATTAGGAAAGAAGAAAGTTCACATTTTACTGTGAAGTTTTCAATTCGAAAATCTCTCTCATAGTTTCTGAGTAATTAACTCGAGAAAACAGCCAATTTTCATACTTTGCAAAAAGGCAAGGTACACCCCTTGCAGTTTTTTTAGGCGAAAAAGTGAGTTTTTGTTTTTTCATTGTTTTTATAGCTTAATATAAGCAGAATTACATTTGGAGTCGAGGGGTGCTATTGAAGTTTCAAAATTTTAAATATTTTTTTCATTTTTATTTACTTTTTTATAAAAATTTCTACATTTAACAATACCAATGATATACACATCAATAGATGCAGAAGTGAATAGAGAGTAAACCATGAAAAAATGACTTTGAAATCTCAAAGGGTTTACGAGTAATTGCAGTTTAAAGTTTTTTCAAAAAAGATCAACATTTTTTTAGACCAATGATATAGGTATCAAAAGATGTAGAATTGAAAGGAGAATAAACCCTGAAATAATCACTTTGACATCTCAAATGGTTTAAGAGTTATTGCGAGTTATACGTCAATAAAAATACCAGATTTTAACATTTCCCGTTTCGCCACTTGCAATACCTTTTTAAATCGCCTGTAGCTCCATAACTATACATCGTACTGATATAAAATGTTACATTAGGTAAGAAGAAAGTTCACATTTTACTGTGAAGTTTTCAATTCGAAAATCTCTCTCATAGTTTCTGAGTAATTAACTCGAGAAAACAGCCAATTTTCATACTTTGCAAAAAGGCAAGGTACCCCCCTTGCAGTTTTTTTAGGCGAAAAAGTGAGTTTTAGTGTTTTCATTGTTTTTATAGCTTAATATAAGCAGAATTACATTTGGAGTCGAGGGGTGCTATTGAAGTTTCAAAATTTTAAATATTTTTTTCATTTTTATTTACTTTTTTATAAAAATTTCAACATTTAACAATACCAATGATATACACATCAATAGATGCAGAAGTGAATAGAGAGTAAACCATGAAAAAATGACTTTGAAATCTCAAAGGGTTTACGAGTAGTTGCAGTTTAAAGTTTTTTCAAAAAAGATCAACATTTTTTTAGACCAATGATATAGGTATCAAAAGATGTAGAATTGAAAGGAGAATAAACTCTGAAATAATAACGTTGAGATCTCAAATGGTTTAAGAGTTATTGCAAGTTATATGTCAAAAAAAATACCAGATTTTAACATTTCCCGTTTCGCCAGTTGCAATACCTTTTTAAATCGCCTGTAGCTCCATAACCATATATCGTAATGATATAAACTGTTACACTAGGAAAGAAGAAAGTTCACATTTTACTGTGAAGTTTTCAATTCGAAAATCTCTCTCATAGTTTCTGAGTAATTAACTCGAGAAAACAGCCAATTTTCATACTTTGCAAAAAGGCAAGGTACCCCCCTTGCAGTTTTTTTAGGCGAAAAAGTTAGTTTTTGTTTTTTCATTGTTTTTATAGCTTAATATAAGCAGAATTACATTTGGAGTCGAGGGGTGCTATTGAAGTTTCAAAATTTAAAATATTTTTTTCATTTTTATTTACTTTTTTATAAAAATTTTAACATTTAACAATACCAATGATATACACATCAATAGATGCAGAATTGAATAGAGAGTAAACCATGAAAAAATGACTTTGAAATCTCAAAGGGTTTACGAGTAATTGCAGTTTAAAGTTTTTTCAAAAAAGATCAACATTTTTTTAGACCAATGATATAGGTATCAAAAGATGTAGAATTGAAAGGAGAATAAACTCTGAAATAATAACGTTGAGATCTCAAATGGTTTAAGAGTTATTGCATGTTATATGTCAATAAAAATACCAGATTTTAACATTTCCCGTTTCGCCAGTTGCAATACCTTTTTAAATCGCCTGTAGCTCCATAACTATACATCGTACTGATATAAAATGTTACATTAGGAAAGAAGAAAGTTCACATTTTACTGTGAAGTTTTCAATTCGAAAATCTCTCTCATAGTTTCTGAGTAATTAACTCGAGAAAACAGCCAATTTTCATACTTTGCAAAAAGGCAAGGTACCCCCCTTGCAGTTTTTTTAGGCGAAAAAGTGAGTTTTATTTTTTTCATTGTTTTTATAGCTTAATATAAGCAGAATTACATTTGGAGTCGAGGGGTGCTATTGAAGTTTCAAAATTTTAAATATTTTTTTCATTTTTATCTACTTTTTTATAAAAATTTCAACATTTAACAATACCAATGATATACACATCAATAGATGCAGAATTGAATAGAGAGTAAACCATGAAAAAATGACTTTGAAATCTCAAAGGGTTTACGAGTAATTGCAGTTTAAAGTTTTTTCAAAAAAGATCAACATTTTTTTAGACCAATGATATAGGTATCAAAAGATGTAGAATTGAAAGGAGAATAAACTCTGAAATAATAACGTTGAGATCTCAAATGGTTTAAGAGTTATTGCAAGTTATATGTCAAAAAAAATACCAGATTTTAACATTTCCCGTTTCGCCAGTTGCAATACCTTTTTAAATCGCCTGTAGCATCTATAACCATATATCGTAATGATATAAACTGTTACACTAGGAAAGAAGAAAGTTCAAATTTTACTGTGATGTTTTCAATTCGAAAATATCTCTTATAGTTTCTGAGTAATTAACTCGAGAAAACAGCCAATTTTCATACTTTGCAAAAAGGCAAGGTACCCCCCTTGCAGTTTTTTTAGGCGAAAAAGTGAGTTTTAGTGTTTTCATTGTTTTTATAGCTTAATATAAGCAGAATTACATTTGGAGTCGAGGGGTGCTATTGAAGTTTCAAAATTTTAAATATTTTTTTCATTTTTATCTACTTTTTTATAAAAATTTCAACATTTAACCATACCAATGATATACACATCAATAGATGCAGAATTGAATAGAGAGTAAACCATGAAAAAATGACTTTGAAATCTCAAAGGGTTTACGAGTAATTGCAGTTTAAAGTTTTTTCAAAAAAGATCAACATTTTTTTAGACCAATGATATAGGTATCAAAAGATGTAGAATTGAAAGAAGAATAAACCCTGAAATAATCACTTTGACATCTCAAATGGTTTAAGAGTTATTGCGAGTTATATGTCAATAAAAATACCAGATTTTAACATTTCCCGTTTCGCCACTTGCAATACCGTTTTAAATCGCCTGTAGCTCCATAACTATACATCGTACTGATATAAAATGTTACATTAGGAAAGAAGAAAGTTCACATTTTACTGTGAAGTTTTCAATTCGAAAATCTCTCTCATAGTTTCTGAGTAATTAACTCGAGAAAACAGCCAATTTTCATACTTTGCAAAAAGGCAAGGTACCCCCCTTGCAGTTTTTTTAGGCGAAAAAGTGAGTTTTTGTTTTTTCATTGTTTTTATAGCTTAATATAAGCAGAATTACATTTGGAGTCGAGGGGTGCTATTGAAGTTTCAAAATTTTAAATATTTTTTTCATTTTTATTTACTTTTTTATAAAAATTTCAACATTTAACAATACCAATGATATACACATCAATAGATGCAGAAGTGAATAGAGAGTAAACCATGAAAAAATGACTTTGAAATCTCAAAGGGTTTACGAGTAGTTGCAGTTTAAAGTTTTTTCAAAAAAGATCAACATTTTTTTAGACCAATGATATAGGTATCAAAAGATGTAGAATTGAAAGGAGAATAAACTCTGAAATAATAACGTTGAGATCTCAAATGGTTTAAGAGTTATTGCAAGTTATATGTCAAAAAAAATACCAGATTTTAACATTTCCCGTTTCGCCAGTTGCAATACCTTTTTAAATCGCCTGTAGCTCCATAACCATATATCGTAATGATATAAACTGTTACACTAGGAAAGAAGAAAGTTCAAATTTTACTGTGATGTTTTCAATTCGAAAATATCTCTTATAGTTTCTGAGTAATTAACTCGAGAAAACAGCCAATTTTCATACTTTGCAAAAAGGCAAGGTACCCCCCTTGCAGTTTTTTTAGGCGAAAAAGTGAGTTTTTGTTTTTTCATTGTTTTTATAGCTTAATATAAGCAGAATTACATTTGGAGTCGAGGGGTGCTATTGAAGTTTCAAAATTTTAAATATTTTTTTCATTTTTATTTACTTTTTTATAAAAATTTCAACATTTAACAATACCAATGATATACACATCAATAGATGCAGAATTGAATAGAGAGTAAACCATGAAAAAATGACTTTGAAATCTCAAAGGGTTTACGAGTAATTGCAGTTTAAAGTTTTTTCAAAAAATATCAACATTTTTTTAGACCAATGATATAAGTATCAAAAGATGTAGAATTGAAAGGAGAATAAACCGTGAAATAATCACTTTGACATCTCAAATGGTTTAAGAGTTATTGCGAGTTATATGTCAATAAAAATACCAGATTTTAACATTTCCCGTTTCGCCACTTGCAATACCTTTTTAAATCGCCTGTAGCTCCATAACTATACATCGTACTGATATAAAATGTTACATTAGGAAAGAAGAAAGTTCACATTTTACTGTGAAGTTTTCAATTCGAAAATCTCTCTCATAGTTTCTGAGTAATTAACTCGAGAAAACAGCCAATTTTCATACTTTGCAAAAAGGCAAGGTACCCCTTGCAGTTTTTTTAGGCGAAAAAGTGAGTTTTTGTTTTTTCATTGTTTTTATAGCTTAATATAAGCAGAATTACATTTGGAGTCGAGGGGTGCTATTGAAGTTTCAAAATTTTAAATATTTTTTTCATTTTTATTTACTTTTTTATAAAAATTTCTACATTTAACAATACCAATGATATACACATCAATAGATGCAGAAGTGAATAGAGAGTAAACCATGAAAAAATGACTTTGAAATCTCAAAGGGTTTACGAGTAATTGCAGTTTAAAGTTTTTTCAAAAAAGATCAACATTTTTTTAGACCAATGATATAGGTATCAAAAGATGTAGAATTGAAAGGAGAATAAACTCTGAAATAATAACGTTGAGATCTCAAATGGTTTAAGAGTTATTGCATGTTATATGTCAATAAAAATACCAGATTTTAACATTTCCCGTTTCGCCAGTTGCAATACCTTTTTAAATCGCCTGTAGCTCCATAACTATACATCGTACTGATATAAAATGTTACATTAGGAAAGAAGAAAGTTCACATTTTACTGTGAAGTTTTCAATTCGAAAATCTCTCTCATAGTTTCTGAGTAATTAACTCGAGAAAACAGCCAATTTTCATACTTTGCAAAAAGGCAAGGTACCCCCCTTGCAGTTTTTTTAGGCGAAAAAGTGAGTTTTTGTTTTTTCATTGTTTTTATAGCTTAATATAAGCAGAATTACATTTGGAGTCGAGGGGTGCTATTGAAGTTTCAAAATTTTAAATATTTTTTTCATTTTTATCTACTTTTTTATAAAAATTTCAACATTTAACCATACCAATGATATACACATCAATAGATGCAGAATTGAATAGAGAGTAAACCATGAAAAAATGACTTTGAAATCTCAAAGGGTTTACGAGTAATTGCAGTTTAAAGTTTTTTCAAAAAAGATCAACATTTTTTTAGACCAATGATATAGGTATCAAAAGATGTAGAATTGAAAGGAGAATAAACTCTGAAATAATAACGTTGAGATCTCAAATGGTTTAAGAGTTATTGCATGTTATATGTCAATAAAAATACCAGATTTTAACATTTCCCGTTTCGCCAGTTGCAATACCTTTTTAAATCGCCTGTAGCTCCATAACTATACATCGTACTGATATAAAATGTTACATTAGGAAAGAAGAAAGTTCACATTTTACTGTGAAGTTTTCAATTCGAAAATCTCTCTCATAGTTTCTGAGTAATTAACTCGAGGAAACAGCCAATTTTCATACTTTGCAAAAAGGCAAGGTACCCCCCTTGCAGTTTTTTTAGGCGAAAAAGTGAGTTTTAGTTTTTTCATTGTTTTTATAGCTTAATATAAGCAGAATTACATTTGGAGTCGAGGGGTGCTAATGAAATTTCAAAATTTTAAATAATTTTTTCATTTTTATCTACTTTTTATAAATATTTTAACATTTAACAATACCAATGATATGCACATCAATAGATGCAGAATTGAATAGAGAGTAAACCATGAAAAAATGATTTTGAAATCTCAAAGGGTTTACGAGTAATTGCTGTTTAAATTTTTTTCAAAAAAGATCAACATTTTTTTAGACCAATGATATAGGTATCAAAAGATGTAGATTTGAAAGGAGAATAAACCCTGAAATAATCACTTTGACATCTCAAATGGTTTAAGAGTTATTGCGAGTTATATGTCAATAAAAATACCAGATTTTAACATTTCCCGTTTCGCCAGTTGCAATACCTTTTTAAATCGCCTGTAGCGCCATAACTATACATCGTACTGATATAAAATGTTACATTAGGAAAGAAAAAAGTTCACATTTTACTGTGAAGTTTTCAATTCGAAAATCTCTCTTATAGTTTCTGAGTAATTAACTCGAGAAAACAGCCAATTTTCATACTTTGCAAAAAGGCAAGGTACCCCCCCTTGCAGTTTTTTTAGGCGAAAAAGTGAGTTTTAGTTTTTTCATTGTTTTTATAGCTTAATATAAGCAGAATTACATTTGGAGTCTAGGGGTGCTAATGAAATTTCAAAATTTTAAATAATTTTTTCATTTTTATCTACTTTTTATAAATATTTTAACATTTAACAATACCAATGATATGCACATCAATAGATGCAGAATTGAATAGAGAGTAAACCATGAAAAAATGATTTTGAAATCTCAAAGGGTTTACGAGTAATTGCTGTTTAAATTTTTTTCAAAAAAGATCAACATTTTTTTAGACCAATGATATAGGTATCAAAAGATGTAGATTTGAAAGGAGAATAAACCCTGAAATAATCACTTTGACATCTCAAATGGTTTAAGAGTTATTGCGAGTTATATGTCAATAAAAATACCAGATTTTAACATTTCCCGTTTCGCCACTTGCAATACCTTTTTAAATCGCCTGTAGCTCCATAACTATACATCGTACTGATATAAAATGTTACATTAGGAAAGAAGAAAGTTCACATTTTACTGTGAAGTTTTCAATTCGAAAATCTCTCTCATAGTTTCTGAGTAATTAACTCGAGAAAACAGCCAATTTTCATACTTTGCAAAAAGGCAAGGTACCCCCCTTGCAGTTTTTTTAGGCGAAAAAGTGAGTTTTTGTTTTTTCATTGTTTTTATAGCTTAATATAAGCAGAATTACATTTGGAGTCGAGGGGTGCTATTGAAGTTTCAAAATTTTAAATATTTTTTTCATTTTTATCTACTTTTTTATAAAAATTTCAACATTTAACAATACCAATGATATACACATCAATAGATGCAGAATTGAATAGAGAGTAAACCATGAAAAAATGATTTTGAAATCTCAAAGGGTTTACGAGTAATTGCTGTTTAAATTTTTTTCAAAAAAGATCAACATTTTTTTAGACCAATGATATAGGTATCAAAAGATGTAGAATTGAAAGGAGAATAAACCCTGAAATAATCACTTTGACATCTCAAATGGTTTAAGAGTTATTGCGAGTTATATGTCAATAAAAATACCAGATTTTAACATTTCCCGTTTCGCCACTTGCAATACCTTTTTAAATCGCCTGTAGCTCCATAACTATACATCGTAATGTTATAAAATGTTACACTAGGAAAGAAGAAAGTTCATATTTTACTGTGAAGTTTTCAATTCGAAAATATCTCTCATAGTTTCTGAGTAATTAACTCGAGAAAACAGCCAATTTTCATACTTTGCAAAAAGGCAAGGTACCCCTTGCAGTTTTTTTAGGCGAAAAAGTGAGTTTTTGTTTTTTCATTGTTTTTATAGCTTAATATAAGCAGAATTACATTTATTTGGAGTCGAGTGGTGCTATTGAAGTTTCAAAATTTTTAATATTTTTTTCATTTTTATCTACTTTTTTATAAAAATTTCAACATTTAACAATACCAATGATATACACATCAATAGATGCAGAATTGAATAGAGAGTAAACCATGAAAAAATGACTTTGAAATCTCAAAGGGTTTGCGAGTAATTGCAGTTTAAAGTTTTTTCAAAAAAGATTAACATTTTTTTAGACCAATGATATAGGTATCAAAAGATGTAGAATTGAAAGGAGAATAAACTCTGAAATAATAACGTTGAGATCTCAAATGGTTTAAGAGTTATTGCAAGTTATATGTCAAAAAAAATACCAGATTTTAACATTTCCCGTTTCGCCAGTTGCAATACCTTTTTAAATCGCCTGTAGCTCCATAACCATATATCGTAATGATATAAACTGTTACACTAGGAAAGAAGAAAGTTCAAATTTTACTGTGATGTTTTCAATTCGAAAATATCTCTTATAGTTTCTGAGTAATTAACTCGAGAAAACAGCCAATTTTCATACTTTGCAAAAAGGCAAGGTACCCCCCCTTGCAGTTTTTTTAGGCGAAAAAGTGAGTTTTAGTGTTTTCATTGTTTTTATAGCTTAATATAAGCAGAATTACATTTGGAGTCGAGGGGTGCTATTGAAGTTTCAAAATTTTTAATATTTTTTTTCATTTTTATCTACTTTTTTATAAAAATTTCAACATTTAACCATACCAATGATATACACATCAATAGATGCAGAATTGAATAGAGAGTAAACCATGAAAAAATGACTTTGAAATCTCAAAGGGTTTACGAGTAATTGCAGTTTAAAGTTTTTTCAAAAAAGATCAACATTTTTTTAGACCAATGATATAGGTATCAAAAGATGTAGAATTGAAAGGAGAATAAACTCTGAAATAATAACGTTGAGATCTCAAATGGTTTAAGAGTTATTGCATGTTATATGTCAATAAAAATACCAGATTTTAACATTTCCCGTTTCGCCAGTTGCAATACCTTTTTAAATCGCCTGTAGCTCCATAACTATACATCGTACTGATATAAAATGTTACATTAGGAAAGAAGAAAGTTCACATTTTACTGTGAAGTTTTCAATTCGAAAATCTCTCTCATAGTTTCTGAGTAATTAACTCGAGAAAACAGCCAATTTTCATACTTTGCAAAAAGGCAAGGTACCCCCCTTGCAGTTTTTTTAGGCGAAAAAGTGAGTTTTTGTTTTTTCATTGTTTTTATAGCTTAATATAAGCAGAATTACATTTGGAGTCGAGGGGTGCTATTGAAGTTTCAAAATTTTAAATATTTTTTTCATTTTTATCTACTTTTTTATAAAAATTTCAACATTTAACCATACCAATGATATACACATCAATAGATGCAGAATTGAATAGAGAGTAAACCATGAAAAAATGACTTTGAAATCTCAAAGGGTTTACGAGTAATTGCAGTTTAAAGTTTTTTCAAAAAAGATCAACATTTTTTTAGACCAATGATATAGGTATCAAAAGATGTAGAATTGAAAGGAGAATAAACTCTGAAATAATAACGTTGAGATCTCAAATGGTTTAAGAGTTATTGCATGTTATATGTCAATAAAAATACCAGATTTTAACATTTCCCGTTTCGCCAGTTGCAATACCTTTTTAAATCGCCTGTAGCTCCATAACTATACATCGTACTGATATAAAATGTTACATTAGGAAAGAAGAAAGTTCACATTTTACTGTGAAGTTTTCAATTCGAAAATCTCTCTCATAGTTTCTGAGTAATTAACTCGAGGAAACAGCCAATTTTCATACTTTGCAAAAAGGCAAGGTACCCCCCTTGCAGTTTTTTTAGGCGAAAAAGTGAGTTTTAGTTTTTTCATTGTTTTTATAGCTTAATATAAGCAGAATTACATTTGGAGTCGAGGGGTGCTAATGAAATTTCAAAATTTTAAATAATTTTTTCATTTTTATCTACTTTTTATAAATATTTTAACATTTAACAATACCAATGATATGCACATCAATAGATGCAGAATTGAATAGAGAGTAAACCATGAAAAAATGATTTTGAAATCTCAAAGGGTTTACGAGTAATTGCTGTTTAAATTTTTTTCAAAAAAGATCAACATTTTTTTAGACCAATGATATAGGTATCAAAAGATGTAGATTTGAAAGGAGAATAAACCCTGAAATAATCACTTTGACATCTCAAATGGTTTAAGAGTTATTGCGAGTTATATGTCAATAAAAATACCAGATTTTAACATTTCCCGTTTCGCCAGTTGCAATACCTTTTTAAATCGCCTGTAGCGCCATAACTATACATCGTACTGATATAAAATGTTACATTAGGAAAGAAAAAAGTTCACATTTTACTGTGAAGTTTTCAATTCGAAAATCTCTCTTATAGTTTCTGAGTAATTAACTCGAGAAAACAGCCAATTTTCATACTTTGCAAAAAGGCAAGGTACCCCCCCTTGCAGTTTTTTTAGGCGAAAAAGTGAGTTTTAGTTTTTTCATTGTTTTTATAGCTTAATATAAGCAGAATTACATTTGGAGTCTAGGGGTGCTAATGAAATTTCAAAATTTTAAATAATTTTTTCATTTTTATCTACTTTTTATAAATATTTTAACATTTAACAATACCAATGATATGCACATCAATAGATGCAGAATTGAATAGAGAGTAAACCATGAAAAAATGATTTTGAAATCTCAAAGGGTTTACGAGTAATTGCTGTTTAAATTTTTTTCAAAAAAGATCAACATTTTTTTAGACCAATGATATAGGTATCAAAAGATGTAGATTTGAAAGGAGAATAAACCCTGAAATAATCACTTTGACATCTCAAATGGTTTAAGAGTTATTGCGAGTTATATGTCAATAAAAATACCAGATTTTAACATTTCCCGTTTCGCCACTTGCAATACCTTTTTAAATCGCCTGTAGCTCCATAACTATACATCGTACTGATATAAAATGTTACATTAGGAAAGAAGAAAGTTCACATTTTACTGTGAAGTTTTCAATTCGAAAATCTCTCTCATAGTTTCTGAGTAATTAACTCGAGAAAACAGCCAATTTTCATACTTTGCAAAAAGGCAAGGTACCCCCCTTGCAGTTTTTTTAGGCGAAAAAGTGAGTTTTTGTTTTTTCATTGTTTTTATAGCTTAATATAAGCAGAATTACATTTGGAGTCGAGGGGTGCTATTGAAGTTTCAAAATTTTAAATATTTTTTTCATTTTTATCTACTTTTTTATAAAAATTTCAACATTTAACAATACCAATGATATACACATCAATAGATGCAGAATTGAATAGAGAGTAAACCATGAAAAAATGATTTTGAAATCTCAAAGGGTTTACGAGTAATTGCTGTTTAAATTTTTTTCAAAAAAGATCAACATTTTTTTAGACCAATGATATAGGTATCAAAAGATGTAGAATTGAAAGGAGAATAAACCCTGAAATAATCACTTTGACATCTCAAATGGTTTAAGAGTTATTGCGAGTTATATGTCAATAAAAATACCAGATTTTAACATTTCCCGTTTCGCCACTTGCAATACCTTTTTAAATCGCCTGTAGCTCCATAACTATACATCGTAATGTTATAAAATGTTACACTAGGAAAGAAGAAAGTTCATATTTTACTGTGAAGTTTTCAATTCGAAAATATCTCTCATAGTTTCTGAGTAATTAACTCGAGAAAACAGCCAATTTTCATACTTTGCAAAAAGGCAAGGTACCCCTTGCAGTTTTTTTAGGCGAAAAAGTGAGTTTTTGTTTTTTCATTGTTTTTATAGCTTAATATAAGCAGAATTACATTTATTTGGAGTCGAGTGGTGCTATTGAAGTTTCAAAATTTTTAATATTTTTTTCATTTTTATCTACTTTTTTATAAAAATTTCAACATTTAACAATACCAATGATATACACATCAATAGATGCAGAATTGAATAGAGAGTAAACCATGAAAAAATGACTTTGAAATCTCAAAGGGTTTGCGAGTAATTGCAGTTTAAAGTTTTTTCAAAAAAGATTAACATTTTTTTAGACCAATGATATAGGTATCAAAAGATGTAGAATTGAAAGGAGAATAAACTCTGAAATAATAACGTTGAGATCTCAAATGGTTTAAGAGTTATTGCAAGTTATATGTCAAAAAAAATACCAGATTTTAACATTTCCCGTTTCGCCAGTTGCAATACCTTTTTAAATCGCCTGTAGCTCCATAACCATATATCGTAATGATATAAACTGTTACACTAGGAAAGAAGAAAGTTCAAATTTTACTGTGATGTTTTCAATTCGAAAATATCTCTTATAGTTTCTGAGTAATTAACTCGAGAAAACAGCCAATTTTCATACTTTGCAAAAAGGCAAGGTACCCCCCCTTGCAGTTTTTTTAGGCGAAAAAGTGAGTTTTAGTGTTTTCATTGTTTTTATAGCTTAATATAAGCAGAATTACATTTGGAGTCGAGGGGTGCTATTGAAGTTTCAAAATTTTTAATATTTTTTTTCATTTTTATCTACTTTTTTATAAAAATTTCAACATTTAACCATACCAATGATATACACATCAATAGATGCAGAATTGAATAGAGAGTAAACCATGAAAAAATGACTTTGAAATCTCAAAGGGTTTACGAGTAATTGCAGTTTAAAGTTTTTTTCAAAAAAGATTAACATTTTTTTAGACCAATGATATAGGTATCAAAAGATGTAGAATTGAAAGGAGAATAAACCCTGAAATAATCACTTTGACATCTCAAATGGTTTAAGAGTTATTGCGAGTTATATGTCAATAAAAATACCAGATTTTAACATTTCCCGTTTCGCCACTTGCAATACCTTTTTAAATCGCCTGTAGCTCCATAACCATATATCGTAATGATATAAACTGTTACACTAGGAAAGAAAAAAGTTCAAATTTTACTGTGATGTTTTCAATTCGAAAATATCTCTTATAGTTTCTGAGTAATTAACTCGAGAAAACAGCCAATTTTCATACTTTGCAAAAAGGCAAGGTACCCCCCTTGCAGTTTTTTTAGGCGAAAAAGTGAGTTTTTGTTTTTTCATTGTTTTTATAGCTTAATATAAGCAGAATTACATTTGGAGTCGAGGGGTGCTATTGAAGTTTCAAAATTTTAAATATTTTTTTCATTTTTATTTACTTTTTTATAAAAATTTCAACATTTAACAATACCAATGATATACACATCAATAGATGCAGAATTGAATAGAGAGTAAACCATGAAAAAATGACTTTGAAATCTCAAAGGGTTTACGAGTAATTGCAGTTTAAAGTTTTTTCAAAAAAGATCAACATTTTTTTAGACCAATGATATAAGTATCAAAAGATGTAGAATTGAAAGGAGAATAAACCGTGAAATAATCACTTTGACATCTCAAATGGTTTAAGAGTTATTGCGAGTTATATGTCAATAAAAATACCAGATTTTAACATTTCCCGTTTCGCCACTTGCAATACCTTTTTAAATCGCCTGTAGCTCCATAACTATACATCGTACTGATATAAAATGTTACATTAGGAAAGAAGAAAGTTCACATTTTACTGTGAAGTTTTCAATTCGAAAATCTCTCTCATAGTTTCTGAGTAATTAACTCGAGAAAACAGCCAATTTTCATACTTTGCAAAAAGGCAAGGCGCACCCCTTGCAGTTTTTTTAGGCGAAAAAGTGAGTTTTTGTTTTTTCATTGTTTTTATAGCTTAATATAAGCAGAATTACATTTGGAGTCGAGGGGTGCTATTGAAGTTTCAAAATTTTAAATATTTTTTTCATTTTTATTTACTTTTTTATAAAAATTTCTACATTTAACAATACCAATGATATACACATCAATAGATGCAGAAGTGAATAGAGAGTAAACCATGAAAAAATGACTTTGAAATCTCAAAGGGTTTACGAGTAATTGCAGTTTAAAGTTTTTTCAAAAAAGATCAACATTTTTTTAGACCAATGATATAGGTATCAAAAGATGTAGAATTGAAAGGAGAATAAACCCTGAAATAATCACTTTGACATCTCAAATGGTTTAAGAGTTATTGCGAGTTATACGTCAATAAAAATACCAGATTTTAACATTTCCCGTTTCGCCACTTGCAATACCTTTTTAAATCGCCTGTAGCTCCATAACTATACATCGTACTGATATAAAATGTTACATTAGGTAAGAAGAAAGTTCACATTTTACTGTGAAGTTTTCAATTCGAAAATCTCTCTCATAGTTTCTGAGTAATTAACTCGAGAAAACAGCCAATTTTCATACTTTGCAAAAAGGCAAGGTACCCCCCTTGCAGTTTTTTTAGGCGAAAAAGTGAGTTTTAGTGTTTTCATTGTTTTTATAGCTTAATATAAGCAGAATTACATTTGGAGTCGAGGGGTGCTATTGAAGTTTCAAAATTTTAAATATTTTTTTCATTTTTATCTACTTTTTTATAAAAATTTCAACATTTAACCATACCAATGATATACACATCAATAGATGCAGAATTGAATAGAGAGTAAACCATGAAAAAATGACTTTGAAATCTCAAAGGGTTTACGAGTAATTGCAGTTTAAAGTTTTTTCAAAAAAGATCAACATTTTTTTAGACCAATGATATAGGTATCAAAAGATGTAGAATTGAAAGGAGAATAAACCCTGAAATAATCACTTTGACATCTCAAATGGTTTAAGAGTTATTGCGAGTTATATGTCAATAAAAATACCAGATTTTAACATTTCCCGTTTCGCCACTTGCAATACCGTTTTAAATCGCCTGTAGCTCCATAACTATACATCGTACTGATATAAAATGTTACATTAGGAAAGAAGAAAGTTCACATTTTACTGTGAAGTTTTCAATTCGAAAATCTCTCTCATAGTTTCTGAGTAATTAACTCGAGAAAACAGCCAATTTTCATACTTTGCAAAAAGGCAAGGTACCCCCCTTGCAGTTTTTTTAGGCGAAAAAGTGAGTTTTTGTTTTTTCATTGTTTTTATAGCTTAATATAAGCAGAATTACATTTGGAGTCGAGGGGTGCTATTGAAGTTTCAAAATTTTAAATATTTTTTTCATTTTTATTTACTTTTTTATAAAAATTTCAACATTTAACAATACCAATGATATACACATCAATAGATGCAGAAGTGAATAGAGAGTAAACCATGAAAAAATGACTTTGAAATCTCAAAGGGTTTACGAGTAGTTGCAGTTTAAAGTTTTTTCAAAAAAGATCAACATTTTTTTAGACCAATGATATAGGTATCAAAAGATGTAGAATTGAAAGGAGAATAAACTCTGAAATAATAACGTTGAGATCTCAAATGGTTTAAGAGTTATTGCAAGTTATATGTCAAAAAAAATACCAGATTTTAACATTTCCCGTTTCGCCAGTTGCAATACCTTTTTAAATCGCCTGTAGCTCCATAACCATATATCGTAATGATATAAACTGTTACACTAGGAAAGAAGAAAGTTCAAATTTTACTGTGATGTTTTCAATTCGAAAATATCTCTTATAGTTTCTGAGTAATTAACTCGAGAAAACAGCCAATTTTCATACTTTGCAAAAAGGCAAGGTACCCCCCTTGCAGTTTTTTTAGGCGAAAAAGTGAGTTTTTGTTTTTTCATTGTTTTTATAGCTTAATATAAGCAGAATTACATTTGGAGTCGAGGGGTGCTATTGAAGTTTCAAAATTTTAAATATTTTTTTCATTTTTATTTACTTTTTTATAAAAATTTCTACATTTAACAATACCAATGATATACACATCAATAGATGCAGAAGTGAATAGAGAGTAAACCATGAAAAAATGACTTTGAAATCTCAAAGGGTTTACGAGTAATTGCAGTTTAAAGTTTTTTCAAAAAAGATCAACATTTTTTTAGACCAATGATATAGGTATCAAAAGATGTAGAATTGAAAGGAGAATAAACTCTGAAATAATAACGTTGAGATCTCAAATGGTTTAAGAGTTATTGCAAGTTATATGTCAAAAAAAATACCAGATTTTAACATTTCCCGTTTCGCCAGTTGCAATACCTTTTTAAATCGCCTGTAGCATCTATAACCATATATCGTAATGATATAAACTGTTACACTAGGAAAGAAGAAAGTTCAAATTTTACTGTGATGTTTTCAATTCGAAAATATCTCTTATAGTTTCTGAGTAATTAACTCGAGAAAACAGCCAATTTTCATACTTTGCAAAAAGGCAAGGTACCCCCTTGCAGTTTTTTTAGGCGAAAAAGTTAGTTTTTGTTTTTTCATTGTTTTTATAGCTTAATATAAGCAGAATTACATTTGGAGTCGAGGGGTGCTATTGAAGTTTCAAAATTTTAAATATTTTTTTCATTTTTATCTACTTTTTTATAAAAATTTCAACATTTAACCATACCAATGATATACACATCAATAGATGCAGAATTGAATAGAGAGTAAACCATGAAAAAATGACTTTGAAATCTCAAAGGGTTTACGAGTAATTGCAGTTTAAAGTTTTTTCAAAAAAGATCAACATTTTTTTAGACCAATGATATAGGTATCAAAAGATGTAGAATTGAAAGGAGAATAAACTCTGAAATAATAACGTTGAGATCTCAAATGGTTTAAGAGTTATTGCATGTTATATGTCAATAAAAATACCAGATTTTAACATTACCCGTTTCGCCAGTTGCAATACCTTTTTAAATCGCCTGTAGCTCCATAACTATACATCGTACTGATATAAAATGTTACATTAGGAAAGAAGAAAGTTCACATTTTACTGTGAAGTTTTCAATTCGAAAATCTCTCTCATAGTTTCTGAGTAATTAACTCGAGGAAACAGCCAATTTTCATACTTTGCAAAAAGGCAAGGTACCCCCCTTGCAGTTTTTTTAGGCGAAAAAGTGAGTTTTAGTTTTTTCATTGTTTTTATAGCTTAATATAAGCAGAATTACATTTGGAGTCGAGGGGTGCTAATGAAATTTCAAAATTTTAAATAATTTTTTCATTTTTATCTACTTTTTATAAATATTTTAACATTTAACAATACCAATGATATGCACATCAATAGATGCAGAATTGAATAGAGAGTAAACCATGAAAAAATGATTTTGAAATCTCAAAGGGTTTACGAGTAATTGCTGTTTAAATTTTTTTCAAAAAAGATCAACATTTTTTTAGACCAATGATATAGGTATCAAAAGATGTAGATTTGAAAGGAGAATAAACCCTGAAATAATCACTTTGACATCTCAAATGGTTTAAGAGTTATTGCGAGTTATATGTCAATAAAAATACCAGATTTTAACATTTCCCGTTTCGCCAGTTGCAATACCTTTTTAAATCGCCTGTAGCGCCATAACTATACATCGTACTGATATAAAATGTTACATTAGGAAAGAAAAAAGTTCACATTTTACTGTGAAGTTTTCAATTCGAAAATCTCTCTTATAGTTTCTGAGTAATTAACTCGAGAAAACAGCCAATTTTCATACTTTGCAAAAAGGCAAGGTACCCCCCCTTGCAGTTTTTTTAGGCGAAAAAGTGAGTTTTAGTTTTTTCATTGTTTTTATAGCTTAATATAAGCAGAATTACATTTGGAGTCTAGGGGTGCTAATGAAATTTCAAAATTTTAAATAATTTTTTCATTTTTATCTACTTTTTATAAATATTTTAACATTTAACAATACCAATGATATGCACATCAATAGATGCAGAATTGAATAGAGAGTAAACCATGAAAAAATGATTTTGAAATCTCAAAGGGTTTACGAGTAATTGCTGTTTAAATTTTTTTCAAAAAAGATCAACATTTTTTTAGACCAATGATATAGGTATCAAAAGATGTAGATTTGAAAGGAGAATAAACCCTGAAATAATCACTTTGACATCTCAAATGGTTTAAGAGTTATTGCGAGTTATATGTCAATAAAAATACCAGATTTTAACATTTCCCGTTTCGCCACTTGCAATACCTTTTTAAATCGCCTGTAGCTCCATAACTATACATCGTACTGATATAAAATGTTACATTAGGAAAGAAGAAAGTTCACATTTTACTGTGAAGTTTTCAATTCGAAAATCTCTCTCATAGTTTCTGAGTAATTAACTCGAGAAAACAGCCAATTTTCATACTTTGCAAAAAGGCAAGGTACCCCCCTTGCAGTTTTTTTAGGCGAAAAAGTGAGTTTTTGTTTTTTCATTGTTTTTATAGCTTAATATAAGCAGAATTACATTTGGAGTCGAGGGGTGCTATTGAAGTTTCAAAATTTTAAATATTTTTTTCATTTTTATCTACTTTTTTATAAAAATTTCAACATTTAACAATACCAATGATATACACATCAATAGATGCAGAATTGAATAGAGAGTAAACCATGAAAAAATGATTTTGAAATCTCAAAGGGTTTACGAGTAATTGCTGTTTAAATTTTTTTCAAAAAAGATCAACATTTTTTTAGACCAATGATATAGGTATCAAAAGATGTAGAATTGAAAGGAGAATAAACCCTGAAATAATCACTTTGACATCTCAAATGGTTTAAGAGTTATTGCGAGTTATATGTCAATAAAAATACCAGATTTTAACATTTCCCGTTTCGCCACTTGCAATACCTTTTTAAATCGCCTGTAGCTCCATAACTATACATCGTAATGTTATAAAATGTTACACTAGGAAAGAAGAAAGTTCATATTTTACTGTGAAGTTTTCAATTCGAAAATATCTCTCATAGTTTCTGAGTAATTAACTCGAGAAAACAGCCAATTTTCATACTTTGCAAAAAGGCAAGGTACCCCTTGCAGTTTTTTTAGGCGAAAAAGTGAGTTTTTGTTTTTTCATTGTTTTTATAGCTTAATATAAGCAGAATTACATTTATTTGGAGTCGAGTGGTGCTATTGAAGTTTCAAAATTTTTAATATTTTTTTCATTTTTATCTACTTTTTTATAAAAATTTCAACATTTAACAATACCAATGATATACACATCAATAGATGCAGAATTGAATAGAGAGTAAACCATGAAAAAATGACTTTGAAATCTCAAAGGGTTTGCGAGTAATTGCAGTTTAAAGTTTTTTCAAAAAAGATTAACATTTTTTTAGACCAATGATATAGGTATCAAAAGATGTAGAATTGAAAGGAGAATAAACTCTGAAATAATAACGTTGAGATCTCAAATGGTTTAAGAGTTATTGCAAGTTATATGTCAAAAAAAATACCAGATTTTAACATTTCCCGTTTCGCCAGTTGCAATACCTTTTTAAATCGCCTGTAGCTCCATAACCATATATCGTAATGATATAAACTGTTACACTAGGAAAGAAGAAAGTTCAAATTTTACTGTGATGTTTTCAATTCGAAAATATCTCTTATAGTTTCTGAGTAATTAACTCGAGAAAACAGCCAATTTTCATACTTTGCAAAAAGGCAAGGTACCCCCTTGCAGTTTTTTTAGGCGAAAAAGTGAGTTTTAGTGTTTTCATTGTTTTTATAGCTTAATATAAGCAGAATTACATTTGGAGTCGAGGGGTGCTATTGAAGTTTCAAAATTTTTAATATTTTTTTTCATTTTTATCTACTTTTTTATAAAAATTTCAACATTTAACCATACCAATGATATACACATCAATAGATGCAGAATTGAATAGAGAGTAAACCATGAAAAAATGACTTTGAAATCTCAAAGGGTTTACGAGTAATTGCAGTTTAAAGTTTTTTCAAAAAAGATTAACATTTTTTTAGACCAATGATATAGGTATCAAAAGATGTAGAATTGAAAGGAGAATAAACCCTGAAATAATCACTTTGACATCTCAAATGGTTTAAGAGTTATTGCGAGTTATATGTCAATAAAAATACCAGATTTTAACATTTCCCGTTTCGCCACTTGCAATACCTTTTTAAATCGCCTGTAGCTCCATAACCATATATCGTAATGATATAAACTGTTACACTAGGAAAGAAGAAAGTTCAAATTTTACTGTGATGTTTTCAATTCGAAAATATCTCTTATAGTTTCTGAGTAATTAACTCGAGAAAACAGCCAATTTTCATACTTTGCAAAAAGGCAAGGTACCCCCCTTGCAGTTTTTTTAGGCGAAAAAGTGAGTTTTTGTTTTTTCATTGTTTTTATAGCTTAATATAAGCAGAATTACATTTGGAGTCGAGGGGTGCTATTGAAGTTTCAAAATTTTAAATATTTTTTTCATTTTTATTTACTTTTTTATAAAAATTTCAACATTTAACAATACCAATGATATACACATCAATAGATGCAGAATTGAATAGAGAGTAAACCATGAAAAAATGACTTTGAAATCTCAAAGGGTTTACGAGTAATTGCAGTTTAAAGTTTTTTCAAAAAAGATCAACATTTTTTTAGACCAATGATATAAGTATCAAAAGATGTAGAATTGAAAGGAGAATAAACCGTGAAATAATCACTTTGACATCTCAAATGGTTTAAGAGTTATTGCGAGTTATATGTCAATAAAAATACCAGATTTTAACATTTCCCGTTTCGCCACTTGCAATACCTTTTTAAATCGCCTGTAGCTCCATAACTATACATCGTACTGATATAAAATGTTACATTAGGAAAGAAGAAAGTTCACATTTTACTGTGAAGTTTTCAATTCGAAAATCTCTCTCATAGTTTCTGAGTAATTAACTCGAGAAAACAGCCAATTTTCATACTTTGCAAAAAGGCAAGGCACACCCCTTGCAGTTTTTTTAGGCGAAAAAGTGAGTTTTTGTTTTTTCATTGTTTTTATAGCTTAATATAAGCAGAATTACATTTGGAGTCGAGGGGTGCTATTGAAGTTTCAAAATTTTAAATATTTTTTTCATTTTTATTTACTTTTTTATAAAAATTTCAACATTTAACAATACCAATGATATACACATCAATAGATGCAGAATTGAATAGAGAGTAAACCATGAAAAAATGACTTTGAAATCTCAAAGAGTTTACGAGTAATTGCAGTTTAAAGTTTTTTCAAAAAAGATCAACATTTTTTTAGACCAATGATATAAGTATCAAAAGATGTAGAATTGAAAGGAGAATAAACCGTGAAATAATCACTTTGACATCTCAAATGGTTTAAGAGTTATTGCGAGTTATATGTCAATAAAAATACCAGATTTTAACATTTCCCGTTTCGCCACTTGCAATACCTTTTTAAATCGCCTGTAGCTCCATAACTATACATCGTACTGATATAAAATGTTACATTAGGAAAGAAGAAAGTTCACATTTTACTGTGAAGTTTTCAATTCGAAAATCTCTCTCATAGTTTCTGAGTAATTAACTCGAGAAAACAGCCAATTTTCATACTTTGCAAAAAGGCAAGGCACACCCCTTGCAGTTTTTTTAGGCGAAAAAGTGAGTTTTTGTTTTTTCATTGTTTTTATAGCTTAATATAAGCAGAATTACATTTGGAGTCGAGGGGTGCTATTGAAGTTTCAAAATTTTAAATATTTTTTTCATTTTTATTTACTTTTTTATAAAAATTTCTACATTTAACAATACCAATGATATACACATCAATAGATGCAGAAGTGAATAGAGAGTAAACCATGAAAAAATGACTTTGAAATCTCAAAGGGTTTACGAGTAATTGCAGTTTAAAGTTTTTTCAAAAAAGATCAACATTTTTTTAGACCAATGATATAGGTATCAAAAGATGTAGAATTGAAAGGAGAATAAACCCTGAAATAATCACTTTGACATCTCAAATGGTTTAAGAGTTATTGCGAGTTATACGTCAATAAAAATACCAGATTTTAACATTTCCCGTTTCGCCACTTGCAATACCTTTTTAAATCGCCTGTAGCTCCATAACTATACATCGTACTGATATAAAATGTTACATTAGGTAAGAAGAAAGTTCACATTTTACTGTGAAGTTTTCAATTCGAAAATCTCTCTCATAGTTTCTGAGTAATTAACTCGAGAAAACAGCCAATTTTCATACTTTGCAAAAAGGCAAGGTACCCCCCTTGCAGTTTTTTTAGGCGAAAAAGTGAGTTTTAGTGTTTTCATTGTTTTTATAGCTTAATATAAGCAGAATTACATTTGGAGTCGAGGGGTGCTATTGAAGTTTCAAAATTTTAAATATTTTTTTCATTTTTATCTACTTTTTTATAAAAATTTCAACATTTAACCATACCAATGATATACACATCAATAGATGCAGAATTGAATAGAGAGTAAACCATGAAAAAATGACTTTGAAATCTCAAAGGGTTTACGAGTAATTGCAGTTTAAAGTTTTTTCAAAAAAGATCAACATTTTTTTAGACCAATGATATAGGTATCAAAAGATGTAGAATTGAAAGGAGAATAAACCCTGAAATAATCACTTTGACATCTCAAATGGTTTAAGAGTTATTGCGAGTTATATGTCAATAAAAATACCAGATTTTAACATTTCCCGTTTCGCCACTTGCAATACCGTTTTAAATCGCCTGTAGCTCCATAACTATACATCGTACTGATATAAAATGTTACATTAGGAAAGAAGAAAGTTCACATTTTACTGTGAAGTTTTCAATTCGAAAATCTCTCTCATAGTTTCTGAGTAATTAACTCGAGAAAACAGCCAATTTTCATACTTTGCAAAAAGGCAAGGTACCCCCCTTGCAGTTTTTTTAGGCGAAAAAGTGAGTTTTTGTTTTTTCATTGTTTTTATAGCTTAATATAAGCAGAATTACATTTGGAGTCGAGGGGTGCTATTGAAGTTTCAAAATTTTAAATATTTTTTTCATTTTTATTTACTTTTTTATAAAAATTTCAACATTTAACAATACCAATGATATACACATCAATAGATGCAGAAGTGAATAGAGAGTAAACCATGAAAAAATGACTTTGAAATCTCAAAGGGTTTACGAGTAGTTGCAGTTTAAAGTTTTTTCAAAAAAGATCAACATTTTTTTAGACCAATGATATAGGTATCAAAAGATGTAGAATTGAAAGGAGAATAAACTCTGAAATAATAACGTTGAGATCTCAAATGGTTTAAGAGTTATTGCAAGTTATATGTCAAAAAAAATACCAGATTTTAACATTTCCCGTTTCGCCAGTTGCAATACCTTTTTAAATCGCCTGTAGCTCCATAACCATATATCGTAATGATATAAACTGTTACACTAGGAAAGAAGAAAGTTCAAATTTTACTGTGATGTTTTCAATTCGAAAATATCTCTTATAGTTTCTGAGTAATTAACTCGAGAAAACAGCCAATTTTCATACTTTGCAAAAAGGCAAGGTACCCCCCTTGCAGTTTTTTTAGGCGAAAAAGTGAGTTTTTGTTTTTTCATTGTTTTTATAGCTTAATATAAGCAGAATTACATTTGGAGTCGAGGGGTGCTATTGAAGTTTCAAAATTTTAAATATTTTTTTCATTTTTATTTACTTTTTTATAAAAATTTCTACATTTAACAATACCAATGATATACACATCAATAGATGCAGAAGTGAATAGAGAGTAAACCATGAAAAAATGACTTTGAAATCTCAAAGGGTTTACGAGTAATTGCAGTTTAAAGTTTTTTCAAAAAAGATCAACATTTTTTTAGACCAATGATATAGGTATCAAAAGATGTAGAATTGAAAGGAGAATAAACTCTGAAATAATAACGTTGAGATCTCAAATGGTTTAAGAGTTATTGCATGTTATATGTCAATAAAAATACCAGATTTTAACATTTCCCGTTTCGCCAGTTGCAATACCTTTTTAAATCGCCTGTAGCTCCATAACTATACATCGTACTGATATAAAATGTTACATTAGGAAAGAAGAAAGTTCACATTTTACTGTGAAGTTTTCAATTCGAAAATCTCTCTCATAGTTTCTGAGTAATTAACTCGAGAAAACAGCCAATTTTCATACTTTGCAAAAAGGCAAGGTACCCCCCTTGCAGTTTTTTTAGGCGAAAAAGTTAGTTTTTGTTTTTTCATTGTTTTTATAGCTTAATATAAGCAGAATTACATTTGGAGTCGAGGGGTGCTATTGAAGTTTCAAAATTTAAAATATTTTTTTCATTTTTATTTACTTTTTTATAAAAATTTTAACATTTAACAATACCAATGATATACACATCAATAGATGCAGAATTGAATAGAGAGTAAACCATGAAAAAATGACTTTGAAATCTCAAAGGGTTTACGAGTAATTGCAGTTTAAAGTTTTTTCAAAAAAGATCAACATTTTTTTAGACCAATGATATAGGTATCAAAAGATGTAGAATTGAAAGGAGAATAAACTCTGAAATAATAACGTTGAGATCTCAAATGGTTTAAGAGTTATTGCATGTTATATGTCAATAAAAATACCAGATTTTAACATTTCCCGTTTCGCCAGTTGCAATACCTTTTTAAATCGCCTGTAGCTCCATAACTATACATCGTACTGATATAAAATGTTACATTAGGAAAGAAGAAAGTTCACATTTTACTGTGAAGTTTTCAATTCGAAAATCTCTCTCATAGTTTCTGAGTAATTAACTCGAGAAAACAGCCAATTTTCATACTTTGCAAAAAGGCAAGGTACCCCCCTTGCAGTTTTTTTAGGCGAAAAAGTGAGTTTTTGTTTTTTCATTGTTTTTATAGCTTAATATAAGCAGAATTACATTTGGAGTCGAGGGGTGCTATTGAAGTTTCAAAATTTTAAATATTTTTTTCATTTTTATCTACTTTTTTATAAAAATTTCAACATTTAACAATACCAATGATATACACATCAATAGATGCAGAATTGAATAGAGAGTAAACCATGAAAAAATGACTTTGAAATCTCAAAGGGTTTACGAGTAATTGCAGTTTAAAGTTTTTTCAAAAAAGATCAACATTTTTTTAGACCAATGATATAGGTATCAAAAGATGTAGAATTGAAAGGAGAATAAACTCTGAAATAATAACGTTGAGATCTCAAATGGTTTAAGAGTTATTGCAAGTTATATGTCAAAAAAAATACCAGATTTTAACATTTCCCGTTTCGCCAGTTGCAATACCTTTTTAAATCGCCTGTAGCATCTATAACCATATATCGTAATGATATAAACTGTTACACTAGGAAAGAAGAAAGTTCAAATTTTACTGTGATGTTTTCAATTCGAAAATATCTCTTATAGTTTCTGAGTAATTAACTCGAGAAAACAGCCAATTTTCATACTTTGCAAAAAGGCAAGGTACCCCCTTGCAGTTTTTTTAGGCGAAAAAGTTAGTTTTTGTTTTTTCATTGTTTTTATAGCTTAATATAAGCAGAATTACATTTGGAGTCGAGGGGTGCTATTGAAGTTTCAAAATTTTAAATATTTTTTTCATTTTTATCTACTTTTTTATAAAAATTTCAACATTTAACCATACCAATGATATACACATCAATAGATGCAGAATTGAATAGAGAGTAAACCATGAAAAAATGACTTTGAAATCTCAAAGGGTTTACGAGTAATTGCAGTTTAAAGTTTTTTCAAAAAAGATCAACATTTTTTTAGACCAATGATATAGGTATCAAAAGATGTAGAATTGAAAGGAGAATAAACTCTGAAATAATAACGTTGAGATCTCAAATGGTTTAAGAGTTATTGCATGTTATATGTCAATAAAAATACCAGATTTTAACATTTCCCGTTTCGCCAGTTGCAATACCTTTTTAAATCGCCTGTAGCTCCATAACTATACATCGTACTGATATAAAATGTTACATTAGGAAAGAAGAAAGTTCACATTTTACTGTGAAGTTTTCAATTCGAAAATCTCTCTCATAGTTTCTGAGTAATTAACTCGAGGAAACAGCCAATTTTCATACTTTGCAAAAAGGCAAGGTACCCCCCTTGCAGTTTTTTTAGGCGAAAAAGTGAGTTTTAGTTTTTTCATTGTTTTTATAGCTTAATATAAGCAGAATTACATTTGGAGGCCAGGGGTGCTAATGAAATTTCAAAATTTTAAATAATTTTTTCATTTTTATCTACTTTTTATAAATATTTTAACATTTAACAATACCAATGATATGCACATCAATAGATGCAGAATTGAATAGAGAGTAAACCATGAAAAAATGATTTTGAAATCTCAAAGGGTTTACGAGTAATTGCTGTTTAAATTTTTTTCAAAAAAGATCAACATTTTTTTAGACCAATGATATAGGTATCAAAAGATGTAGATTTGAAAGGAGAATAAACCCTGAAATAATCACTTTGACATCTCAAATGGTTTAAGAGTTATTGCGAGTTATATGTCAATAAAAATACCAGATTTTAACATTTCCCGTTTCGCCAGTTGCAATACCTTTTTAAATCGCCTGTAGCGCCATAACTATACATCGTACTGATATAAAATGTTACATTAGGAAAGAAGAAAGTTCACATTTTACTGTGAAGTTTTCAATTCGAAAATCTCTCTTATAGTTTCTGAGTAATTAACTCGAGAAAACAGCCAATTTTCATACTTTGCAAAAAGGCAAGGTACCCCCCCTTGCAGTTTTTTTAGGCGAAAAAGTGAGTTTTAGTTTTTTCATTGTTTTTATAGCTTAATATAAGCAGAATTACATTTGGAGTCTAGGGGTGCTAATGAAATTTCAAAATTTTAAATAATTTTTTCATTTTTATCTACTTTTTATAAATATTTTAACATTTAACAATACCAATGATATGCACATCAATAGATGCAGAATTGAATAGAGAGTAAACCATGAAAAAATGATTTTGAAATCTCAAAGGGTTTACGAGTAATTGCTGTTTAAATTTTTTTCAAAAAAGATCAACATTTTTTTAGACCAATGATATAGGTATCAAAAGATGTAGATTTGAAAGGAGAATAAACCCTGAAATAATCACTTTGACATCTCAAATGGTTTAAGAGTTATTGCGAGTTATATGTCAATAAAAATACCAGATTTTAACATTTCCCGTTTCGCCACTTGCAATACCTTTTTAAATCGCCTGTAGCTCCATAACTATACATCGTACTGATATAAAATGTTACATTAGGAAAGAAGAAAGTTCACATTTTACTGTGAAGTTTTCAATTCGAAAATCTCTCTCATAGTTTCTGAGTAATTAACTCGAGGAAACAGCCAATTTTCATACTTTGCAAAAAGGCAAGGTACCCCCCTTGCAGTTTTTTTAGGCGAAAAAGTGAGTTTTAGTTTTTTCATTGTTTTTATAGCTTAATATAAGCAGAATTACATTTGGAGGCCAGGGGTGCTAATGAAATTTCAAAATTTTAAATAATTTTTTCATTTTTATCTACTTTTTATAAATATTTTAACATTTAACAATACCAATGATATGCACATCAATAGATGCAGAATTGAATAGAGAGTAAACCATGAAAAAATGATTTTGAAATCTCAAAGGGTTTACGAGTAATTGCTGTTTAAATTTTTTTCAAAAAAGATCAACATTTTTTTAGACCAATGATATAGGTATCAAAAGATGTAGATTTGAAAGGAGAATAAACCCTGAAATAATCACTTTGACATCTCAAATGGTTTAAGAGTTATTGCGAGTTATATGTCAATAAAAATACCAGATTTTAACATTTCCCGTTTCGCCAGTTGCAATACCTTTTTAAATCGCCTGTAGCGCCATAACTATACATCGTACTGATATAAAATGTTACATTAGGAAAGAAGAAAGTTCACATTTTACTGTGAAGTTTTCAATTCGAAAATCTCTCTTATAGTTTCTGAGTAATTAACTCGAGAAAACAGCCAATTTTCATACTTTGCAAAAAGGCAAGGTACCCCCCCTTGCAGTTTTTTTAGGCGAAAAAGTGAGTTTTAGTTTTTTCATTGTTTTTATAGCTTAATATAAGCAGAATTACATTTGGAGTCTAGGGGTGCTAATGAAATTTCAAAATTTTAAATAATTTTTTCATTTTTATCTACTTTTTATAAATATTTTAACATTTAACAATACCAATGATATGCACATCAATAGATGCAGAATTGAATAGAGAGTAAACCATGAAAAAATGATTTTGAAATCTCAAAGGGTTTACGAGTAATTGCTGTTTAAATTTTTTTCAAAAAAGATCAACATTTTTTTAGACCAATGATATAGGTATCAAAAGATGTAGATTTGAAAGGAGAATAAACCCTGAAATAATCACTTTGACATCTCAAATGGTTTAAGAGTTATTGCGAGTTATATGTCAATAAAAATACCAGATTTTAACATTTCCCGTTTCGCCACTTGCAATACCTTTTTAAATCGCCTGTAGCTCCATAACTATACATCGTACTGATATAAAATGTTACATTAGGAAAGAAGAAAGTTCACATTTTACTGTGAAGTTTTCAATTCGAAAATCTCTCTCATAGTTTCTGAGTAATTAACTCGAGAAAACAGCCAATTTTCATACTTTGCAAAAAGGCAAGGTACCCCCCTTGCAGTTTTTTTAGGCGAAAAAGTGAGTTTTTGTTTTTTCATTGTTTTTATAGCTTAATATAAGCAGAATTACATTTGGAGTCGAGGGGTGCTATTGAAGTTTCAAAATTTTAAATATTTTTTTCATTTTTATCTACTTTTTTATAAAAATTTCAACATTTAACAATACCAATGATATACACATCAATAGATGCAGAATTGAATAGAGAGTAAACCATGAAAAAATGATTTTGAAATCTCAAAGGGTTTACGAGTAATTGCTGTTTAAATTTTTTTCAAAAAAGATCAACATTTTTTTAGACCAATGATATAGGTATCAAAAGATGTAGAATTGAAAGGAGAATAAACCCTGAAATAATCACTTTGACATCTCAAATGGTTTAAGAGTTATTGCGAGTTATATGTCAATAAAAATACCAGATTTTAACATTTCCCGTTTCGCCACTTGCAATACCTTTTTAAATCGCCTGTAGCTCCATAACTATACATCGTAATGTTATAAAATGTTACACTAGGAAAGAAGAAAGTTCATATTTTACTGTGAAGTTTTCAATTCGAAAATATCTCTCATAGTTTCTGAGTAATTAACTCGAGAAAACAGCCAATTTTCATACTTTGCAAAAAGGCAAGGTCCCCCTTGCAGTTTTTTTAGGCGAAAAAGTGAGTTTTTGTTTTTTCATTGTTTTTATAGCTTAATATAAGCAGAATTACATTTGGAGTCGAGGGGTGCTATTGAAGTTTCAAAATTTTAAATATTTTTTTCATTTTTATCTACTTTTTTATAAAAATTTCAACATTTAACAATACCAATGATATACACATCAATAGATGCAGAATTGAATAGAGAGTAAACCATGAAAAAATGACTTTGAAATCTCAAAGGGTTTACGAGTAATTGCAGTTTAAAGTTTTTTCAAAAAAGATCAACATTTTTTTAGACCAATGATATAGGTATCAAAAGATGTAGAATTGAAAGGAGAATAAACTCTGAAATAATAACGTTGAGATCTCAAATGGTTTAAGAGTTATTGCATGTTATATGTCAAAAAAAATACCAGATTTTAACATTTCCCGTTTCGCCAGTTGCAATACCTTTTTAAATCGCCTGTAGCATCTATAACCATATATCGTAATGATATAAACTGTTACACTAGGAAAGAAGAAAGTTCAAATTTTACTGTGATGTTTTCAATTCGAAAATATCTCTTATAGTTTCTGAGTAATTAACTCGAGAAAACAGCCAATTTTCATACTTTGCAAAAAGGCAAGGTACCCCCTTGCAGTTTTTTTAGGCGAAAAAGTTAGTTTTTGTTTTTTCATTGTTTTTATAGCTTAATATAAGCAGAATTACATTTGGAGTCGAGGGGTGCTATTGAAGTTTCAAAATTTTAAATATTTTTTTCATTTTTATCTACTTTTTTATAAAAATTTCAACATTTAACCATACCAATGATATACACATCAATAGATGCAGAATTGAATAGAGAGTAAACCATGAAAAAATGACTTTGAAATCTCAAAGGGTTTACGAGTAATTGCAGTTTAAAGTTTTTTCAAAAAAGATCAACATTTTTTTAGACCAATGATATAGGTATCAAAAGATGTAGAATTGAAAGGAGAATAAACTCTGAAATAATAACGTTGAGATCTCAAATGGTTTAAGAGTTATTGCATGTTATATGTCAATAAAAATACCAGATTTTAACATTTCCCGTTTCGCCAGTTGCAATACCTTTTTAAATCGCCTGTAGCTCCATAACTATACATCGTACTGATATAAAATGTTACATTAGGAAAGAAGAAAGTTCACATTTTACTGTGAAGTTTTCAATTCGAAAATCTCTCTCATAGTTTCTGAGTAATTAACTCGAGGAAACAGCCAATTTTCATACTTTGCAAAAAGGCAAGGTACCCCCCTTGCAGTTTTTTTAGGCGAAAAAGTGAGTTTTAGTTTTTTCATTGTTTTTATAGCTTAATATAAGCAGAATTACATTTGGAGTCGAGGGGTGCTAATGAAATTTCAAAATTTTAAATAATTTTTTCATTTTTATCTACTTTTTATAAATATTTTAACATTTAACAATACCAATGATATGCACATCAATAGATGCAGAATTGAATAGAGAGTAAACCATGAAAAAATGATTTTGAAATCTCAAAGGGTTTACGAGTAATTGCTGTTTAAATTTTTTTCAAAAAAGATCAACATTTTTTTAGACCAATGATATAGGTATCAAAAGATGTAGATTTGAAAGGAGAATAAACCCTGAAATAATCACTTTGACATCTCAAATGGTTTAAGAGTTATTGCGAGTTATATGTCAATAAAAATACCAGATTTTAACATTTCCCGTTTCGCCAGTTGCAATACCTTTTTAAATCGCCTGTAGCGCCATAACTATACATCGTACTGATATAAAATGTTACATTAGGAAAGAAGAAAGTTCACATTTTACTGTGAAGTTTTCAATTCGAAAATCTCTCTTATAGTTTCTGAGTAATTAACTCGAGAAAACAGCCAATTTTCATACTTTGCAAAAAGGCAAGGTACCCCCCCTTGCAGTTTTTTTAGGCGAAAAAGTGAGTTTTAGTTTTTTCATTGTTTTTATAGCTTAATATAAGCAGAATTACATTTGGAGTCTAGGGGTGCTAATGAAATTTCAAAATTTTAAATAATTTTTTCATTTTTATCTACTTTTTATAAATATTTTAACATTTAACAATACCAATGATATGCACATCAATAGATGCAGAATTGAATAGAGAGTAAACCATGAAAAAATGATTTTGAAATCTCAAAGGGTTTACGAGTAATTGCTGTTTAAATTTTTTTCAAAAAAGATCAACATTTTTTTAGACCAATGATATAGGTATCAAAAGATGTAGATTTGAAAGGAGAATAAACCCTGAAATAATCACTTTGACATCTCAAATGGTTTAAGAGTTATTGCGAGTTATATGTCAATAAAAATACCAGATTTTAACATTTCCCGTTTCGCCACTTGCAATACCTTTTTAAATCGCCTGTAGCTCCATAACTATACATCGTACTGATATAAAATGTTACATTAGGAAAGAAGAAAGTTCACATTTTACTGTGAAGTTTTCAATTCGAAAATCTCTCTCATAGTTTCTGAGTAATTAACTCGAGAAAACAGCCAATTTTCATACTTTGCAAAAAGGCAAGGTACCCCCCTTGCAGTTTTTTTAGGCGAAAAAGTGAGTTTTTGTTTTTTCATTGTTTTTATAGCTTAATATAAGCAGAATTACATTTGGAGTCGAGGGGTGCTATTGAAGTTTCAAAATTTAAAATATTTTTTTCATTTTTATTTACTTTTTTATAAAAATTTTAACATTTAACAATACCAATGATATACACATCAATAGATGCAGAATTGAATAGAGAGTAAACCATGAAAAAATGACTTTGAAATCTCAAAGGGTTTACGAGTAATTGCAGTTTAAAGTTTTTTCAAAAAAGATCAACATTTTTTTAGACCAATGATATAGGTATCAAAAGATGTAGAATTGAAAGGAGAATAAACTCTGAAATAATAACGTTGAGATCTCAAATGGTTTAAGAGTTATTGCATGTTATATGTCAATAAAAATACCAGATTTTAACATTTCCCGTTTCGCCAGTTGCAATACCTTTTTAAATCGCCTGTAGCTCCATAACTATACATCGTACTGATATAAAATGTTACATTAGGAAAGAAGAAAGTTCACATTTTACTGTGAAGTTTTCAATTCGAAAATCTCTCTCATAGTTTCTGAGTAATTAACTCGAGAAAACAGCCAATTTTCATACTTTGCAAAAAGGCAAGGTACCCCCCTTGCAGTTTTTTTAGGCGAAAAAGTGAGTTTTTGTTTTTTCATTGTTTTTATAGCTTAATATAAGCAGAATTACATTTGGAGTCGAGGGGTGCTATTGAAGTTTCAAAATTTTTAATATTTTTTTTCATTTTTATCTACTTTTTTATAAAAATTTCAACATTTAACCATACCAATGATATACACATCAATAGATGCAGAATTGAATAGAGAGTAAACCATGAAAAAATGACTTTGAAATCTCAAAGGGTTTACGAGTAATTGCAGTTTAAAGTTTTTTCAAAAAAGATTAACATTTTTTTAGACCAATGATATAGGTATCAAAAGATGTAGAATTGAAAGGAGAATAAACCCTGAAATAATCACTTTGACATCTCAAATGGTTTAAGAGTTATTGCGAGTTATATGTCAATAAAAATACCAGATTTTAACATTTCCCGTTTCGCCACTTGCAATACCTTTTTAAATCGCCTGTAGCTCCATAACCATATATCGTAATGATATAAACTGTTACACTAGGAAAGAAGAAAGTTCAAATTTTACTGTGATGTTTTCAATTCGAAAATATCTCTTATAGTTTCTGAGTAATTAACTCGAGAAAACAGCCAATTTTCATACTTTGCAAAAAGGCAAGGTACCCCCTTGCAGTTTTTTTAGGCGAAAAAGTTAGTTTTTGTTTTTTCATTGTTTTTATAGCTTAATATAAGCAGAATTACATTTGGAGTCGAGGGGTGCTATTGAAGTTTCAAAATTTTAAATATTTTTTTCATTTTTATCTACTTTTTTATAAAAATTTCAACATTTAACCATACCAATGATATACACATCAATAGATGCAGAATTGAATAGAGAGTAAACCATGAAAAAATGACTTTGAAATCTCAAAGGGTTTACGAGTAATTGCAGTTTAAAGTTTTTTCAAAAAAGATCAACATTTTTTTAGACCAATGATATAGGTATCAAAAGATGTAGAATTGAAAGGAGAATAAACTCTGAAATAATAACGTTGAGATCTCAAATGGTTTAAGAGTTATTGCATGTTATATGTCAATAAAAATACCAGATTTTAACATTTCCCGTTTCGCCAGTTGCAATACCTTTTTAAATCGCCTGTAGCTCCATAACTATACATCGTACTGATATAAAATGTTACATTAGGAAAGAAGAAAGTTCACATTTTACTGTGAAGTTTTCAATTCGAAAATCTCTCTCATAGTTTCTGAGTAATTAACTCGAGGAAACAGCCAATTTTCATACTTTGCAAAAAGGCAAGGTACCCCCCTTGCAGTTTTTTTAGGCGAAAAAGTGAGTTTTAGTTTTTTCATTGTTTTTATAGCTTAATATAAGCAGAATTACATTTGGAGGCCAGGGGTGCTAATGAAATTTCAAAATTTTAAATAATTTTTTCATTTTTATCTACTTTTTATAAATATTTTAACATTTAACAATACCAATGATATGCACATCAATAGATGCAGAATTGAATAGAGAGTAAACCATGAAAAAATGATTTTGAAATCTCAAAGGGTTTACGAGTAATTGCTGTTTAAATTTTTTTCAAAAAAGATCAACATTTTTTTAGACCAATGATATAGGTATCAAAAGATGTAGATTTGAAAGGAGAATAAACCCTGAAATAATCACTTTGACATCTCAAATGGTTTAAGAGTTATTGCGAGTTATATGTCAATAAAAATACCAGATTTTAACATTTCCCGTTTCGCCAGTTGCAATACCTTTTTAAATCGCCTGTAGCGCCATAACTATACATCGTACTGATATAAAATGTTACATTAGGAAAGAAGAAAGTTCACATTTTACTGTGAAGTTTTCAATTCGAAAATCTCTCTTATAGTTTCTGAGTAATTAACTCGAGAAAACAGCCAATTTTCATACTTTGCAAAAAGGCAAGGTACCCCCCCTTGCAGTTTTTTTAGGCGAAAAAGTGAGTTTTAGTTTTTTCATTGTTTTTATAGCTTAATATAAGCAGAATTACATTTGGAGTCTAGGGGTGCTAATGAAATTTCAAAATTTTAAATAATTTTTTCATTTTTATCTACTTTTTATAAATATTTTAACATTTAACAATACCAATGATATGCACATCAATAGATGCAGAATTGAATAGAGAGTAAACCATGAAAAAATGATTTTGAAATCTCAAAGGGTTTACGAGTAATTGCTGTTTAAATTTTTTTCAAAAAAGATCAACATTTTTTTAGACCAATGATATAGGTATCAAAAGATGTAGATTTGAAAGGAGAATAAACCCTGAAATAATCACTTTGACATCTCAAATGGTTTAAGAGTTATTGCGAGTTATATGTCAATAAAAATACCAGATTTTAACATTTCCCGTTTCGCCACTTGCAATACCTTTTTAAATCGCCTGTAGCTCCATAACTATACATCGTACTGATATAAAATGTTACATTAGGAAAGAAGAAAGTTCACATTTTACTGTGAAGTTTTCAATTCGAAAATCTCTCTCATAGTTTCTGAGTAATTAACTCAAGAAAACAGCCAATTTTCATACTTTGCAAAAAGGCAAGGTACCCCCCTTGCAGTTTTTTTAGGCGAAAAAGTGAGTTTTTGTTTTTTCATTGTTTTTATAGCTTAATATAAGCAGAATTACATTTGGAGTCGAGGGGTGCTATTGAAGTTTCAAAATTTTAAATATTTTTTTCATTTTTATCTACTTTTTTATAAAAATTTCAACATTTAACAATACCAATGATATACACATCAATAGATGCAGAATTGAATAGAGAGTAAACCATGAAAAAATGATTTTGAAATCTCAAAGGGTTTACGAGTAATTGCTGTTTAAATTTTTTTCAAAAAAGATCAACATTTTTTTAGACCAATGATATAGGTATCAAAAGATGTAGAATTGAAAGGAGAATAAACCCTGAAATAATCACTTTGACATCTCAAATGGTTTAAGAGTTATTGCGAGTTATATGTCAATAAAAATACCAGATTTTAACATTTCCCGTTTCGCCACTTGCAATACCTTTTTAAATCGCCTGTAGCTCCATAACTATACATCGTAATGTTATAAAATGTTACACTAGGAAAGAAGAAAGTTCATATTTTACTGTGAAGTTTTCAATTCGAAAATATCTCTCATAGTTTCTGAGTAATTAACTCGAGAAAACAGCCAATTTTCATACTTTGCAAAAAGGCAAGGTCCCCCTTGCAGTTTTTTTAGGCGAAAAAGTGAGTTTTTGTTTTTTCATTGTTTTTATAGCTTAATATAAGCAGAATTACATTTGGAGTCGAGGGGTGCTATTGAAGTTTCAAAATTTTAAATATTTTTTTCATTTTTATCTACTTTTTTATAAAAATTTCAACATTTAACAATACCAATGATATACACATCAATAGATGCAGAATTGAATAGAGAGTAAACCATGAAAAAATGACTTTGAAATCTCAAAGGGTTTACGAGTAATTGCAGTTTAAAGTTTTTTCAAAAAAGATCAACATTTTTTTAGACCAATGATATAGGTATCAAAAGATGTAGAATTGAAAGGAGAATAAACTCTGAAATAATAACGTTGAGATCTCAAATGGTTTAAGAGTTATTGCATGTTATATGTCAAAAAAAATACCAGATTTTAACATTTCCCGTTTCGCCAGTTGCAATACCTTTTTAAATCGCCTGTAGCATCTATAACCATATATCGTAATGATATAAACTGTTACACTAGGAAAGAAGAAAGTTCAAATTTTACTGTGATGTTTTCAATTCGAAAATATCTCTTATAGTTTCTGAGTAATTAACTCGAGAAAACAGCCAATTTTCATACTTTGCAAAAAGGCAAGGTACCCCCTTGCAGTTTTTTTAGGCGAAAAAGTTAGTTTTTGTTTTTTCATTGTTTTTATAGCTTAATATAAGCAGAATTACATTTGGAGTCGAGGGGTGCTATTGAAGTTTCAAAATTTTAAATATTTTTTTCATTTTTATCTACTTTTTTATAAAAATTTCAACATTTAACCATACCAATGATATACACATCAATAGATGCAGAATTGAATAGAGAGTAAACCATGAAAAAATGACTTTGAAATCTCAAAGGGTTTACGAGTAATTGCAGTTTAAAGTTTTTTCAAAAAAGATCAACATTTTTTTAGACCAATGATATAGGTATCAAAAGATGTAGAATTGAAAGGAGAATAAACTCTGAAATAATAACGTTGAGATCTCAAATGGTTTAAGAGTTATTGCATGTTATATGTCAATAAAAATACCAGATTTTAACATTTCCCGTTTCGCCAGTTGCAATACCTTTTTAAATCGCCTGTAGCTCCATAACTATACATCGTACTGATATAAAATGTTACATTAGGAAAGAAGAAAGTTCACATTTTACTGTGAAGTTTTCAATTCGAAAATCTCTCTCATAGTTTCTGAGTAATTAACTCGAGGAAACAGCCAATTTTCATACTTTGCAAAAAGGCAAGGTACCCCCCTTGCAGTTTTTTTAGGCGAAAAAGTGAGTTTTAGTTTTTTCATTGTTTTTATAGCTTAATATAAGCAGAATTACATTTGGAGTCGAGGGGTGCTAATGAAATTTCAAAATTTTAAATAATTTTTTCATTTTTATCTACTTTTTATAAATATTTTAACATTTAACAATACCAATGATATGCACATCAATAGATGCAGAATTGAATAGAGAGTAAACCATGAAAAAATGATTTTGAAATCTCAAAGGGTTTACGAGTAATTGCTGTTTAAATTTTTTTCAAAAAAGATCAACATTTTTTTAGACCAATGATATAGGTATCAAAAGATGTAGATTTGAAAGGAGAATAAACCCTGAAATAATCACTTTGACATCTCAAATGGTTTAAGAGTTATTGCGAGTTATATGTCAATAAAAATACCAGATTTTAACATTTCCCGTTTCGCCAGTTGCAATACCTTTTTAAATCGCCTGTAGCGCCATAACTATACATCGTACTGATATAAAATGTTACATTAGGAAAGAAGAAAGTTCACATTTTACTGTGAAGTTTTCAATTCGAAAATCTCTCTTATAGTTTCTGAGTAATTAACTCGAGAAAACAGCCAATTTTCATACTTTGCAAAAAGGCAAGGTACCCCCCCTTGCAGTTTTTTTAGGCGAAAAAGTGAGTTTTAGTTTTTTCATTGTTTTTATAGCTTAATATAAGCAGAATTACATTTGGAGTCTAGGGGTGCTAATGAAATTTCAAAATTTTAAATAATTTTTTCATTTTTATCTACTTTTTATAAATATTTTAACATTTAACAATACCAATGATATGCACATCAATAGATGCAGAATTGAATAGAGAGTAAACCATGAAAAAATGATTTTGAAATCTCAAAGGGTTTACGAGTAATTGCTGTTTAAATTTTTTTCAAAAAAGATCAACATTTTTTTAGACCAATGATATAGGTATCAAAAGATGTAGATTTGAAAGGAGAATAAACCCTGAAATAATCACTTTGACATCTCAAATGGTTTAAGAGTTATTGCGAGTTATATGTCAATAAAAATACCAGATTTTAACATTTCCCGTTTCGCCACTTGCAATACCTTTTTAAATCGCCTGTAGCTCCATAACTATACATCGTACTGATATAAAATGTTACATTAGGAAAGAAGAAAGTTCACATTTTACTGTGAAGTTTTCAATTCGAAAATCTCTCTCATAGTTTCTGAGTAATTAACTCGAGAAAACAGCCAATTTTCATACTTTGCAAAAAGGCAAGGTACCCCCCTTGCAGTTTTTTTAGGCGAAAAAGTGAGTTTTTGTTTTTTCATTGTTTTTATAGCTTAATATAAGCAGAATTACATTTGGAGTCGAGGGGTGCTATTGAAGTTTCAAAATTTTAAATATTTTTTTCATTTTTATCTACTTTTTTATAAAAATATCAACATTTAACAATACCAATGATATACACATCAATAGATGCAGAATTGAATAGAGAGTAAACCATGAAAAAATGATTTTGAAATCTCAAAGGGTTTACGAGTAATTGCTGTTTAAATTTTTTTCAAAAAAGATCAACATTTTTTTAGACCAATGATATAGGTATCAAAAGATGTAGAATTGAAAGGAGAATAAACCCTGAAATAATCACTTTGACATCTCAAATGGTTTAAGAGTTATTGCGAGTTATATGTCAATAAAAATACCAGATTTTAACATTTCCCGTTTCGCCACTTGCAATACCTTTTTAAATCGCCTGTAGCTCCATAACTATACATCGTACTGATATAAAATGTTACATTAGGAAAGAAGAAAGTTCACATTTTACTGTGAAGTTTTCAATTCGAAAATCTCTCTCATAGTTTCTGAGTAATTAACTCGAGAAAACAGCCAATTTTCATACTTTGCAAAAAGGCAAGGTACCCCCCTTGCAGTTTTTTTAGGCGAAAAAGTGAGTTTTTGTTTTTTCATTGTTTTTATAGCTTAATATAAGCAGAATTACATTTGGAGTCGAGGGGTGCTATTGAAGTTTCAAAATTTTAAATATTTTTTTCATTTTTATCTACTTTTTTATAAAAATTTCAACATTTAACAATACCAATGATATACACATCAATAGATGCAGAATTGAATAGAGAGTAAACCATGAAAAAATGACTTTGAAATCTCAAAGGGTTTACGAGTAATTGCAGTTTAAAGTTTTTTCAAAAAAGATCAACATTTTTTTAGACCAATGATATAGGTATCAAAAGATGTAGAATTGAAAGGAGAATAAACTCTGAAATAATAACGTTGAGATCTCAAATGGTTTAAGAGTTATTGCATGTTATATGTCAAAAAAAATACCAGATTTTAACATTTCCCGTTTCGCCAGTTGCAATACCTTTTTAAATCGCCTGTAGCATCTATAACCATATATCGTAATGATATAAACTGTTACACTAGGAAAGAAGAAAGTTCAAATTTTACTGTGATGTTTTCAATTCGAAAATATCTCTTATAGTTTCTGAGTAATTAACTCGAGAAAACAGCCAATTTTCATACTTTGCAAAAAGGCAAGGTACCCCCTTGCAGTTTTTTTAGGCGAAAAAGTTAGTTTTTGTTTTTTCATTGTTTTTATAGCTTAATATAAGCAGAATTACATTTGGAGTCGAGGGGTGCTATTGAAGTTTCAAAATTTTAAATATTTTTTTCATTTTTATCTACTTTTTTATAAAAATTTCAACATTTAACCATACCAATGATATACACATCAATAGATGCAGAATTGAATAGAGAGTAAACCATGAAAAAATGACTTTGAAATCTCAAAGGGTTTACGAGTAATTGCAGTTTAAAGTTTTTTCAAAAAAGATCAACATTTTTTTAGACCAATGATATAGGTATCAAAAGATGTAGAATTGAAAGGAGAATAAACTCTGAAATAATAACGTTGAGATCTCAAATGGTTTAAGAGTTATTGCATGTTATATGTCAATAAAAATACCAGATTTTAACATTTCCCGTTTCGCCAGTTGCAATACCTTTTTAAATCGCCTGTAGCTCCATAACTATACATCGTACTGATATAAAATGTTACATTAGGAAAGAAGAAAGTTCACATTTTACTGTGAAGTTTTCAATTCGAAAATCTCTCTCATAGTTTCTGAGTAATTAACTCGAGAAAACAGCCAATTTTCATACTTTGCAAAAAGGCAAGGTACCCCCCTTGCAGTTTTTTTAGGCGAAAAAGTGAGTTTTAGTTTTTTCATTGTTTTTATAGCTTAATATAAGCAGAATTACATTTGGAGTCGAGGGGTGCTAATGAAATTTCAAAATTTTAAATAATTTTTTCATTTTTATCTACTTTTTATAAATATTTTAACATTTAACAATACCAATGATATGCACATCAATAGATGCAGAATTGAATAGAGAGTAAACCATGAAAAAATGATTTTGAAATCTCAAAGGGTTTACGAGTAATTGCTGTTTAAATTTTTTTCAAAAAAGATCAACATTTTTTTAGACCAATGATATAGGTATCAAAAGATGTAGATTTGAAAGGAGAATAAACCCTGAAATAATCACTTTGACATCTCAAATGGTTTAAGAGTTATTGCGAGTTATATGTCAATAAAAATACCAGATTTTAACATTTCCCGTTTCGCCAGTTGCAATACCTTTTTAAATCGCCTGTAGCGCCATAACTATACATCGTACTGATATAAAATGTTACATTAGGAAAGAAGAAAGTTCACATTTTACTGTGAAGTTTTCAATTCGAAAATCTCTCTCATAGTTTCTGAGTAATTAACTCGAGAAAACAGCCAATTTTCATACTTTGCAAAAAGGCAAGGTACCCCCCTTGCAGTTTTTTTAGGCGAAAAAGTGAGTTTTAGTTTTTTCATTGTTTTTATAGCTTAATATAAGCAGAATTACATTTGGAGTCTAGGGGTGCTAATGAAATTTCAAAATTTTAAATATTTTTTTCATTTTTATCTACTTTTTATAAATATTTTAACATTTAACAATACCAATGATATGCACATCAATAGATGCAGAATTGAATAGAGAGTAAACCATGAAAAAATGATTTTGAAATCTCAAAGGGTTTACGAGTAATTGCTGTTTAAATTTTTTTCAAAAAAGATCAACATTTTTTTAGACCAATGATATAGGTATCAAAAGATGTAGATTTGAAAGGAGAATAAACCCTGAAATAATCACTTTGACATCTCAAATGGTTTAAGAGTTATTGCGAGTTATATGTCAATAAAAATACCAGATTTTAACATTTCCCGTTTCGCCACTTGCAATACCTTTTTAAATCGCCTGTAGCTCCATAACTATACATCGTACTGATATAAAATGTTACATTAGGAAAGAAGAAAGTTCACATTTTACTGTGAAGATTTCAATTCGAAAATCTCTCTCATAGTTTCTGAGTAATTAACTCGAGAAAACAGCCAATTTTCATACTTTGCAAAAAGGCAAGGTACCCCCCTTGCAGTTTTTTTAGGCGAAAAAGTGAGTTTTTGTTTTTTCATTGTTTTTATAGCTTAATATAAGCAGAATTACATTTGGAGTCGAGGGGTGCTAATGAAATTTCAAAATTTTAAATAATTTTTTCATTTTTATCTACTTTTTATAAATATTTTAACATTTAACAATACCAATGATATGCACATCAATAGATGCAGAATTGAATAGAGAGTAAACCATGAAAAAATGATTTTGAAATCTCAAAGGGTTTACGAGTAATTGCTGTTTAAATTTTTTTCAAAAAAGATCAACATTTTTTTAGACCAATGATATAGGTATCAAAAGATGTAGATTTGAAAGGAGAATAAACCCTGAAATAATCACTTTGACATCTCAAATGGTTTAAGAGTTATTGCGAGTTATATGTCAATAAAAATACCAGATTTTAACATTTCCCGTTTCGCCACTTGCAATACCTTTTTAAATCGCCTGTAGCTCCATAACTATAAATCGTAATGTTATAAAATGTTACACTAGGAAAGAAGAAAGTTCACATTTTACTGTGAAGTTTTCAATTCGAAAATCTCTCTCATAGTTTCTGAGTAATTAACTCGAGAAAACAGCCAATTTTCATACTTTGCAAAAAGGCAAGCTACCCCCCTTGCAGTTTTTTTAGGCGAAAAAGTGAGTTTTTGTTTTTTCATTGTTTTTATAGCTTAATATAAGCAGAATTACATTTGGAGTCGAGGGGTGCTATTGAAGTTTCAAAATTTTAAATATTTTTTTCATTTTTATCTACTTTTTTATAAAAATTTCAACATTTAACAATACCAATGATATACACATCAATAGATGCAGAATTGAATAGAGAGTAAACCATGAAAAAATGACTTTGAAATCTCAAAGGGTTTACGAGTAATTGCAGTTTAAAGTTTTTTCAAAAAAGATCAACATTTTTTTAGACCAATGATATAGGTATCAAAAGATGTAGAATTGAAAGGAGAATAAACTCTGAAATAATAACGTTGAGATCTCAAATGGTTTAAGAGTTATTGCATGTTATATGTCAAAAAAAATACCAGATTTTAACATTTCCCGTTTCGCCAGTTGCAATACCTTTTTAAATCGCCTGTAGCATCTATAACCATATATCGTAATGATATAAACTGTTACACTAGGAAAGAAGAAAGTTCAAATTTTACTGTGATGTTTTCAATTCGAAAATATCTCTTATAGTTTCTGAGTAATTAACTCGAGAAAACAGCCAATTTTCATACTTTGCAAAAAGGCAAGGTACCCCCCCTTGCAGTTTTTTTAGGCGAAAAAGTGAGTTTTAGTTTTTTCATTGTTTTTATAGCTTAATATAAGCAGAATTACATTTGGAGTCGAGGGGTGCTAATGAAATTTCAAAATTTTAAATAATTTTTTCATTTTTATCTTCTTTTTATAAATATTTTAACATTTAACAATACCAATGATATGCACATCAATAGATGCAGAATTGAATAGAGAGTAAACCATGAAAAAATGATTTTGAAATCTCAAAGGGTTTACGAGTAATTGCTGTTTAAATTTTTTTCAAAAAAGATCAACATTTTTTTAGACCAATGATATAGGTATCAAAAGATGTAGATTTGAAAGGAGAATAAACCCTGAAATAATCACTTTGACATCTCAAATGGTTTAAGAGTTATTGCGAGTTATATGTCAATAAAAATACCAGATTTTAACATTTCCCGTTTCGCCAGTTGCAATACCTTTTTAAATCGCCTGTAGCGCCATAACTATACATCGTACTGATATAAAATGTTACATTAGGAAAGAAGAAAGTTCACATTTTACTGTGAAGTTTTCAATTCGAAAATCTCTCTCATAGTTTCTGAGTAATTAACTCGAGAAAACAGCCAATTTTCATACTTTGCAAAAAGGCAAGGTACCCCCCCTTGCAGTTTTTTTAGGCGAAAAAGTGAGTTTTAGTTTTTTCATTGTTTTTATAGCTTAATATAAGCAGAATTACATTTGGAGTCTAGGGGTGCTAATGAAATTTCAAAATTTTAAATATTTTTTTCATTTTTATCTACTTTTTATAAATATTTTAACATTTAACAATACCAATGATATGCACATCAATAGATGCAGAATTGAATAGAGAGTAAACCATGAAAAAATGATTTTGAAATCTCAAAGGGTTTACGAGTAATTGCTGTTTAAATTTTTTTCAAAATAGATCAACATTTTTTTAGACCAATGATATAGGTATCAAAAGATGTAGATTTGAAAGGAGAATAAACCCTGAAATAATCACTTTGACATCTCAAATGGTTTAAGAGTTATTGCGAGTTATATGTCAATAAAAATACCAGATTTTAACATTTCCCGTTTCGCCACTTGCAATACCTTTTTAAATCGCCTGTAGCTCCATAACTATAAATCGTAATGTTATAAAATGTTACACTAGGAAAGAAGAAAGTTCACATTTTACTGTGAAGTTTTCAATTCGAAAATCTCTCTCATAGTTTCTGAGTAATTAACTCGAGAAAACAGCCAATTTTCATACTTTGCAAAAAGGCAAGCTACCCCCCTTGCAGTTTTTTTAGGCGAAAAAGTGAGTTTTTGTTTTTTCATTGTTTTTATAGCTTAATATAAGCAGAATTACATTTGGAGTCGAGGGGTGCTATTGAAGTTTCAAAATTTTAAATATTTTTTTCATTTTTATCTACTTTTTTATAAAAATTTCAACATTTAACAATACCAATGATATACACATCAATAGATGCAGAATTGAATAGAGAGTAAACCATGAAAAAATGACTTTGAAATCTCAAAGGGTTTACGAGTAATTGCAGTTTAAAGTTTTTTCAAAAAAGATCAACATTTTTTTAGACCAATGATATAGGTATCAAAAGATGTAGAATTGAAAGGAGAATAAACTCTGAAATAATAACGTTGAGATCTCAAATGGTTTAAGAGTTATTGCATGTTATATGTCAAAAAAAATACCAGATTTTAACATTTCCCGTTTCGCCAGTTGCAATACCTTTTTAAATCGCCTGTAGCATCTATAACCATATATCGTAATGATATAAACTGTTACACTAGGAAAGAAGAAAGTTCAAATTTTACTGTGATGTTTTCAATTCGAAAATATCTCTTATAGTTTCTGAGTAATTAACTCGAGAAAACAGCCAATTTTCATACTTTGCAAAAAGGCAAGGTACCCCCCCTTGCAGTTTTTTTAGGCGAAAAAGTGAGTTTTAGTTTTTTCATTGTTTTTATAGCTTAATATAAGCAGAATTACATTTGGAGTCGAGGGGTGCTAATGAAATTTCAAAATTTTAAATAATTTTTTCATTTTTATCTTCTTTTTATAAATATTTTAACATTTAACAATACCAATGATATGCACATCAATAGATGCAGAATTGAATAGAGAGTAAACCATGAAAAAATGATTTTGAAATCTCAAAGGGTTTACGAGTAATTGCTGTTTAAATTTTTTTCAAAAAAGATCAACATTTTTTTAGACCAATGATATAGGTATCAAAAGATGTAGATTTGAAAGGAGAATAAACCCTGAAATAATCACTTTGACATCTCAAATGGTTTAAGAGTTATTGCGAGTTATATGTCAATAAAAATACCAGATTTTAACATTTCCCGTTTCGCCAGTTGCAATACCTTTTTAAATCGCCTGTAGCGCCATAACTATACATCGTACTGATATAAAATGTTACATTAGGAAAGAAGAAAGTTCACATTTTACTGTGAAGTTTTCAATTCGAAAATCTCTCTCATAGTTTCTGAGTAATTAACTCGAGAAAACAGCCAATTTTCATACTTTGCAAAAAGGCAAGGTACCCCCCCTTGCAGTTTTTTTAGGCGAAAAAGTGAGTTTTAGTTTTTTCATTGTTTTTATAGCTTAATATAAGCAGAATTACATTTGGAGTCTAGGGGTGCTAATGAAATTTCAAAATTTTAAATATTTTTTTCATTTTTATCTACTTTTTATAAATATTTTAACATTTAACAATACCAATGATATGCACATCAATAGATGCAGAATTGAATAGAGAGTAAACCATGAAAAAATGATTTTGAAATCTCAAAGGGTTTACGAGTAATTGCTGTTTAAATTTTTTTCAAAATAGATCAACATTTTTTTAGACCAATGATATAGGTATCAAAAGATGTAGATTTGAAAGGAGAATAAACCCTGAAATAATCACTTTGACATCTCAAATGGTTTAAGAGTTATTGCGAGTTATATGTCAATAAAAATACCAGATTTTAACATTTCCCGTTTCGCCACTTGCAATACCTTTTTAAATCGCCTGTAGCTCCATAACTATAAATCGTAATGTTATAAAATGTTACACTAGGAAAGAAGAAAGTTCACATTTTACTGTGAAGTTTTCAATTCGAAAATCTCTCTCATAGTTTCTGAGTAATTAACTCGAGAAAACAGCCAATTTTCATACTTTGCAAAAAGGCAAGGTACCCCCCTTGCAGTTTTTTTAGGCGAAAAAGTGAGTTTTTGTTTTTTCATTGTTTTTATAGCTTAATATAAGCAGAATTACATTTGGAGTCGAGGGGTGCTATTGAAGTTTCAAAATTTTAAATATTTTTTTCATTTTTATCTACTTTTTTATAAAAATTTCAACATTTAACAATACCAATGATATACACATCAATAGATGCAGAATTGAATAGAGAGTAAACCATGAAAAAATGACTTTGAAATCTCAAAGGGTTTACGAGTAATTGCAGTTTAAAGTTTTTTCAAAAAAGATCAACATTTTTTTAGACCAATGATATAGGTATCAAAAGATGTAGAATTGAAAGGAGAATAAACTCTGAAATAATAACGTTGAGATCTCAAATGGTTTAAGAGTTATTGCAGGTTATATGTCAAAAAAAATACCAGATTTTAACATTTCCCGTTTCGCCAGTTGCAATACCTTTTTAAATCGCCTGTAGCTCCATAACTATACATCGTAATGATATAAACTGTTACACTAGGAAAGAAGAAAGTTCAAATTTTACTGTGATGTTCTCAATTCGAAAATATCTCTTAGAGTTTCTGAGTAATTAACTCGAGAAAACAGCAAATTTTAATACTTTGCAAAAAGGCAAGGTACCCCCCTTGCAGTTTTTTTAGGCGAAAAAGTTAGTTTTTGTTTTTTCATTGTTTTTATAGCTTAATATAAGCAGAATTACATTTGGAGTCGAGGGGTGCTATTGAAGTTTCAAAATTTTAAATATTTTTTTCATTTTTATCTACTTTTTTATAAAAATTTCAACATTTAACCATACCAATGATATACACATCAATAGATGCAGAATTGAATAGAGAGTAAACCATGAAAAAATGACTTTGAAATCTCAAAGGGTTTACGAGTAATTGCAGTTTAAAGTTTTTTCAAAAAAGATCAACATTTTTTTAGACCAATGATATAGGTATCAAAAGATGTAGAATTGAAAGGAGAATAAACTCTGAAATAATAACGTTGAGATCTCAAATGGTTTAAGAGTTATTGCATGTTATATGTCAATAAAAATACCAGATTTTAACATTTCCCGTTTCGCCAGTTGCAATACCTTTTTAAATCGCCTGTAGCTCCATAACTATACATCGTACTGATATAAAATGTTACATTAGGAAAGAAGAAAGTTCACATTTTACTGTGAAGTTTTCAATTCGAAAATCTCTCTCATAGTTTCTGAGTAATTAACTCGAGGAAACAGCCAATTTTCATACTTTGCAAAAAGGCAAGGTACCCCCCTTGCAGTTTTTTTAGGCGAAAAAGTGAGTTTTAGTTTTTTCATTGTTTTTATAGCTTAATATAAGCAGAATTACATTTGGAGTCGAGGGGTGCTAATGAAATTTCAAAATTTTAAATAATTTTTTCATTTTTATCTACTTTTTATAAATATTTTAACATTTAACAATACCAATGATATGCACATCAATAGATGCAGAATTGAATAGAGAGTAAACCATGAAAAAATGATTTTGAAATCTCAAAGGGTTTACGAGTAATTGCTGTTTAAATTTTTTTCAAAAAAGATCAACATTTTTTTAGACCAATGATATAGGTATCAAAAGATGTAGATTTGAAAGGAGAATAAACCCTGAAATAATCACTTTGACATCTCAAATGGTTTAAGAGTTATTGCGAGTTATATGTCAATAAAAATACCAGATTTTAACATTTCCCGTTTCGCCAGTTGCAATACCTTTTTAAATCGCCTGTAGCGCCATAACTATACATCGTACTGATATAAAATGTTACATTAGGAAAGAAGAAAGTTCACATTTTACTGTGAAGTTTTCAATTCGAAAATCTCTCTTATAGTTTCTGAGTAATTAACTCGAGAAAACAGCCAATTTTCATACTTTGCAAAAAGGCAAGGTACCCCCCTTGCAGTTTTTTTAGGCGAAAAAGTGAGTTTTTGTTTTTTCATTGTTTTTATAGCTTAATATAAGCAGAATTACATTTGGAGTCGAGGGGTGCTATTGAAGTTTCAAAATTTTAAATATTTTTTTCATTTTTATCTACTTTTTTATAAAAATTTCAACATTTAACAATACCAATGATATACACATCAATAGATGCAGAATTGAATAGAGAGTAAACCATGAAAAAATGACTTTGAAATCTCAAAGGGTTTACGAGTAATTGCAGTTTAAAGTTTTTTCAAAAAAGATCAACATTTCTTTAGACCAATGATATAGGTATCAAAAGATGTAGAATTGAAAGGAGAATAAACTCTGAAATAATAACGTTGAGATCTCAAATGGTTTAAGAGTTATTGCATGTTATATGTCAATAAAAATACCAGATTTTAACATTTCCCGTTTCGCCAGTTGCAATACCTTTTTAAATCGCCTGTAGCTCCATAACTATACATCGTACTGATATAAAATGTTACATTAGGAAAGAAGAAAGTTCACATTTTACTGTGAAGTTTTCAATTCGAAAATCTCTCTCATAGTTTCTGAGTAATTAACTCGAGAAAACAGCCAATTTTCATACTTTGCAAAAAGGCAAGGTACCCCCCTTGCAGTTTTTTTAGGCGAAAAAGTGAGTTTTTGTTTTTTCATTGTTTTTATAGCTTAATATAAGCAGAATTACATTTGGAGTCGAGGGGTGCTATTGAAGTTTCAAAATTTTAAATATTTTTTTCATTTTTATCTACTTTTTTATAAAAATTTCAACATTTAACAATACCAATGATATACACATCAATAGATGCAGAATTGAATAGAGAGTAAACCATGAAAAAATGACTTTGAAATCTCAAAGGGTTTACGAGTAATTGCAGTTTAAAGTTTTTTCAAAAAAGATCAACATTTCTTTAGACCAATGATATAGGTATCAAAAGATGTAGAATTGAAAGGAGAATAAACTCTGAAATAATAACGTTGAGATCTCAAATGGTTTAAGAGTTATTGCATGTTATATGTCAATAAAAATACCAGATTTTAACATTTCCCGTTTCGCCAGTTGCAATACCTTTTTAAATCGCCTGTAGCTCCATAACTATACATCGTACTGATATAAAATGTTACATTAGGAAAGAAGAAAGTTCACATTTTACTGTGAAGTTTTCAATTCGAAAATCTCTCTCATAGTTTCTGAGTAATTAACTCGAGAAAACAGCCAATTTTCATACTTTGCAAAAAGGCAAGGTACCCCCCTTGCAGTTTTTTTAGGCGAAAAAGTGAGTTTTTGTTTTTTCATTGTTTTTATAGCTTAATATAAGCAGAATTACATTTGGAGTCGAGGGGTGCTATTGAAGTTTCAAAATTTTAAATATTTTTTTCATTTTTATCTACTTTTTTATAAAAATTTCAACATTTAACAATACCAATGATATACACATCAATAGATGCAGAATTGAATAGAGAGTAAACCATGAAAAAATGACTTTGAAATCTCAAAGGGTTTACGAGTAATTGCAGTTTAAAGTTTTTTCAAAAAAGATCAACATTTTTTTAGACCAATGATATAGGTATCAAAAGATGTAGAATTGAAAGGAGAATAAACTCTGAAATAATAACGTTGAGATCTCAAATGGTTTAAGAGTTATTGCAAGTTATATGTCAAAAAAAATACCAGATTTTAACATTTCCCGTTTCGCCAGTTGCAATACCTTTTTAAATCGCCTGTAGCATCTATAACCATATATCGTAATGATATAAACTGTTACACTAGGAAAGAAGAAAGTTCAAATTTTACTGTGATGTTTTCAATTCGAAAATATCTCTTATAGTTTCTGAGTAATTAACTCGAGAAAACAGCCAATTTTCATACTTTGCAAAAAGGCAAGGTACCCCCTTGCAGTTTTTTTAGGCGAAAAAGTTAGTTTTTGTTTTTTCATTGTTTTTATAGCTTAATATAAGCAGAATTACATTTGGAGTCGAGGGGTGCTATTGAAGTTTCAAAATTTTAAATATTTTTTTCATTTTTATCTACTTTTTTATAAAAATTTCAACATTTAACCATACCAATGATATACACATCAATAGATGCAGAATTGAATAGAGAGTAAACCATGAAAAAATGACTTTGAAATCTCAAAGGGTTTACGAGTAATTGCAGTTTAAAGTTTTTTCAAAAAAGATCAACATTTTTTTAGACCAATGATATAGGTATCAAAAGATGTAGAATTGAAAGGAGAATAAACTCTGAAATAATAACGTTGAGATCTCAAATGGTTTAAGAGTTATTGCATGTTATATGTCAATAAAAATACCAGATTTTAACATTTCCCGTTTCGCCAGTTGCAATACCTTTTTAAATCGCCTGTAGCTCCATAACTATACATCGTACTGATATAAAATGTTACATTAGGAAAGAAGAAAGTTCACATTTTACTGTGAAGTTTTCAATTCGAAAATCTCTCTCATAGTTTCTGAGTAATTAACTCGAGGAAACAGCCAATTTTCATACTTTGCAAAAAGGCAAGGTACCCCCCTTGCAGTTTTTTTAGGCGAAAAAGTGAGTTTTAGTTTTTTCATTGTTTTTATAGCTTAATATAAGCAGAATTACATTTGGAGTCGAGGGGTGCTAATGAAATTTCAAAATTTTAAATAATTTTTTCATTTTTATCTACTTTTTATAAATATTTTAACATTTAACAATACCAATGATATGCACATCAATAGATGCAGAATTGAATAGAGAGTAAACCATGAAAAAATGATTTTGAAATCTCAAAGGGTTTACGAGTAATTGCTGTTTAAATTTTTTTCAAAAAAGATCAACATTTTTTTAGACCAATGATATAGGTATCAAAAGATGTAGATTTGAAAGGAGAATAAACCCTGAAATAATCACTTTGACATCTCAAATGGTTTAAGAGTTATTGCGAGTTATATGTCAATAAAAATACCAGATTTTAACATTTCCCGTTTCGCCAGTTGCAATACCTTTTTAAATCGCCTGTAGCGCCATAACTATACATCGTACTGATATAAAATGTTACATTAGGAAAGAAGAAAGTTCACATTTTACTGTGAAGTTTTCAATTCGAAAATCTCTCTCATAGTTTCTGAGTAATTAACTCGAGAAAACAGCCAATTTTCATACTTTGCAAAAAGGCAAGGTACCCCCCCTTGCAGTTTTTTTAGGCGAAAAAGTGAGTTTTAGTTTTTTCATTGTTTTTATAGCTTAATATAAGCAGAATTACATTTGGAGTCTAGGGGTGCTAATGAAATTTCAAAATTTTAAATATTTTTTTCATTTTTATCTACTTTTTTATAAATATTTTAACATTTAACAATACCAATGATATGCACATCAATAGATGCAGAATTGAATAGAGAGTAAACCATGAAAAAATGATTTTGAAATCTCAAAGGGTTTACGAGTAATTGCTGTTTAAATTTTTTTCAAAAAAGATCAACATTTTTTAGACCAATGATATAGGTATCAAAAGATGTAGATTTGAAAGGAGAATAAACCCTGAAATAATCACTTTGACATCTCAAATGGTTTAAGAGTTATTGCGAGTTATATGTCAATAAAAATACCAGATTTTAACATTTCCCGTTTCGCCAGTTGCAATACCTTTTTAAATCGCCTGTAGCGCCATAACTATACATCGTACTGATATAAAATGTTACATTAGGAAAGAAGAAAGTTCACATTTTACTGTGAAGTTTTCAATTCGAAAATCTCTCTCATAGTTTCTGAGTAATTAACTCGAGAAAACAGCCAATTTTCATACTTTGCAAAAAGGCAAGGTACCCCCCTTGCAGTTTTTTTAGGCGAAAAAGTGAGTTTTAGTTTTTTCATTGTTTTTATAGCTTAATATAAGCAGAATTACATTTGGAGTCTAGGGGTGCTAATGAAATTTCAAAATTTTAAATAATTTTTTCATTTTTATCTACTTTTTACAAATATTTTAACATTTAACAATACCAATGATATGCACATCAATAGATGCAGAATTGAATAGAGAGTAAACCATGAAAAAATGATTTTGAAATCTCAAAGGGTTTACGAGTAATTGCTGTTTAAATTTTTTTCAAAAAAGATCAACATTTTTTTAGACCAATGATATAGGTATCAAAAGATGTAGATTTGAAAGGAGAATAAACCCTGAAATAATCACTTTGACATCTCAAATGGTTTAAGAGTTATTGCGAGTTATATGTCAATAAAAATACCAGATTTTAACATTTCCCGTTTCGCCACTTGCAATACCTTTTTAAATCGCCTGTAGCTCCATAACTATACATCGTACTGATATAAAATGTTACATTAGGAAAGAAGAAAGTTCACATTTTACTGTGAAGTTTTCAATTCGAAAATCTCTCTCATAGTTTCTGAGTAATTAACTCGAGAAAACAGCCAATTTTCATACTTTGCAAAAAGGCAAGGTACCCCCCTTGCAGTTTTTTTAGGCGAAAAAGTGAGTTTATGTTTTTTCATTGTTTTTATAGCTTAATATAAGCAGAATTACATTTGGAGTCGAGGGGTGCTATTGAAGTTTCAAAATTTTAAATATTTTTTTCATTTTTATCTACTTTTTTATAAAAATTTCAACATTTAACAATACCAATGATATACACATCAATAGATGCAGAATTGAATAGAGAGTAAACCATGAAAAAATGATTTTGAAATCTCAAAGGGTTTACGAGTAATTGCAGTTTAAAGTTTTTTCAAAAAAGATCAACATTTTTTTAGACCAATGATATAGTTATCAAAAGATGTAGAATTGAAAGGAGAATAAACTCTGAAATAATAACGTTGAGATCTCAAATGGTTTAAGAGTTATTGCATGTTATATGTCAATAAAAATACCAGATTTTAACATTTCCCGTTTCGCCAGTTGCAATACCTTTTTAAATCGCCTGTAGCTCCATAACTATACATCGTAATGTTATAAAATGTTACACTAGGAAAGAAGAAAGTTCATATTTTACTGTGAAGTTTTCAATTCGAAAATCTCTCTCATAGTTTCTGAGTAATTAACTCGAGAAAACAGCCAATTTTCATACTTTGCAAAAAGGCAAGGTCCCCTTGCAGTTTTTTTAGGCGAAAAAGTGAGTTTTTGTTTTTTCATTGTTTTTATAGCTTAATATAAGCAGAATTACATTTGGAGTCGAGGGGTGCTATTGAAATTTCAAAATTTTAAATAATTTTTTCATTTTTATCTACTTTTTATAAATATTTTAACATTTAACAATACCAATGATATGCACATCAATAGATGCAGAATTGAATAGAGAGTAAACCATGAAAAAATGATTTTGAAATCTCAAAGGGTTTACGAGTAATTGCTGTTTAAATTTTTTTCAAAAAAGATCAAAATTTTTTTAGACCAATGATATAGGTATCAAAAGATGTAGATTTGAAAGGAGAATAAACCCTGAAATAATCACTTTGACATCTCAAATGGTTTAAGAGTTATTGCGAGTTATATGTCAATAAAAATACCAGATTTTAACATTTCCCGTTTCGCCAGTTGCAATACCTTTTTAAATCGCCTGTAGCGCCATAACTATACATCGTACTGATATAAAATGTTACATTAGGAAAGAAGAAAGTTCACATTTTACTGTGAAGTTTTCAATTCGAAAATCTCTCTCATAGTTTCTGAGTAATTAACTCGAGAAAACAGCCAATTTTCATACTTTGCAAAAAGGCAAGGTCCCCTTGCAGTTTTTTTAGGCGAAAAAGTGAGTTTTAGTTTTTTCATTGTTTTTATAGCTTAATATAAGCAGAATTACATTTGGAGTCTAGGGGTGCTAATGAAATTTCAAAATTTTAAATAATTTTTTCATTTTTATCTACTTTTTATAAATATTTTAACATTTAACAATACCAATGATATGCACATCAATAGATGCAGAATTGAATAGAGAGTAAACCATGAAAAAATGATTTTGAAATCTCAAAGGGTTTACGAGTAATTGCTGTTTAAATTTTTTTCAAAAAAGATCAACATTTTTTTAGACCAATGATATAGGTATCAAAAGATGTAGATTTGAAAGGAGAATAAACCCTGAAATAATCACTTTGACATCTCAAATGGTTTAAGAGTTATTGCGAGTTATATGTCAATAAAAATACCAGATTTTAACATTTCCCGTTTCGCCACTTGCAATACCTTTTTAAATCGCCTGTAGCTCCATAACTATACATCGTACTGATATAAAATGTTACATTAGGAAAGAAGAAAGTTCACATTTTACTGTGAAGTTTTCAATTCGAAAATCTCTCTCATAGTTTCTGAGTAATTAACTCGAGAAAACAGCCAATTTTCATACTTTGCAAAAAGGCAAGGTACCCCCCCTTGCAGTTTTTTTAGGCGAAAAAGTGAGTTTTAGTTTTTTCATTGTTTTTATAGCTTAATATAAGCAGAATTACATTTGGAGTCTAGGGGTGCTAATGAAATTTCAAAATTTTAAATATTTTTTTCATTTTTATCTACTTTTTTATAAATATTTTAACATTTAACAATACCAATGATATGCACATCAATAGATGCAGAATTGAATAGAGAGTAAACCATGAAAAAATGATTTTGAAATCTCAAAGGGTTTACGAGTAATTGCTGTTTAAATTTTTTTCAAAAAAGATCAACATTTTTTAGACCAATGATATAGGTATCAAAAGATGTAGATTTGAAAGGAGAATAAACCCTGAAATAATCACTTTGACATCTCAAATGGTTTAAGAGTTATTGCGAGTTATATGTCAATAAAAATACCAGATTTTAACATTTCCCGTTTCGCCAGTTGCAATACCTTTTTAAATCGCCTGTAGCGCCATAACTATACATCGTACTGATATAAAATGTTACATTAGGAAAGAAGAAAGTTCACATTTTACTGTGAAGTTTTCAATTCGAAAATCTCTCTCATAGTTTCTGAGTAATTAACTCGAGAAAACAGCCAATTTTCATACTTTGCAAAAAGGCAAGGTACCCCCCTTGCAGTTTTTTTAGGCGAAAAAGTGAGTTTTAGTTTTTTCATTGTTTTTATAGCTTAATATAAGCAGAATTACATTTGGAGTCTAGGGGTGCTAATGAAATTTCAAAATTTTAAATAATTTTTTCATTTTTATCTACTTTTTACAAATATTTTAACATTTAACAATACCAATGATATGCACATCAATAGATGCAGAATTGAATAGAGAGTAAACCATGAAAAAATGATTTTGAAATCTCAAAGGGTTTACGAGTAATTGCTGTTTAAATTTTTTTCAAAAAAGATCAACATTTTTTTAGACCAATGATATAGGTATCAAAAGATGTAGATTTGAAAGGAGAATAAACCCTGAAATAATCACTTTGACATCTCAAATGGTTTAAGAGTTATTGCGAGTTATATGTCAATAAAAATACCAGATTTTAACATTTCCCGTTTCGCCACTTGCAATACCTTTTTAAATCGCCTGTAGCTCCATAACTATACATCGTACTGATATAAAATGTTACATTAGGAAAGAAGAAAGTTCACATTTTACTGTGAAGTTTTCAATTCGAAAATCTCTCTCATAGTTTCTGAGTAATTAACTCGAGAAAACAGCCAATTTTCATACTTTGCAAAAAGGCAAGGTACCCCCCTTGCAGTTTTTTTAGGCGAAAAAGTGAGTTTATGTTTTTTCATTGTTTTTATAGCTTAATATAAGCAGAATTACATTTGGAGTCGAGGGGTGCTATTGAAGTTTCAAAATTTTAAATATTTTTTTCATTTTTATCTACTTTTTTATAAAAATTTCAACATTTAACAATACCAATGATATACACATCAATAGATGCAGAATTGAATAGAGAGTAAACCATGAAAAAATGATTTTGAAATCTCAAAGGGTTTACGAGTAATTGCAGTTTAAAGTTTTTTCAAAAAAGATCAACATTTTTTTAGACCAATGATATAGTTATCAAAAGATGTAGAATTGAAAGGAGAATAAACTCTGAAATAATAACGTTGAGATCTCAAATGGTTTAAGAGTTATTGCATGTTATATGTCAATAAAAATACCAGATTTTAACATTTCCCGTTTCGCCAGTTGCAATACCTTTTTAAATCGCCTGTAGCTCCATAACTATACATCGTAATGTTATAAAATGTTACACTAGGAAAGAAGAAAGTTCATATTTTACTGTGAAGTTTTCAATTCGAAAATCTCTCTCATAGTTTCTGAGTAATTAACTCGAGAAAACAGCCAATTTTCATACTTTGCAAAAAGGCAAGGTCCCCTTGCAGTTTTTTTAGGCGAAAAAGTGAGTTTTTGTTTTTTCATTGTTTTTATAGCTTAATATAAGCAGAATTACATTTGGAGTCGAGGGGTGCTATTGAAATTTCAAAATTTTAAATAATTTTTTCATTTTTATCTACTTTTTATAAATATTTTAACATTTAACAATACCAATGATATGCACATCAATAGATGCAGAATTGAATAGAGAGTAAACCATGAAAAAATGATTTTGAAATCTCAAAGGGTTTACGAGTAATTGCTGTTTAAATTTTTTTCAAAAAAGATCAAAATTTTTTTAGACCAATGATATAGGTATCAAAAGATGTAGATTTGAAAGGAGAATAAACCCTGAAATAATCACTTTGACATCTCAAATGGTTTAAGAGTTATTGCGAGTTATATGTCAATAAAAATACCAGATTTTAACATTTCCCGTTTCGCCAGTTGCAATACCTTTTTAAATCGCCTGTAGCGCCATAACTATACATCGTACTGATATAAAATGTTACATTAGGAAAGAAGAAAGTTCACATTTTACTGTGAAGTTTTCAATTCGAAAATCTCTCTCATAGTTTCTGAGTAATTAACTCGAGAAAACAGCCAATTTTCATACTTTGCAAAAAGGCAAGGTCCCCTTGCAGTTTTTTTAGGCGAAAAAGTGAGTTTTAGTTTTTTCATTGTTTTTATAGCTTAATATAAGCAGAATTACATTTGGAGTCTAGGGGTGCTAATGAAATTTCAAAATTTTAAATAATTTTTTCATTTTTATCTACTTTTTATAAATATTTTAACATTTAACAATACCAATGATATGCACATCAATAGATGCAGAATTGAATAGAGAGTAAACCATGAAAAAATGATTTTGAAATCTCAAAGGGTTTACGAGTAATTGCTGTTTAAATTTTTTTCAAAAAAGATCAACATTTTTTTAGACCAATGATATAGGTATCAAAAGATGTAGATTTGAAAGGAGAATAAACCCTGAAATAATCACTTTGACATCTCAAATGGTTTAAGAGTTATTGCGAGTTATATGTCAATAAAAATACCAGATTTTAACATTTCCCGTTTCGCCACTTGCAATACCTTTTTAAATCGCCTGTAGCTCCATAACTATACATCGTACTGATATAAAATGTTACATTAGGAAAGAAGAAAGTTCACATTTTACTGTGAAGTTTTCAATTCGAAAATCTCTCTCATAGTTTCTGAGTAATTAACTCGAGAAAACAGCCAATTTTCATACTTTGCAAAAAGGCAAGGTACCCCCCTTGCAGTTTTTTTAGGCGAAAAAGTGAGTTTTAGTGTTTTCATTTATTTTTATAGCTTAATATAAGCAGAATTACATTTGGAGTCGAGGGGTGCTATTGAAGTTTCAAAATTTTTAATATTTTTTTCATTTTTATCTACTTTTTTATAAAAATTTCAACATTTAACCATACCAATGATATACACATCAATAGATGCAGAATTGAATAGAGAGTAAACCATGAAAAAATGACTTTGAAATCTCAAAGGGTTTACGAGTAATTGCAGTTTAAAGTTTTTTCAAAAAAGATCAACATTTTTTTAGACCAATGATATAGGTATCAAAAGATGTAGAATTGAAAGGAGAATAAACCCTGAAATAATCACTTTGACATCTCAAATGGTTTAAGAGTTATTGCGAGTTATATGTCAATAAAAATACCAGATTTTAACATTTCCCGTTTCGCCACTTGCAATACCTTTTTAAATCGCCTGTAGCTCCATAACTATACATCGTAATGTTATAAAATGTTACACTAAAAAAGAAGAAAGTTCATATTTTACTGTGAAGTTTTCAATTCGAAAATATCTCTCATAGTTTCTGAGTAATTAACTCGAGAAAACAGCCAATTTTCATACTTTGCAAAAAGGCCAGGACCCCCCTTGCAGTTTTTTTAGGCGAAAAAGTGAGTTTTTGTTTTTTCATTGTTTTTATAGCTTAATATAAGCAGAATTACATTTGGAGTCGAGGGGTGCTATTGAAGTTTCAAAATTTTAAATATTTTTTTCATTTTTATCTACTTTTTTATAAAAATTTCAACATTTAACAATACCAATGATATACACATCAATATATGCAGAATTGAATAGAGAGTAAACCATGAAAAAATGACTTTGATATCTCAAAGGGTTTACGAGTAATTGCAGTTTAAAGTTTTTTCAAAAAAGATCAACATTTTTTTAGACCAATGATATAGGTATCAAAAGATGTAGAATTGAAAGGAGAATAAACTCTGAAATAATAACGTTGAGATCTCAAATGGTTTAAGAGTTATTGCATGTTATATGTCAATAAAAATACCAGATTTTAACATTTCCCGTTTCGCCAGTTGCAATACCTTTTTAAATCGCCTGTAGCTCCATAACTATACATCGTAATGTTATAAAATGTTACACTAGGAAAGAAGAAAGTTCATATTTTACTGTGAAGTTTTCAATTCGAAAATCTCTCTCATAGTTTCTGAGTAATTAACTCGAGAAAACAGCCAATTTTCATACTTTGCAAAAAGGCAAGGTCCCCTTGCAGTTTTTTTAGGCGAAAAAGTGAGTTTTTGTTTTTTCATTGTTTTTATAGCTTAATATAAGCAGAATTACATTTGGAGTCGAGGGGTGCTATTGAAATTTCAAAATTTTAAATATTTTTTTTCATTTTCATCTACTTTTTTATAAAAATTTCAACATTTAACAATACCAATGATATACACATCAATAGATGCAGAATTGAATAGAGAGTAAACCATGAAAAAATGACTTTGAAATCTCAAAGGGTTTACGAGTAATTGCAGTTTAAAGTTTTTTCAAAAAAGATCAACATTTTTTTAGACCAATGATATAGGTATCAAAAGATGTAGAATTGAAAGGAGAATAAACTCTGAAATAATAACGTTGAGATCTCAAATGGTTTAAGAGTTATTGCAGGTTATATGTCAAAAAAAATACCAGATTTTAACATTTCCCGTTTCGCCAGTTGCAATACCTTTTTAAATCGCCTGTAGCTCCATAACTATACATCGTAATGATATAAACTGTTACACTAGGAAAGAAGAAAGTTCAAATTTTACTGTGATGTTCTCAATTCGAAAATATCTCTTAGAGTTTCTGAGTAATTAACTCGAGAAAACAGCAAATTTTAATACTTTGCAAAAAGGCAAGGTACCCCAATTGCAGTTTTTTTAGGCGAAAAAGTTAGTTTTTGTTTTTTCATTGTTTTTATAGCTTAATATAAGCAGCTTAATATAAAATTTCAACATTTAACAATACCAATGATATACACATCAATAGATGCAGAATTGAATAGAGAGTAAACCATGAAAAAATGATTTTGAAGTCTCAAAGGGTTTACGAGTAATTGCTGTTTAAATTTTTTTCAAAAAAGATCAACATTTTTTTAGACCAATGATATAGGTATCAAAAGATGTAGAATTGAAAGGAGAATAAACCCTGAAATAATCACTTTGACATCTCAAATGGTTTAAGAGTTATTGCATGTTATATGTCAATAAAAATACCAGATTTTAACATTTCCCGTTTCGCCACTTGCAATACCTTTTTAAATCGCCTGTAGCTCCATAACTATACATCGTAATGTTATAAAATGTTACACTAGGAAAGAAGAAAGTTCATATTTTACTGTGAAGTTTTCAATTCGAAAATATCTCTCATAGTTTCTTAGTAATTAACTCGAGAAAACAGCCAATTTTCATACTTTGCAAAAAGGCAAGGTACCCCCCTTGCAGTTTTTTTAGGCGAAAAAGTGAGTTTTTGTTTTTTCATTGTTTTTATAGCTTAATATAAGCAGAATTACATTTGGAGTCGAGGGGTGCTATTGAAGTTTCAAAATTTTAAATATTTTTTTCATTTTTATTTACTTTTTTATAAAAATTTCAACATTTAACAATACCAATGATATACACATCAATAGATGCAGAATTGAATAGAGAGTAAACCATGAAAAAATGACTTTGAAATCTCAAAGGGTTTACGAGTAATTGCAGTTTAAAGTTTTTTCAAAAAAGATCAACATTTTTTTAGACCAATGATATAGGTATCAAAAGATGTAGAATTGAAAGGAGAATAAACTCTGAAATAATAACGTTGAGATCTCAAATGGTTTAAGAGTTATTGCAGGTTATATGTCAAAAAAAATACCAGATTTTAACATTTCCCGTTTCGCCAGTTGCAATACCTTTTTAAATCGCCTGTAGCTCCATAACCATACATCGTAATGATATAAACTGTTACACTAGGAAAGAAGAAAGTTCAAATTTTACTGTGATGTTCTCAATTCGAAAATATCTCTTAGAGTTTCTGAGTAATTAACTCGAGAAAACAGCAAATTTTAATACTTTGCAAAAAGGCAAGGTACCCCCCTTGCAGTTTTTTTAGGCGAAAAAGTTAGTTTTTGTTTTTTCATTGTTTTTATAGCTTAATATAAGCAGCTTAATATAAAATTTTAACATTTAACAATACCAATGATATGCACATCAATAGATGCAGAATTAAATAGAGAGTAAACCATGAAAAAATGATTTTGAAATCTCAAAGGGTTTACGAGTAATTGCTGTTTAAATTTTTTTCAAAAAAGATCAACATTTTTTTAGACCAATGATATAGGTATCAAAAGATGTAGAATTGAAAGGAGAATAAACCCTGAAATAATCACTTTGACATCTCAAATGGTTTAAGAGTTATTGCGAGTTATATGTCAATAAAAATACCAGATTTTAACATTTCCCGTTTCGCCACTTGCAATACCTTTTTAAATCGCCTGTAGCTCCATAACTATACATCGTAATGTTATAAAATGTTACACTAGGAAAGAAGAAAGTTCATATTTTACTGTGAAGTTTTCAATTCGAAAATATCTCTCATAGTTTCTGAGTAATTAACTCGAGAAAACAGCCAATTTTCATACTTTGCAAAAAGGCAAGGTACCCCCCTTGCAGTTTTTTTAGGCGAAAAAGTGAGTTTTTGTTTTTTCATTGTTTTTATAGCTTAATATAAGCAGAATTACATTTGGAGTCGAGGGGTGCTATTGAAGTTTCAAAATTTTAAATATTTTTTTCATTTTTATCTACTTTTTTATAAAAATTTCAACATTTAACAATACCAATGATATACACATCAATAGATGCAGAATTGAATAGAGAGTAAACCATGAAAAAATGACTTTGAAATCGCAAAGGGTTTACGAGTAATTGCAGTTTAAAGTTTTTTCAAAAAAGATCAACATTTTTTTAGACCAATGATATAGGTATCAAAAGATGTAGAATTGAAAGGAGAATAAACCCTGAAATAATCACTTTGACATCTCAAATGGTTTAAGAGTTATTGCGAGTTATATGTCAATAAAAATACCAGATTTTAACATTTCCCGTTTCGCCACTTGCAATACCTTTTTAAATCGCCTGTAGCTCCATAACTATACATCGTACTGATATAAAATGTTACATTAGGAAAGAAGAAAGTTCACATTTTACTGTGAAGTTTTCAATTCGAAAATCTCTCTCATAGTTTCTGAGTAATTAACTCGAGAAAACAGCCAATTTTCATACTTTGCAAAAAGGCAAGGTACCCCCCCTTGCAGTTTTTTTAGGCGAAAAAGTGAGTTTTAGTTTTTTCATTGTTTTTATAGCTTAATATAAGCAGAATTACATTTGGAGTCTAGGGGTGCTAATGAAATTTCAAAATTTTAAATATTTTTTTCATTTTTATCTACTTTTTTATAAATATTTTAACATTTAACAATACCAATGATATGCACATCAATAGATGCAGAATTGAATAGAGAGTAAACCATGAAAAAATGATTTTGAAATCTCAAAGGGTTTACGAGTAATTGCTGTTTAAATTTTTTTCAAAAAAGATCAACATTTTTTTAGACCAATGATATAGGTATCAAAAGATGTAGATTTGAAAGGAGAATAAACCCTGAAATAATCACTTTGACATCTCAAATGGTTTAAGAGTTATTGCGAGTTATATGTCAATAAAAATACCAGATTTTAACATTTCCCGTTTCGCCACTTGCAATACCTTTTTAAATCGCCTGTAGCTCCATAACTATACATCGTACTGATATAAAATGTTACATTAGGAAAGAAGAAAGTTCACATTTTACTGTGAAGTTTTCAATTCGAAAATCTCTCTCATAGTTTCTGAGTAATTAACTCGAGAAAACAGCCAATTTTCATACTTTGCAAAAAGGCAAGGTACCCCCCTTGCAGTTTTTTTAGGCGAAAAAGTGAGTTTATGTTTTTTCATTGTTTTTATAGCTTAATATAAGCAGAATTACATTTGGAGTCGAGGGGTGCTATTGAAGTTTCAAAATTTTAAATATTTTTTTCATTTTTATCTACTTTTTTATAAAAATTTCAACATTTAACAATACCAATGATATACACATCAATAGATGCAGAATTGAATAGAGAGTAAACCATGAAAAAATGATTTTGAAATCTCAAAGGGTTTACGAGTAATTGCAGTTTAAAGTTTTTTCAAAAAAGATCAACATTTTTTTAGACCAATGATATAGTTATCAAAAGATGTAGAATTGAAAGGAGAATAAACTCTGAAATAATAACGTTGAGATCTCAAATGGTTTAAGAGTTATTGCATGTTATATGTCAATAAAAATACCAGATTTTAACATTTCCCGTTTCGCCAGTTGCAATACCTTTTTAAATCGCCTGTAGCTCCATAACTATACATCGTAATGTTATAAAATGTTACACTAGGAAAGAAGAAAGTTCATATTTTACTGTGAAGTTTTCAATTCGAAAATCTCTCTCATAGTTTCTGAGTAATTAACTCGAGAAAACAGCCAATTTTCATACTTTGCAAAAAGGCAAGGTCCCCTTGCAGTTTTTTTAGGCGAAAAAGTGAGTTTTTGTTTTTTCATTGTTTTTATAGCTTAATATAAGCAGAATTACATTTGGAGTCGAGGGGTGCTATTGAAATTTCAAAATTTTAAATAATTTTTTCATTTTTATCTACTTTTTATAAATATTTTAACATTTAACAATACCAATGATATGCACATCAATAGATGCAGAATTGAATAGAGAGTAAACCATGAAAAAATGATTTTGAAATCTCAAAGGGTTTACGAGTAATTGCTGTTTAAATTTTTTTCAAAAAAGATCAAAATTTTTTTAGACCAATGATATAGGTATCAAAAGATGTAGATTTGAAAGGAGAATAAACCCTGAAATAATCACTTTGACATCTCAAATGGTTTAAGAGTTATTGCGAGTTATATGTCAATAAAAATACCAGATTTTAACATTTCCCGTTTCGCCAGTTGCAATACCTTTTTAAATCGCCTGTAGCGCCATAACTATACATCGTACTGATATAAAATGTTACATTAGGAAAGAAGAAAGTTCACATTTTACTGTGAAGTTTTCAATTCGAAAATCTCTCTCATAGTTTCTGAGTAATTAACTCGAGAAAACAGCCAATTTTCATACTTTGCAAAAAGGCAAGGTCCCCTTGCAGTTTTTTTAGGCGAAAAAGTGAGTTTTAGTTTTTTCATTGTTTTTATAGCTTAATATAAGCAGAATTACATTTGGAGTCTAGGGGTGCTAATGAAATTTCAAAATTTTAAATAATTTTTTCATTTTTATCTACTTTTTATAAATATTTTAACATTTAACAATACCAATGATATGCACATCAATAGATGCAGAATTGAATAGAGAGTAAACCATGAAAAAATGATTTTGAAATCTCAAAGGGTTTACGAGTAATTGCTGTTTAAATTTTTTTCAAAAAAGATCAACATTTTTTTAGACCAATGATATAGGTATCAAAAGATGTAGATTTGAAAGGAGAATAAACCCTGAAATAATCACTTTGACATCTCAAATGGTTTAAGAGTTATTGCGAGTTATATGTCAATAAAAATACCAGATTTTAACATTTCCCGTTTCGCCACTTGCAATACCTTTTTAAATCGCCTGTAGCTCCATAACTATACATCGTACTGATATAAAATGTTACATTAGGAAAGAAGAAAGTTCACATTTTACTGTGAAGTTTTCAATTCGAAAATCTCTCTCATAGTTTCTGAGTAATTAACTCGAGAAAACAGCCAATTTTCATACTTTGCAAAAAGGCAAGGTACCCCCCTTGCAGTTTTTTTAGGCGAAAAAGTGAGTTTTAGTGTTTTCATTTATTTTTATAGCTTAATATAAGCAGAATTACATTTGGAGTCGAGGGGTGCTATTGAAGTTTCAAAATTTTTAATATTTTTTTCATTTTTATCTACTTTTTTATAAAAATTTCAACATTTAACCATACCAATGATATACACATCAATAGATGCAGAATTGAATAGAGAGTAAACCATGAAAAAATGACTTTGAAATCTCAAAGGGTTTACGAGTAATTGCAGTTTAAAGTTTTTTCAAAAAAGATCAACATTTTTTTAGACCAATGATATAGGTATCAAAAGATGTAGAATTGAAAGGAGAATAAACCCTGAAATAATCACTTTGACATCTCAAATGGTTTAAGAGTTATTGCGAGTTATATGTCAATAAAAATACCAGATTTTAACATTTCCCGTTTCGCCACTTGCAATACCTTTTTAAATCGCCTGTAGCTCCATAACTATACATCGTAATGTTATAAAATGTTACACTAAAAAAGAAGAAAGTTCATATTTTACTGTGAAGTTTTCAATTCGAAAATATCTCTCATAGTTTCTGAGTAATTAACTCGAGAAAACAGCCAATTTTCATACTTTGCAAAAAGGCCAGGACCCCCCTTGCAGTTTTTTTAGGCGAAAAAGTGAGTTTTTGTTTTTTCATTGTTTTTATAGCTTAATATAAGCAGAATTACATTTGGAGTCGAGGGGTGCTATTGAAGTTTCAAAATTTTAAATATTTTTTTCATTTTTATCTACTTTTTTATAAAAATTTCAACATTTAACAATACCAATGATATACACATCAATATATGCAGAATTGAATAGAGAGTAAACCATGAAAAAATGACTTTGATATCTCAAAGGGTTTACGAGTAATTGCAGTTTAAAGTTTTTTCAAAAAAGATCAACATTTTTTTAGACCAATGATATAGGTATCAAAAGATGTAGAATTGAAAGGAGAATAAACTCTGAAATAATAACGTTGAGATCTCAAATGGTTTAAGAGTTATTGCATGTTATATGTCAATAAAAATACCAGATTTTAACATTTCCCGTTTCGCCAGTTGCAATACCTTTTTAAATCGCCTGTAGCTCCATAACTATACATCGTAATGTTATAAAATGTTACACTAGGAAAGAAGAAAGTTCATATTTTACTGTGAAGTTTTCAATTCGAAAATCTCTCTCATAGTTTCTGAGTAATTAACTCGAGAAAACAGCCAATTTTCATACTTTGCAAAAAGGCAAGGTCCCCTTGCAGTTTTTTTAGGCGAAAAAGTGAGTTTTTGTTTTTTCATTGTTTTTATAGCTTAATATAAGCAGAATTACATTTGGAGTCGAGGGGTGCTATTGAAATTTCAAAATTTTAAATATTTTTTTTCATTTTCATCTACTTTTTTATAAAAATTTCAACATTTAACAATACCAATGATATACACATCAATAGATGCAGAATTGAATAGAGAGTAAACCATGAAAAAATGACTTTGAAATCTCAAAGGGTTTACGAGTAATTGCAGTTTAAAGTTTTTTCAAAAAAGATCAACATTTTTTTAGACCAATGATATAGGTATCAAAAGATGTAGAATTGAAAGGAGAATAAACTCTGAAATAATAACGTTGAGATCTCAAATGGTTTAAGAGTTATTGCAGGTTATATGTCAAAAAAAATACCAGATTTTAACATTTCCCGTTTCGCCAGTTGCAATACCTTTTTAAATCGCCTGTAGCTCCATAACTATACATCGTAATGATATAAACTGTTACACTAGGAAAGAAGAAAGTTCAAATTTTACTGTGATGTTCTCAATTCGAAAATATCTCTTAGAGTTTCTGAGTAATTAACTCGAGAAAACAGCAAATTTTAATACTTTGCAAAAAGGCAAGGTACCCCAATTGCAGTTTTTTTAGGCGAAAAAGTTAGTTTTTGTTTTTTCATTGTTTTTATAGCTTAATATAAGCAGCTTAATATAAAATTTCAACATTTAACAATACCAATGATATACACATCAATAGATGCAGAATTGAATAGAGAGTAAACCATGAAAAAATGATTTTGAAGTCTCAAAGGGTTTACGAGTAATTGCTGTTTAAATTTTTTTCAAAAAAGATCAACATTTTTTTAGACCAATGATATAGGTATCAAAAGATGTAGAATTGAAAGGAGAATAAACCCTGAAATAATCACTTTGACATCTCAAATGGTTTAAGAGTTATTGCATGTTATATGTCAATAAAAATACCAGATTTTAACATTTCCCGTTTCGCCACTTGCAATACCTTTTTAAATCGCCTGTAGCTCCATAACTATACATCGTAATGTTATAAAATGTTACACTAGGAAAGAAGAAAGTTCATATTTTACTGTGAAGTTTTCAATTCGAAAATATCTCTCATAGTTTCTTAGTAATTAACTCGAGAAAACAGCCAATTTTCATACTTTGCAAAAAGGCAAGGTACCCCCCTTGCAGTTTTTTTAGGCGAAAAAGTGAGTTTTTGTTTTTTCATTGTTTTTATAGCTTAATATAAGCAGAATTACATTTGGAGTCGAGGGGTGCTATTGAAGTTTCAAAATTTTAAATATTTTTTTCATTTTTATTTACTTTTTTATAAAAATTTCAACATTTAACAATACCAATGATATACACATCAATAGATGCAGAATTGAATAGAGAGTAAACCATGAAAAAATGACTTTGAAATCTCAAAGGGTTTACGAGTAATTGCAGTTTAAAGTTTTTTCAAAAAAGATCAACATTTTTTTAGACCAATGATATAGGTATCAAAAGATGTAGAATTGAAAGGAGAATAAACTCTGAAATAATAACGTTGAGATCTCAAATGGTTTAAGAGTTATTGCAGGTTATATGTCAAAAAAAATACCAGATTTTAACATTTCCCGTTTCGCCAGTTGCAATACCTTTTTAAATCGCCTGTAGCTCCATAACCATACATCGTAATGATATAAACTGTTACACTAGGAAAGAAGAAAGTTCAAATTTTACTTTTATGTTCTCAATTCGAAAATATCTCTTAGAGTTTCTGAGTAATTAACTCGAGAAAACAGCAAATTTTAATACTTTGCAAAAAGGCAAGGTACCCCCCTTGCAGTTTTTTTAGGCGAAAAAGTTAGTTTTTGTTTTTTCATTGTTTTTATAGCTTAATATAAGCAGCTTAATATAAAATTTTAACATTTAACAATACCAATGATATGCACATCAATAGATGCAGAATTAAATAGAGAGTAAACCATGAAAAAATGATTTTGAAATCTCAAAGGGTTTACGAGTAATTGCTGTTTAAATTTTTTTCAAAAAAGATCAACATTTTTTTAGACCAATGATATAGGTATCAAAAGATGTAGAATTGAAAGGAGAATAAACCCTGAAATAATCACTTTGACATCTCAAATGGTTTAAGAGTTATTGCGAGTTATATGTCAATAAAAATACCAGATTTTAACATTTCCCGTTTCGCCACTTGCAATACCTTTTTAAATCGCCTGTAGCTCCATAACTATACATCGTAATGTTATAAAATGTTACACTAGGAAAGAAGAAAGTTCATATTTTACTGTGAAGTTTTCAATTCGAAAATATCTCTCATAGTTTCTGAGTAATTAACTCGAGAAAACAGCCAATTTTCATACTTTGCAAAAAGGCAAGGTACCCCCCTTGCAGTTTTTTTAGGCGAAAAAGTGAGTTTTTGTTTTTTCATTGTTTTTATAGCTTAATATAAGCAGAATTACATTTGGAGTCGAGGGGTGCTATTGAAGTTTCAAAATTTTAAATATTTTTTTCATTTTTATCTACTTTTTTATAAAAATTTCAACATTTAACAATACCAATGATATACACATCAATAGATGCAGAATTGAATAGAGAGTAAACCATGAAAAAATGACTTTGAAATCGCAAAGGGTTTACGAGTAATTGCAGTTTAAAGTTTTTTCAAAAAAGATCAACATTTTTTTAGACCAATGATATAGGTATCAAAAGATGTAGAATTGAAAGGAGAATAAACCCTGAAATAATCACTTTGACATCTCAAATGGTTTAAGAGTTATTGCGAGTTATATGTCAATAAAAATACCAGATTTTAACATTTCCCGTTTCGCCACTTGCAATACCTTTTTAAATCGCCTGTAGCTCCATAACTATACATTGTAATGTTATAAAATGTTACACTAGGAAAGAAGAAAGTTCATATTTTACTGTGAAGTTTTCAATTCGAAAATATCTCTCATAGTTTCTGAGTAATTAACTCGAGAAAACAGCCAATTTTCATACTTTGCAAAAAGGCAAGGTACCCCCCTTGCAGTTTTTTTAGGCGAAAAAGTGAGTTTTTGTTTTTTCATTGTTTTTATAGCTTAATATAAGCAGAATTACATTTGGAGTCGAGGGGTGCTATTGAAGTTTCAAAATTTTAAATATTTTTTTCATTTTTATCTACTTTTTTATAAAAATTTCAACATTTAACAATACCAATGATATACACATCAATAGATGCAGAATTGAATAGAGAGTAAACCATGAAAAAATGACTTTGAAATCTCAAAGGGTTTACGAGTAATTGCAGTTTAAAGTTTTTTCAAAAAAGATCAACATTTTTTTAGACCAATGATATAGGTATCAAAAGATGTAGAATTGAAAGGAGAATAAACTCTGAAATAATAACGTTGAGATCTCAAATGGTTTAAGAGTTATTGCATGTTATATGTCAATAAAAATACCAGATTTTAACATTTCCCGTTTCGCCAGTTGCAATACCTTTTTAAATCGCCTGTAGCTCCATAACTATACATCGTAATGTTATAAAATGTTACACTAGGAAAGAAGAAAGTTCATATTTTACTGTGAAGTTTTCAATTCGAAAATCTCTCTCATAGTTTCTGAGTAATTAACTCGAGAAAACAGCCAATTTTCATACTTTGCAAAAAGGCAAGGTACCTACCCCCTTGCAGTTTTTTTAGGCGAAAAAGTGAGTTTTTGTTTTTTCATTGTTTTTATAGCTTAATATAAGCAGAATTACATTTGGAGTCGAGGGGTGCTATTGAAGTTTCAAAATTTTAAATATTTTTTTCATTTTTATCTACTTTTTTATAAAAATTTCAACATTTAACAATACCAATGATATGCACATCAATAGATGCAGAATTGAATAGAGAGTAAACATTGAAAAAATGACTTTGAAATCTCAAAGGGTTTACGAGTAATTGCAGTTTAAAGTTTTTTTTAAAAAAGATCAACATTTTTTAGACCAATGATATAGGTATCAAAAGATGTAGAATTGAAAGGAGAATAAACCCTGAAATAATCACTTTGACATCTCAAATGGTTTAAGAGTTATTGCAAGTTATATGTCAATAAAAATACCAGATTTTAACATTTCCCTGTTCGCCACTTGCAATACCTCTTTAAATCGCCTGTAGCTCCATAACTATACTTCGTAATGTTATAAAATGTTACACTAGGAAAGAAGAAAGTTCAAATTTTACTGTGAATTTTTCAATTCGAATATATCTCTCATAGTTTCTGAGTAATTAACTCGAGAAAACAGCCAATTTTTATTCAACAATCAGCTTCCGTTACAGGGTTGGGATAAGCACAGTTGCTAATATCTTGGAAGAAGTTTGTGACGCATTATGGCAACTTTTGCAGCCACAGTTCATGCCAACACCAGATGAAGCTATGTGGCGGCAGATTGAGAAGGAGTTCAAAGAAAAATGGATTTTCCCTCACTGCATTGGTGCAATTGACGGGAAACATTTTACCATTCAGTGCACCCCTAAGTCTGGTTCTAGCTTTTACAATTATAACCATTATTATTAATTTGTGCTACTTGGACTTATTGATGCTGATTATAAATTCATAGCAATAGATTCTGGTGCATATGGTAAAGAGAGTGATGGCAGTATTTTCACGGAAAGCGCCCTTGGACAAAGGATCAGCAGTTACAGTATTGCAGTGCCTCCCGATGAACCTATTGCCGAAGGAGGTAGCAATATTCCATTTGTAATTGTAGAGGTCATTTCTTCTTAAACGATTCTTAATTCACCCTTCTCCACGTGACAAAAGAATGAAGTCTGAAAAACGTGTGTACAATTACAGGGTATGCCACTGTAGAAGAGTGGTTGAAAATGCCTTCAGGATACTGGCGCAAAGATGGCGTTTATACTTTCAACCTTTGACTTGTAACATTGATACAGTAAACAAAATCATAAAAGCTACAGTAGTTCTGTACAACTACCTCCAATGCAGAGATGAAACAGTACCCATAGCCTATCCAGAAGCCATCGCAGAGACCTACAAGAAATTCTGTAAGCCTTTGCCTCGTTTTGGATCGCAAGCCTCCAATGAAGCAAAAAACATTCGGAATAAGTTTGTGGCTTTTTTTAATTCTGAAGAAGGGCGAGTGTCATGGCAAGTTCAACATATGTAACAAACAACAATTATTGACTATAGCTACTTTCATGCATGCTATGCTGTAACATTCTACACAATTTAAAATCTAATTAAAACAACGTCATTACTTTCATGAAATTTTATATGGGTTTTATTCTCTTTTTTATTCTCACCTTTTATACAACTTAGTAAAGTATATATTTCCATTTACATTTAATATTTAAATTCTATCTTGATACTGCCTTTTTTGTCTCATAAAATGGCCGTGCGATTTTGTGAACAAAATATAACTGTTTGAAATCGGTTTATTTGCAAATGTAAACATAGAACAATTAACGTAGGTACAAATATTAATTAATGCCGTTATAAAAAACTTATAGTGATTGGACACTAAATAACTCAACAAAACGTGTTTCATTAACAGAGTAGGCTATACCAATTTATTTCTAAGATATTTCATAATAATCATGGCAGAGTATATAATTTACTTATTGTCTTTTAATAACACTTCGGCGATTTCGTCCCATGCTTTGTCCTTCAACATAACATCTCTGTAGAGTTCTGATGTTGAGTCCCAAATCACTGGAAGAGTACGTACTTCTTCTATCAGCTGCTCCATTACGTTTAAAAAGATATTACGTTACGTTTAAAAAGATCGCTCAAGAAGCGAACGGTAGCCGCACGTGTCCAGTTAGCGGGTATGGCGCGTGGCCGTGGCCCTGAAGTGTGAACAGTCTCATTTGATAAAAAAGGAAGCGATATTTTGAAAAATAGCTAGTATACGTCCAGCCACACACGCCACGTGCAGTGAGGATTAAGATTGATATCTGTCATTTGCTTAGTACTACTGAGTTTGTTAATTTAATTTAATTATTTATTTTGGTATTTAGGGCCCTAAAATCTATACTAAACATAAACTATGAATACATTGAGTTTAATGTGTTCCACATATATTATACATCATATGCCGGGTGTCCATTTTAAACGAGCCATTATTGTGATCTCTGAAACTACAAGATTCACAGCAAACTTTAAATGGGGGACTTCACTTACTTTTTACTCAACATTAAAAATATGAAATCGGAATTTTGAAATTTATCCTGAATTTTCCAATGATAGCCAATTTCATATTTTCTTATGAAACTTCCTATTTTTTATAGTATGTTCAGAATCTACACAACATTTAAAACCTTTTTAATCTTGTGATACTTTTTGTAAACCCAACCGTTTAGGACCTAGAGCCCTCTAAAATTTGATAAATTGAATATTTTGCTTATGTTTAAGTTCCATTTTATAAGAATTCAAAATTGAAATTAACAATTAACACTCCAGTGTAATTGCATGTAATGCATGGGGTAATTATTTTATCCCATGCATTTTGTTTTTGCTCACATGGACAGTTGGCACCTCTCTTGACCTTGAGAGCCTCAGTACTACAGTACTTTCTTTCCCTTTGTCTTAGAAGCCATCAGTGCAGTATCAAGTTTCCTTTCTCTTGACCTACTGTTTGTGTGTGTCAGTTTGAAATTGTCTGCTGAACTTAGGGTAGTTTATTACCCCCATGTGACTAACCTTTTCAGTGTTGTTGTTACAACTAGTTTTTAATTTAACGATTGTTTTGCGTGTTATAATTATAACCTGTGAATAAAATGTCTGACTGTGAGCGTGAACAGTTGCCTATGTGTTTGAATGAAACAGAAAGTGACAGTGAAAATGGTTTGAAACTCGAAGATCCCGATGAACAAAAAGAAGACTTTCTCGACGAAAATCCTCTAAAAGATGATAACTTTTTTGAAGATAATGACGAGGTAAGATTAGACAATCCAATAAATAACACCACTGATGCCAAACCTTATGAAACAAGAAGAAGAACTAGTAACAGTACTTCATAACATTGGATAACTGTGAGTTTTTTATTGGTAAGACAAGGAAACAAAGTGGTACATAGAACCTCATAAGGCTCGTACTTCTCGGACAGCATCTCATAATATTATACCTACATTTCACATACCTGGATCTAATCGTCATGCAAAATATGCAAAAAAACACACATTCAGTCTTTTGAGTGTATTTTTGATGATGAAATTATACATAAAATTGTTTCATATACTGTACTAATGTTTACATCAGCAAAATTAAAACCAAATATGTAAGAGAACGAGAAGATAAATTGACTGATACCTGTAAAATAAGAGCTTTATTAGGTGTTTTTTTCTTGCCTGGAGTAATGAAATCTAGTAGGAGAATAATTGTCTTTGAAATGTTTGATAGAAAAGAAGGGAACTGGTGTTGAAGCTGTATATGTCACCATGAGTGAGCATCTCTTCAGGTTTCTGATACAATGTTTGCTTTTTGATAATATAGAAAGTAGAGATCAGCGCAAGTGTCTAGATAAACTGACAGCAATAAGTGAAGTTTTTGATATATTTGTAAAGAACTCTCAACATGCATTACACCCATCTGATTATATGACAATTGATGGCTTTCCGAGGGAACTGCTCATTCCATCAATGTGTAATTTTTCCAAGAGCAGCAGACAAAAAAACAAGAAATACCTACTACAAACACCAAAACCATGTGTACCAGAATCATCTGAAGACTGTTTGTAACTGATGTTATCAATGAAGATAGTAAGTTGTTTTTGTTTTATTTTAAGGTAAAATACTGTCCTTATTTTGAATTAGTTTTTCTTTAAAAGTTAAAATTATAACCCTGTATTTGTTTATTTATGAGTGCAAAAGATGTAATGTAAATAAAATGAAACTAGTCAAAAAGTTTAATTCAATTTTATCCTAGCATACAGGAGCTATAATTTTGTTAAATACGGCCTAATATGCTGTTAAAACTTTTCATTGTAAGTATTTTTTAAAAAAATACACTTAAGTGTATACAAAAAAAAAAAAAAAAAAACAATAAATAAACAACGAATCTTAAGAACCCCACGCGGCCATTGGTGTCACGATGAGGGGCGGAACCACAATAAAGTCCACAAGTAGTCAAACTATTGTACATCAATGAAACAATTAATATTATTTTATTTGTTGACTTAGCAGTTTGCTGCAAATCTTGTAGTTTCAGAGATCACAATGGTGGCTCGGAAATGGGTACTTGTATAATATGAAATTTACAAAAATGGTGATGTAATAAAAAAATACAAATTGTGTATTAATGATATAATAAAATATAAAAATATATATATATATGTTATATAACTATTGTCAATACTGTCAAACATTTAAAATTTCTGGTCTACAACCATGCGCCAAAATAATAAACATTCAAAATAAAATTTTATGTAAAATACAAAGATTTATATTAAATCTATAAAAAAGTTTTAATTTATTTCATTTTTAACTACCTAAATCATAAAATTAATTTGTTGAACTGAATAATTCTTGGCTAATTTATAAGTAATCATAAACCTTCTCATAATATTCTTATAAGAATTAAAAATAATAATAATGTTCTCCTTACTGCTCCAATTCGCCAAAAAAAAAAAAAAATCAGAGTAGCATAAGAAATAATATTTGAAGAAAATCTGGTTATGAAGAATATTTATCTTAAAATCAAAATTGTAATAGAAGATACCTGCAAAAAATGCTAAAAAAAAATTTAAAAAAATCTAATTGTGCTAGACAAATTCTGTGAAGAGGTGTTATCACGTTTGATAACTGTTATCTAACTGTTGTTTATTCATTATATCTGTGCAAGTTTAATTTTAAGTAGTATGGTACAGTATTTCACAATATTATATGTTTTAATTTTTTGTAAGTTTTGTATAAAAATATAAGTTTTGAAGTGTCTTGAGCTTGATCTTATAAATTGCAAGGTTTTTAATCCCAGATGGTAAGAGTAATAGGTTTTCATGTTGCTTTTCTTTCTTCACTAAATTTTTCGGCATAAAGTGTTAATGTTAAGAAAAAGATATTAAATTATTTTTATTTTAATCATAGTTAATTAATAGCAATGAGTATTTTATCTTCAACTGAATAGAAAATCCACCCAGTGTTACATACACTCATAACAATGATTTTAAACATCTATTGCTAAATGATTGCTAAAACATTCTTCAAACAAAAAGTCTATAAACAAAGCAAGAGTCACTAATCACAATCAGTTTAAATAAATAGAGTCAGGCTCCAGTGTAGCCAGGCCCAATTACCTTCAAGTAGGATCTCTGAGGTAAGATTTGTTTGATATGGATTTATATATTTGTATAATTCATAACACACTTGCCCTTGAAGTATTTGACCTTTAAAGGTCTGTCAATAAATCTTAATAGACCCAAACACAACATTTTTCCAATGACTCTCTGAAAGTATATGTGTTTCTAAGTGCCTCTATAAATCACAATTTGTGTCCAATTTTACTCAATTTGTTATGTAGGTTTAACTTTATGAATAGTAGGACTTGTTTTTTTAACCATAAAAATGGGTCGGTAATTTAAAATAGTGGCCTGTGTTTGAATGATTTTTTTTGGAAATAACTTTTACCCGTGCTTAATAGTCAAAATCTTATATTATTTATAGGAGGAAGTGCTATATCAGGACCATCAATTATTAAAGGAAATTAATTAATTTGTAATAATTGTTTAACCCCAATTGCTGGCACATAATTTATAACATCTGCCATTATTTCACTTTGGAAAGGTTAATATCTGCATTAAATAATATTTACATTTTTTGTTTTTGACATTAAAACAAAACAGATTTTTAAGCAGTAGCCTATAACCTTAAAATTAAAATTAAAAATATATAAATGAAATTAAGAAAGCAATAATAGTCTTAGTAATCTGAATTGTATTCACATTTTAGATATAAGTGAGATTTGACTATTTGTAGAGTATGATCGTTATTACAAAATAAAGGTCTTTTAATTTAAAAATTATGGTTGTTACAAAAAGTTTTTCATAATTTTTTTTTAATGTATAGATCTTAAAATAGTTATTATTATATTGTAAATTAGTCAAGGTTTACAAACAAACAGTTGTACAAAAACTCCAACACAAATTTACCTCCTATCACATCAGCATTTAGAAATTTAAATTACTGCCATTTCAAAACAAATAATATAAGTTAAATCACTATTTTTGTTAATTCTTATTTCATAATTTGTATACCATAGTAATATACAAAACCAAAATTTTATTTGTTTTATATTATCTGTTTTTTCTTCTCTACATAGGAACACATGTACATTTCTCCCCTTATTATGTAGATTTTAGGAAACTTTTTTCTGTAGACCAAAGGATAACTGAGTTATCAACAAAAAAATAATAAACATAATTTCTTGGTCTGCAATACCCAAGATTAACTAAAATTCCACACCCTTCCTATCTCATGCCTTATGATTTATATTTTTTCCTCTACTCAAGCAAGAGCTCAAGGGTAATCATTACTCCTAGGACAATGAGGTGACGACAGCTGTTGAGTCTTGGATTCGAGAAAAGATTCAGAAGAATTTTTCAGTGACGGGATAAAATACCTTGTTACGTGTTGGGAGAAACATTATGTTACGTGTCTTAGACTTAACAGCGACTATGTTGAAATATATATATAATAATAAAATTGTTTTTTACTAAAATAAGACATATGAGTGTAGGCTGAAAAGTAATTCAATCATGCTTGTAGAACACGAACGAAAAGAAATAGTAAGATAGGCAAAAAGGAAATAAAAGTACATTTCTTTAGCTTCAAAATGATATATGTAATAAAGAAATAATGTACTTTTATTTCATTTTTTGCCTTATCTTGCTATTTCTTTTCGTTCGTATTCTACAAGCATGTGTAGATTACTTTTCAGCCTACACTCATATGTCTTATTTTAGCAAAAAAAAACAATTTTATTACCATGAAAATAGACCATACAGTAATTTTTTCTTGATGAAATTAAAAAGTTACCTTGTCCTTGATTTGCCGTCCAAAATTAAATGTTCAATTTTACAGCTAGAAAGCTAATAACTGAAATCACTTAGACACACAGCCATACTTAACAGAATTTCAAAAAATAACCTTACTTAATAATTGTGTATTATGTCTATAAAACTCTATAATAGAGTTACGTTATTAGTAAATATAACTTAAAAGATTTGTTATTTTAAAATAAAATTAGTTTAGTATTCCTTTACTTCTGAAACTGGAGGGGAGGAACCAAACCTATTGTATATTATAGTATTATTGCAATAGGTTTGATTCCTCTTCTTCAGTTTCAAAAGTAAATGAATATTAAACTAATTTTCTTAAAAAATACGAACCTTTTGTTGTTATTGATAACACTTTTTATTAATCAATTATTTTATTGTGTCTATGGTAATCATTTAAACATTCCTATTTAAATTTAATTTTCATAGATGACACCAACAATAGAACCTATTGGACGTCCAGTAACTGTGGGCGAAGCACCAACTTGGGATGAAGAGACTCAATGTCTTTATTTTGTTGATAGTATTGATGGATCAATTAATAGATATGATCCTAAGACAAAAGCACACTATTCTGCTCAACCAAGTAAGCTAACAATAATTTAAGATAATGGAAAAATATATTTAAAGGAAAATCTTGATAAGTATTGTAATAGTGTACATTTTAGGTCTTTGAACTTAAACAGAATGGGATGTACTTTGAACTTAGATAAAATAGGGTATACGCCTAGACTTGATGAGTCAAGCAGAAAATGTATTTGGTTTTTCTATGAATAAATTTTAAAATAGACTACTAAATTAGAAGTAAAAATAAGTATAATGGAAAATGATCGGAGAAATTTATTTTATGTATTATAATAATTAGAACTATTATAAACTTCATAATTAAAAAAGTGCAGTGCAAACATTTTGTATACACAGACGAAAGATTTGGGGAATTATCGCCAACTGATTTTTAGTTTAGTCTGGATAGAACTCTTGAAGCAAGAGCACGTCGCTCGGACACTCGTGTCCAGTCTCGTGTTTTCTACAATAAAAATTAACAGTTTTAGTAAATAATGTAATGTGATAAAGATTCAATCACGTTTGAATCAATTATGAACGTTCAGAGTGAAAATATTTTATTTATTAATTTTGCACATTCAGCAATGTATGTTACCCGGAAAGTACGGATGTAAAGACTAAGTTTTTATTTTGTGTTTTATCTAAAAAAATAAAACAATTCGAACATTTAATTAATCTTTCCATAATGTGAACAATTGACGTGTTCTCATCAGTAAAAAATGTGGACATAAAACATTAACTTTCAATAACGGTTAGAGTGATTGTTATGAAAGGATGTCATGCAGCTGCAACAAGGAAAGGAAGTGATTTTAAATAAAAAGTTTGTTTTAAACAAACATACGTGTTTGGTAAAGCACTATAAACTACTATTATATAAAATAAAATGTGATTGTTCAAGGACTTGCAAAATTGATGAATATTTTAATATTGTACTTGTAATTTTGTTTGATGTCTTATTATAAAAGATATAATATGTTGTTTTGAAAGTAATTTTAAGATCTTAAAACCTATAAGAGATTTTCTTTTTGATTTAAATATTTGATGAATATTGTTGCATATTATTACAAAAATAAGTTTATTAATTTTTTTTAAATAAAATCTTATTAAATTCAATCTTAATAGTACAGTTGCATCAAATATTTTAATTTAACAAAATTAATAACATTAAACTTTCTTTTAAGGATTTTTTCAATAATATAAATATATAGGATGTACTAATAAGTAGTTAATGTTTATAAAAATTTGATTTCATATATGTTTACATGTTTTAATAATTTTATCTTAAAAACATTATGTGCATTTCAGAATAAAAAGACTTGTATTCTTTTATCCAACGTTCTATTCAGTACACTTGTTTTAAAAGAATTCACGATCCAAGTAATATTCACTAGTAGAATTTTAAATTTTAAAAAATAATTTATTAATCTATTTTTTGTAATCAATACATTACAAAATGGCGCCCAACTTAAATCAATAAGCATTTCATAAAAATAGAGTTCCCTGTTTAAATTAATTGTTTCAGTATATTCACAGAAAAACTTGTTGCCTGATATAATATGTCAAATCACTAAATTTAAACTATCATGCAACCTAACCATAAGAAATTAATTTGGGTTTGTGTTTCTTTATTGTTAGGAGTTGACAGAACCATAATCAGTCATATAACTTACAGTTGGTGTAGGTTATTTCATATTTAAATTGAAGCACTGTCTGAAACACTTGTGATGTAATAAATTGCAAACCACACTAATCAGAATTTTAAAACTCTCTAGTTGCATTTTTAGCATAATTATGTTTTTTGTATTTCTGAGAACTTTCATAAAAAAAAAGTAAATATTTACTTAATATTAATATTTAAATAGTATGAAATTTAAACCACCCAAATAGTCAAAATAGCATAACATTTAGACATTATATCATTATATATGTGTGTGTGTGTATATATATATATATATATATATATATATATATATTATAACAATGCAGTTTGTTATATATAATTTATTTAGTTTTAATTAATATTTAATTTATTCTAAAAGTCACACGTTGGTGAGCCAAATATAACAATAAAGTTGTTATATAATTCTTTTTATTTTAATTAAAAGTCACACGTTGGTGAGCCAAATATAACAATAGCAACTCCTGCTTTGCTAATTATTTTAACTTTTACCTTTAATTATTATAAATCACACGTTGGAATGCCAAATATAACATTTAAGATGTTATCAATTATTTTATTACTGCTCTACTTCTACTAAAGGGACTTTCTATAATTATTATACTCATAGACAAACAACGATTATTTGGATAAACAAACTCTTTCTTTTAATTTTTTAAAAGAACAAAATTACTACAGCAATAAACATATACATGAAATTAATACTTACTTATCTAAAAAACCATTTACTCTTCATTCATTCCTTAAGATTAATTTATTTATCATAGACAATTTTAAAATTACAAAATTTTACTTTATTTTAACTCTTGTTAAAATCTTCAAATTATCAGTTCCTTTTAATTTATTATATTTCTTTACAAATTTTACTTAATACTTTAATTTATTATTAACATTGATCATCTTTTTTATTAATCTCGGCTAGCTCAGTTTTTTACAATTAATTTAAAAGCAACAAAATCTCTTTATCTCGGGTCTTGGGTTTTTTGAATGGCTCAATTGAAAATGAAATCAATTCTAAGTAAATTTAATAATTAACAATTGGTTTTGTACTTATCAATTTTGCTGGTCCTTCTGCTCGGTTGGTTAGCACTATACACTACACATGACTTTAATTTACTTTTTTATTAAACAAAAAACAAAACACCACACTGCTTAAACACTTTATTCGTTGGTAATTAACGCTGTCTCTCCTTCCCTGATGTCGTTCCAAAATAGGTCTCTCCTTCTCTGAAGTCGTTCCAAATAGGTCTCTCCTTCCCTGTAGTCGTTCCAAAATAAGTCTTTTCTACGATGACTTGTCTCCTTTACCTCTGGTGAATTTAAACTCCTCTTCCTGATCTGTCTTTTTATTAAGAAACTCCACAACTCCAAATCTAACTTCCTATTCTAATTTAAAACTTCCTTTACTTTGATTCTACTTTAATTTAAACTTATCAAAACTTTTCAATATAAAGAGACTTCTTGTCCCTTACTCGCTGTAAAAAAACTATTCTTTTGTACACAGCGCAGTCTAGCTGTGTACGCGTCCTTACGTCTCGGCGACCCTGGTAAGACTCTCTCAGCAAACTATTTTCTAATACTCCTTCTCTAAAACACTGGTTTTCGCGCCCTGTTCGCTGATTTGTGGATTTTTACCAACTTTCTCTGCATATGAACTTTCGCGATTCCTACTGGTTGTTTTTGAATTTTGTCGTTGTGTTTTTTAAGTTTGAAACGTCTCCGATTGGCCGACCTACTTTCACCTTGCGTTTTTGTGTTTTTCTAAAATACCGTTATGATGCTGCTTTCCCTTGATTTCTCTTTTTTTTAGTAAAAACTCTGCTACCCCAAGAATTCCGTTATTGTACACACGTGTTGGCTTCAAGGTTCTTGAAATCCTAGTGCTATTGTAACCTAGCACGTACATTTTTTATTGCAGGCGGCATCTGCCGTCTCTCCTCATTTGTTTAACATGGTTCTATATTTATTATTTTATTCAAGTTATTTTAATTTATTTATTTTTAGATTTCATGATTGATGTTTTTTATTTAATATCATGATATCGTTACAATATATATATATATATATATATATATATATATATATATATATATATATATAAATTTTTGTATAATCAAACAAGTATATACTGTATCTCTTTTTGGTATATTGTAATAGGTACGTTTTTAAAATTTGAATTTAGTGCATGGAACATACATGCTTTTAGAAATTTGCATATAATTGGACGAAAGAACGAAGGATGCGAACAAAAACGTTTGCATAATGTCTCGGGAAGTAGTTGGACAGTAGAGTCTCGGGAAGTAGTTGGATCAATGTCGGATGAGTTCAGACGTATTGTGTTATTTGTGTGATTTCTTATAGAATAATGGAGATCATTAAAAAATGTATTTTGTCGATTAAAAGACTTATCTAATAGATAATAGGTGCATAAACAGTTATTTAATAAGTAGAGTCTTGGATCAACGTTTGATGAGTTCAGATGTATTGTGTTATTTGGGTGATTTCTAATAGGACAATGGAAAACCGGTAAAGAAGTGAGCTATGTGATTTAATGTGAACAGTAGGGTTTGAAATAGGTCAAACACCAATTTTAGAGTATAACAGTGTATAAAAGGTTGTTTAAGAATGAACTTAGACAAAATTTCCTTTATACGTTAGAGTGAAGCACATGCAGTTGTTTGAGAAAGCTCACATGACTAAAAATTTTGAGACAAGTGTTAAATGTGAATGGATTGAACTATAAACTGTTAAATTAATATATAGACTTGTGGTGCATGATTTCAATGTAGTGCACATGTTTTCTGCAATAATGTCGAGATAGCATTATGTATAATAAAGTATAGTTTGTGAGAAGTATTGAACAATTTATATTGAAAGAGAGACTAATTTCCAAATTTCATTAATAATAACATGATGAATTCAGTAAAGCAGAAAGAGGGACGATTCGTCTGATATCATTGCAATGGAGGAACTTTTCCACGAGGCAAGTTTTTGGCGGCTTGGACAACAAAAAAATCCAAATCATCGACTCAAATTGTTTACAACGATATTATAACATGATTGTGGTATAAACTTTTTGTGGAGGCTTATCCTTGAAGGAGTTGAAAAGTCATGTTTGAAATAAAAGTTTAAAAATAAAGTTTATTCATAAGTGTATACCTTTAGACATAAATGTAAGATAACATTAGATTGCTGATACCTCACTTAGATAGGAATACCATCAGATATTGTATAAAGTATTATATCATGAATATTATGAAATAGTATTTTAACATAAATTCTATGTTCTTTGGGTTTTATTGATTTTCTTTGTATGTTAAGGTTCTGAGCAAGTTTCATTGATTATCCGAGTCGAAGGAGAAAAAAATAGATTTGTAATCAGTCAGAAAAACAATTTAAAATTAATAACATGGGATGGAATAAATCATAAGACAACATCAAATGAGCTTTTTGTAAACTTGGAAAAAGATGACGACTTACTACTGAACGATGGAAAAGTAGATCCAGCAGGCCGGATATGGGCAGGTTAGCAATTTATTATGTTAAAACTATGATATATATCATTTACTTTACAATTTTATTCTAAAACTTTTATGGTAAAAAAAACCCTCTTAATATTTATGTAGTCATATTTATTTAGGACTGTTTTAGAAAAATATTTGCATAAAAAATTATTGTTAAAAATACAAATTTAATTTAATATGAAATGCTATTGTACACTAATGCAATGTATTCATTACAGGATCAAGAGGACTGATGGTTAAATTTGGTGAATGGGAACCAGAAAGAGGTTCTTTATACAGAGTTAATAAAGATAAAAGTGTTGCCAAGCAGCTGACAAATATAACACTATCCAATGGTCTCGCCTGGAGTCCAGACAACACAAAGTTCTATTACATAGATTCTACAAAATACAGAGTTGATAGTTATGACTTTGACATTGTAACAGGAAATATTTGTAAGTGTAATAAAATATATTAAGGAATATCTAATATAGTAAAATGCTTTTAAAATACTCTCTGTATTATCCACGTAAATATATCAACAGTGATACTTCTGTAAGGAGAGAAGGAATTTCAGATGTGGAATGAATAAACTCTACTTTTCGTTTCCCCTGAATAATACAAGTAAAATCCAGTTATTTTTTGCTGTAATAATATTTAATTGTTTAAAAATTATTACAAACAAATTAAATGTGGTTTAATTTAAACAAAAAATATGGTACAGTTGGATTATGTATCCATTTCATTAGATTGTAATATATTGTATTTCGAAAATACCATTTCTGTTCTCATATCTCATGCTAGAGAAGTAAAAACATTCCAGAAATGGAAGAACTAGGTTTGAAAAGTCAGTATTTATCCCATTATTAAGCATACTTTAAAAAATCCAAGTACAGCCTGTATACTTCTAATAGCCTGCTCCACATGCAAGGCAGAATTGCATCACAACTGCATTTAGCTTAACAGATGTAGCACTGCCCAACGTCAGCTACACCAGCCTGGACTGCAACTCTACAACGCTGCTGCAACCAACAACACAGATACCATCACCACCCAGTACCACCATGTCAACAAAAATCCTACAAACATTGGTACAGTTACTTCAGGGCCAGCACACTCATCACTTCCACCAGCACTACTGCCTAAGTTTAAAGGGGATGGACCACAAGACCCAAGACATTCCTTGTGAAGTGGCACTAACAGCACGATCTGTGCTTTCTAGTCAATGGACCAAGACCATCGCCTCACAGCTGCGGGGAAATCTGAAAGCTGGTACAAACTGTATACAGATGCCAGTCTAGATTGGAATGAGTTCTGAGGAAGGTTCCTCGACGCTTCGATTTACCAGCCTTCTCCGCAGAATTATAGGCCGAGCTTTACAGGAAGAAACAACAACCAGAAGAGTCAGTTGACTCGTTTTTACTGAAGAAGACATGACTTATGACTCGGCTGGTACCCCAAGCCACAGAATCACACCGACATCATACCTATCTGTAATTACTACAACTGGCACTCAGCTCAAGACTACATGGTTGGAGCAGCAGCAACACGGCTGACCTGATACATATTGGGCCATCGAGAGTGATCTGGTGTCTCTTGAACTAAGAAGCCTGTGAAAAAGCGATTTACAGAGCCCCAAAGAGGTCATTGGCTCCTCAAGCTGTCACCCGTCCACCACCAAACAAGGACCCAAAATGATACTACTGCCCGGAGTGTCATTTCCACCAAGACTGCTCTGTCCTGAGGACCTGTCAGGAGTCGGCAGAAAACTGTAGATGGACAGGAGATGCAGCCGATAGACCTGCCCACAATTAGACCTCAGCGCCATCGACCACGGACCTTGAACCACCACAGAACCCACTTACTAAGTATTCAGGTCCGGCTCGGTCACCACAATACCACCTTGCTAGTAAACTCCACTGCTAGTGCCAACTTCTTTCAAACGAACCACCTAGACCAACACTTGCTCCCGAAACTAACATAAAAACACCAGCCTCTAGATCCGAGGAAGCCTTCGCCTCTCCATCCAGATCCTGGACCAGTGTATGAAGACGGAGTTCCTGGTAGCTGACCATCTAGCTAAAGCTGTCATTCTGGGTTACCCCTGGTTGACCACCTAGCATGCCATCTGTGACTTTGCAAGATGAAGCCTCAATTTTGGCAAGGATGAATGTCACATCCTAATTTGGAGCATCACAACACCCCGGAAGCGTAGTCTACCCTCCATAGACTTGACTCAACTCAGTCATGGACTGCCCCTGGAATGAGAACAAGCCTTTATTTCCATTTTGAAACCTCACTAGGCTGCTTTCCATGTAGATGGACCACTTGAGTGGACTCCCAGTGCCAAGCACTCCATCCAGCTGACCACCTCTACTCCATTCCATCTGTCTCCGTACCACTGTGCACCAAAAAATAAAGATCTGTGAGCAAGTCAGATATGCTCTCCATGGGAATCATCGAACCCTCAACCTCTCCATACAGCTCCCAGTCTTCATTGTGAAGAAGAAGGATGGACAACACCGGTTCTGTATGGACTACCGGCGGTTTAATGAGATCAAAGTCAATGCTCCCCAGAATATCCCTGTAATCCACCAAGCCCTGAAGGACATTGGCCAAGCCAACATATTCACCACGTTGAGTGGATACTGGCAGATACCCATGGATGATACCGCCAAAGTATTCACCCCCTTCAGCACTCCCGACAGAAGTCATTTTCAGTTTCGTATGATGCCCTTTGGACTAAAAAACTCCCCCATTACCTTCCAACAGCTAATGTCCCAGTCAGTAATTGCTAGCTATGACCGTGAAAACTGCATCGCTTATCTCAACGATATCATTGTGTTTTTCAAAGACAGGACCAGCCATCAACACCACGTAGAATGCGTCCTGGAACAACTCCAGATCCACGGGCTCACATGCCACATGGCCAAATGTTTCGTAGGAAAAACCGAGCTGGACTATTGTTTGGATTAAGTATATATTACATATGTAAATTCAGTAGTATGTAAGTATTATGATTGTATGTATTTATTGTAAAATATTATATATGTATATATTGCGTATATTAAATGTATTGAAATCAAATAAAGAATAGAATAAGTATAATAAATATAAAATATAATAAATGTTTTAGAATAAGGAGGAACAACTTTAATGTAATAGCAGATATTTCTTGTTGAAACTCCATATTCAAGGATAAATAAAGCAAAAGCTTAAAGTTTCAAATATTTTAATAGTATGAATGAGTTACAATTGTTTCGCCTTGCGGCATCATCCGGCAACTGATAATTTACAAGTATAGACAACTAAGTAACAGTCTATGTACCATGCTGTGAAAAGCAACATGTTTATGGCTGATACACAGCATGGTACATAGACTTATTAGTATACCTCTTTCACCTAATGACTTTCATGATGAACTGAATGTCGTTAAACAAATTGCTGTTAATAATAAGTATGATGTTAGTTTAATAGATAATATTTTAAGAAAAAAGTTTTTTTTTTTTTTTTTTTTTTTTTTATATTTATTTATTTCATTTCAAATTATACATTAAAACTAGTCTTACAGACTAACCATCAATTTGCCTCTAAATTGTATCTTATATCCAATAAGTCTCTAAATTGTATCTTATATCCAATAAGTCACCCACCAGTGACCCAAAGTTATTATATCACCCAATGTTTACCAACAACCAAACACTTAGACTAACTCAAAAGGTTTTGTTCTCTTCAGTCTTCTGATTAAATCGCGGTTGTCAAGAAGTTGTACTGCCTCCTCATTTACATGATGTTTCAAACGAGATTCGTGCTTCACAGCAAACCTTTTTATTTCAGTAGAAACATCTGGAATTCCAAGATCCCTATGTAAATCAATATTTCGAATGTACCATGGAGCGTTGACCATGTTCCGTAATACTCTATTTTGAAAAGTTTGGATCTTTTCAATGTGGCATTTTTTGGCACAACCCCAGAGTTGTATACCGTATACCCAGACAGGTTTCAAAATCTGATTATAAATTAATATTTTATTTTGTATTGACAATTTAGACTTACGTCCCAAAAGCCAATACAGCTGACTGTATTTGATTTTTAGTTCAGTTATTTTCTTTTTTACGTGTTCATTCCAATTTAACTTGGTATCCAATGTCATACCCAGGTACCTTGCTGTATTTTCACATGGAATTTCAACTCCATTCAGTTTTACTATACAATGATTCTTTATATTTCTATTTGTGAAATTGATGTGAGCAGTTTTCCTCTCATTTATCTTAATTTTCCACTTCTTAGTCCATTGATAGATGCTATCGCTTGCTTTTTGAATTCTGTTGGTAGCTTCTCCTAAGCTTTTGCCAACTGCCAATAAGGCAGTATCATCTGCAAATGTAGCTACAGTTACATTTTCTATTTGTGGTAGATCACTTGTATAGAGCAAGTACAATATAGGGCCCAATACGCTACCCTGAGGTACACCAGCATTCATCTCTCTTAGTTCCGAATATTCATCTTCCTGTTTAACTCTAAATAGTCTGCCAGATATGTATGACGTTAACAGATCCACATATTGTTTTGGTAGTACTTTGTTTAATTTATGGATAAGGCCCTCATGCCAAACTTTATCGAAGGCTTGTGCCACGTCTAAGAAGATGGCAGAACAAATTAATTTTTCTTCTAATGCTTTTTCAATTATATCTGTTATCCGATGGAAAAAAGAAAAAAGTTAAAGCGTAAAGCTGAAAATTTAGTTTACTCTTCCCATAACGAGAGCATTGAAATAGTTAGATATTGTAAATTATCTTATATCAACAGAACTAGTTATAAAATCAGTAACCTTATTTCTACTAAATGTAATCGTAAAGTTGCCTTTTATTGTAATAAAAATCTAGGCAAAATGTTGGTGAATAATAAAGATAAAAAAGAAATGTTAGAAAATAGTGGAGTTTATAAAATATCTTGTCAAGATTGTGACTCTGAGTACATAGGTCAATCAGGTAGATCTATAAAAGTTAGAATTAAAGAACATGTAAATAGCTGGAAACATGGCTATAGAAACTCTAACTTTGTTAACCACCTTTTGGACTCGGGTCATAGTTTTGATCCGAAATCGAATGTTAAACTCTTACACATAGAAAATAAAAGCAATAGATTAAATAATTTAGAATGTTTAGAAATAAATAGATCTATTTCACTTAGGCCTATTCTCAACTTAAATGACCACATTGTATTAAATTCGTCACCTCTTCTAAAACCCATCCGTAACATAGTTCATTAACCTTTACCTACATGCTAGGTCATCCCCCTACCTTCCCCGATTTCTCTATTGTATTTCAGTTTCCTGTTACTTATGTTTATATAGTTGTCTATACTTGTAAATTATCAGTTGCCCGATGATGCCGCAAGGCGAAACAATTGTAGCTCATTCATACTATTAAAATATTTGAAACTTTAAGCTTTTGCTTTATTTAAGGAGGAACATATGAAAAGTACAATGAGAGCCAGCCAGCTGTTGTGAAATAACTCAAAAAGTGTTGAAATGCTTGCCTTGCGAGTACGATGACCAACACACTTTACACAAGTGCATATAAGCCCTTAACAATGTAGAGATGCTGCCAGTCTTTATGTAACATATCGCGTAACAGCGCCCATGTGTTGAAACTACAAGGAAGCCTTATGGCTTGAACATACTGAGACAATCTGTGGAAAGTGTTATCCATACATGACCTATAGAAAACCAGAAGAACATTCATCAGATGATGACTAGAAGCCACACTTATGTTAGAATCGAAAAATTGGTGTACAGTTTGTAATTGTGGACATTCAATCTGAACTGTGGTTGTGCCAGTATTTTTGTAAGTTGTTTTTGCTTTTGTTACATGATTTGAATATTATTAGTATATTTTGGGTATAACGAATACCATACATTTTATTTTATTACTACTTAGAAGCTAACACAATATTTGATGTATAAATAAAACTGTACAAAACAGTCTCCATCTTTTTGATCACTTATGCATATAAACCGATAAAATACAATAACATTTGAAATGAGGTACAGTATTACAAAATGTAGTGTAAAATCAAATTAAACTTCTAAATAGCATAATAGTAATAGAAAATTAATTAAAAAATGTAGACAATGACATGAAAATCAAAAATATTCATCAATGATATTCTATGTCTGTATAAATTTGATACACTGCGACTTTTCCAGTAATAATTTTTTTACCTACCTTAACCTAACTTATAACTTTTGATTTTTATACTTTATCTCCTTTCATATTTAACAATAAAAATAGTTGTTATAAGGTAGATATATCAGAGTACAATAATAATAAGTATAAAATTGGAAAACAATATCTAAAGGATATGTAAAAAAAGTTTTAAAATGAGTGTATAAATTTGATACACTGTGACTGGTTATGTAAGTTTTTAGGTGCGACCTGCAGTGCTACACTGCCTATTCATTGATACACCCCAAAGGAAATGAATCCCAGCGAGTTTTTCCAAGTCTAACAGAATACAAAGGTTTATACATTGAGTTGACACAATTTTAATTTTGTATTTTATTTTTTTATATTTGGGGTTGCTGCAGTTCCACAATACCAATATACCAGCCGCCCCTGGTTTTATACTCATTATGAAAAATCCAAAACATAAATAATTTAAATGATAACATCCTTATGTTCTTCCTTTTAAAAAGTTAAAACATTAAAAATTTTGAAACACATTTTTTTGTCAGATCATAAAAAAAGAAGAAAAGTTATTTTATTTATGTCTCGAAAAGGGATTGTTGGAAAAAGTATAGTTTTGGTTTAAACACACAATCGCCTACATGGCTTTGGGCTTTTACAGAAAAACCACTTTTGAAAGAGATTTTAAACAATAAAACTCTATAAAGTCTGAAATTTGAATTTCGACCTTTTTGTTTAAAATTTGACATCTTATGTATGAAGTTTTTTATAAATTAAGTTGATAAGTAGGAGTTACAGTTTATCATGGTGGACATAAAGTACATTAAATATAATATCAACTATCCAATTCATTAGAGTAAGAATTATTAAATAAGAGTAACAGAATTATATAATTTTGCATCATATAAAATTTAAAATGGTGGTAGTAATATTAAAATAATAAATGTTTTCATTAAAAAAAAAAATCAACTACCCCTAGTTTTTTGGAAACTGAAGAAAATTTGTCATACTTTATGTCTTTTATTTTACAAAATCAAAATTTTAACCTACTCAATAGTATTTCTTGAATAATTTACTTCTGTCTTGATAATTTATGATTTGCCTCTTGCAGGTAATGGGAAAATTGTATTTGACTTCAAAGAAAACAAAATAATGGGTTTGCCCGATGGTATGACTATTGATGCTGAAGGAAAGTTATGGGTTGCTGTTTTTGGAGGAGCTCAGGTACAAAAATTGTTCATTTAACATTTTTTTTTTTAGATTGTGTTGCTATTTTTGTTTCTACATATGGAGTGCTAAAAATGAAGTCATGTTATACAAACATAATACACAGTGTTAAGTGCTGAGCTTAATTTTTGACTGATTCTGATATAAAACAAAAGTGTTATTATGGTTCTATATAGCTATTGAACAATTTATCAATTTGTTAATATTACATATTGTTTATGTAGTTACTGATACTATTTTCTTGATATAGTTAACAATTTTAATAAACATGTCACAAATATTAACTTATTTTAATGTTTATGGTTATATTAAATTATTTATTTTAAAGCTTATACTATTTTATCAAGCTAGTATTATAAATTAAATAATTATTTCAAGTGAAAATATACAACCCCTTTAATATATATATATATATATATATATATATATATATTCAATTCCCAGTCTAGGTCATATACTTTTCACTTGAAATAATTATTTAATTTATGGTTATGACTATATTATTCTGTGGTACTATTGGATGAAGAGAAGTTGTTTTCATGCCCATTTTTTTGTCGTTAGATTAAATTTATTTATTTATTATTCTACCATTATCTGTGATGCTAATGTAGTTATACAATAGGCTTAATAAATCATTTTTAAATAATACTCTTTGTAACGTTTCATATTTTTGGACCTCAAATTTGTGTTAGTATTTGATACAAAATATGAAGTAAGTATATTATGTAAGAGACTTGCATAAATGTATAGTTTTAAGATATTATTGTATTTTTTTATAATTAATAAATAACTAATTGTAAGAAATAATAGTTTTCCCCCTAAATTAAAAACATAATACATGAGTCCAGTGTAGTCATGCGTCAATCTAACCGTCAGGTTATTTCTAATTGGCCCAAAATATCCATCAATCACAGCACTTATCAGTCGGTCTGGTACAGTGCTCTTCTTGTAGAGAGGATTAGCTCATCATCATCTGACAAGAGTGGTTGTGTTGACTCTCTTGTCACTACCGGACATTCTCATTAGGCTGTTCGCCTCCTACAATCTTCAAAAGCAACATTTCAAAAAAGAGTTATTCATAAAAAAAAGAGTTTTAACTTGAACTAAAATAAAATCAGTATTTGCGTCCTGGTATAGACGCCTAATAAAATAATAACTTCAGATAAAATCAGATAGATATTTCAATTTCATTAAAAAAAATTTTTTTTTTTAAAACATGAAATTGAGAAAATATTATATCTATGTCATTGGACAGCTTTTGTATCCTTCTTATATTTGGACACTGTGATAGTGTACATTTTCAGTTTAATGATCTTAAATAGAATGGGATATATGTTGGACTCAATGCAGCAAACAGGAAACATATTTTGTTTTGTTTTTTTAATAATATAGAATAAGTAAATAAAGAAAATAATTAGTACAAAATGATCAGAGAAATTTATTGTATAAATGTTAATATTTAAAAGAGGTATAAATTTAATGATAAGAAAATTGCAGTGTAAATGTTTTGTATACAAAGAATGAAATCTGTTGCTAACCGCCTAAACCCCTAAACCGGAGGCAAGTCAGTCTAAGCTGAACCTTGAAAGGAAGAAGTACGCTCAGTCGATAGATATGTTCGTCGAGACAAAGTGGAAATATAGAAAGAAAGTGTACAAAAATAATAGATGATATGTTATTGAAGTGTAATCTTCTAAATCTTTTATAAGTAAAAGATTTTTCTTGTTTAAAGTTATGATTTTGATGTTTTTAATTTGAAAAATAAAGTTTTATGAAATTAATTAAATAAGATAAAAAGATTATTAGCTTCTCAATATATAAAAATTTTAATTTAAAAGTATGTTGCAACCATAAATAATATTATAAATTAAATTTTAATGAACATTTTTTTTTTCCATTAATTTAATATGTAGGATGTTATATGTGTATATAATTTTATTTAACAGGTATTATTTGACTTGTATGAATTCTGATGTTATAATGTGTTTTTCAATAATAAAATGTACATTTCAGAATAAAAAGGATTCTGTATTTTATTCAATATTCTACATAATACACTTTTTTTCAAAAGAACTTGCGACCTCAGAGATAAGTTTCACTCTCTTCAAGAGTAGTAATTTTTGTAATTGAGTTTTATTTTATTTTTTGTAATAAAACATTACAAAATGGCGTCCAACTTGATTGAATAATCATTATAAAATCTTGTCCTGAATTATTTTAATTGTTTCAACACTCAGACGGGTTGTGTAGATTTAGGATTAATAATCATTGGCTTTTTGATTAAGTAAGGACCCATTATTTAAACTTGTAAATTTTGAAAACAATTGAAAAGACTTTAAATATTTTATTTTAGAAATTTATGTCATATTATAGTATGTAAGATTGTTAGATAAGTATGATTATTATTTCAGGAGCGCATCCAATGAATCATGTTTATGTCATATTATAAATAACTATCAATCAGTGTATGTATGCATTTTCAGGAAAAAAGGAGAAATATTAAAAAGTATGAAATGTGTGTCTTGATAAAACTATGGTTTGTCTAATGATTCTAAAGTACATTTTCCTAAAAACCACGATCCTGAAATTTTAATTAGGTGTCTATGCTTCAAATCACAGAATGGCACCCAATAAAGTTTCTTAATGTTTAACAATAAATTCAGTAAGATGAAGCTAAATTTCTCTTTCTCAAATTCAGGTTTTTCATAAATTGTTACATTTTCTTTCTACAACAAATACTTTTATAGATATTTAATTTTCTTAATTTGTGTGAAAAAAATTCTCACTCTTTATTGACTACTCTAAATAATTTAGTATTTATTTCTTTAATTGGAGTTTAATACAAACTAAATGGATCGTCAATGCCTATTTAAGAAAGACTTACTAAGGGAAGTAGAAAAGGTTATATTTATGTTTCAGATTTTGAGAATTGATCCTACAAATGGTAAATTGCTTTCATCTGTTAAGTTCCCATCCCTGCAGATCACATCAGCCTGTTTTGGAGGCCCTAATTATGAAGATTTGTATGTAACATCTGGTAATTACAACATGACTGAAGAACAACTGTCGGAATACCCTTATGCAGGCAGTTGTTTCAGAGTTACAAATCTTGGAATTAAAGGTCTTCCTAGTCTGGCAGTGAAATTGTAAAAATTACAAGGAACTTTAATCTCTAAGGAATTATTTATACCTTTAATAAATTCAGCACATTAGGTTTATGTTTTTAATTTACATTATATTGTATATTGTGTTATACATTTCTTCTTTTATGGATTCATGTAAATAGTAAAATTGCTATAGAATAAAGTTCTGTACTTTGCAAATTAATTTTTATTAAAAAGAATCTTATATTCATTTCATAACGTATAAATAATAATACTGTGTTTAAATATGCAATGCAAATACTAACAACTACAAATTATTAGTATGTAGTTAATAAAATATTTTATAACATGTGTAATAATTGCTTAAAAAACATTCTACATGTTTCAAATGTACTCAGCTATGATTTAAAAATCAATGTTTCCGAGTTTTCAGAAGAGGTGTCCTTTTTAAGGGGAGGGGTATGAAAGTAGTGAATATATTCTTTTTGTAATTATCTTTTTTTGAATGAATTATACGAAAAAATTGTGTACACAACCAGAAAGATAATCAGATTTCTTATATTTTGATATTTTACTAGTTTTGTTTTGATTAAAATGAACTGTGCTTTTTAAAAGTGGTGCTTGTTAAATTTTAAGCTAAATCAGGATTAGGTTAGATGGTCAAGTTACAATTTTAATACTAAGTCCTGTTATGAATGAAAGGAGGGGGGGGTCTCTGGATTCGGGTTCTAATGAAATGATCTAGGAAAAAATGGTTTAGTTCTAAAAATCCTTGTATTGACATTCTGGGTTTCTCCCTAATAAGTTATTGATTCTAATACATATAAATATTGACATGTAATACAAAACTAATTTATTAGTTAAATATTCTAAGCTTGATCCAGAGCTATCCCAATGATTATGGCGGAATATAGACTTCAACATGAATTACGAATATTTACTAAATTGCTTTACTAGTAATTGAATGGACTTAGAATATATATCTATTACATTCTAATCTAACTAAACTTTAAATCTTAAATCATAACAGTGTTAACAACAGTTAATAGAGTATAAACAATAACTGCGACAGGGCGTTAGGAAACTGGTGAGCTTGTAACCACCAAACGTGGCACATATCACAAATGATATATATAAGCCAAGGCTTGGGAGAAACTGAGATCTATCAATCACTGAGTAAACTGGAGAGAGGCAGTAAAGGTGCTGAACAAGGTAAGACTCTCGAATGAGGCTAGAGTTCCAACAACATTGAAAATTGGTTAAAACTGAGCAAACTTTGTGTATATTCTGTTCTCATATTAATTTCGTATAGATCACTCTATATGAAGAGAAATAAATTGACCTAACTTTCATGTTGCAACATTACTTTCGCTATGAGTTAAAGATAGTATAACAATTTTGTATTAATTTAAGTAATTGAATAATGATGATTAAATACAAATATAGGAATATAAAACCATTGCATTAGTCTATTTATGAATTAAATTATAATATTCAAAAATATTATTCATAAAATAAGAGATTTTATTTATTAATTTTTTAAATATTTTTTATATGATGAAGTTGGGCGCCACTTTGTAATATTTATTACAATGGAAAGAATAAAAATTATTACAAAGAAATACTCTTGAAGAGAGCATAAAATTTTCTCTGAGGTCACAAGTTCTTTAAAACCATGTACTTTGGAGAATTTTAAATAAAATACAGAATCCTTTTTTCTGAAACGTACATTTAATTATTATTATACATTTTATAAAAAATTTCATACATAATCAAAGTATTACCTGAAAAGACAAAATTACACAAAACATCCTACACTTTATATTAATTCAAAATTATAATTTGTTAATACTTTATTTATTATTAATCTTATGGTTGCAACCTAATTTCAAAATAAAATCTATCATTATTCAAAATGTAATATTTAAATATTACACAATCTCTATTACAAAATATTTATTGTTTATTATTTTTAAAACATGTAATTTAACAAGTCAAACAATGAATATCTTTTAATTATAAAGTACTTTAATCATTATCTTCAAATAAAATATTTTTCTTTATTGAAAAACACGTGATAATTATTCTGCATACATATTATCCAAGTGTCATTAGTGAATTAACATTTCTAGTTATTTTTATGTTAAATTTTTTATAGAATATAATTTAAGCATGTCATACCAAGCATGTATTTATACACGAAAGTTAATTTGTACATTTTACATAAAACTTTCAATTTATTCGCACTACTTCCTTGTTCAATCCACATGGCATTGTTATAACAAATATCCCGTCTCTTTTTAGAAAATAACTTGTTCAGTTTTACATTTCACTTTTGTAATAATCACAATAATTGTCTACTGTGTCTTTTGTTCAAAACATACTTGTTAACTCACATAGTTTTTCTTAAAACACAAATACTTGTCTTTTTTTATTAAGTTTTCCTGCTTTGGCGGTATGGCTTTGTCTACTTCATCATTTTTTACAATCACGTCTACTCACTCTAAAAGTTTATTTTATATATATATATATATATATATATATATATATATATATAAAACATGTCAAAAAATATTAAACTTACAAATAATATATCAAACGGTACTTAATCAAAATGTTTATACAACATATAATTTTGAGCACTTTGTAGTACCCGTTACCAATTTGTTATTGTGTAGAACAATTTGTTTGTTCATTGCTGTCTGCTGATTTTGTGAACTTCCTGATGAAACCTCCTTAACAGTTTTCCTAATATTCATAATGAAACTTTGTCTTTCGAAATCACCATCCAAACGCACACTGTTCAATTTCTACTGAAAGTTATGTCCGCAAACATCGTCTCTAGAGTCAACAAACTACGTAAAATTTCCTCAAACTCCCTCTCACAACTATTCAACATTAATTAAATTGTTCTCCGGTTCAAAAGTCACTCAAGCATAACTACATTGTTCTGAACTATCTTTTAACAAAAAAGATACCTCCTTCTAACTCCTTTTTAAAACACCTGCTACCAACTCAATCATTTCCCTAAGACTCTTTAACACACATCTTACTACTTTGAACGTTTCCTTCAGACTGTTTAACACACATCTTACTACTTTGAACGTTTCCTTAAGACTCTTTAATACACATCTTACTACTTTGAACGTTTCCTAAGACTCTTTAATACACATCTTACTACTTTGAACGTTTTCTTCAGACTCCCTCTCACTAGATCTCACAATTAAGCGTCCTTTTTAGATCTACTAAGTCAGCAAAACCAAATGTTCACATAATTTGCATCACGGACACTACTTAAATCATTCATATGACAACAGGTCCTGTCCATTCTCACAACACAATATATCACTTTAAAATCTATTATACATTACAACTAACATTTTATACCTTAAATTAATATTTTGGAAATTTATATTAATTTTTTTATTGCCCTTGTTTTAATATTATTTTACAGTCATTTATTTGACTCACGTAGTCTTCTCTCTAGACCAATTATAAATCTCCCAGTTTATTTTCATATTTCAAATCTTAAAACAACCATTTCTTTAGTATCAAAGTTAAAGTTAGAATTTTAAGGATTATAAGTGTTCTAGTTTTTCAGACGTTGTGTTTAAAGTCTCCAAATTTTTATTCTCCATATCCCTTGAATTTCCCGAATTTCTTAAGTATCTTTGTTTGTTTATGGCCTTTTGAAATATCTGCTGCTCAATTTTTCTCAAATTTTCTTCTAATTGACTTAGCGTATTATTTTCCATCGTTATTATGCATTCACAAAATTTTGGTCTTAGTCCCTGTATTACATGTGATATTATATGCTTATCCTCTATATTGGGATTCATTATTCTACAAAGGGCGTGTATTTCTAAATAAAAGTTTATTGCCGGCTCTGACACATTTTGAACTTTATTTTCTAACAATATTTGTAGGTTTTGGCACTAGGCTATTGGTGCAAATAGGTTTGTCAATTCTTTTTTTGCATTCTCCCGTGTTATGTCCCCCTCTTGATTCTTTTGAATAAAACTCTCATACCAATTTAAAGCTGATTTTGCCAGATATGTTGGTAGTAAGTGTATTTGGGTTTTTTGTGTCCATCCATTAGCCCTTGAAGCTATTTCATATCTAGAAATAAATGTGTGAATGTCCTCAGAAGGTAAACCATGATACTGTGATGGTTGGACTAAGGGTATTTTTTCTTTCCTATCCATTTTTGGGCTTATTGTTGTGTTTGTAATAATTGGGTGTTTATTTATTTCTACGTAAATGTTTTCCTGTGGTTGTTTTACGTTAATGTATAGATTTTCAAACCCTACTGAGTCATATGTGTGTATTGTTGTCTGTCAAGTTGTCACTTCGTTTGTAGAATTAGATAGTTTTGTTTCTTTGTTGTGGCGTTAGTTTATTGAAGCTAAGTAAGTAGTCCTACGCGTTTTTGTATTCCGTGTCTGTTTTTAAATCTGTGTGGATTTTTTTAATTAGTGCTAAATCTTCCTAATTTCGAGTGTATTGGTCTCTTTACCTTCTACTTTGAAATCTCTTAAAATTGCTATTACTTCCTCTTTTTTAAATTTATAAATGTCTGTATTAGTCAAGTCCATCTAGTCTTAGTTATGATTATATCTTATTATTTTATTAAACCAAATCATATACCAGATATATATTTTTAGTACCCATTATTTATATTTCTTATTCTATCATAGTTTCTTGCTATATTTCTACCCTCTTGTCTCTTATTAATTTGGCGCCTCCACCATGTAAGGGTTTAATTTAAGTCAACGAGTCTTTACTCAGTCTAGTCCAATCATAAGAACTCATTAGATCATTTTTTTATTTTACTGGATTTAATACCCTTGAAATGAATTTACTGCTCTTAATTTGGGGGCTCCACCAGACCCTTTAAGGTCAATCTTTGCTTGGCATGAGGGATGACTCCAAAAGAGACTAGGTTAGAAATAATACACCAGGTTAGTAGAACAATCTACTAATCATATAATTAAGAATTTAAGAGAATTTTTGTCTCACTTACAACTTCTCCATAAACTATTCCTTGTTTTCATGTTATTCCATATTACAATATAATAAAGTAAAATCATTCATTCATAATACCTTCTACTTAACTTAAACAAAATCACTTATGCTAACATTCTATCTTAGTTCAATTTAAAAAATAATGAAATTGAATCTATATGGTATCTGCTATATCATATGTTTTGTAACCCTCGAGATCTGTCTTACAAGTGTTTACATTAGAAACTACTTACATTTTCTGACAATCTATAGATACTTAGATTTTCATTACTTAAAATATCACACTAAACACTTCACTTATTTAGATTGCTCACTCATTCACATTTGATAGAACTCCTATTATCACACCACCATAGAATTTTTAATTAGATTTATTTATTTATTTTACATTTTATTTGTCATCAATCTGCAAGCACATATTACAAGTTGAACTTCTTTTAGCGTGTGTTTTCCAAGACTGACTTCTAATTTTTCCGGGCTTGTTCCCCTCTTTTCCACGTGTTTTAAATAGTTATTTTTGATTGGACATTATTTGGCTTGATTTGTTCTGATTGGCTCATGTCTTATTCAAATTTCTCTTTTTATGTATTAATTTGTATGAATATGCGTATTTTTCATTCTCACGGCGAAATATTCTGGAAGTGCAAAGTCATGTTTTGATGAAACTCAATATCGCTGGGCTTTTAGTTTTACATCAGCTCCGAACATCCTGTTGAATAATTATCTGCCTCTGATTTCTAAGTTAATCGTAGCTGAAATTTATTAATTTATTTTGTTTTGTTTAATTTTGAGAGTATTATTTATTTTATGGATTTTATAAGTTAATTTGATATTTGGAGTGTCCCTGATAGAATGTCTCCAAGCAGGTGGCATATATAACACTGTCCTATGCTGAATTCCAGACAATACACAGTTCTATTACATATATACTCATTAAAACACAGAATTGACAGAATTATTATTTCAAAATTGTAACAAGAAATATTTGTAAGTTTAATAAAATACATTGAATAATATTATAATACCTTAAAATTCTTTTTAAACACTAAGTGAATTATGTGCATAAAAATGTTTATTGATATAAATATAACAATAGGGATACCTCTATAAGGAGGGAGTGGAGTTCTTCTATAGAATGAAGAGACTATTTTTTCCTTTTCCCCTCAAAAACATCAAGTAAATATCAGTAATTTTTTACAGCAATAATATTTAGAGTTTTCAAAATCATTATAAATGAATAAATAGGGTCAATTGAAACAAAAATATCAATGACTATTTTTATTCATTTCATTTGATTTTTAAATATTTAGACAAGACCGATAATGTGTTCATATCTCATAACAGAGAAGCAAAGAATTCCAGAAATGGAAGAACTAGTTTGAAAAGTCAGTGCTTGTCCCACTTTAACAAAATGCAAAAAAGAAGACATTTAAACAATAATTCAGTAATTTTTTAGATTAGGGTTTCATGTTACAGTTATTGGGTTGCTTTGCAATTAATTTAGCATCACGTGACAATTTTAAATGGTTGGAAGCAATATAACCTTTTTTTTGGAAGTTGATCACAAATTTTATTATTAATATATGACTTTCTAATTCTAAAATTTTAATTTTAATGTGAATGCACAGTAATTCTTGAATAATTACCTTTTTAATCACCCTTTTAATAATTGTCTTTATAAATTACGATTTGTCTATCTCAGGTAATGGGAAAATTGTATTTGACTTCAAAGAAAACATAATCAATAGTTTGCCTGATGGCATGACGATTGATACTGAAGGAAAGTTGTGAGTTGCTGATTTTGAAGGAGCTCAGGTATGTAGTATAATAACATTTTTTTCTTTAACCATTTTTAAGATGCTTTGCTATTTTGGTTTCTGACATAGGATATAAAGATAAAACCATATTTTACAAACAACAGGGTGTAACATACAGGGTGTTTTGCGAGAGGTTGGCACAAATTTAGGATATGATAGGGGACCTAAAAAAAGCTAAATTGTTCATATGAACATATGTCCGGAAAAGTTTTGTTTTCCGTCTGTCAGTCATTTCGTGTTGTTTTAAAATGAATGGTAACTTTAGACATTCTTAAGATTATGAGTTTCATTTTGGTATAGCATTATTTATGCTATTTTTTATCAGTATACTAAGATCCAAAACTTTACTATTTAAATATTCAAAATGACAACTGTTTAAAATATTTAAAGTCAAATATCTCGTAAACTGTAAATTTGATAAACATTTTACAAGAGACAAAATACTTATATTTTTTAATGTTAAACACAATGTGGTTTTTAATTTTTCTGTAGCTTGAAAAATAACAAAAAAAGCTAAAAGAAAAAAGGTAATAATTCTCAAGAACACACAAATTATTAAATTACACATTTTTATCAATATGGAAATTTATTTTTACATTTGTCTTATTAAAAGCTAAAAGTAATAAAACAAAATAAACACTTATTCTTAATTAAATAGTATATTTCAGGATATTGAACCAAGGTCTCCTTCTCAAACAAATAAATGAAACAAAAGATTGGCTAACTTCTGGCACAAAAACAAAATAAGTTAGCTGCATGGCTTAATTAGGAGTTTTTAAACATTGAAATTACAAATTATGCTCAATGTGACACCCTCCTTAAGCAATGCAACCATTAGCTTGGCGATGCAAGGAATTTCTGACTCTTTCAAAGATCCTGGGAAAAACTCTGATGCTGTTGAATCTGTCTTCTACCCTTCGATGTAGTTCTTGTATGTCCGGTAACTCTGTTAAGTACATTAACGTCTTTGGGTGCCCCACAAAAAAATAATCCACAAGGATTAAGTCCTTTTTTTAGCTGGCCAATTAACAGTTCCTCATCACCCAATCCATTTCAACGGATATATAACATTGAGGTAATGTCTCACATTGTTACTGAAATGAACCAGTGCACCATCATGCATGAAGCACATGTCTTGTCTTTCTGCAAGTGGAACGTCATCCAATAAGTCTGGCAAAGTTCTTTCCAAAAAGCCTAAATACGTTTTTAGACGTATTTGAAGACAAGCTGGAAGAATGTGTGGCCCTAGCAGATGGTCCCCAAATATACCACACCATACATTTAAACTAAACTGCTGCTGGTGAGATCTAGCCACAAGTTCATGAGGATTATCTTGTATCCAAATATCCATGTTGTGAGAGTTTATTATACCATCTCTAGAAAATGTTGCTTCGTCCGTAAATAACACATTGCTAAAGTGATCAGGATTTTGAATACGACTTGTAAGTAGCCAATGACAATATTCAACCATAGGAAGGTAGTCTTTATATTTCCAACAAATTTGAAAATGTGATTAGTGAAGTGGAAAATAAAAGAGGAAAGGTAAAACAAAAACCCTTGCCTATTATTCGTTATAATGAATTTATGAAAGGTATCGACAGACATTATCAGTTACTCAGCTATTATCCATGCGAACCCAAAAAGTTGATTTTTTATCAACTATTTCTGGCCATTTTCCAACAACTAAAAAACAAGATATTTTTTTTCACATTTTGCTATTATGAATATAAACAATTTTAGTTTTAAAAATAGATAATGTTTTATGGTATATCTTGTGCCAACCACCTACCTACAAATCTGATAAGGAATGTTACTCAAAAGGAGGTAGGTATCACTTTCTCTGCATGGATCAGCATAGTGAAAGATAAAACTAGTGTTTATGATCTAAGGATTTATGTAATCTTGTACTAATTCTATAACACATTTATTGTGATAAAACTGCTATTTAGTAATGATTATAGAATGTAACATAGTTGTACATAATGTAACAGACGTGTACAGAATGTAACAGACGTGTACATAATGTAACAGACGTGTACAAAATGTAATAGACGTGTACAGAATGTAATAGACGTGTACAGAATGTAATAGACGTGTACAGAATGTAACAGACGTGTATAGAATAATGAATACTCATATCAGTAGTTATTTCCTGTATTTGAAAATACAAATTAATAATATGTACTATTTCCAAATATGAAATTAAGATTTTGTTAACTTATAAAGAGTTATATTTATTTCACCATAGAGTTTATTAAAATATTTTTAAATAACAAATTTGTTATTAATGTTTTCTTCTGAGTGCTTATATATATATATATATATATATATATATATATATATATATATATATATATATATATATATATAATAAAGGATAATAAAGGCATACATTGCCCTGTTTACTGTCTATGCAATTTTGTTGAAATGTATCTCATTACAGATATTTCACCATCACAAACGAAATCGCCAGATAACTTTAACACATAAATACAAACACATTATGTGAACAACACAACTTAGAGATAGCGATATACATTTTGGGTTTATGTACTTTTTTTAAAATTTTTAATTGATGGAATTTGTGTTCATCTTTGTTAAAAAGTTATTGGAATCTTCTTTCTTCACAATTTTTGTGTATACATGAGATGTATTATAATTTTTAACTATATTACATTATTATTATTATAAAAGTACATACATTTACATAATTAATAAAAACAAAATATTTTGGAGAAGTTTCAATTAATAATCACATCATTATGATATAGAAATACGGAGTTCTTCAGAAAGAATGACGAAAAGGTAAAACTTTTTTTTTATCTATAAGCTGCATGGTTATAAAAAAATATTTTTTACTTAACATAAACTCATAAAAAATTACAATGCAAAATTTTATTACAAGTGCTTGATGTGAGTCCCTTGTGTAACACGACAAATATCCAAGTAGTTTCGAGCTCTGTCTAGTTACGTGCCATAACAGAATATCTCTGGATATCAACTCTACCTGCGTACTTCAGAAATTCAAAAGATCTTGCAATTCAGTACAAAAGTTGCAGCATTAGGGTTGTCACTTGATTTCAATTCTTGCACTAGTTGTAATGTGTAACGTCGTAATTTTTAATTTTGAAATTAGCACAAGGAAATGCAAGATTTTGTAATCTTGCATGCAATTGGTAGGGAGAATAAGTAAAGAGGACATGCGTAAGAAAAATAGTCCATTTAATTAGCTTTAATAATTTAAAAAAGAAACAAAATTTGAGAACAAGGTAAATGATAACAAATAATCCGAGAAATGTATTGTATGTAGCCTATTAATATCATTAGTTTTAGTGTAAACCTAATTAATAAGAATTGTGAACGTAAGTAATTTGTAGACAAAGCGAGATCGGCGGTTGCCACCCAAGAATTGTGGGAAGTTGCATAGCGTCACTAACAACAGTTAGTCTGGATTGTGTGCCCAATATGGACAGATGTATTATGTTTTTTGTGTTTGAAAAGTAGAACTATGGAAAACCGGTAAAAGAGTGAAGTTATGCGGTTTAACGTGAACAATAAGGTTTGGCGTCGGTCAAAGACAAATTTAGCAAATATCAGTGTACAAAAATTTGTTAGAATGGACTTACAGAAAGATTCTTTTGTCTATTGGAATGAAGTACCATGCGGTTATTTGCAATGGCTCACATGAGTCAAAGGTTTGAGCTTTGAATATCTTCTGGACAATAAGATAATAAACTAATATTGAAAGTGTTAAATGTGATTGTTTTAAATTGTGAACTTTTGATCTAATGTATAAACTTGTAGAATATGACCTGAACAGTAGTGCATGTGCTTCAGTGATAATGCTGAAATGGTAGTATGATAGACGGGACTGTTATTTTTGAGAAGTATCAAACAATTTATATTTAAAAGAATATTAATTCCCATATTTTAATAGACAGAAAGTTAAAATAAAAATCGTGAAGAAAAGGAGGGACAATTCGATTATGTCAGCACAAAGGGCAGGAGTAATTCCACAAAACGACTTCGTGGCATCCTGGACAACAGAAGAAACTATCTTTGGGAAAAAGTGTTTTCAACAAAATAATAACATCTTTGGTATCCACGTTTAAGAAACTCTTATTACAGAATTATGTATCTATTTAATATAATTTGTGTTGTTTAACATTAGATATAGAATCTTTTCATTTTGAATTTTAATAAATAGGATAAATCCTTAACTTTTAAACCATAAAAAATATATTTATAAAATCTTTGATAATTAATAAAATAATATAGCTTGCTCTAAATTTTAAAAGAATACAAATCTTATTTCAATTAAACTAATTTTTTTTAAAGTTGCAACAAGTAAAATAACGTCAGTAAATAAACTCTATTCAAAATTGTATCATTATCTTTTAAATAAAAGAAAATTGATAGGATGTATTTTAAGGTAAGATATTTAATATGATTATTCAAACTGTATATCTATTTATCGTGAATACATGTTAATTAAGTTATGTACGATTTCAGCACAAAAAAAGACTTCTAATTTTTAACAATATCCTACTTAAGTACACTGTTAAAAGAATTTTGCGACCCTAGAGATTTCTAACGTAAATAATTAAATTCATTTTATATTATAATTTGGTAATTATTGAGTTACCATGGCGCCCAACATTAATAGCACTTAGCTTCTTTCTTACATAATAAGTAAATTCAAAACATTGTTTATAATATTCTTACAAATGTTTATGGTTTCAAAATGAAGATGCTTTCTCAAGATATACCACACAGTATTCTGTAACACCTTTAGTTAAACTAGCCAATGTTGTCAACTTTTTTGGACTACAAACATAGTTCTTGAACTCTGTTCACTATCTCTTGTGGTGTTTGTGGATGACCTGTACCTTTACCAATGTATAAACAAAACTAGCTTTAGTTTGGAATTGTTACACCCAATGAGCAAGGCAATTTCTGTGACGTGGATTATTTCTGTATTTAGTATAAAAGCTTTGCTGTGCCACCACAAAAGAGATCACATTCATCCAAGTTCCAAACACAAAATGCCTTTTCTTGTTTTGTATAATGATACCTTAATTCAGGTTATAAATAAACTATTGTCTCAGGGTACCATATCATCAACCACAAGACCTTGCCTGCCACCAAAAACAGCCATGATCAACAAACCTTCTCAATTACATAGTTCATTTCCATTCATGGACCATAACATATACATTGAAACCATTCAAATAAAAAGGGGGGAGGAACTAGTTTTGTGAAATGCTTATCTGATAAAGTTGGGTGCCTTTTGTAATGTTTTATTACAAAAATAAAAAAATTAATTATGAAATTTATCACTCTTGAACTCACATAACTAGTCCCCCCCCTTTTTATTTGAATTGTTTCAACATTAAAAATAATGTTCATTCAACCAGATTGTTATCCATATAATTTTCTTATAAATAAACATTGAATATAATATGTATTTATTAAAGAGTAGTGCTAAATATACAATACAAGCGACCCGCTTACCCGTGTTACCATGGGTAAAAAATTTTAAAAAAATCATTATTCTTAAGGCGAAATTGATTTATAAAAATGTTCAAATTTGATCATCTGTCATTTCACGTGATCGATTACAATGAGTCTAAAACTCATTTAACTTTGTTCAGTAGTTCAAACTAATTAAAAAAATATAACAGAGATAGGTTCAACCATTTATTAATTAATACATATAGGTTCATATTTATAAATGTATTTATCAATACTCATAATACTTCTCTAAAAACAATGCTCCGTGTGATTATTTCACCATCAGCTGTAATTGACTGTCCTTCAATTGAATGAACAAAGATTTTCACTGCTGAAAGCGTACGACATGGACTGAGAGCTACATAAAGCTGACCATGGGAGAAGACAGGATGTGGCAAAAATAGTGCGAAGCGTGACAAAGATTGACCTTGTGATTTGTTGATGGTCAAGGAAAAACCTAAATCAGTGGAAACTGAGTACGTGAGAAACTTATTGGGATAGAAGAGTCTGAGGGAGAAAGTTTTCAGAGCATTCTTCTTTCATTTTTCCTAAATAATTAGGTTCAATTTGGCCATTAAAGTCTAACACAATTTTAAAATCTGTGGTTGGTGATGAACGTTTTCTTTGATGTGCTACCGTGTCTATTTCTTGTTCATTTTGGCGATATTCCAAATCTCATCTCGCCTCCTGGTGTGCTGAGGTATTTCGTTCCTGTTCATTATTTCTGTAATCTTGACTTTGACGCAGTTGCCTCATGCGTTCACGTGCATTCAATCCGTTGCGATCATCAGCTTTTTCTCTTTCTCGAGCAGTAAGGTTGATTTAACTTACTTGTACACTTTCAAGTTACTGTGTGCTGTATAAATAGGTATAAAATAACTTTATCTATTAAAACTATAAACAAACAATTAAATAAACTCATTTTCTCCTCAATATTAATGCCGGAAGCTACTCAAACAAATCATTTTATTATTTATATGCTTAATATAATATCTCATTAAAATATATTACACCAATTAATTATTAAAAAGTATGTTCATGATTAAAAAAAGAAAAATAATTTATTGTAAATCAATAGATAAACAAAATTGCACTTGACTCGATGATACAACACCTGTATATTAATATAATAAAAATGTTATGTGCTTGAATTAGTGTGAAATGATAATCTTATAACACTACATTCTTAATAACATGAGTGTGTTAAGTTTTTTATTGAATTAATTTAAAGACAATGTTAACTGTAATTGCCCCACCTCTCAGTGATATGGCTCTACAGATGAGATGTTAGTTAGTCTTAAACCATCTAGCTGTGAAATACACATTACATAGTAAGTAAGAAGTAATCTTTAAAGAATAATAATTGTCACAAAATTAATTAAAACTGTATACTAAATCACAAAAGTTATTCTTCTTTATGCTAACAATTTTCATAACACCTTAATACATTTTGGACTTTTAAGATCAAACATTGTTTAGAGATAACAGTAGTTTATTTTTATATCTTTGCTGTGGTGCACCTTGCCTATGGGTATAGAATGCAGGAGCTCACAGGTAATTTAAACTAATACTACTCTCCCCCATGTGCTTTGACTGGGAGTTAATCAAATGATATGCAATAGTGTACCAACAGCCTTAAAGTTGTCAATACCGTATTTGGCAGTGTACTTGTTTTTGTGCTCCAATGTTAATACCCCCCAAAATGATTAGTCAAGAGCATATTGGAAGGGTCAAAGACCCTAGAGTAATTTTCATGTGGGGTTGGTTTGGTTTTAAATTACCTTTAATACCTAAATATCAGTCAAGCGGTCATAGTTTGGCCTAACAAGATCATATGTCACTAAGTCTAATAAGTGATTGCATTAATTATAAGTAATTCTTAATTAGTGTTAATCCCTCATGTGAGTTGGGTGGTGAATTGGTGATGTGTCAGCCCTTGCACAGTTTTAGTTGTTGTGTTATGTTTAGAACGAGTTACCCAGAAATAAGATCCATCCTCTGGGCATATTTCCTCGCTTCTATTTATTGTATTTTAACCTAATAGGATTTCCTTTGTCCATAAACATTACCAATAAGTTGAAAGAAGTATTGCATTACAACATGATATTTGGTACCGATTATTCAAATAGAATTATATCATGGACTGAACTTCTGTAGCAAAAGATGGCCAACGTTTATTACATATATATTTCTTATTACAAAATTCAACTAAAAATTATAGTTTAGGATTATTGCTTTTAAAATGTCAAGGTTTGAAAATATAAGACTTTCAACCCTATAAAACAACACAATTTTTACTCCTTAAGCTTCCTGAGCCTGAGATTGTTTTCATCAGGGCTGTGAATATTCTATGGGTAGAATATGGACTGGGAGGAAAGTTAATTAATTGTGGAAAACCCTAATGTTAAGATTAGAGATAGGATCTGGAAAATTGTAAATTTAAGGCCAAATAATTGTAACTTTAAACGACTCTTTGAAACCATTTTTTATCCATAAAGACTAGGACTTAAGCCTTAAGAGTTTTTTTAATTAATTATTAGCATGATTTCATTATATTCTAACATTTTGCTCGTCTTAATATTTTAACTATTTTGCTAGTTTTATTTAAATCGAAAAAAAAGACACATATTGTTTATATGAAGTTTTTTTCTTATTTTTACAAACTAAAAAACCAACAATAAGATGCAAATGTTATTATCTTTGGATTTCACAGAAGGGCTTTTAGGTATCTAATATTTTACCAATGTTTAAAACAAAATAGCTAACTTTTTTACTAGGTTGGGGTGGTGGATTGAATTTGGAGATAAAAGTGGTAATATGAACAGGATTTTTTGTAGTTGAGTTGACAAAAATATTATTTAAAAATTGTACTCATAATTTATAATCACTCTTAATTATTCTCATTCAAAGATTATTAACTGAAAAAAATAATTATAGACAATAATTACTCTTAATTATTGGTAATCATTCAAATCATAATCTACACAATACATACTTAATTAATGTGTCCTAGTTTATGAAATTGCCCATATAATTCTAGTAATATTGTTCAAATTATTAGAATCATTGAATCATTAGTCCATCAATGATTAATAATTATTAGTCTACCTGTAAGAGTTGTAGTAAATAAGACATTATCTTTATTCGTTTGGTATCCAGGTAGAGTATATTCCACATAAGTTTTTTTTGTATCTGGTCTTTTAAATTAACCAATTTTTTAATATATAAAACTTGTTTCATAAAATTTTATGTATTTGCTGCTCCAAAAATGTTTAATAACATTCCAGAGTAAAAAAATGTTTAAAACTGCTGAGACAATGACAGTAGACTACACTTTAGATGGTACAGCAGATCTTACAATTATTTGAAAGTAAAGTAGTTTTGATTAGTTATGGAAATTTACTGTTGTATTGGGAAAAAAGTGAGTTTGCATATATTTGTATTGTATATTTACAACTAGAGGAGAGTGTTTTGAATTATCATATATTATTTTGTTGTAGAGGCATAAGGAAATGTGTATATGTGTGTGAGCATGCGTGCGTGAGTGTGTGTAATGAAGGGACGTCAGTGGGTGTATGACAGTTGTTTCAAGTATTTTGTTTATTTTTCTATAACTTTAAAATATTATTATTAATATTGTCTGTTCTTTTATATATATTTAACTTTTTGTTGGTGTTTTCAAATCATGTTTAATTTTCAATACATTAAGAGAGGAAAATTAAGGGAGGGTAGTCTCAAAATAGGCCTGGGAAGGTCTAAATGCGGTACTTAAATTTTATTTTACAGTTGTTTATGTTTTGAGTTTTGTTTTTCTTTTAAAATAGAGTTCTGATGTAATTTTAAATAAGTATTTTTCTTTGTTTACATAATTTGTTATTATTTACATAATAACAAAATGTGAGTGTATTTTTATTCACCAGTTTATTATATTTTCAAGCAAGCCATGAATATCAATATTGATTTTGATATTTTAAATTACATATACATACATCAAAGGAATTCCTGAACAAATGGACTGTCAGTCTAAATATGTATACCAGTTTATATTCATACTCTATCAGTTTGGCTTGTAAACATAATACAACTAAATGGCAAAAATGACATTTCTCTCCTTTTTTTACTAATAATTTTGTAAGATGGTTTTTACTCATGGTTGTTATAGAGTTTAAATTTTGAAAGTGCCTGCCATAATTTCAAAACATACATTTATATACATTTACAAACCTATAGTGATTTGTCAGAGGTAATATCAGAGTTTAAATAGTTTTTGGTTATATGTTAATGAACTCATTATGGCCCATTTCTCTAATTTCTTCCAACACTTCTGGTAGTGACTTTCTAACTATTCTCCTATATTAACCCTAGTACCTAGTATTATAGTTTAAATGCATTTGAAATAGTAAATTACATAATACTAATTGTAATTTCATACATACTAATAATTCAATATATAGTATTACAAACATGTATATTACATATTAATAATTACAATAAATGGTAATTTTACAAATATATATATATATATATTTGTGTTTTTGTTACTTAAGTGATTTTTTTAAGAAATGTTGTTACACAAGCATATTTATTTGTGTAATTTCCATACTATTTATTTTATGATTTAATCTTTTAAAATTTTAATAAAATCCCAATTATTATATATTCATATCATTAATTCCAATAAAACTCTTAACTAACTTCATAGCTATTAAAAATCTTGGTTAAATAAGAAACAAAACTTTTAAATTCATTGGTTCAAATTAAAGATGTTGTTTAATAAGAGAAATTTACGTAAGAGAAACATTGTATATTTTGTTGAAAGAATTCTACACTGTAGCTATAACAATATTTTTGAATGTTTTTTTAATTTATCACTTGAGTACATATTAAGTTATTTGATTAATTTTCCACCTTTTAAGTGTCTATGAGTACTTTCCATTTCTTGTAAAAATAACCTCTTGAAGTATATTGTTTTCTCTAGGCCAATGTTATAACTAGAAATTCATTTTATCAGATCATATTATCTTTGTTTTTGTTTTTTTTTAATCATAAAAAATACAATATTGAAGGCCAATGTTTAACAATTTGTGTACCGGTAGCCTTCAAGAATACTTGTATATCATGATTTACCGTACATAATTAAACTTCATTTTCATTTTTAAAATAATGATTTACATTGACAGAAATTAATAATGCAAGTGTATATGGTTTGTTGCGGTTGTGAAGATACTATTTACAAATCACCTAAATATTGATCACTGAATTCTCATAATTGAATGAATATCTTCTTTAGTAATAACTAAAGATTTTTTTTTTTTTTTTTAACTGAAGCGTTTTGTTTAAAACTACTGTAGATAGGTATGTTACATAATACCGGGTGTTTTATAAAAAGATGTAATTCATTTGGTAATTTTGTAATCTCATAATTTTACATGACTAAATATTTATAAGAGATACAAAAAGTTGCTTTTTTTTTACAATAGATGCTGAAAGTGATTCTATTAACATTTCAGTGTTCCATGACATTTTCAGACACTTGGCGTATCACATGACTACAAAAATTGCAAACCAGACAAAAATTTTATAGCATATATGGGCGTACCCAGCGAGGGGTGGGGTGGGCAGCTCCCCCCCCCCTAGAAGCAGCATAAAAGAAAAAATTAAGTGGTCATAAAGTTATGAGAGAAGCTTAGTGACAGAATAAGAAAATTTTCAGAAAGCTTCCATGAAATCGTCAATGCACTAGAACATCTCTTGGTTGAAGGAAACTATGCCACAAAAAAATCTGCCTACCAACTGCACTTAACAGTTACTAAACCATTTTTTATCATAGGTATAGTCATGATTGTTAAATACTCTGCGGTTTTAGAACATGTTGTGAATATCTTACAAGTTAAAAATATGGATTTGATTTTGGTGAGGAAACATATTAGTCAAATCCTTGATGTCATCAAGAAAGATCGACAAGAAATTAATCAAGTTTCAAGAAATTATTGCCGTCGCAGAGAAAGTAGGGGTTAAGTTATCAGTACCTCAAATCGCTCAAAAACAAAAACATAGGAGTAATCCACCATCTGAGACTGCGACTGAATATTGGAGACAGTCATTGATCATACCATATTTTGACTCTCTTACTATATCATTGAATACACCAGGTTTTACCTTGTCCTATCTACATCCTTCATACATGCTAAAAATTACTAAAATGATTTGGAAAAAATGCAAAGTCTTTCATGGAGTTTTAGGAATTGGGTGGTATCGCAGCAGAATTAAATTTATGGTAAAGATAATCTTTGGAAAGCGACATTAATGACACAATATAAAGGAATAAATGTTTACACAAGACTAGTATATATGACAAGGTCATTTCAGTGATTAGGGATTGAGTACAGTGTAGTAGCCACTACACATAAATTATGGCATAACATTTTATACCTCTGTAATATGATCCCAAAAATATAGGCTGGGTTGCATCCTGTCTAGCATTCTCTCAAATATGGTGGAAAGTTCTGGTAGCAAGAAACAGATTTCACTACTCAGGGATAAATGGTGCCAGTTAGTAGGTTTCTAAAACTAACAACTTATAAAAAATGTTGCGACAAAAAGTCTTGTTTGAAGAGTATATATTTGTGAATCACTACCAAAAATCCAGCGATTTATTTTAAATAGTTTAACCTTGAAAAATCAAAACTTTTGACTGTGACACTGTTTGGAACAAAGCAGGAGTCGCCAGCAAAACTCTTGCCAAAAGGGGGTCCCACTTTGATTTGATTTATATCAACCAAAATTACGTGTTAAATGAAACATAAACAGAATATTTTGTCAAATTCTACAATGGGCAGCACTCAATAAATGTGTAGAATTTTACAAAACTTCATTAAAAATAAACTACTTTAACACAACCATTGTTGTATATACTGTAGTGTTGATCCATCTTATTGAAATGAACAGTACCTTTCATTTACTTCTAACAGAACAACAAACAGATGCATGATTTCATGGTAGAGCATTGAGTTTAGAATTGTTTCAAAAAATATTGAACGAACAATACGGTTGCAAGATAGAATGCAACATATACCAATACTTTGTCTGTGTAAAAGTTGTTGATGAAGGTTTTCAGTGCTCCAATGGTGATTATTTTTATTGTTGACATAGCCACTCGAATGAAATCATGGTTCATCTGTGTAAAATATATTATCTAAAACTGTAATGCTCTTTCGGGTGAGTCGTTGAGGCAATTGATAGCATTGCAGTCTATCAGCATTATCAACTGGGTTAATTGTAGGTGACTTAGGTTCTGTAAGGGTTTAAACCAAGTAACATAGTGGCTCTAAAATCAGTGTAAAGAGAAATTTTCTTATTTTGTTTTCTTATAGTTTCTTTATCGATATTTGATGAGTGTCATTCCCATATTAAGTACTCCTTATTTTAAGTACAGTACACATTGTAACTTGTTTTCAGTTTCTCGCAGAATCTATGTCCTCAAATTTCTTATAAGTTAATCTATGGTAGATTTGCTAGGTGTATTTACACAAAAAACTTCTTGTGATTTTTTGTTTTTTGGGACATGGGAAATGATTTAATTTAAAATAAATACTTTCTGCTAATTGTGAAAAAATTATTTTCACCCCCTAAAGTAAATTAACCTCTATATAAATTTAAACAAATGCATTGGAGTAGCAACATAGAATACCAGCTGATGCGAAATGAACTGAGGAAAATAAGGGTGCCATCTTTAGGACTTAAATTCGTCATAAATATTAATTTGTGACATTTTGTTATTGGGTTGCATTTTAAAAGAAACATCCTGCAATTATTATCTACAAAAGGAAGTTTGAGAATGAACTAATATCTAAAACTATTGCTCAAGACTTCAAAATAAATGTGATTTTTACTACGGTACCGACTTTAACAAGAATTTATTTTTAAAATAAAATAAATTATACATCATAATTTCATTGTTTTTAACTACAAATTTTAAGTAGTTTTTTATGATAATGAATCAGTTTTCAAACACATGATATAAAATGTATTATTTTACCATTATCACTAGTTTAAAATTTAAGAGTAAACACTATAAAGAAAGAGTGTGTATGTATATATATATATATATATATATAAGCAGTATACAAGGAGAGTGTATACTCCTTTAATGACAATTAAGTTTAATCAAGGATCATCTTTCATGGCACCTAGTATAGTAAAAGTATATAAAGTAATAACATAGGATTATAACATGGCACATTTTATAACTGGACTAAAGGTAATCAAGGGGAAGTTGGAATTAATAGTCTTATCTACAATACAACACATCACATAATAGGCTATTTTGTGTTTCTGACTTTACTTATAAAATATATGTGTAGAGATAATCAGGTTATCATCACTGACAAAAAGTTGTTATGCAATGTTTATACATGTATTGAATTAATTTAGTTAAGTTTAGCAGGCATCAGTAACTACATTTTTATTAATGTATGCAGTCTTTATTAAAAACATTTGCTCTAGCAGGATTCGTTGGCAACAAGCAGTGGTGTAACTAAGATATGTTGCCCTTGGAAATTGAAGGGTTACTTCCTCAGCATTTCCATTATTTAATATTTCACCGATTCAAAAAAAATTAAATTTATTTAAACGAATTTAAATTAGTTAATATTGTCTTTACCAAATAAGAATGATTCGATAAAACAGTAGCCTACCTTAGATGTTAAATGGAAATTCTTCTTCCCAGTGTTCATATGGATATCAGGATTTTCTTGTCTTCTCACCTGCTCAGCTCAAAGTAAAGTTTACTTTAATTCAGTTAGTTTCAATCTCCATTTCTTGATCCAAATGCTGATTTTATCAAAGGGCTATCTGTAGTTTACTGATTGCTTCCTCCAACCATAGCAATAGTTTTATTTATTTATCTCTTTTAGTATTAACTTAAGATTATTGCTCAAACTATTAATTTTGTCGTTATATTGTAGTGAAAAAGTTAGCTGCCACTTTTTACAAGTCTTTCTCTTTTCACTTAATAATAATTATAAGAATATATAATGAAGTTATTAGTACACTTTTTAGTTATTATATAATATTAGTTTTATGTAGATTCCATCCTACTTATTGGATGTTTGTACTGAAGACTTCAATTTCTTTCTCAAGCTGTCCTGTATACCTATGAACACACATAAAAATTTGTTGTAATTAGAAACAATTTTTATTTTAATACTGGATATCTTTAACTACCATCCGTCCGTCGTTGTCGTCTGTACGTGTACACAATAGCAGCCAGAAAAATAGAGATAGGAACATGAAATTTGTTACCAAATACTATAGTGTAGCCTACTTATATAGAACCCTATTTAAGTTCTAAATGTATTATTCATATTATCTTGTGTTTTATTAACAATGTAATGCATTGTGAAAATATGCGTAAAAATAATCCAAAACTGCAAAAAAATGAAATAAATATTTTTTTTTCAGATTAAATTTCAAAATTCAGGGTTCAAGCTGTATTACGTCACCTTTAGGACTATTTGTGTCAAATTTCATGGCTGTAAGGCCTGTAGATTCGTCTGGACACACCACATACAAACACTTCCTTTTATAATTTTTAACATGATAACAGTCACTACATTTCATTTGAAGCTACTGACCAAGTTTAACTAAAATTGTTATAGTGATAGTTTTAATTCGGACTCTTGTGTTATCTTTTAACCATGAGAGATAACAGATATAACAAATTATAGTTAAAGAAGGAGAAAGAATTATTAGTAAAATATGTAGACATTATTTAATATTGACTTTAAGGTTCAAGAAATTTATCTAGAAATAAGTTCAGAGACTATGCACAAGGCAGTGCAGTCCCTTGTCAAAAATATGAATCAGTGGAGCTGTGGATAAGAGCCAAAAAATCTTTTAATTGTTTGACCAAAAATATGGACTAGGGCCAATATTATTGGTCTTTAGTTAGTAGCCTAATTAACTTACTGTATATAAAAGGTGTAATGTGTTAGTATTTGTGATATGTACATTTGAAGAAATTGAACATAAGTGATGCTATTGTAGACCAGGACTAAATAATAACTATTATTGTAGTAGGTTAAGTCTTGTATTCTATTTGACATTGTAAGGCCTGCAAAATAACAAAACATGCATAATAATTTTAGCAGTAAGTTATGTTTAATTATTAAATTTCTTTGATCAATTTAGCCTCATCATAACTGGGTGAAAGCTCACACTGGTTAGTTAAAGGTTCAGTTAAAGATCATTTATGAATCATATAGTTTAATGTGGCACTGCTTATGAATTGTCATATTATAGCTGAAGTTGGCTTAAGCATTAAATTGTCTATGTGTATCACATTACTTTCACACTCAATGTATATAATATAGAGATAGAAAAAAGAAAGAAAGAGAGAAAGAGAGAGAGAGAGAGAGAGAGAGAGAGAGAGAGAGAGAGAGAGAGAGAGAGAGAGAGAGAGAGAGAGAGAGAGAGAGAGAGAGAGAGATTGAGAGAGAGAGAGAGAGAGAGAGAGAGAGAGAGAGAGAGAGAGAGAGAGAGAGAGAGAGAGAGAGAGAGAGAGAGAGAGAGAGAGAGACAGACAGAGAGAGAGAGAGAGAGAATATTATGATAGGGAAGAAATGCTAGGGTTTTCATAGTTGGGAGTACTGAGGCTAAAAGAATTTTGGAAGTGAAAACTTCTATTGGCGCGTTGGGTACTTTTTGGGATGGACTTTTTCAATAGAAATCGCGTCACGCACCGTATCGTACCGTAATGCAACTTTAATATAATATATAGACAAAGGATACGCGCGCACAGCGTTTATATAAACTCATATATCTACGAAAAATATAGCACTAACTTTCTCAAACTCATATACATAATCAAACTAATATCAATGCAAAAATATTGCACAAACTTTCTCACATACCCATACATATTAAAACTAAAAATCTACGACAAATATAGCACTAACTTTCTCAAACTCATATACATAGTCAAACTAAAATCAATGCAAAAATATCGCACAAACTTTCTCACATACCCATACGTATTAAAACTAAAAATCTATGAAAAATATTGCACTAACTTTCTCAAAATTCACATACATAGTTAAACTAAAATCAATGCAAAACTATAGCACAATCTTTCTCACATACCCATACATATTAAAACAAAAATCTACGAAAAATATTGCACTAACTTTCTCAAACTCATAATACATAGTCAAAATAAAATCAATGCAAAAATGTTGCACAAGCTTTCTCACATACCCATATATATATTAAAACAAAAATCTACAAAAAATATTGCACTAACTTTCTCAAAATTCACATACATAGTCAAACTAAAATCAATGCAAAAATATTGCACAAACTTTCTCACATACCCATATATATTAAAACAAAAATCTACGAAAAATATTGCACTAACTTTCTCAAACTCATATACATAGTCAAACTAAAATCAATGCAAAAATATCGCACAAACTTTCTCACATACCCATACCCATATATATTAAAACAAAAATCTATGAAAAATATTGCAAAAAAATAATAAAATACAAAAAAATAAACAAAATTTATTTATCCTTTTCATAATTTATTTATAACATGAATTTGAAAATATATATGTTCATAGACAACGCAGTTAGTGCAAAGTAACAATACGTTATTTATTATTTTATACCCTTATTGCACACAAAAAAAAATTATGCTAACCCCCTAATCTATAAGCGTTACATACTGTTCATACAAGTTTTCACTTCTAACGTGTGGTCTTAAGCACATCCAGTTTATTTATTTTTTTTAATGTAGGAGCATCAATTAGCAAAAAAATTTCAGAAAATGTTTGTTCAGATTTGCTACCTTTTTAGTATTCCTAATTATACAGTTAAATAATTGAGGTATATCAAAGTTTGGGGTACTTGAAATTCAATGCTTTTTTAAAAATCAGCTCTACTATTTGTGATCAAATTATACTCCAACACAGTCCATAATGTTCAAAACAAAACTTATTGGTTGAATACCATTACAGAAGATAAGAATAAAATCTTACTAAAATAAAATTTAATATGTTGCACTTTGTTTTGAACCAAGAGAAGGATTTATTAAGGAACATGCCAGCTATCTACTATGCCATATTTTTTTATATTTCTATCTATATGCACAGTACATGTGAGAAATGTTTGTGAAATGTTTTAAGCCATTTCTTTGATTATCGTCATATGTCAAACTAGTGAAGAAGAAATGGTGATTATTTGTTTATTTATAACATAATTTATGACAATACCCAGATGTATTTCTTACAATTAATTAAACAGTCATCATCAATCATTTCTTCTTGTTTAACATTGTTTTAATTTTCATGATGGTTTGATTTCTGAAGGTGTTCTTTCAACATGAATTTTACTAGATTTTGGAAGTATGTACATTTCAGTAGAATTTGTTTAAATTGTCAATTCTCCAGTCTTCGGGAACATTTCCCATACCATTTTTTTCTGGAGCCTTAAATATTGATACATTTAAGTAAACAACTACCATTACATTTTGAAATAGGTTAGTTTCTAATGCAATAAATCCCCAATGATATTGAAAATAAAATGTGCACTCACTAATGGAAGTATTGAATATTGTATTCTGTTATGACTTGGGTTAAGAAATGTAATCAGGAATCAGGTTCCATTGTTATGAGATGTTTTAAATATTAAAGTCTTTAAAATGTCAATTTGGTCATATAAAACCAATGTCTACTATCACATATGATAATCACATGTATCATAACACATGTAAATACTCAAACAAATATGGCACCTGATTTGAAATCAGTGGGTAACAAGAATTTGTAATATAAGCTTGATATAAAAAGAATTAATTAAAACAAGTCAACAATAATTTTTTTACTAACATTTTAAAATTATACACCGAATGTATTAAATAAAAAAAAGATAGTATTATTGAGGATTTTAATAACAATATTAATGTTATTGTCAAGTTGGTAACAATTAGGCCAATAGTCCTAATTCTTAAGAATTTATATTTAAAAACATACATACAACAATCAGTTTAAGGAAAAGATTTTTTTTAGCCTTTTAAAAATCTAAATACTGAAATCGAATAATTGCAATCAAAATTCTAAAATGTACCGTTTCAGTGTTTATTTTGTTCAACATGGGAAAGCCCTGGCATTACAATTATCAGCTTCTATACTAAAGTCTCAAAATGTATTTAAAACAATCAAGTCTTATAACCATGTAAGTTATAATAGTAGGCTATAAATACAGTTTTTTTTTTAAATTTTCTAAGTTATGATCAGTTTTATCAGAGTGGAGATTTTAAAACATTATAAAAGTAAGATAAGCAATGAAAAATGCCAATATAGGCTATAAGCAATATTCTAACAGACATTTATGTCACTAGTGTGATAAGAGGTTCATTTTAGCATGAATGTTTTGAGTAACAAGTCTGTAGGACGAGTTAGTTAAATACAGGAATGAATAATTTATGCTGAACTGTAGATAGGCTTATTTTGTACAATATTTTACCTAACCCCACTGTAACAAAAAAATATAATATAAGTTTAAATATAAAAATAAAAGCCAATAATCTGTAAATCTAACCCTAATAGGTTAGGTTTGATAGAAACAAACAAGTTGCTAGGATACCAACAAACAAAATCATAATCTGTATAAACAGCTGATATTATTAAACATTACTTAAATGATTTTATTGCTGCAGTGGCAAATTTTCTAAACCATTACTAGTGATCTAATGTAGTTCATTATGTAACATTTTTAATAGGGCAGTTTAACATGTGGGGTTAGGTAAAACTTGTTTATGTTTTAATCAAAGTTAAAAGTTTAGTTTAAGACAATTTTTTTGTTTAACACTATGTGACGATATAGTAAGGATGAAAATAAACTTGGGTGAATTCATAGTACAAACATAAAAAGAGTCAAAAGAACAACAAAATGTAAAATAGAAATAGTAAGGTTAGAATAAATTAATATAGATGGATAAGAAGTGAACCAACCAATAAACTAAAGTGATTTAAAAAATAAACAAAGTGACATAAACAAATAAATGTGAAAGGCTAAAGGACAAATAACAAAATAAAAAGTGAAAGAAAAATAGTAGAACTTTTGATACGCGTAGTCGCTGAGCGAATTAAATTGTATGGAAATATCGGAACTGAGGCTAGTGCTCGAGGCTAGAATTTCTGTAGTATCAATACACAAAGACAGCTGATGAAAATAGAATATTCTGATTGGATAAGGAAGAAAAAGGAAGAACTAATTTTAGCCGCGATATATGAAAACAATGCAAAGCAGTTGTAAAGAGGATTTCAGAAAGTCAAGTTGAACTTTGAATGTGTGAGAAAAGAAAAGCCTAGAAAAAATCCATACTAATTGAACAAGCGAAATTAAAAAGAAAATATTTGAAACCATCACTGTGAGAGTAAAATAAGCATGAACTATAAGTATAATGAACAATTAAATAATTAATAATAGAGAGATTTAGAGATATAATATAAGCATAATAATAAGTTTAGAATCTTGAAATTTGCATAAATTAGGACTAATTAAGAAAACCAAGGAATTTTTTAAATAAAGCCACGTACCAGAAACCTGGAATTAAGAGTTATACATTATATTTATTTAATTCAGGACAGTTAAAGCAATAATTAAACATTTAAAATGAAATAACATTTAACCCTTAAGTACTATGGAACGTCTGTGAGACCGCTTCTGAAGTTTGCCGCCCTCCCCCCCTCCAACCCCTAATAACCACGAGCCAGCCCTTCCCAGTAGCTGTCAGTCTTGCCCTTGACATTGACATGTGAAAGAGTGGTTACGTTTAGTTTACTTGTTCTTGCGTTATAAGCGATTTGCGGTCTGGCGGACGGTCCATAGTAGTTACGTGATTTTTAACTTTGCACGGAGCGGTCTCAGTGACGTACCATAGTGTTGACGTTATTTTTGTATTATGTGCTTTGCTGAAGAACTTTTTGTATATATTATATCTTCGCTGAAATAGTTTTTGTATATATTAGTTTTGTATATAGAGTTTTTATTGCAGATTTTTAGTAGTGTTGCAATTTTTATTTTCATTTAAATTTTAATTATTTATATTCAATTGAGCGGTTTTTTTAAATGAAGATGGAAGATAAAGTGCAATCAAGTGTTCCTCCATCTGATTTACAAGCTGCAGGTCCATCATATAAAAATGGCCCTTCTGAAAGAACAAAACTAAGACCCGTAAGATTTGGCGACGAGCCAAGTATTGAAGAAATGTTAGAAGAGTGTCTCGATGAAGATTTGGAAGATTTTGACAGTGACGACACAGATAAAGATCCCAGTTTTGAGCCTGAAAACAGTGATCATGACTCAGACAGTGAACAGGAAATTAGTGAAAATGAAGTGGTTGACAATATAGTTAGAATTGGCACAGTTCCCCAAGATGAGATTGATTTAGAAGCAAACACAACTACGGAAAATGTCTATAGTTCTTTAAGTCATGTGGATGAAATTATAGAAAGTGTTGTTGCGGGAACTGGTGAAGCAGAAAGATCGACTGACGAGTGTATAGGTTTGTTAAGAGGTTTCCATAATTATTTCTATGGCAGGCAAACAAAAAATATGAAGAAACATCACATACCACCTTTTAAATGGAAAAAAATACAACCCAACAACAATATCCGCACTAGGCAACACAATATTATTTCTAAACTACCAGGACTGAAAAATAAAGCTCGCACACCGGAGAAAATCCTACAGTCGAAGAGGTTTGGAAATTACTTTTTCCTCAGGATTTCTTAGACAAAATTGTTCATTGGACCAATAAAAAAATTTTGCAAATGCAAGTTAAGTATAAGAAGAAAGATTTACCTTATGTGAAAGAAATAGATACATTGGAGCTTAATGCGTTGATTGGTCTTCTTGTGTTCTCGTCAATTTTTAAATCTGGGAATGAATCCGTACACAGTCTTTTTGCAACAGACGGTACCGGTCGGGAAATATTTCGATCTACAATGGCCAAGGAGAGGTTTCTTTTCCTTATAAATGCACTTAGGTTTGATGATCCAAGTACAAGGAAAGAACGAGAGAAAGATGATCGTGCCGCAGCAATTGCAGAACTTTTTGAGCAGTTTATTCAAAACTGCCAACAAAATTATACCATAGGTGAATATGCTTGCGTTGATGAGATGTTAGTGGCATTCAGAGGGCGTTGCAGGTTCAAAATGTATATGCCTAAAAAACCATCCAAATATGGCCTGAAGATCATGGTGATGACAGACGCAAGAACCAATTACTTAATAAATGCCTATATTTATACAGGAAAGGATTCCTATAGTAAAACATTAAATGAACGAGAGAGTCAGCTGGGGAAACCAACTCAGTCATTGCTAAGGCTTGTGAAACCCATAGAGGGTACCAATAGGAATGTTACAGCCGATAATTGGTTTTCATCTATTGAACTAACAAAGGAATTGAAGAAAAAGGATCTTACATTTGTAGGCACTTTAAAGAAAAATAAAGTAGACATTCCAGCTGAGTTTCTGCCTAATAAAAACCGAGATGTTCAGTCGTCAATATATGGATTTACAGAGGACATTACATTAATGTCCTTTGTACCAAAAGAGAAGAAAGCTGTAATAATGATTTCAAGCATGCATCACACAATCAATGATGACCCAGATACAGGAAAACCCGAGATTATAGCCTTTTACAATAGCACCAAGGGAGGTGTTGATGAGCTTGATCACAAGTGTGCAAATTACAGTTCCAACCGAAGAACAAGAAGATGGCCTATGGTGATTTTTTACACAATAGTGGATGTTGGCTGTGGTGTTAACAGCTATGTGTTATACCAGTCCTACCCTGGAACCCCACGTATGAATAGGTTGGATTTTTTAAAAATGTTGGGAACCAAACTGATAACGCCTCACATGACTCGGAGACTTTTAGCAGGACACATTCCACTCGAGTTGAACTTGTGTATGAAACGCATTCTTCGGCTCCCTCAAGACGACCTTAGAGTTGCCGACAGCACACCTCGCCGTCATCAAGACAACCAATTACTTCCTGTTGACGAGTTTGCTGCTTTCGAGCCAAGAAAGACCTGCACTTCCTGTCCTCCGCGCTTGAAAAGGAAAACCAAGTATCCATGTACTAAGTGTGGACGTGCGATCTGCCTTGAATGTGCAAAAAAAGTGTGTTTTACCTGTTTTCACCAGTTTTAAACGGAAAAAAAGACAAAAAACAATCATGTGTGTGTTTGAAAACTTATCATTTTTATTACATCAAACTTCAATTTTTATGTGTAATAGTTTTTAATTTTAATTCTGTTTCTGATAATTTCATGTAGTTATAATATTTTTCAACATATTTCACAAAGTTTTTCTTGTAATTGTAAGGTTGTGACTAAATAAATTTTTGCGGTCTGAGAGAACCCTCCATAGTATTTGCGTAATTTTTTTAATCCTATGTGTTTAACTCTTTTTTTTATCAAAATTTAGGCATTCAAAATAAGGTTGATAAGTGTTATACAGTATTTATAGAATTTTTTTCTACTTTTTGAAATTCTTACAAACGTTTGTAGAGTCAATAAACGACCTTACAAATTATAGGTACCCTAAAAAAAAATGACAGCCAAAACTATGCACTTTTTGTAATGGTTTAGGAAAAAATAATTTTAAATTCGAAATTTAAAAAAAATTAAGATTAATAATTGCCACATTATATTTAAATATACAAGCAACAAATCTGGCCATGAGCAAGTTTTAAAAGTAAAATTTTTTTTAACAAACTTTAAAATTTCCTATGCGGTCTAACAGACCCCTCTATAGTATTTACGTTACTTTAAACCTCCATAGTACTTAAGGGTTAATGTAAAAAGGAAAGTGAATAAATAATTTGTACTAAGAGGCTGACTAATTATTGTATCTTAGTCAATATAATTTAGTTGAAAGGATGTTTAATAAGGTATTAGAGAATATTAGTAATAAAATAAAAATATAATTTTGTGAAAAGGAGAATATTACAACTCTTTATATTTTCTAGACAAATGAGGATGGGGAACTATCATAACTGAGAATCTTCTTTTCTTTTTTTTTTTTCTTTCTTTTTAGAACCACTAGACACAATAAAATCTAATTTACCAGTATCGACAATAATTGAAAATTTCCTTACATCTTATATTTATTTCTCTATCTTTTATTTAATCATGATCTCATTTGATTTTAAATTGTATTAATATATTTAATATGTAGTGCTGTATTAGTTGTATTCCAACATTATTGTTTTTTAATATAGTACTAAATTTTTTGGATAAAATAGTAATGGTGAAATTTTGGATAAATATATATGTCACACATTAAATAAAATTAATCTGCAATCAATCTTTAGGCTATATATATATAATATATAAAAATAATAATATTATAATATAATAGGCCTATAATAATAATAATAATATTATATTATATATTAATAATATATTTATATTTTTAATAATATATATTTATATATAAGATAAAAATAAGGTACACTAAAACTAGAAATTTGCTTTATTACAGATGGCACCAACTGTGGAACCAATTGGGAATCCTGTAGAACTTGGTGAAGGACCTATTTATGATCCAGAATCAAAAAATCTTTATTTTGTTGATATTTTTAACTCATCAGTTAATAGATATGACACTGTGAAAAAAGAACAATATTCAGCAAAATTAAGTAAGCATTTTTAAGTAATGAGCTACTATTGAATTAGTATCATATGATAATTTAGCAACATAATAATTTATTTGAATAATGGGGAATAGAGTTTAAATAGTAGTTATTAAAGATAATATGTTGTTGATAGGTATTAGAAGAAAAGTAAAAGAAAGAGATCCCACAGATAAAACGCAAGTCATATTAAAAACTACAATTATTAACATAAATGTTTCTTATACCGAACTTACATGCCAACCCATCAACTTACATTACACATTTTTTTAGTTGATAATATTTAATAATCATAATACCACAATAGTTTTGACAAAGGACATTAATAAAGTATTAAAATGTGAACAGTTTTAATGTAACTTTCTCTAAGCATTTCATTTGATAATATAAGGTTTTTATATATTATTTGTTTAAAAATAGACTGGTAGTTAACAATTTAATTTAGTAAAAAGGAAAATTTTAAATTAAGTAAACTAATGTGAAATTAATTTTGTGATTCATGGCAAGTAATACAGAGACCAAATTCACTTTCATTATGAATGTTCAATATACTGATTTCAATTGTAAAGTAATAAATGTCATTATTCATTTAATAATCAACTGTTTTTGTTTAGCTTCTGGTGGAACAGTTTCTTTAATTGTCCAGGTCGAAGGACAGAAAAATAATTTTATTATTGGCCGCAACAATGATTTAGAAATAATAACTTGGGATGGAATAAGTAACATAATTGATAAATCTGAAATCTATGCATCCTTAGAAAGTGCGGATGCTAAAACCAGATTAAATGATGGAAAAGTAGATCCTGCTGGACGATTATGGGCTGGTAAGATAATAGTTATTTGTTAATGTTTTATTATTTGTCATATAATCCATTACATGTTATGATTATATACATACAATTAAATATACATAATTATATAAGTACATATTGTTTATTTAAATATGGGTTAAGACAAAATTTGTGGTTTACAAGAAGGATAAAAACCATTAACTATTATAGTTAATAGACTACATAATATTACATAATGAAGAAAAGACATATGAACTTATTGGGCTTGCATATATTATGATGAATTAAATTTTCAATTTATGTAAAATATGTTATACGCTATACATATAAATCTTAAAAGATTGAAATATCTCCACATACACTGACAATTATCATTTCTCACCTAAAAAAATAACAAGGAAAGAAATATACATGCTTAAAAAATATAATTTAATATTTTTATTTTACCATAATAAATATTTAAGAAAAGAAAAAGTTATAAATAATGAGATTAATAAAACCTTATCAATCTCATAGCTACCTGATGTCATGTTTTCGTCCTGAACCTAAAGACTTATGTACAGAAAAGTAGGTATGGTATGAAGAACCTTATTGTTTTGTTTAATCTTCTCCTCTCTGTCTCTCCATATTTTTGCTTGCAGCACCACTTGTTTTGCTTGGTTTGCTTGTATCCAACAGTATTGAGACTATGCTTTGATAAATACTTAATAAACACACCAAATAACCACCTGAGATGCAAATAGTACAGCAAAACACTTAATAGACAATGTCATACGCTAGAAAAGTAGAGGTCTGTCTGCTACAGTTGCAGTTACCAGGGTTGTTCCATGCATATGCTTCTCAATTACTACCTTTCCATCTCTTACAGCATTTTACCGCACTCGCACTTTGCTAATACTGTACTAAACAAATATAGAACCATAATTATTTTTTCAGTTTCTGTAGCCTTTTCTTTCTCAATTTTTAAAGTTTTATCTTAATATTTATTTCAGTTTAAGAGCCCCTTCAGAATACAGGGACCTCAGCGATCATTGACCATTCAACCTGGCCAGACCGACACTGTATATAATATCTTACTATATGTGCAATTTTGACCTTACTCTTATATAAGTAAAAGACTGTCTAAAAATGTACTCAGAGAAAAATTGAAAGATTTTTAGGAGCAGCTATTGGAGAGTCTATTTAAGAAATTGGTGTTACTGAGTATGACCGACTGGAGGAGAGTTTTCCAATCTTCTGATGCTTGAAAGTTATTTTGATCGTGAAGAGAACTGATGATTTTTTTTTTTTTTTTTTTGCTAATAGGAGACAAGGAACGACCTCCAACCAAGAAATTGTTATGGTAGTAAAATTCAATACAAGGAAAAGGAGATCAGAAACTAACTCGGTTTGTCTCATAGTTTTAATAATAGTTTTCTGAGGGCTGGGGAGTCAAAATTTGCTACTGTGTGATTGGGATGTGAGTATGATAGTCATTGAGTTATAAAAAATAGTGGAACATCAAGTTGTTAGTACTTAACTGTGGGTTGGTTTGTACCGGGTCTGTAATTGACTAACTAGTGGCAAAACTACAACTACATAAATATTGTTTAGATTCTAGTCAATGGGCATCTGTGTATAGGGAATTTATCTTTATTTTTATAGGTTAGAGACAGTGCCAGTACAAGCCAATAACTCATTGTTTCTAAGGAATTAGGTATTTTTCTGGTAATTGGGGGCAAAGAATGAAGATGGTACTAGCCTTTGACTATCCGAAAACCAGAGACTTTATTGACTGAAACTAACATACACATTTAAAAGTCTGTCAGAGTAGCCATTAGATTATTAGCTGTGCTGTGTTGCACAAAATGAAAAATGAAAGGTTGGTAAGAAATTTTGTTCAGCAGATGGATATGTTTCTTGGGCAAATTGACTTTTGTTTAGGTGATTACTTCAAAGATGTCTTGTAAGGTTCTGATATATCTTACTTTGCAAACTGTAACATAGTAAATAATAGGGTTAAAAGACACGATGTGATTGGCTCTGTGGAATATGGGTCGGGGAAGCTGATTGGTTCATAGCTCATGCTGCTGTAGTAAATTTAATTAAAGAAAGCCATAAACTATTAATAAAAAACGTCCAAGAAAACAATTTTGTGTTATAAATAGTTTTAGGATGATTTTATAATAAATGTTTTATAGTAAAATGTTGAAGATATGTAAGGTGAATAATTAAAAATAAATTGATGTGTCAAAGGATTTTTGGCGGAAGCGGCAGAGAGAAAATCTTGTGGTTTTGTTATTTAGTTTTAGTTCAGAGGTTGAAGGTGTAAGATGTATTTTAATGAGTCTTAAGGCAGCGATTGGAGCTGTAACATGTGTTTTAAAAAGTCTTAGCTTGTGACCTGATGTGGTCAGACCTATGCAAGTTGGCATAGAGGTGTTTTAATAATTGTAAGATGTTCTTTAGTGAAGTCTTAATTAAAAGCTTGTTTTATTTAAAAATGTAATAGATTTGATTTTTTTGTCAAAAATAGAGACTAACATAATAGAAGTGATAACGGGTGTTTTCAATGACAATGCAAACGTGGTTGATGGAGTAATATACTTAGTACATATAATTGACAAACAAAAGGTGACATAATTTGTATACAGTGAGTAATTGGACAGTGAAAATTAAAAACTTAATGAACACTCGAAGTTGTAAGATTTCAAATACTAAAAGACTGTGTACTAAATACTTGAGTCTTAAACTGATCGTTTAACACGTGGCGAAAATCTTGTACCAAACTGAACATTCTTTTATTAACGATAAAGTTATGACTATCGTACAAAAAACATTCCTAGAGTGCTGTGTGAATATTCGAAACATGAACTTTTCAGAAAACAACGCTTGCCGTAATCTACAAGTCTTAGGACATCTGGAATTAATACCTTCGGACATTTTTTGTGAAAATGGGTGTTCTGGTATAAACACCTTACGTTAATTTAGGATTAAGAATTTATATTATGTTTTGATATATTTTGCTATACATGTTTGAACTTTTAATCTGCTTAAAGAATACTTTAAAAGAAATAAATTGATAAAATAATGAAATTTTAATATTTGAAGTAAATCTCCATCTGAGATTTACATAGTGATTTAAATTTAAATAAAAAGTAAATTCCTGGTGCAACATTTTTAATAAAGAAAGAAAAGTAATAAATCGTTATTATAAAATATATAATATATAGTGCTTTATAAAAAATATTAATAATTGTAGGATGTTTAACAAATAAATATGTACAATTTCAGCAGAAAAAGATTTGGATCTTTCTTTCATTCACCTATGCCAAGTACGTCTTTAAAAGAACTTGTGACCTCGAGATATTTTTGATAAAAAGTAAATTCATGTTTGTTTTCAAAATTGGTGAGTTAACTCCACCTGGCGCCCATTTTGCTGAGCAATAATTTTAAAATTAAATTAATCATAAATAAAATTCATATTTTCATTTTTTTTTTTTATAATAAAGTAGGCCTAGTATTTATAAATGAACCGTTAAAGGTCGTATTTTTCAAGAATTACAAAACGTTGGTTTATAGGAATTGTGTGGGTTTTTTATGATTGTAGTCAAAAACAATTAGCATGTATAGGGCTTTTTTTTTCTCAAGTGAAGAAATGTTTTGATTATGAACACCTTAATTGTATGTCTTTATAAATAGATTTTACACATAGGAATAGATCTGCTACTTCAAACCTATCTTACTGAAAATAAAAACTCCAGTCAACAGTTTACCTTTAACAGATACATTATTCACTTTGGTATTTACTTCATAAGTAGAGATAAGTTGTATATTACTCGTATATCCTTTCTGGTGTTCCTTAAAAAAAAGAGTATTTGTCAAAATAACTATGAATATTTGCTATGAGTATTTATTTGGTACAACTTATGAGCATTTTTTGTAAATAATTATTTGTTTTTAGAATTATATTTATGCCATTAAATTTTTTTCTTTCTTTTCATTGTAATAATGTATAATTCACATTTGTATTATCACAGTGATTATATTCTTTTTATTTGTATATGGAAACAGGTGACTCAAGAGGGAAAATAACTATCCAAGGAAGAGCATTTAAAAGTGATTGAAATATATTTTAGGAGAAGTTTTGGAAAAAATATAAGTAAAAAGTATTAAATATTTTTGGCTAGTAATTTGAATAATAAATTGTAAATTTCATACTATCTATAATTGCATTAGTTATAGAGATAGCTCTCGTTTAACCTTTTTTTTAGACAACTAAACCAACAAACTAGAAGTTGAAGAGTTATTTTAAAAGTAAGTTCAAAACCTATTGATAATACAACAATTTTAGAATAATACGATAAATTACCATTTTTTTATTCTATTTACGATCCTATTCTTAATTTTATTTCATTGAGATATACAATATTGTTTTTTTCTGGTGAAAAAACACTTAGTAAAAATGTTGTAAATGAACATTATATTCTATTTACACTTCATACTTATTTGTTAAGTAAATAAGATAAAATCACTTTCTTAAATAAAATAGAAAATCATCTTCTGTTTATTGTTTGTTTTGTGTTATTCATAACATGTGGTTTGATGATATTATGAGTGTAATGACTTTTTTTTTTTTAGTTCTACTATTCAAAAATTTATTTAACCATCATTAACAGCAATAAATACATTATAAGCTAGATTTATCAGATTACAGTAATGCAATGAATTAATATAATTTCACAACAATTAAAATCAGTGGCAACTCTTGATTAGGTTGCAAGGTTTCACAACCCTCCATCCCATATATGATATAATATCTAAACAATAAAAATATTTTGAAATCTAAACTTTTTTTGAAAATATTAATACAATTTCAAGTTTCACGTACATCCTTTTAAACGAAAAGGAGACCAAAAAAAAGTACAATATAGAGCTAGTGATAACTAAGACAGAATTATGTGATGTGATGTCACCACTTAGGTTGCAGGGCTTGAGTTCACCAGGCTTGCCCATCTCTCTAATGGTAAAATAACATGGAACACTTCGCGTCTTGAAAACTTAACTTGTTGCCTATATCTCTATTAGTTTGCAGAAAGTTTGCAATCTGACAGCAGACATGCGCACTACAGCAGCGCTCCTTTGTTTATCCCGTTATTAACACGAGTCGTCTGCTTGTATTTGTTTTTGAGGTTACGTGGTCACGTTTTTTTAGTGGTTTGATCACTTTCAACCTGTATTGTTCATCCGATAACAAAAATATCAGGACATTTTGACTTTAGAATTAAGTATTTGTTTTAAATGTGTAAGTGTCGTTAAGTTAATTTGTGAATTTATCTATTCAATTCCTATTATCAATATCAATTAATTAATTCAATTTGTGCTTTAAGAGCTTTTAGTCAAAAATCAAGTTACTTTAGTTTGCAAGTCTGCGTTCTTACAAAACTACTTTATTTTACCTAAAGGTAGGGTTACTTTCTTAGTCGTACTTAGCAGTTATTTCTATAAGCGTGGCAATGCAAAATACAATGACTTAGCCAGACATCTTTATAAAAACAAGAAATCTCCTTTTATTTAAATGACGGACAAAAGACATAACTTTATCAACAGGTAAGTTTTCTAGGATTCATTTGTTATAAAATACAAATCATCAAACATGTTAAAGTTCAAATTAAAAGTTCTTTGCAATTCCTTCTTATTACAACTCACAACCTAATGATTACTTAACTTTTATGTTCATCACTTTACTCACGAATTACCAGTCCATGTTATATTAGTTTGTTTCAATATCACAACTACTTGAAATCCTCCATCTTTACATTGAAAGTGAGTCCGTCCAGTCGTCTCATAACGTGACTGTTCTATATTGAATCCTGACGAAGACTGACTAAAGGCACGCTTCGAGAATTCGCTCCTTGCTCAGGCTCATGGGAAATCTTTCCGGGGTTTTATTTCCTGCTGGCACGGCTTTTGCAACGTTTGAATTATTTGACGCGCACACTTTGAAATTACGTTTTCACTTGTATAGTTTTAAACTGTTTATTTGTAATCATTAGGTTATTAATATTTTTGATTCGAAGATTGTTCAAATACACTTTATAATTACTTATTATTTCTATTATCCTATTATTAGTTCATTTTTTACTATTAATATTAAATAATGTTTTATTTATTACTGGTTGGAGAGTGTCCCATGCTTACAAATGGTGTTGGGAGGGGCAGAAGAATGTACTTAAATTATTTAATAATGTAATATATATTTAAAGGTCACATTTAAACAAACCACTATAATTAAGTTAAACATTGTTAATTTTAAAACATTGGTTTTTTTGCTGTAGGTACAATGGGGCCAAAGATTGAAGGAACGGCAAATGACTTTGTTCCAGAACAAGGATCCCTATACATGGTTAATAAAGATAAAGATGTTTGTATACAATTACCGAATATTGGTATTTCTAATGGCCTTGCTTGGAATATACATTGCACAAAGTTATACTTCATAGATTCATTAAAATACAGAGTTGATAGTTATGATTATGATATTACGTCAGGAATAGTTTGTAAGTAATTGCAGTATAATAATAGTAGTAATAGAAATGTAGCCTGATGTGATAGATTACATAGTTACGAAGGAGGGAATATAGGTACATTATAGGAGTTCATCACATAATTTCCTTTATAGTTAGTTTGCTCCGTAAATTCTTAACCTAGCATCGTATCTCCACTTTTTAAAGTTTATAGATGGCATAATATTTATAAAAAACTTGATATCTTTTCATTTACAACTTATCAAAGTTTAAACATATAAACAAATTGGAAAAAAGTCTGGATATATTGAATCTCTGATTTGTTTATGCTGTTTTTCTCTTCTTTTAGTGGTATAGTTGTGCACCACAAGTTCAAGTTTTGTTTTTATCAAAAAAATCCAAATATTGATGAAGATTAAACCCTTCTAAATTTACCCAGAAAATTGGGATAAAATTAAGAAAAATATAAAATAACACTTTCTTTCATGCCTAGTCTATTGAAATTGAATATTTCCATGTTGTTTCAGATACTAAAGCCAAATTTGAAATTAACCTTTTTGTTTTGTATTCTTTTGCTCCTTTCAGGTTAATAATTGCCTCACCATAAAACATCTCCCTTCCACGAATGTTTTAATCCTCCATACTTTTTCCTGACTTCTGTTGTCCAAACCCAAACCTTTTTTGGCCACCTCTTTCCAGATTTCCTTTAACCCTAAATTACTTTTCTTAGTTCATTGTTATGTGATCACTTTTCATTCATAAATTTTACTACATTCGATTTTTATTTTTATTATTTTTATTTAACCTTACTTTAGTGTTGACTATTTTTTATATTAAATCCTTTATTGTTTTTAAGTGTTTATAAAAATATTTAACAATGAATTCCTACATATTTTAACTGTAAAAAAAAAAAAATTTTACCACCACTACAAGTACGTTTAAAAAAATAATTAATCTGGAAAAAAATATATAAATATTATTTTATTGGAAAAATTAATCGGATATTCATAAAATACATCATTTTTAAGTGTTTACTTTATATAAAAAGAGAAAAATAATTTACAATAAGTTCATTAGGTAGAATGCCAAAAATACCAAAATTAGAGTCCTGTCTTCACTGAGAATCACATTCCTTGCAGTGATTAATATACATTTAGTAGCTAAATCAAACACTTTGAACTCTTTAATCACTATTTACACAATAAACTATTTACAACACTAAAAAACTAACAATATAAAAACAATAATTTACAAAAAAATATTTGAAAATTTGAAAATTTATTTATTTGACCCTCTTTTATACATAATTTTAACAGGGAAAATTTGACAATCTTATATGCTTAATAATAAAATAGACAACTGTTCACATTATAAAATGTAATACATATAAAATAAAATTCATAATAACATAATAAACAATAATATTAATAATAATAATAATAATAACAAAAAATACTTCCTGCTGTATTACAAGAAAATAGCAAAGGGTCACTTCATCCCGAGGTTAAAACCTGTTTGGGATGAAATACTCTATACATTTCTAACAATATAGCTCGATGGGAGAGAAACAATGTGACCGACCAGTCCAACCCACATATACACACACAAATTACATTTAGAAAACTAGGATTTGGCTTTTATGACAAACCATTTCAAATCAACATAAAACACTAAAAAAATAGAAATACAATAATAAAACTATACACATATATACACATACATATACATAATTCACACACACACTTCTACCATTCATATTACCGGTGAAGAAGAGAGCTTTCAAGAATAAAATACAGTCACTTACTACCAGTTTATTCTCCCTCACTGGTTACTGATAAAAAACATATAGACCTGCTCCTGTTCTAATAAATATTGTTTCACGAATCTACAAAACTCGATTTTATTTGTACACGTTTTAATTTTTGAAGGCATCAGATTAAAAAATTTTGGAGCAAGATATAAGTAAAATTTTTTAAAAATTGTTAAATTTGGTTTTGGAAAAACTACGTTTAAGTCATTTCGTAAAGTCCTCCCTCCACCCCCTGTTGTATAATTCCCTTCGCTTCTATTGTAGAATAATCTTAACACTTTAAATATATATAAATTTCTAACCGGTAAAATTTTGAAGATTTTGAATAATGGAGCAGCGTGTTCCAATTTAGTTCTATTTGCCATAATTCGAATAAAATGCTTCTGAAGTACAATGACTGGTTTTAAGACACTGTAGTACGCACCTCCCCAAACTTCAATACCATATTCTAACTTTGAGCCAATCAAAGCATGGTATATTGATTTTAATAATTTCAATTTAGTCACCGACCTTAACATGTAAAAAAACCTAATATATTTAATCAATTTCAGTTTGGTATTATCAATATGCGTTCTCCAGGAGAGTCTGGAATCCATGAATAATCCCAAATATCTAATGTTGTCTACTTGTTCTATTTCTAGGCAATCACACGTTCCGCTTTCTTTACTTTACAGTTAATACTATGATATTTTATGTTTGTTGAGAAATAGGTCTTACGAGCAACATTATATATTATATATTTGGTCTTAGGGCTCATTACCATATAGCTCTTGGTAAACCACCATCGCAAAACATTTACGTCATCTTGCATATCTTTTCTCAACTGTTCCAATGAATCCGCCTTAAATATTCAAACACTTCATAGTTAAAACTTTCGCAAACGCTATTCTTTCGTAAAATATACGACGCGAGCTTGAGTACGGTGATAACGGTTCAACCTTGAGTTTAGCCGAAGAGACACTGGTCTCTATTCACAATTGCGGAAAGGTAAACAAAAAGACAGAGCGTGTCTGTCTTTTGTCTACGAGTTCTCCGAATTTTACAAAGGGCGGGTCGTAATTTTTACGAATGAGTAGTGTTCTAGGGTTAAAGATGCCCAAACCAGCTCAACCTTAATATCAATCCTATCATTTACATCTAACTCAACTTAGCTCCATCTCCTTCCAAACAATCATATTCCTAACACTGTCTATTCTAGTAAACCAACATCAATGTCTACAGTAATCCATCTCTATAGCTCTTATTTTTGATGTAACCCTTTCATTTATCTTCTAGAAAACCCATTCCATATAATAATCACTTTATACTGCCTTTCTTTTGTAACAAATTTTAGGTTAGTAGTAGAATGGAAAAGTACATGGGATAACCTAAGATGTATAATACACAAAGAGTTGGAACTAAGCTAGGCCATAGAATAGTAGGAAATGTTTAGTCAGAAATCAAAGGAAATAAGTTAAATAATATGTTAAGATAAAACATAATATGTTATATACAGAAACAATAAATAATTAAACTCTTAATAATAATAGTTAAATAAACATTAACCAATAATTTACCAACCAAAATGAGTAAATGGAATAGTACCACCAATCGTTATTAAACAAACTAAATGCACACTTATCACATAAAACATTTATTTCCAGCAGAAATATGCTTGAAAACACATTAGGAATCATGAGCAAGGGAGAAAATTAGGTTACGGTGAACAGAATTGTGAACTATTTACATAAACAACTAGTAGAGGTCATTTGATATATAGTGGAGCTTGACCTTCATTCGGGCAAACAGTTTCCCATCACTTTTTAGTTGTGGGGGAAGCGAGTGAGTTAGAGTTTCGCCATCCTTTTGTCAGTGCAGTTCTAGACAGTGTATTACGGACAAGCCAGACTGCACTTCCTCAAAGTGCCACCGCATAACAAATGAGCTATAGATTTCATTAGGACACGATGTTGAAACTTATAATTCATATTCAGCTGGAATGCAAAGTCAGCCATGAGAAATGAACTGTGATGGGGAGGAGCAAGAGTACAAGATAAAATCGCAATCAAGGAAATAAAAAAGGGAAATTGTCTTAGTAAAAAATTTTATTAACAGAATTTAAGTTGCATTATTTAGGTTGAATAGACCAACTCCCCCCATATTCAAATTTGGAAAATCTGAAACCTGTATTTTTTTTTTAACTTGTATTAAAAAATAATTGATTAAATCATTAAACAATATACTAGGATCTCTAACAGACACTTTCTTGAAAGCAATTTCCTCAATATCTATCTTCCTCTAACTTGTGCCAAGCTCTCCTTTAACGTGCCATTCAGCTTTACTTTTATATTTTGATTTCAAATAGAAGATATCATTTGCCTTTCTTTTATTATTATTAATTAATTCTTTTATTCTCTTATTAATTTTTTGAAGACTTTATTAGATCTTCTCTAATATATTTTCAACCCCTCTTTATTTTTGGCTTGCATTATGAAGATTGGTATAAATTATTGGTCTGGTAGATACTCTAATCCCCTGTGTTCAGCCCTACTCTTTCTTGAATTTTTATTCAAAACTTTTGCAAACTCTTGGTTAAAATGGAGTAAAAATTATAGTAAACAAACACCATTACTTTTACTGAATTCCAAATCAGCTGTTTTCAAGAGATCCAAAAACTGTAAAATATTTTCAGCTGAAAAGGTTATGCTTGGGCATGTCATCTTCGTTCTGTTTTCTGCTCTGATTAGCAATGATAGAAATATAACATTGTGATCAAATAAGCCAACATCTTCAACAAATAATCTATCTATATTATACAAATAACTAATAATAATATTATATCATTTGGGGGATGTTTTGACAACTCAATCGGTATAGCTCCTCTACCAGCACCTTTGTCATTGCTCAACTGCATCAACTTTTTCCACAATAATCTCATCACATTCATCATACATTTTGATTTTAAAGTTATTTGCTAATGATAGATTCATTTTGTTCATATGGTTTAATCAGACATTTGCTATCATTTTTAGATATATTAAAAATAATATATGTCATTTCGAGATTATAAAGCAACTCTCATTATCAAGTGTTAAACCTAAAGAAAAAAAAGAGATAAACACCAACTTAACCTAGTAACCAAGGGCCATGTTGGAAACTAAAACTAAATTTATAACCTAAGAAAAAACTCAAGCCTAAAAGTAGGCCTGAGTAGTTAAATACTAATGTGATCAGAATAAAGCCACCTACCACAAACACAGCCTACACCACCCAAAGGATTTTAAAAAGCAACCGTTTGTAATGTTTATTTGTAACCACTATTTAAGTGTGTGTGTGTATATATATCCGTAACATTATATGAACTACATTATAATATTAATAGTGTTAACTTACCGTATTCATGATAATACTATATTATATGTTTTAGGTAATGAGAAAACAATATTTGATTTCAAAACAAATAATATAAAAGGTATGCCTGATGGTATGACCATAGATTGTGAGGGAAAGCTTTGGGTTGCCTGCTACGGAGGAGCCCAGGTATGGTTATAAAATTTATCCTTCAAATGTATGTTTTTAAGAAAATCATTATCTAAAGTAATAATAATGTATGGACTTTTGCATAATTATAAGCACTCCGAGTCCTTTTGCTTTAAAGTACTATAGGAATTGTAAAATAAGCTCGTTTAAGTGAAACATCTTTATTTTTCTTTCTAAATATTTTGTATTTAAGATGTACCATAACAAAATGTTTGAACTTAAACATTTTATAAAACAATGTAGACTAGACTTTTGATGGATTTTAAACTCAAACTAAACCCATCAAACGTAACAGATATAGACATTGAGGAAATCAATATCAAGGAATTTGTAAACCGTCAAACTTCTCATCACTTCATGTATTGAACATGGCCTAGAGTAAATTTTTTGCCATAATTGGCTGTAGGAGGAGAGATACAAACAAAAAATATTTTATCTGCTGGCTGGACATTTTAAATATACACTAATTGCATGCAATACTGTTACAATATTGACCAGTTATTATACTGGAAATAATGAGCTGATTATTTAATTCCACAAAACAGCTGTAATTGCGACATATGTTTCGCCGTTAGGCATTTTCAAGCAACTAAATTGAAAACAAAACAAGTCTAAACTAAAAATGTGAGTCAAAAGGAAAGTTTATAGTAAAGGGGTTGATAAATGACAAAAGAAAGGTCAATGATCTAGTTTTTGATTTCAACTTTAATTAATATAGTTTTATAACTTTTAGTTTTCAATTTGCTTAAATAAATATATCATTGTTGTTAAAAGTTATAGTTACTATCTCTCATCAAAATGTTGCCATTTTAGTTATAAAAATCCAACCCCAGTTAACTACTTTGAGGATAGACAACAACTATTCCTTTAAAATACATATATTTGAAAATTCTTTTAAAAAAACCAAAAACTGACATATTATTAAAATTTTCACTTTATTATTATTTTCCCAAACATATTATATGATTAACTTTAGAAGATACTTTGTTTCCTTTTAAAAACTTTTGATTCGAATAAATTTATAGTTTTAAGTTACTATAAAACATTTTATTATTTTAATGTTTACAATTTTGTTTTCTGGAGCTGAATGAATTAGATCATCATCTCTCACCGATTTTCCGCTCTCTTCTCTTAGTTTTAAATTTTTTAATTTCTTTAATCTAATTTGTTAAAATGGTTGTGATTAATATAGTGGTGAGGAATCAAGGTTTATATTCCAGCTATATAGATTTTACTAATAACTGCACATTAATTGAGACTGATTTATAGACATTTGATATTTTAAACATTGACATTGTCGGAAATGACTGTCTGGGAGGTGTAATCTTACTTTGTAACCTAATGATATATCTATTGGCTTACAGGTATAAACTATAGTTAGTTCTATGGAATTGTTTTATACCAATTCTTAATTTACTTCTTAAAGTTTTATTTCTATTTGTGCTATATCTTACCTCTTGAAATTAATGCTTTGAAGAGAAAAATTTGCTTAAACTATTAAAAATATTATATTGTTTGAGTGTCATCATTTATATTATATTGTTTATATCATTTATTTTGAGTGTCAGTTATGATTTGATTAAATGAGGAACTCCTATTTTTATATATCTTTAGTTCAGATGTACACACTATGTTTAAAATACCGTAACGACTTGTGAAACCACACTATAGATTTAGTTTCAGATCTTTGATTATGACTGGTATAAATTATATTATTTGTTTAACTATTGAACCACGAGCCACCTCTATTTGGATTTAATAATTTTAGAAAGCTTATTATTTGATTTTTATAAAGTATAATGTGTTGCCTTGGACTGTTTAATATATAATATAGTTAATTACCTTAGAGGTTGTCCTCAGTCCGTATAATAGTTTGGCTACAGTGCTGTTTCGCCGAACACTGTCGGCTTCGTCAGGCCCGCACTAACACATAAACACGTAACACAACACATATGTGTTAGTGTTAGTGTTTATATGTGTTAGTGTTGTGTTGTGTTACGTGTTTATGTGTTAGTGCAGGCCTGACGAAGCCGACAGTGTTCGGCGAAACAGCGCTGTAGCCAAACTATTATACGGACTGAGGACAACCTCTAAGTTAATTAACTATATTATTATTTGAGATTAACTAGGAATCAGACCTAATGAAAATCATTAGTACAACAAAGTGATGCTCTCAAATAGTGATTTTCTTCATAGTGAATGTTCTGAGTATGTGTTCCATTAGATAATTTTCTTTAAATTAATGGATTATTAAAAAGTTAACTTAAAATTGCGACTCATTATCCCCCACCTCTGTAATATTACTTTAAAACATAAAAATATGTTTGACATCACAATTCATCCAAGTCACCAGACCCCTTGAATGTAACAACATACAGTGTTCTATTCCAAGGGTAAATGATTTCACTCAAGGATGAGATTTACTTGACAACCTTATACATTTCAATCAATAATTCAGAATTAAGCATAAGGTACCATATGTGATGCGGAAAAGTAAAAGGGACCATTTTTTGGAAAACAAAATTTTTCAAGGAGAGGCGAAACACCTGATCGAGGTCAGTTTTGTCCATTTTTAGTTCTTGGTGTATTTCTATTAGTAAACTCCTTCTCTGCCATAAATAAGAATTAAAAGTATTAAAACTTAGTTTTTGTCAAGGTCCTTCATTGTTAGAGAAAGGGACCAAATGTTGTTATAGAGTTATAACATGGGAGTGACATTCAGTACCTTTTCTGAAGAAATAGGTTCAGAAATTGACCTTTCCTTTACTCTAATGTTTTTTAAAAGAATTTAAATACAGGATTATTCAAAAAGAATGGTGCAAAAATAAGGTTAATTTATTTGCAGACGAAGAGTCACAAAATAACTGCGTAATTTTATCATGAAAACTGCATAAAACAATTTGTTATATTAACAACTTTTAATGTGCATTACAACAATTTTAATATGCACTACAAATGCTTGATATGAGCACCCTTAGTTACTCTGCAAATATTCAGGCGATATTTCAACTCCGCCCACACACTCTACAACATTTCTTGTATTATGGATTGCACCCCTTCTGTTATACGGTGTCTTAAGACTTGCAGGTTTTGAGGCATAGGAGGGTAGTAAACTGTGTCTTAAATGAACCCCCACAAGAAAAATTTGCAAGGAGTTAAACTCGGTGATCATGGCGGCCAGCGCAACAGAGGTCTGTCCTCATTTCCAGAGTGACCACACTAACGGTCTGGCAACGTAACATTAAAAAATTCGTGTACCTCAGATTTTGTAGTGTGCACCATCTTGCTGAAAAACTACGTTTGGAATATCTTCTATAAGCTGAGGAATAAGCCATTCTGTCATGGTATCTAAATAAACAATGCCAGACATACAGTAGTGTATTCAGTACAGAAGAAGGGTCCATACACTTTATGGTTGCTAAGAGCACAAAAAGTGTTTAGTTTGGGTTAATCCCTTCGTACTCAATAAAATCCCTTGGGTTTTATGATCCCCATATTCTTACTTGTCCACTGAGGTGGAAGGTAGCCTCATTGCTGAACACTAGTCTGTCAGCAAATCCATCATTTTCAAACTGTTAAATCATAGCAATGCAAAAATCTCTGCGCTTTGGCTTGTCAATAAGCCTTAATGCTTGTAAAAGTTGCAGTTTGTAAGGTTTAAGTCTCATCCGCTTGTATAAAACACGCCATACTGTAGACTGTGGTATCTGAAGTTCTTTACTAGCTTTACAAGTTGATGTTTTAGGACTATTTGCATACTTAGCTTCAATTCTCTCCACACATCGTCCGGGGTCTGTGGACGGCCCGAATTTTTCTTGCCATACAAACACCCAGTTGTCTCAAACCACCTCACCAGAACTATACAGTTGCAATGAGGAGGATCCTTTATGAATTTTGTTCGAAAGTTCTGTTGAACACTAATTACAAGATGAGTTCGAGCAAACTCCAAAACACTAAACGCTCTTTCTTGCTTAGTGATAGTCATTTGATAAACGGTTTAGCGTTAACCGAGCAACCAAGACAAAACATAACCTTATCAAAACAAACTTATAAACATGCACTTTCCATTGTTGTAACAATCAGCTATTTTAATTCATGCAAACAGAAATACCAACTGTTTAGTTTTACACCATTCTTTTTGAATCACACCATAGTTTAAGCCGAAAGTAGAATTTTGTCTGCTGTAAATAAGCCTTTATTCAACATTTGGTACCTATTCTTTCATAGAAAATGACTAGTGTGAATTTCACAGGCCAATGGTCCCTTTTCATTGATAACATCAATCAGTTTTTAAATTGAATAAACATTATTAATAGTTAATTATCTATTTTGATTTTATGTGTCCTGCTCCCATGTACCTGTCCTGAAGAATCAATTCAATCTTGAAGATTCTGAACCTATGATATGTGATCCTGAACCTTCCCGCACAATCAAGTGCAAGAACTCAATGTTAAATATTATTAATACTTACTAAGGACTTAATTAAATATATATTATCTTATTTTCTATAAAGGACAATCCAAATAATTCTGATAAGTTTAGTTGCTTAAATATATGAAATAAAGTTTCTAAAAGTTAATTTTAACACACATTTTCCACAAAACTCCTCTTTTCCATAGGTTACAATCAAACCATTATAACTCACCAAATTTTCAAGCTATTTCGAGGATTTATGTCTTAAAATACCTACAATTTTATTTGTAATAAAACTATATTAAAAACTCAACTTTTAAAAATCTCAATAAATGGTCGCTATTAGTTTTCCACAGTACATATATTTCTGAACTTTCTGTAATTGGATGTTAAAATTTTGTGTTAAGACTTGACCCTAAATCTTTAGAATTCTATTGTAATTTAGGAGTGTTGTTAGGTAAATTGTTGATGAAGTAATAAAAAATATTTCATGATTTTTTTTTCAGATTCTAAGAATTGATCCAGATAATGGAAAGTTACTTCAAACTATTGAATTACCTTCACTTGAAATCACATCAGCTTGTTTTGGTGGACCCAATTATGATGAACTTTATGTCACTTCTGCAAAGAAGGTCATAACCAAAGAACAAATGTCTCAATATCCACAAGCTGGAAGTATTTTTAAAATTACAAACTTAGGTATCACAGGTACTCCGAGTATTAAGGTTAAGTTATAAGTCTGATTCATGATTAAATTGTTTAACTTTGTTATAACTAAAAATATTATCAATATTTGAAAATATATTTATTATATAAATATAGTTTATTTATGGTGTATAATATAGAGCAGCTATACTTAAAACTCATTGTACTTACATAATTTTTTAGTCCAAATAAAGAAACTAACACAAAATTCCTGGAATGTATCATTAAATAAATTGGGTATTTCTAATTAAAAAATATAATATATATTATAAAATTCAAAACTATTGAAGTTTTCTTATATTAGTCTACCCTTGATTGTATATAGATTATTTTCTGATTAATTAGAACCAGAGCATATGGTGTCCCTTCTACACCCTCTAAGCCAATACCCTCTCCCAAAGTGTTTATTGATTTAGGATAAATGCCTCACCAGTCACCAATATATTTGTTTAGTTGTTATTGTACTATGATATAACAAGAAAAATAAACAATACTAAAAGTAAAATAGTAATTAGTAGGTAAAAAATAAAAAATAAATTTGAACGTAAGTCGAGTATGATTGGTTTATTAAATAGTGTCAGAGGTATATTATCTATAAAATAAAAAAACAATATTTCATTGAACAAATGGAACACAAAATAGTTTCTTGTAATATAGAATATATAACATTTCGAATTGATAGATTGAACCAAATATGTAATGTTCTAGTATGCCTAAATATACTAGAAATTACTTTATAAATACTTTATTAAATTTATACCAATATATTTTGTTATCACCAAATAATATTAATTAAGTGTTTATTTGTAAAATTAAATTATTAAATTTAGTCGTTAACCGTTAACATTGCTGTAACTATATTAAAAAGGTTATAAAAAAGGGGGGAAACATCTGAGGTCAGAACAATATTGTTAGACTATACCCCCTCATACGAGGGTCGTTCAATAAGTTCTTAGAAAATCCAAGAGATGGCGATCGTAGTATCGAAAATAAATTTTTGCCATTAAGTAGCACTCCTAACTAGTCAGCTGTTAAAGTTAAATCAATGTAATCAGCTGAATCCATCACTTAGTTTAATTGTTGTTGTCGATTGAAGTAAATAACTTTAATTTGTTTATAAAAATGGATAAAAGTGAGTTTCAAGCAGTGATTAAGCACTTGTATTTGACAGGGTTGACGCCAAAAGAAAAATGAAAGCTGAGTTGGACGAAGTTAATGGCACATCTGCTCCAGTGTTTGCAACTGTTTACATACGGGTGCATGAGTTTAATCATGGTCGTACATCCACAAAAGATGAATGCAGATCCAGACGCCCTGTGGAAGTGTGTACCCCGAAATGATTGACAAAATCCAGGATATGATTTTAAATGATCGATGAATCAAAGTGAGCGAAATAGTTGAGGCGACAGGCTTATCGCAAGGTACAGTGGCTTCAATTTTTGCACGAAAAGTTGGGTGTCAAAAAAATCTCAGCAAGATGGGTGCCACGTTTTCCTCACAGTGGAGAAAAAACGCAATCGTGTGGTTAACTCTGAGGATATTTTGGCGCTTTTCCGTCACAATCCTGATGAGTTTCTGCGTCGATATATAACTGTTGATGAAACATTGATACATCACTACACTCCAGAGACAAAAGAACAATCAAAACAGTGGATTTTGAAGGCGAACCTGCTCCGAAAAAGGCAAAGACGGTCAAGTTGGTCGCGGTCTTTTGGGATGCTCGCAGAATCATCTACATTGATTACTTGAAAAAGGGAACAACGATAACAAGAGAGTATTATGCGTCATTATTGGAACGGTTGAGCAAAGAAATCAAGAAAAAACGTCCTCATCTGAAAAAGAAAAAGATCCTGTTTCATCAAGGCAATGCACGGGTACACACCTGTGCTATTGTGATGGCCATAATTATGGAATTAAAGTTCCAATTATTACAACATCCACCGTATTCACTAGAGTTGGCCCCAATGACTATTTCTTATTTCCAGACTTGAAGAAATAGCTTGGTGGACAAAGGTTTAGGTCTAACGAGGAAGTAATCGCTCAAACAAATGCCTATTTTGAGGAGCTTCCAAATTCCTACTTTTTAGACGGCTTAAAAAAATTGAAAAACCGCTTAGACAAATGTATAGAGTTGAAAGGAGATTATGTTAATAAATATAAATAAAATTGCCCAAAAAAAAAATATTATTTATTTCTAAGGACTTGTTGAATGACCCTCGTACTATAGATTTTTTTGAAAAAAAAAATTTTTGTAAATTTCTGGTTTTGATAAATTTCTTCATCTGGACGTTTCTTTGACCTCTAATGATTTTGTTGCTGCTGGTTTTGGGTCGAACAGCGTAGTCCCTACACTATTGAAAGTTATATACATTCAGAGTAGAGGGCTTTTATGGAATATGAGGACTCTTTGTTAGACTTGATTGTTGTGTGAACAGACACTGCCTATTCTGGTTCTGCACTATGAGGTATCACTAAAATACCATATATTTAGACTAGCATGGAAAAAACTGAGTGGATGATAGACACTTTGAAGTAATGGTACAATTTGGCTGATGCACCATTCATTTCCAGAGAGTGCAGGTAAATATCAGTGCTGATTACATAGTCAGTAAGTGGCTGAAAGTTGTATCACCAAACAAGTTTTTGATTTCATTTCATACTGCATTGATCATATCTGGTGCAGTTGTTGCAAGGAAAAACTTGTTCATTGTGTTTGGGATGTTTTGCTGGTGAAGTAATTATAAAATAAAGGAGGGAGAATTTAAATTATTTATTAAAAGAAATTTGCTCAGCATTAAGGGTGCCAGGAAGCATTACACTTACCAACTTTGAAAAGGTTAAAAAAATTAATTAAAAATTGCTCATGGTCGTGTTTTCTTTTAAAAGGGTACTTCTAAGTGGATATGTAATAAATAAGAAGTCCTTTTTGTGTTTCTGAAACTGAACATATTAGTTTTATTTAAATTGATCTTACACACACACACACACACACACACACACACACACATATATATATATATATATATATATATATATATATATATTTCTATGTAAATATTTCTAAATTATACATCCTACTTTAATCTTTTATTCTGCCTTTTAAGAAGGTTAAAATCTTGAATGTTGAGTTTAAGTTTAAAGTTGCAACTCCTAGATAATTATTCGTTAAAATGAATTGATTAGCCTTATCTGTTTTATAGTATATTAAAATTACTTTATTTAAACAAAGCTATCCATGTCAGTAGACATCTTTAATTTTCAACAGCAAAATAATTATTTAATAAGATATCAAAATCATAAATTTTATAGCTAACACATTGAATAATAATTAATATAAGATAGTTTAACAATATTTGATTTTGAGTGTTCTTTAACACTTGTTACCAGTCCTTTGTTGTAAGATAAGTTGTTCATTGAAGATCGCTAAGATGCCGGCTTCTAGATGAAAACTCCGCCATTGTCCGCACATATCAAGGTCACGCATATCAAGGTTTCTATTTTACATCAATAGAATTCTTTTTCAAATTAATGTCTGTTAACCTTTTGTCTTTATAACACCTCATGAATTGTACATGCTCACTCGAACATTATCACTACAAGGGACACGTTTGCCGTATTGCTTACCGCCATTTTGATATTTTCATTTACCTGAACAACTCACTTCTCAAATGTCTATCATTGTTCTAATTAAACACACGTAACTATTGAAGATTTATGTGTCTCTATTTTGTTTCAAAAAAACTTTACTTTATACAATAATTTACATTGTTCAATCTAAATGTTCAACCGAACTACAACATCTCTGACTCTCATGACGATTCCACCAGCACCCATATCGACTGACTCTGGACCAAAACTCTCTAAGACTGATACAAAACGAATCTCATCTCGTTCTACCACTAATCCTAGACTCTACTCCGACTTTAAAAATATTAAGTTACATTGTTCACATATTCAAAAAAACACTCTAGTACAAATTTCATTGTCCTCCAAATACGTCCTTCACCAATCAAAAACACGTCTGATCATTTCAGACGCCGCCTCTAGACTGATACCATCCAGGCATCCACGCACGGTTGCATTGTCCGGATATTCACACACCTATCACGTGAATAGTCTCAAAACCAAAATCGCATGACTACAGATAAACTACTCAAATATAAACAAGTTCTCAATCAAATATTAAGCTAAACTTAAGACTAAACATTGTTGTAAATACATTTTTGGAAATTTATTTTTCATTTACTTCATTATTCTAGACACAGCAATAAAGTCCATTTTCGCTTGACTTTATTAACTTCCGTCTCATTAAAACCAATAACAGCATTTTACCGCGAATTTAATCCCATATGCAAAAATTCAAAATCTGTACTTTAGACTGGTCATCAGAAACTCTGACAGTGAGGAACTCCTTACAGCTGAGAACTATTCCCTTCTCATGAATACTAAAGAGTTAACTACTCTTCTCTTTCAAAACTCTTCATTAAATTCATCATTTGTGTAGGGATTTGTTTGATCTAGATAAGACGGGTTATTTGTAATTAACTTGGTATTCTATTTGCTTTCCAGTATTTATGTTGACATAGGATAGACAAGGAATAGACTTTCAGTGGACTGTTTGCCTTTTATTCTAAACACACATTTTAAAGAAGAATTTGTTTTGTTTGTGTTCAATTTCATAACATTTCACTGTCTGATTTTACAATGTACAGTAATGGTAGTATGAACTCTTCTGGTTTTCAAGGGTTTGATGAGCCAGAAATAGATAGTGCCCTAATGGATCAAGTTAATATGTTACGTTTTGAACTTGATAGAGTAAATGATGTATTGGTAAAAATGGGTGCAGAGTTGGTTTCGGTTACACAACAAAACACTTATCTTAAACTTAAAGTTCTTGAAGAGCAGGAAAAAAATGAATTACTTTTAAGAGACCTTAAAAAAAGCTCAAATTTGAGATGGGTTTGCCCAAACAAACGATGTAAAGTAAATACCATAAAAAATTGTGCAATTCCAGCAGAGTTAGATGTTCAAAATAGATTTTCGCCGCTTGCCGATCTTGAACCATTTACACCACTAAAACTTCCTAAAAGTGGCTTAGGCCCACTTAAAACGAATAAAAACTTAGGCAGGTCCTTGAAGACCAAAGGGGAGAAAGTAAAAAAGAAAATTATTGTTTTGGGTGATAGTCATGGTAGAAACATATCAAAAATGCTATCAGATCGTTTAGGAACTGAATATGAGGTTACCGGAATTATACATCCGGGCGCTCCAATTAAAAAGATAGCCGAATCGGCTAAACAGGTTGCTGCAAATCTAACGCAACAAGACCATCTCATAATATTTGGCGGTTCCAATGACATCTCTCCGGGTAGAAACTTTTGTAATGCCATAAAAGAATCAGTCGGTGAAATTATCCCAATTTCGCACAGAACAAATATTATTATAAATACTATTCCTGCTTCCGAAAATACTTTACTGAGAAAATATCTAGTGAACTCAGCTAATAACTGTATACATTCTAAAATTAATGAAGGAAAAAATAAAAACCCAAGCAGAATTTCTATTAACTTTTTGAATGAAAGACTCTCTTCAAACCATTTCACAAATAGTGACCATATAAATCTAAAGGGGAAAAATATAGTCACAGATAGGCTCACAAAACTGATTTTAAATTCAAGCAAGGTATTAGGGAAATGTGTAAGAAAACCTACATTGTTGGAGAAGTGGTTGATAGCTAAACCGAAAGCAACTGTGCAGCATTCCAGTAAGATACAACATCATTGTGTACCAAAGATGACTCCGTTGGAAAGGTGGCTACGGACTGGCAGGTCCACTTCAGGAGTGTTGGTTAGTGATTTTTTAGGGCAGTAAACTTCCAGCCTGATGTAACAATGGAACGGTCTAAGAATAGTAAATGTAAAAATTTAAACCGAACTGAGTTTGCAGTATCCAATGATAATGTGGACTTTTTTTCTATTTTGCATCAGAATGCCCAGTTTGCGACCAATAAAGTGGATGAATTGGATATTCTTTTGGATTCTATGAAATCTCATGTGTTTGTCGTTACTGAACATGCTTTTAACCAGCATAATATCAAGCAATTTAATTTATTAAATTATAAACTGGGATCAGCCTATTGCCGAACAAAAAAGAAAGGTGGAGGGGTTGCTGTATTTGTAAGAAGTGACTTTGAAACAAACACTTTAAGAATGTGTAAAGATAGAAGTATAGAACAACATTTTGAGGTTACTGGTATTAAGTTAACATTAAACAATCTTGTTGTAATAGGTATTTATAGAGCACCAAGTGGTGATTTTGATGTTTTTCTATCTCAGTTAGAAATTATTTTGAATCAATTATTGGTTAGTAAAGTTAAATTTGTAATAATTGGTGACTTCAATGTTGATGTATTGAAAGATGGTGTACTCTGCAGAAGGTTACAGGACTTGTTGAGAACATTTGACTTGATGTGGTTGATTGACTCTCCTACCCGTGTGGCGGCAACGTCAGCTACAGCTATAGACAATGCCATCACTAATATAATCAAAGATCAGTTATCGGTTGGAATTGTCCAATCGGGTATCGCTGACCATTATGCTCAGGAGATTGTTTTATTTGATTATTATAAAAAAAATTTACTGCCTTTATATAACTTTTCTCGGCAGACATGTGCTCATAACATTGCCCAGTTGAAGTTTTTACTGCGAGGAGAAAGCTGGTTGTTTCTTGAGCAAGTAAAAAATGTAAATGAGCAAGTCTCAGAATTTATAAAAAACTTTGAATATAATGTAAACTTGGCATGTCCCTTTAAAAAATGCAAGTCCAAAGTAACAGGTAATCAAAAACATTACTGGATAACTAAAGGTATCTTGGTGTCAAGTCAAAAATTAAAACTGTTAGCTGAACTAAATAAAATTTCCAGAGAGGAAACATTCAAGAACTATTTTGTAAAATATAAAAAAGTGTACAAAAAAGTCATCAGTGCGGCTAAGGCATATGAAGTTAACAAACAAATGGCAGCTACTGATAACTTGTCTAAAACCGCCTGGAAGATTATTAATGGTAATGAGGCTGAGAAATCAAGTGGAGCAATCACCTTGGAGGTGGAGGGGAAGCGCTATGCTGATCCATCGAGGGTGGCGAATATGTTTAATCACTTTTTCGCTAATATAGGTAATCCAGAGGGATCAAAACCTACTAAAAATATAAATACTGTTTTATATTCCCCTTCCTCCTCGATGGCATTGTTTCCTGTGTGTGAAGCTGAGATGGCAGCAACACTCATAGGCCTAAAGAACTCCCAGTCTTCTGGATTGGATGGAGTGTCTACCTGGCTTTTAAAAAAGTGCTCTCAAGAGCTGATAAAGCCTTTCACAATTCTGGTGAACAATTCCTTCATGGAAGGTATCTTTCCAGACTACTTTAAAATAGCTAAAGTCATCCCTATCTATAAAAATGGAGACATGGCAATGATGACGAATTATCGTCCTATATCCTTGCTTCCTGCAATCAGTAAAGTTTTCGAAAAACTCTTTCTGAATCGTCTTCAAAATTTCTTGAACAAAATGAACATTATTGTTAAAAGCCAGTTTGGATTCTTGAAAGGGAAGACAACAATTGATGCTATTATTAATTTAATCGAGTATATTTTAACAGCAATGGATGGGCAGGAACATACACTAAGTGTATTTCTGGACCTGTCCAAGGCTTTTGACTGTGTAGACTTTCATTTACTTTTTAATAAATTAGAAGCATATGGGATCAGAGGCGTACCACTTGATTGGTTAAAGTCATATATGACTAACAGGAAACAAGTGGTTCAGGTCGGAAATACTTTATCCGATCCAGTTGACCTCAATTATGGAGTTCCACAGGGATCCATTTTGGGTCCAGTATTGTTTATTATATACATGAATGATCTACACTTCAGTGTTAGGAGCGGTGGTCTAATTCAGTATGCTGATGATACCACTATAAGTCTGAAAGGGCACAGACTATGTGATACTGAAATAAATGCATTTATCCTAGTAAACACTGCTTGCCAGTATTTTTATGAACATAATCTTAAAGTAAACACATTAAAGACCAAGTGCATGCTTTTTGGTTTAATGCCGGTCTTAGAAGAAGGCCTTCATATAGTGTTGGATGAGCAAATAGTAGAGACAGTATCATCGTTAAAGTTTCTAGGGCTCATCCTTGACAGCAAATTGTCTTGGGCAGAGCACATTAGTGAGCTGTGCAGGAAACTGAGTTCGGTAGTTTTTCTGCTCAGGTCGCTGGCAAAGTTCTGTTCAGAACACATTTTAAAATTAGCATACTTTGGTCTATTCTCTTCTCACCTAAATTATGGAATTGCTCTGTGGGGTAATTCATCAAAGCAAATGATCCGAAGGGTCTTCAGTTTACAAAAGCAAGCAGTAAGAATTATTGCTCGTCTGGGCCATCGTGATTCTTGCAGGGAAGTATTTAAAAAGCTAGGTATTTTGACCTTTCCCTGTATGTACATTTTTGAAGTAATTTTACATTACAAGTATAAGAGTACTGTGACTCGAAACACTGATGTGCATACATACAATACCCGTCATAAAAATGACTTCCGTGGCAAAAAGCATAGATTAAAAGCTTTCGACAAGCTACCGTCTGAGACTGGAGTCCGTTTCATGAACAAACTCCCTAAAGAGGTTAAAGAAACGATGGAAGTCAGTGTTTTCAAAAACAAATTAAAGCGGTTGCTGAAGTTCAATGCTTTCTACACTGTGGGGGAGTTTCTTGATGCCACATTATAGCCTATTATTATAAAAAATGAGTACCCATGTATAAATTAAATGTACTGGCTAAGGTCATAACAATGGATAGAAGAGAAGAAGTTTGTGGATTTTAAATTTTATGTGTGTGTATTTTGTGTTATCATAATTTTTAAGAATATGAGTTTTATTTAAATTTTGTAATTCTAATGTTAAAATTTGATTTTAATAAGCTGACGTGCCATATAAATATATTATTTATCAAAAACGGATCAATACAGATTGATATAAAATTGAAGTTGAAATAATTATGTACTAGAGTTTACTTGACTTTGAAATTTCTTGACCTAAGCTTAAAGCCACGTGAGAATTTTAAAACTGTATAATTTTTCTTTTATATATATGTATATGTTATTTATTATAAACTGTATGTTGTCTCTATCTTTTAAATGATTTATTGTGTTTGTTGGATTTTGTAACTCATTATGTATAGCTATTGTATTAGCATATCTTATCCATGATTATTGACTTGTCTAAATACAAATGTAAATTTGTCAAACAGACTAATAAAAATTGAATTGAATTGAATTGAATCATCATTTCTGTTTTCAGCCGCATTCTTTTTCAACAGTTCTTCTTCATATCCATCAGGTTAAGGCTGACTTTCCATCAGCATCAGTGAAATGACAATAATTTCCTTTGTGCCTTCAATATCAGGCAGAATTAGCATTGATTGTTGACCTCTCTTTAAAAGAGCCTTTCAATGATATCGAACATGAGGGTTGTTAAGAGTTGCTGATCACCCTCTTTTTGCCACAGTCCCATAAATCCTCTGCAGTGACTTTTTCTACTTTTTCTAAATCAACTACTGACTTCCAGTACTTTTCCATAGAAAGAATATTATTTCACTGCTTTTGTTAAATTAATTACATGTTTAACGAATCTGACCTTGAGGTAAGATGATAATGTTTAAACATTAAAATTCTCAGTTTCAAACTATTCACAGTGACGTTGGAAAGAACATAATCCAAATCAGGAATCTCAGGTATTCCATTGAAACAAAATTGACCTCCACGAACTTTAGTGGCAAAAATTCCAAACAGACAATCTATCAAATTATCTAAATTTAAATAATACTAGATCTGCGATCAGAAAATTAACAAATAAAACTATTTTCAGGCATTAAATCTCAACAAAATCCACATCAAAATTAATCTAAACAAAAAAAGATTTAAGTTCATATAATATCCAACACAAATCATTATAATCACTCTATGGCTGATTAAATTAAGATAATTAAATATCATTATATTATTGAAAATATCTCCTGTTACTAGATTGTAAGTCAATTATCTTACTATTCCTTATAACAATTATTAGTTGATAAGCACATATATATTATAGATTATTTGCACAAAGATACTCTGCATCAGTTATTTTCACTTAAATATATAACAGTGTAAGCACGAAATATCTTCAAATCGGTGAGGGGATGGTGCCAACTTTTCCCACGAATTCCTCTAGGGCCTTGTCGACACCAAGAAAGTAGCAATATACCTATACAATTATTATATAATTCAGAAAACCTGTTGTAACGGTTAAGCACCGTGCAACTTTGGAAATATGTGTTTTTGTAAAAGTTCAATTTTTCTGAACAGCATGTTGCTAAAACTAAGCAAGACCGTTTTTTCAGATCCTGAGATGCCAGTTATTGTCACCAAAGTGGCCTTCGACTCAGTAATTTATCCAAAACTGTTTCCGGACTTAAGAGTAATTAACAGAAAATGAAACTAATTCGTTGAAATTTAAATTTGAAAGAAACAAGTTTGAAGTTGTCAAAATGTGCCTTTCAAGGCATACCTTCGATTACCATTACGAATATTTTTCAATCTTGCATTGTTTAAAAGTTACAATAATTTAAAAATACAACAGTTCTAAAAAAAACACAAAAACCAATATCTACTTTTCCCACATAATAAAAAAAATAATAAAGAATACAATTTTTTCAAAAAAGTTAAAGTAGGCTATAGAAGTAGACGGAAGCTTGTCAACTTCCCAAGCTAGTAAAGAGTAAATATAAAGTAATTTTTAATATAAAAGAAGACAAGTTTCTCACCTGAGTTTTATGTGAGGGATTGTAAAAAAATTATAAATTTTGTTTGAGTTAAAAATGTGAAAGAATTCACGCTATAAATGATAGAATAATAATTTAGAGATTATTTTAAATTAATAATTAGCATTAGAATATAATATACGAGAAGATTAATAATTGTGAAAACTCAGACATTTTATTTAGTTAAATCAAAATAAAAGAGTGTAAGAATGACAATATTGTGTAGTGCAAAAATTGGCGAAGCACGACGCGTACAGAAACGTTGCGAGGGTATGAACTTGTCCAATGTATGAACTAAAATAAAGTGAGAAAAACTTAAAAACTCTTGAGATGTGGAAAAAAAATTCTGAGACAATATGTTGCGAGAAAAATGCGATTTTCTTGAGTACGCGACGTCCCTCGAAAACAACTCGAAGTTCCAGAGTGGCACCGTTGTGAGAGAAAAATGGAAAACGTGATTAGAAGAAAATCAAACGTTTCTGAAGGAAGATAAAGGGACTTCATTGAAAACAATGGGCAAAAATTAATAGTTTCCCCAAAGATCAGATCTGCCGCGCCGTGGTCTTAAGCAGCTCAAAAGTGGTGGACCGTACAGTAGAGCCAACGATAGAAAAAACCACACTAGGACTATTAATTAAAAAGATGTAGAAAATGATAAAATTAAAATAGTAATAATTAATCAAATAAGGATTTAATAAAAACTGAAGGAAAATAAAGAATTCTTGTAATTCCAGAAAATAGGAAAAAGGGAATAGTTGATACCAAAAAATGGTGCAACGAGGGACTAATTTCCAATAAATACGGTGGCACAAGCTAAAAAAAAGGCTCTTGAAAATTTGAAAAGGAAGTAAGATGTTATGCTGTCCGAAGTTCTAGATTTTGAGACCCGCCAACAACTAGTAAGTTAGTACAGGGTAAAGCATTTTTGAAAAGTACGGATTTTTAAAGTGTAAATTCCCGAAAATTAAATAAAGTGCCGGAAAAGATGATTAATTAATTAAAAAAGAAAATAGACAATTAAATTAATAAAAAGTATTAAGATTTAAAGAAGAAAGATTTTCAAGGATACAAGTTATATCAAAGTCACCGTCGAAGTTTCCATTAAAAACCGAAACGAGAATTTAAAAGACATAGAAACAAGAAATACGAGCCGGAAAGTGTAGAGCGAAATCTGCAGGAGAAAGACGGCCGCAGGAAGTCATAAGGGAAGACCAACTCCGGACAACAAGCCTTGATCATCCAACTTGGGGAAAGACCAGATTTCTCCACATCTGTATCCAGCATCAGCCTCTCAAAGGGTACAGGAAACTTCACAGGTTTGCCGCTAACCAAATTTTTTTACGTTCGAAAATTTAGCAAATTTTCTGAGTTGGGTAGAATCAAAATTTGTAAATTAGATTAATTGTTTTTATTTAAAATTTCAGATATTATATAAAATTTCAACAATATTCTCTAAAACTATTCTACTCTAAATATAATTTTAAAGTTTTAGTTTATTTTATACTTCAATTTTCTTTATATAAAAAGGTGTAAAATATTTTATTTAATTATCATATTATATGTATGCATGTGTTTTATTTTCAAGACATTTTATGTTTTATAAGATTTTGGTATATTATAAAGTAATAAACTTTGAATAATTTTCGTTACTACACTTCTTACGTTTTATTAATCAGTTTTACCTAGAAAGAGCAGAGATTTACAATTTATTATAGAAAAGTTTCATTAAAAACAACACTTTGTTCTATGAGAAATAATGAAATGACAGGAATAATTTGCCGATAAGTTGTGATTAAGAATCTACGCTCCAAAAAGAGATTTTTAAAAAAGTTAAAGGAAACTAAAGTGGAGCTAGTCAGTTACTTACAAAAGTACGAGTAAATAAAATAACTTAATTTTTTTTTAATAACGAAAAAGGGGATTCCATTGAGCCCAGGCTGCTAAACTTGGTGAGGGGAACGTTCAGATCAGGCCATAAAAATGATATAGCCTATACTTCCAGTGGGGTGAGTTGTTCTTTCTGCAATAGTCACCGCCTATGTTCAGTGTAACTTATCATACATCTATAAAAGAAATATGGATAACAAATTTGGTTTAAAATAATAAACTTATCTCATTGTATATTAAGACTAAGTCCTTTGTTTTGATGAATATAGCGCTTTGAAATCTATAAAAAAAAATTCTTAATTATATAAATTATTTGCTTGTTTAAGAAATTGTATCAGCACTATTAGGGTAATTAACTAATAACAACGGCCAAGGATAAAGGTGAATGAAACTAACTATAAAATCATCACAACAAATCCAACAGTCTACTTGGTCGTCCATTGATGCCCTGGTGTTGTTTATCATCTTACAGAAGCGATAGAGATAATATTTCGTACTTACCCAAAAAGGATAGCGATAAGAGTTTGAGGAAATGTATTGTAAATGTTATGCTTTATATTACCAATGACTACATAAATACTATAAGACACGACATGGCCATGTTAAATATTTTACGCTTATTCTTGAGTTGTCCAATACCCGCTAGGTCGCTCTGCTAGAGAATCTGAAGTTGATGTGACTGGCGCTAGGTGGCTCTACGGTCAAACAATGTTTCAGGCGGGTAAGAGAAAACGCACTGATGCCACATATGGGACCAGAGATGCGAGGGAAGGTCGAGAATCGCTTATCTCAGCGCACGAACTGACAACACTGACTATGCTGACGGAAGTAAGTGAGAAGGTTTGTGAGAGAGAGGTCAACAGTTGTACAGTCTCGACCAAGTGGGATGCGTACAGTCAAGCACCTGCTGCTAGCGCTTTCTGATAGCTGTGTGTCAAACTTGTGACGAACAGCACCCGTAAAGCGTAGACTATTTCCCTATCCTATGTCGTGTCTTATAGTATTTATGTAGTCATTGATATTACTAGGCAATTTTGTTCAGATAGTGGCTCTCCAAGTGTGTGAATTTTCAACTTGAATCGTTGTGCAAGTCATAACGTTATATGCACATGAGTGCAAGTTGCAAGTCATGTATGGCAGTTTACTTCCGTCTTGTTTATCTAGCAGGTTTAATATTGGATTGTGTGTCTTTCAACAGTTTTATTTTTCAATTCAAATGGATCCATTAGTTAGACGTTGGACGACCTAAGAATAAAATAAAGTGCGTGAACAAGAGGAAGAAAAATACTGTTAAAAAACAAAGAAATAGTGGCTAGGAATATGTTTCTCCCGAATCAAAGAGATTAATCTAAAAAAACGATTTTAAAAGAAAAAAGCTGTCATTAAGAAGATGATTCCTTTCCTAAACCCAACTGCAAGAAAGTACAACTGGAAGAAGACTGACCAACCCGTCCTCCCAAAACCGTGGCCACGACAATGGTTGAGCCAGGGTAGGCTACAAAGACACCGATGAAGCTAAAATTAGAGTTTAATTGCTTATTTATAAAATGTGGGCAAATATTTAGATTTAAATATAATAGCCTAAAAATTCTTGTCACGACTAAAATTTTTTGTTGGCATTTACAACTTTTTGTATTTGCACAATTTTGGCATCTACGTTTTTGCTCTGAACATGTTTTCAAACTTTTTTGTGCATCTCTTATTGGAGAGAAGTGTTTAAATTTTTGTATATGTACTTCTTTGTACCAGTAAGTATAGTGCAAAAAAATATTTTTTATATACTGAAAATAAAATTATTTAACATAATAAAGTGTTTTTCGCGTCTCCTGGAAAAAATTTTGTTTGCCACTTACAACATTATGGAATTGCACGCTTCAAATATTTTCACATTATTTGTTATTTTCATTTAATTCACAAATTTCTCAGTATTAACATTAGTACTAGAAAGACATTATTTCCTTATAATATTGATAGATTTAAAGTGTACAAAGTGTAAAGTAGTAAATTATTTACAACTTCATGATTAATGTCACAGTATGCCGGTTGTCTCTGGTAATGTTTACCATCGAATCAGTGATATTGACATATTTATTTTTAAACCATTTTTGTTTTAACTGTAATAATCATTTCCCCAGTATAATATTAATAACATAATAACCCAGTACAAAAATTAATATTAGTTTTTATTTGAAATTTTCCAAACTTACATTTATTTATTTAATCGAAAAACTATTATTTTCGTTGGTGTTTTAGTTCGAATCGTTGACCAATTGCATAATTGGTTAAGTTTCCAACGACGGTGGCACAAATAAAGCGAAGGCTTTGTGACAGAGGAGTTTTCGTTTGCCTAGAGTAATCAACGCTCTGAATTGTACCCACGGTGACGTATGTCTGCAGGAAAGGTTATGCAAGTATCAATGTGCAAGTCACGTGTTATGTTTCTGACAAATTGACAAGTGTATTAGCGCCGAGTGAGCATGAGGGAGGGTGAGAGGTCATGTCACAGCATGACGGGACAGTATTATGAGTAACTGGCGTAACTAACTCTAAGCTCAGATTATAAAATAAAAATGTAGAACAATATTATTAAAATACGTAATTATAGAATTGAATACAAGGCTTGTTTTGGTTTTATTAGTTCGTTAAATAAATATAAAAAGTAATTGTCTTATTCGCCACTACAAAGTTGGTTGTGTTATTGTTTTTATAAAATCGGATGAATGATGCATTTCAGATGAAATTGAAGTTAGAATTTTTTTACAACGTTCATTGGAGATAAATAAAGGTGTTTTAACTGATGATATTTCAATATTGTTGTGGACTTTACTTCATTATTAATTTAGAGGCGAGTCTTACTTCTTTCGATCATGATCTGACCAGGCGTATGGGGTCAATCTCTACATGTTTCGTTGGTCCCTGTTCTGGCGCCCTTGAAAACCCTCAACCCCGACGCTGTCGTTTTTCTGGGGGGGGAGGTGCTGTAACGTTTATAATAAATACAATATTATTTTTTTCATTTCAACTCCATATAAAAGAGTACTAAACTTAAAACATTTGAAGTTGACTTATTTATAGCGTAAACATTAGAACGTAAGAGGAGATGTCTCCATCAAAATATAACTAGAAATTTAGTTCATAAATTCGCGTCCAGAATGCAGCACAGACTGAACTGAACATATTTCCTTCACCTGTAGCGGGGAGTGGGAACTGGGAATTTACATACACAGCTGAGTGCTTTTACATATGAGTATTAACGTAAGCAGTTAAAGTTAACCTCATATCATAAAACATGTAAGTTTTATCGTAGTCAATGTTTAATTAAATTAACTTAACGAAAATAATAACAGGGAAGTGATAATCGTGAATCAGGGAAGTACCTTGCAGACTTCATGAGCAACTAAAGGTCGAAATAGAAATTTAGACCTGACAACGGCCAATTGAAACTAATATATTAACCAGTTACATAACATGGACTACAAACTACTATCATAACCAAAAATAACTCATTTCATCGAGTAATAGTCTACTTCAAGGCAAACATATCCTTTTCATTGGACAGTGTTAACTAAGTTGAACATTCTCAAAAAAAAATTAACTGGTACTGATTTCAATTTCTTTGTTATAACTGTTATGCAAAACTATTAGAAACTAATTCATGTAAGGTTAATGGTAATACATATATTTAATAAAACAAGGGTGGCAAAGGCTAGTCTCTTTTAGGCCCTCAGTTCACAAGGTCTAATTTTGAAATTATATATCAATAAATAGATTTTGGTTAATAAATTATTTTTTATTAAAACAGCGCTGATAATTCTTTATTTGTTTCTTTACAGATGTAAGTTAAGTTGTTGCTACGTAAAAATATCTTTAAAATAAGTTAAATTTATTATAATAACTTTATTTAATGCCAACAGATTAGAAAGGCCAAAAGCTACATCAATTTTGCACAATCATCATGATACATCTGAAATAATGCACAAATATTGCACAACCTCTTCACACCTCAATAATCAAAACAAAGCCTGACGAAACAAAAAGTAGGCCGATTCGTCATTTCAAAAGAAATATCTCATAACTGGTTCAAGATTTTTTGTTTTTTATTCAACTTAGATTAAAATCTTTAAAGTGAATTTTAAAAAATTGTATTAATCGGAAACCGGTCGACCAAATTAATTTTAAATTATAGTTGGAAAAACTGTCTTGAGATTTGGGAAAAAGTTGTCCAAATATCCAATTTGATCGAACGGTTCATTTTTTCTCAGGGGAACTCTAAATTTAGTTTTTCATCTACCACAAAACTTTTCCTTTACTAGTACCTATGTATACGTGAGAAATTTTTTTTTTTTATTATTAACTATGGACTGAAGTGTCCTACCAAAGAGTAATAATGATAAAAAAGTTACAAACATTGGTTTAATGGATTTATAATAATGTAGATAGTAAAAGTTAAATTAAGGAAGATGGGAAGGGAGTGAGTAATGTAAAACAGGAAATACAAACTTGAGTTGTTAAGCGATGTGACATCTTCACAATCATGGTAAAAAAAAGTGGTTTTCTTCTTACCATTTTTGAACAACTGTTGAATTTTTATTTTTTTAATAATCCCTAATATAACCAGCTGAGTCTCTGCGAGAAATTAGTTGAGAGATATTGCAGGCGAGGCGAGGATAGTACAGTAATTTTAAATATTTTTCATTATGGGTAATTCTTTACTTTGTTGATGGTTTTGAGGTGTAAGTAAATCCTTGTATTTTACTCACAAATCAATAGCAAATAAATGATATCAATAAGTAGGCTACAATAATCAATTTCTAATCTAAAACTTTTTTATATTTGTTATTGTTATTATTGTTAAACAATACAATACAATATATATATATATATATATATATAAATATGAAATAATATAATATAATTAATTTGTATTACTACTGTATTAATATTGTTTATCTTTCAAAGGAATATCATTTAATTTTGTACAATTTGAAAAAAAAATCATTTTAGTGATTATTATTTGATTTGTGATATTTATTATTGTTTTTTATTTTCTATGGTATACTTAATTTTTTTCAAAGTATTATTTTGAGGTAGACAGGAAGAGAAAGCTCCATGGTTCTAACTTTGCATCCGTAATGTTTAATTTATTATTAATTTTATATTGTTTTCAATTCTGTAATTTATTCTCAATGTTAGCTAAAAAAAATTAAACACAGATCTATAGAACCTACAAAATACGGGAACCTTTAGAAAACGTTAAATAAATTAAAATTGAAAACATAAAAGTTTTACAAGTTTATCAGAGTTTGCGTCTTTCAATGTAAAGGAGTGCTAACATATGTTAATCTGTGAACTGTAGATACCAGTTACTGAAAATACATATGACTTGCAATTTTATCTCTATTGCTAGATTGCACAATATTTGTTAGGCAATTTTTAATTCCTGACGATAAATAGTTTATTAGGATCCCTTATATGGGATTAACTCTGAAAATAGATTCGTTTAAAATTATATACATAAAATAGATGCGCCCGCGAATCTGTCTGTGTGGAAATCGGGCTTTGTGTGTATATCTTTGACCTAGATTCCGCCTGCTTGTACTACACTATTTGTTTATTATTTAGTCTTTTTAAGCTCAAGACATCGTGTTATAGAAAACTTTACTTGTCGCACAGTTACTTCCAAAAACACTTTACTTTCAACACTTCAAGTAAAGGGTTTGCCGTTCTCCTTCCGTTAAATGGAATTATTAATGTCTGTTATATTTTTGCTGGCATATTTTTGTTTGGTATGTTACATTTTGTACGTCTATCTGTTTGTTATAATTAGTTTCTAGATTGTTTATATTTTAATTTAATCTCCACTTGCTTCACTTGTACCGATAACTCTATTCGGACTTATCTTCATACTTCGTTTCTAAATTGTTTATATTTTAATTTAAACTCCACTTGCTTCACTTGTACCGATAACTCTATTCGGACTTATCTTCATACTTCGTTTCTAAATTGTTTATATTTTAATTTAAACTCCACTTGCTTCACTTGTACCGATAACTCTATTCGGACTTATCTTCATACTTCGTTTCTAAATTGTTTATATTTTAATTTAAACTCCACTTGCTTCACTTGTACCGATAACTCTATTCGGACTTATCTTCATACTTCGTTTCTAAATTGTTTATATTTTATTTAATCTCCACTTGCTTCACTTGTACCGATAACTCTATTCGGACTTATCTTCATACTTCGTTTCTAAATTGTTTATATTTTAATTTAATCTCCACTTGCTTCACTTGTACCGATAACTCTATTCGGACTTATCTTCATACTTCGTTTCTAAATTGTTTATATTTTAATTTAATCTCCACTTGCTTCACTTGTACCGATAACTCTATTCGGACTTATCTTCATACTTCGTTTCTAAATTGTTTATATTTTAATTTAATCTCCAATCGCTTCACTTATACTGAATACTTGATTCGGACATATCTTCATATTGGTCTATCTCTCCAAAAATTATGGTTTGAGATTTACCAAAAATAACGACTCTACTGGTTTTGATCAAATTTTAGTGAAATGAAGATCGCTATGTCCTAAACCCGCGGCCAACCGAAGTACGATTATATTATGGTTTAAGAGCGATTTATAAAATAAAATTTATGAAATTAACGGGATGATTAATAATTTATGACTTTAATAACATTTGAAACAAATTTTCATATCAATTTTAGAATTTACCATATCTGCAAAATAAAATTAACATTTGTATATAAATTTTTGAACTTACACTTTATAATTTGTTTGCAATTTTTATGTTCTAATTTAAGAACGTTTAGTTCAGTACTTTGGGAACCTAAGTGAAAATTTCTCCTCCAAAACACGAAACATACGAGAGGTAAACTTCTACTTTCAGATTTTGAAGCACTTGAGACACAATCATGGTAGCCTACATTACTAAAATTTAAAAAGGAATTGAATTCAATGTGTTTCTTATTTTTAATCTTTTCATCTACTAGTCTCCCTTGCTTTTTTTATTTCTAATACACCTCTAGAGAGGAACTTAAATTCCTCTGTTCTGTAAATAAACTTAACTTTGGTAATTTTTAGTATTTAAAGTGAATATGATTACTTACTCTTATTGAAGCGCAGTCATGACAAAGACGCTGCGGGTGTCATAAAGTCCCGTATCTTTTCTTCTAACTCTAAGTTAAGTCAATGACTACATAAATACTATAAGACACGACATGGTCATGTTAAATATTCTACGCTTATTCTTGAGTTGTCCAATACCCGCTAGGTCGCTCTGCTAGAGAATCTGAAGTTGATGTGACTGGCGCTAGGTGGCTCTACGGTCAAACAATGTTTCAGGCGGGTAAGAGAATACGCACTGATGCCACATATGGGAACCAGAGATGCGAGGGAAGGTCGAGAATCGCTTATCTCAGCACACGAACTGACAACACTGACTATGCTGACGGAAGTAAGTGAGAAGGTTTGTGAGAGAGAGGTCAACAGTTGTACAGTCTCAACCAAGTGGGATGCGTACAGTCAAGCACCTGCTGCTAGCGCTTTCTGATAGCTGTGTGTCAAACTTGTGACGAACAGCACCCGTAAAGCGTAGACTATTTCCCTATCCTATGTCGTGTCTTATAGTATTTATGTAGTCATTGGCTAAGTTAAACGTTCTCATTAGCCTAACGGAATATTTTTCCTTTAGTTTTATTATGTTATTTAAAGGCCTACGTGTTTATAACGTTGATTTTATAGTTTAAATAATCACAATTGTTATTTAAATTTTGTACACTAATTTTACAACCACTTCAATGTATAAATTCCTTATCTTTTCCAAAAATCAATATTATCATCTTTATCACTTTAAACATGACACAAATTATGAACATGAACAATAACGTTTTGTGTTTATTGTGTCTGCATATATCGTGACAAACGGGTTAACGAAATCAAAATATTAAATCTACGACGATTTTTAACTGATATTCTTTGAGCGACCATGATATTAAATTAAAAGAGCATGATACAATAATATTGTTATCATTGTTGTCAAAGTGCTTATCGATATATTGCATGTGCTTTTATCTTATAAGTGTGTAAAACCCCAAACATCTCCACAGTCACGGTGCAGCTTGAAGTTGAAAGTAAGACTCGTCGACTCATACTTTAATTTATTGAAATAGTTAGATTTATATATTGTATTTTTATGCTTTAATTGGAGAATTTGTGTATGTGTATGTGCGAATCTATGTGTGTAATTAGTTTAGAAATATTACAAATCTAATTAATTAGAATTTTATAAATATCAAGTAGAGTAGAAAATAGTTGAAGTTATCATATTATCTTGACTGAGTTACCCAGTTGTTACAATTCAAGAACCCTAAACTTTCTATAAAATTAATTGAATCTATTGTCGGTTTCTAAAGATTTTGAAACATTTATTTTTTGCATTACATATTTATTTGATTAATCTTGATTACCCAGTTTGACTAGTTTCAGAAGGGCAAATACTCTTTCCGTATAAATAACTAGTTATTCTTTTTTGGTTAAAGAGAAGGATGCAAGTTGCTAGAGAAGGGGAGAGAGGATGATTCCAAGGGATGTGATGATGGTCAAAATAAACATAAATTTCCTAGGAACATTTTCTGTTTTTTTTATTTTTCTTAAAAATGTATAATATATGAGGTATGGATGTAGATATTTAGTCTAAATGTTTATAAATTTTTGTATCATAGTGATTGCTCATATCTAAAAAAACTTTTAATTTATTACGAAACTATTTCAAAATGACGTCTAATTGACACTTTTGTTGCAAAATATCCCGAAAACCAATGAATATATAAAAATGCATACGAGATAAAAAAGTTTGCTTTTTTAATAAGAAACATGATGATATCGCCATTTTATTTTAAGTCAAAGAATAATCGAGATATCGGTAAAAATATAAAAATCAATTGCCGTGCGTTAGTCTCGCAAAATCTCGAAAACGGCTTGACCGATTTGAATGATTTATTTTTTGTTTTGTTCGTCTTAATTGGGGGGTGGTTTTGGTAAAAGGTTTTTGCAAAATTCCCTAAGGGCTTCGCCCTACACGACTTTAAAGTTTTAATGTTAATCTTATGTAGGTTTTTTTTTTTGATTTTATCAGATTGCTATTTCTCTTTAGTTATCAGCTGGTATAGCAGAACACATTTGTAAACATATCAGTTATTTAATAAAAACAATAACAAATAGATGTATATGTGTGTAGTTTAGAAGACTATTCAACAGATTTAAGTGACCGTGACAACAATTCTGTGTAGTTTTACAGTGTTCATTACAATGCCAAGGAGAGCTGACATAGGTCTGTAGTTTAGCGAGACTATTCGACAGATTTAAGTGACCGTGACAACAATTCTGTGTAGTTTTACAGAGTTCATTACAATGCCAAGGAGAGCTGACATAGATCTGTAGTTTAGCGAGACTATTCGACAGATTTAAGTGACCGTGACAACAATTCTGTGTAGTTTTACAGTGTTCATTACAATGCCAAGGAGAGCTGACATAGATCTGTAGTTTAGTGAGACTACTCGACAGATTTAAGTGACCGTGACAACAATTCTGTGTCGTTTTACAGTGTTCATTACAATGCCAAGGAGAGCTGACATAGGTCTGTAGTTTAGCGAGACTATTCGACAGATTTAAGTGACCGTGACAACAATTCTGTGTAGTTTTACAGAGTTCATTACAATGCCAAGGAGAGCTGACATAGATCTGTAGTTTAGCGAGACTATTCGACAGATTTAAGTGACCGTGACAACAATTCTGTGTCGTTTTACAGTGTTCATTACAATGCCAAGGAGAGCTGACATAGGTCTGTAGTTTAGTGAGACTACTCGACAGATTTAAGTGACCGTGACAACAATTCTGTGTCGTTTTACAGTGTTCATTACAATGCCAAGGAGAGCTGACATAGATCTGTAGTTTAGCGAGACTATTCGACAGATTTAAGTGACCGTGACAACAATTCTGTGTCGTTTTACAGTGTTCATTACAATGCCAAGGAGAGCTGACATAGGTCTGTAGTTTAGTGAGACTACTCGACAGATTTAAGTGACCGTGACAACAATTCTGTGTCGTTTTACAGTGTTCATTACAATGCCAAGGAGAGCTGACATAGGTCTGTAGTTTAGCGAGACTATTCGACAGATTTAAGTGACCGTGACAACAATTCTGTGTAGTTTTACAGAGTTCATTACAATGCCAAGGAGAGCTGACATAGATCTGTAGTTTAGCGAGACTATTCGACAGATTTAAGTGACCGTGACAACAATTCTGTGTCGTTTTACAGTGTTCATTACAATGCCAAGGAGAGCTGACATAGGTCTGTAGTTTAGCGAGACTATTCGACAGATTTAAGTGACCGTGACAACAATTCTGTGTAGTTTTACAGTGTTCATTACAATGCCAAGGAGAGCTGACATAGATCTGTAGTTTAGCGAGACTATTCGACAGATTTAAGTGACCGTGACAACAATTCTGTGTAGTTTTACAGAGTTCATTACAATGCCAAGGAGAGCTGACATAGGTCTGTAGTTTAGCGAGACTATTCGACAGATTTAAGTGACCGTGACAACAATTCTGTGTCGTTTTACAGTGTTCATTACAATGCCAAGGAGAGCTGACATAGATATGTAGTTTAGCGAGACTATTCAACAGATTTAAGTGACCGTGACAACAATTCTGTGTAGTTTTACAGAGTTCATTACAATGCCAAGGAGAGCTGACATAGATCTGTAGTTTAGCGAGACTATTCGACAGATTTAAGTGACCGTGACAACAATTCTGTGTCGTTTTACAGTGTTCATTACAATGCCAAGGAGAGCTGACATAGGTCTGTAGTTTAGCGAGACTATTCGACAGATTTAAGTGACCGTGACAACAATTCTGTGTAGTTTTACAGAGTTCATTACAATGCCAAGGAGAGCTGACATAGATCTGTAGTTTAGCGAGACTATTCGACAGATTTAAGTGACCGTGACAACAATTCTGTGTAGTTTTACAGTGTTCATTACAATGCCAAGGAGAGCTGACATAGATCTGTAGTTTAGTGAGACTACTCGACAGATTTAAGTGACCGTGACAACAATTCTGTGTCGTTTTACAGTGTTCATTACAATGCCAAGGAGAGCTGACATAGGTCTGTAGTTTAGCGAGACTATTCGACAGATTTAAGTGACCGTGACAACAATTCTGTGTAGTTTTACAGAGTTCATTACAATGCCAAAGAGAGCTGACATAGATCTGTAGTTTAGCGAGACTATTCGACAGATTTAAGTGACCGTGACAACAATTCTGTGTCGTTTTACAGTGTTCATTACAATGCCAAGGAGAGCTGACATAGGTCTGTAGTTTAGTGAGACTACTCGACAGATTTAAGTGACCGTGACAACAATTCTGTGTCGTTTTACAGTGTTCATTACAATGCCAAGGAGAGCTGACATAGATCTGTAGTTTAGCGAGACTATTCGACAGATTTAAGTGACCGTGACAACAATTCTGTGTCGTTTTACAGTGTTCATTACAATGCCAAGGAGAGCTGACATAGGTCTGTAGTTTAGCGAGACTATTCGACAGATTTAAGTGACCGTGACAACAATTCTGTGTAGTTTTACAGAGTTCATTACAATGCCAAGGAGAGCTGACATAGATCTGTAGTTTAGCGAGACTATTCGACAGATTTAAGTGACCGTGACAACAATTCTGTGTCGTTTTACAGTGTTCATTACAATGCCAAGGAGAGCTGACATAGATCTGTAGTTTAGCGAGACTATTCGACAGATTTAAGTGACCGTGACAACAATTCTGTGTAGTTTTACAGAGTTCATTACAATGCCAAGGAGAGCTGACATAGATCTGTAGTTTAGCGAGACTATTCGACAGATTTAAGTGACCGTGACAACAATTCTGTGTCGTTTTACAGTGTTCATTACAATGCCAAGGAGAGCTGACATAGATCTGTAGTTTAGCGAGACTACTCGACAGATTTAAGTGACCGTGACAACAATTCTGTGTCGTTTTACAGTGTTCATTACAATGCCAAGGAGAGCTGACATAGGTCTGTAGTTTAGCGAGACTATTCGACAGATTTAAGTGACCGTGACAACAATTCTGTGTAGTTTTACAGTGTTCATTACAATGCCAAGGAGAGCTGACATAGATCTGTAGTTTAGCGAGACTATTCGACAGATTTAAGTGACCGTGACAACAATTCTGTGTAGTTTTACAGAGTTCATTACAATGCCAAGGAGAGCTGACATAGATCTGTAGTTTAGCGAGACTATTCGACAGATTTAAGTGACCGTGACAACAATTCTCTGTCGTTTTACAGTGTTCATTACAATGCCAAGGAGAGCTGACATAGGTCTGTAGTTTAGCGAGACTATTCGACAGATTTAAGTGACCGTGACAACAATTCTGTGTCGTTTTACAGTGTTCATTACAATGCCAAGGAGAGCTGACATAGGTCTGTAGTTTAGCGAGACTATTCGACAGATTTAAGTGACCGTGACAACAATTCTGTGTAGTTTTACAGAGTTCATTACAATGCCAAGGAGAGCTGACATAGATCTGTAGTTTAGCGAGACTATTCGACAGATTTAAGTGACCGTGACAACAATTCTGTGTAGTTTTACAGAGTTCATTACAATGCCAAGGAGAGCTGACATAGGTCTGTAGTTTAGCGAGACTATTCGACAGATTTAAGTGACCGTGACAACAATTCTGTGTCGTTTTACAGTGTTCATTACAATGCCAAGGAGAGCTGACATAGATCTGTAGTTTAGCGAGACTATTCAACAGATTTAAGTGACCGTGACAACAATTCTGTGTAGTTTTACAGAGTTCATTACAATGCCAAGGAGAGCTGACATAGATCTGTAGTTTAGCGAGACTATTCGACAGATTTAAGTGACCGTGACAACAATTCTGTGTCGTTTTACAGTGTTCATTACAATGCCAAGGAGAGCTGACATAGGTCTGTAGTTTAGCGAGACTATTCGACAGATTTAAGTGACCGTGACAACAATTCTGTGTAGTTTTACAGAGTTCATTACAATGCCAAGGAGAGCTGACATAGATCTGTAGTTTAGCGAGACTATTCGACAGATTTAAGTGACCGTGACAACAATTCTGTGTAGTTTTACAGTGTTCATTACAATGCCAAGGAGAGCTGACATAGATCTGTAGTTTAGTGAGACTACTCGACAGATTTAAGTGACCGTGACAACAATTCTGTGTCGTTTTACAGTGTTCATTACAATGCCAAGGAGAGCTGACATAGGTCTGTAGTTTAGCGAGACTATTCGACAGATTTAAGTGACCGTGACAACAATTCTGTGTAGTTTTACAGAGTTCATTACAATGCCAAAGAGAGCTGACATAGATCTGTAGTTTAGCGAGACTATTCGACAGATTTAAGTGACCGTGACAACAATTCTGTGTCGTTTTACAGTGTTCATTACAATGCCAAGGAGAGCTGACATAGGTCTGTAGTTTAGTGAGACTACTCGACAGATTTAAGTGACCGTGACAACAATTCTGTGTCGTTTTACAGTGTTCATTACAATGCCAAGGAGAGCTGACATAGATCTGTAGTTTAGCGAGACTATTCGACAGATTTAAGTGACCGTGACAACAATTCTGTGTCGTTTTACAGTGTTCATTACAATGCCAAGGAGAGCTGACATAGGTCTGTAGTTTAGCGAGACTATTCGACAGATTTAAGTGACCGTGACAACAATTCTGTGTAGTTTTACAGAGTTCATTACAATGCCAAGGAGAGCTGACATAGATCTGTAGTTTAGCGAGACTATTCGACAGATTTAAGTGACCGTGACAACAATTCTGTGTCGTTTTACAGTGTTCATTACAATGCCAAGGAGAGCTGACATAGATCTGTAGTTTAGCGAGACTATTCGACAGATTTAAGTGACCGTGACAACAATTCTGTGTAGTTTTACAGAGTTCATTACAATGCCAAGGAGAGCTGACATAGATCTGTAGTTTAGCGAGACTATTCGACAGATTTAAGTGACCGTGACAACAATTCTGTGTCGTTTTACAGTGTTCATTACAATGCCAAGGAGAGCTGACATAGATCTGTAGTTTAGCGAGACTACTCGACAGATTTAAGTGACCGTGACAACAATTCTGTGTCGTTTTACAGTGTTCATTACAATGCCAAGGAGAGCTGACATAGGTCTGTAGTTTAGCGAGACTATTCGACAGATTTAAGTGACCGTGACAACAATTCTGTGTAGTTTTACAGTGTTCATTACAATGCCAAGGAGAGCTGACATAGATCTGTAGTTTAGCGAGACTATTCGACAGATTTAAGTGACCGTGACAACAATTCTGTGTAGTTTTACAGAGTTCATTACAATGCCAAGGAGAGCTGACATAGATCTGTAGTTTAGCGAGACTATTCGACAGATTTAAGTGACCGTGACAACAATTCTCTGTCGTTTTACAGTGTTCATTACAATGCCAAGGAGAGCTGACATAGGTCTGTAGTTTAGCGAGACTATTCGACAGATTTAAGTGACCGTGACAACAATTCTGTGTAGTTTTACAGTGTTCATTACAATGCCAAGGAGAGCTGACATAGGTCTGTAGTTTAGCGAGACTATTCGACAGATTTAAGTGACCGTGACAACAATTCTGTGTAGTTTTACAGAGTTCATTACAATGCCAAGGAGAGCTGACATAGATCTGTAGTTTAGCGAGACTATTCGACAGATTTAAGTGACCGTGACAACAATTCTGTGTAGTTTTACAGAGTTCATTACAATGCCAAGGAGAGCTGACATAGGTCTGTAGTTTAGCGAGACTATTCGACAGATTTAAGTGACCGTGACAACAATTCTGTGTAGTTTTACAGTGTTCATTACAATGCCAAGGAGAACTGACATAGATCTGTAGTTTAGCGAGACTATTCGACAGATTTAAGTGACCGTGACAACAATTCTGTGTCGTTTTACAGTGTTCATTACAATGCCAAGGAGAGCTGACATAGGTCTGTAGTTTAGCGAGACTATTCGACAGATTTAAGTGACCGTGACAACAATTCTGTGTAGTTTTACAGTGTTCATTACAATGCCAAGGAGAACTGACATAGATCTGTAGTTTAGCGAGACTATTCGACAGATTTAAGTGACCGTGACAACAATTCTGTGTAGTTTTACAGAGTTCATTACAATGCCAAGGAGAGCTGACATAGGTCTGTAGTTTAGCGAGACTATTCGACAGATTTAAGTGACCGTGACAACAATTCTGTGTAGTTTTACAGTGTTCATTACAATGCCAAGGAGAGCTGACATAGGTCTGTAGTTTAGCGAGACTATTCGACAGATTTAAGTGACCGTGACAACAATTCTGTGTAGTTTTACAGAGTTCATTACAATGCCAAGGAGAGCTGACATAGATCTGTAGTTTAGCGAGACTATTCGACAGATTTAAGTGACCGTGACAACAATTCTGTGTAGTTTTACAGAGTTCATTACAATGCCAGGGAGAGCTGACATAGATCTGTAGTTTAGCGAGACTATTCGACAGATTTAAGTGACCGTGACAACAATTCTGTGTAGTTTTACAGTGTTCATTACAATGCCAAGGAGAACTGACATAGATCTGTAGTTTAGCGAGACTATTCGACAGATTTAAGTGACCGTGACAACAATTCTGTGTCGTTTTACAGTGTTCATTACAATGCCAAGGAGAGCTGACATAGGTCTGTAGTTTAGCGAGACTATTCGACAGATTTAAGTGACCGTGACAACAATTCTGTGTCGTTTTACAGTGTTCATTACAATGCCAAGGAGAGCTGACATAGGTCTGTAGTTTAGCGAGACTATTCGACAGATTTAAGTGACCGTGACAACAATTCTGTGTAGTTTTACAGTGTTCATTACAATGCCAAGGAGAACTGACATAGATCTGTAGTTTAGCGAGACTATTCGACAGATTTAAGTGACCGTGACAACAATTCTGTGTCGTTTTACAGTGTTCATTACAATGCCAAGGAGAGCTGACATAGGTCTGTAGTTTAGCGAGACTATTCGACAGATTTAAGTGACCGTGACAACAATTCTGTGTAGTTTTACAGAGTTCATTACAATGCCAAGGAGAACTGACATAGATCTGTAGTTTAGCGAGACTATTCGACAGATTTAAGTGACCGTGACAACAATTCTGTGTAGTTTTACAGTGTTCATTACAATGCCAAGGAGAACTGACATAGATCTGTAGTTTAGCGAGACTATTCGACAGATTTAAGTGACCGTGACAACAATTCTGTGTAGTTTTACAGAGTTCATTACAATGCCAGGGAGAGCTGACATAGATCTGTAGTTTAGCGAGACTATTCGACAGATTTAAGTGACCGTGACAACAATTCTGTGTAGTTTTACAGTGTTCATTACAATGCCAAGGAGAACTGACATAGATCTGTAGTTTAGCGAGACTATTCGACAGATTTAAGTGACCGTGACAACAATTCTGTGTCGTTTTACAGTGTTCATTACAATGCCAAGGAGAGCTGACATAGATCTGTAGTTTAGCGAGACTATTCGACAGATTTAAGTGACCGTGACAACAATTCTGTGTCGTTTTACAGTGTTCATTACAATGCCAAGGAGAACTGACATAGATCTGTAGTTTAGCGAGACTATTCGACAGATTTAAGTGACCGTGACAACAATTCTGTGTAGTTTTACAGAGTTCATTACAATGCCAAGGAGAGCTGACATAGGTCTGTAGTTTAGCGAGACTATTCGACAGATTTAAGTGACCGTGACAACAATTCTGTGTAGTTTTACAGTGTTCATTACAATGCCAAGGAGAGCTGACATAGATCTGTAGTTTAGTGAGACTACTCGACAGATTTAAGTGACCGTGACAACAATTCTGTGTCGTTTTACAGTGTTCATTACAATGCCAAGGAGAGCTGACATAGGTCTGTAGTTTAGCGAGACTATTCGACAGATTTAAGTGACCGTGACAACAATTCTGTGTAGTTTTACAGTGTTCATTACAATGCCAAGGAGAACTGACATAGATCTGTAGTTTAGCGAGACTATTCGACAGATTTAAGTGACCGTGACAACAATTCTGTGTCGTTTTACAGTGTTCAGTACAATGCCAAGGAGAGCTGACATAGGTCTGTAGTTTAGCGAGACTATTCGACAGATTTAAGTGACCGTGACAACAATTCTGTGTAGTTTTACAGTGTTCATTACAATGCCAAGGAGAACTGACATAGATCTGTAGTTTAGCGAGACTATTCGACAGATTTAAGTGACCGTGACAACAATTCTGTGTAGTTTTACAGAGTTCATTACAATGCCAAGGAGAGCTGACATAGGTCTGTAGTTTAGCGAGACTATTCGACAGATTTAAGTGGCCGTGACAACAATTCTGTGTAGTTTTACAGTGTTCATTACAATGCCAAGGAGAACTGACATAGATCTGTAGTTTAGCGAGACTATTCGACAGATTTAAGTGACCGTGACAACAATTCTGTGTAGTTTTACAGAGTTCATTACAATGCCAAGGAGAGCTGACATAGGTCTGTAGTTTAGCGAGACTATTCGACAGATTTAAGTGGCCGTGACAACAATTCTGTGTAGTTTTACAGTGTTCATTACAATGCCAAGGAGAGCTGACATAGATCTGTAGTTTAGTGAGACTATTCGACAGATTTAAGTGACCGTGACAACAATTCTGTGTAGTTTTACAGTGTTCATTACAATGCCAAGGAGAGCTGACATAGATCTGTAGTTTAGCGAGACTATTCGACAGATTTAAGTGACCGTGACAACAATTCTGTGTAGTTTTACAGTGTTCATTACAATGCCAAGGAGAGCTGACATAGATCTGTAGTTTAGTGAGACTACTCGACAGATTTAAGTGACCGTGACAACAATTCTGTGTCGTTTTACAGTGTTCATTACAATGCCAAGGAGAGCTGACATAGGTCTGTAGTTTAGCGAGACTATTCGACAGATTTAAGTGACCGTGACAACAATTCTGTGTAGTTTTACAGTGTTCATTACAATGCCAAGGAGAACTGACATAGATCTGTAGTTTAGCGAGACTATTCGACAGATTTAAGTGACCGTGACAACAATTCTGTGTCGTTTTACAGTGTTCAGTACAATGCCAAGGAGAGCTGACATAGGTCTGTAGTTTAGCGAGACTATTCGACAGATTTAAGTGACCGTGACAACAATTCTGTGTAGTTTTACAGTGTTCATTACAATGCCAAGGAGAACTGACATAGATCTGTAGTTTAGCGAGACTATTCGACAGATTTAAGTGACCGTGACAACAATTCTGTGTAGTTTTACAGAGTTCATTACAATGCCAAGGAGAGCTGACATAGGTCTGTAGTTTAGCGAGACTATTCGACAGATTTAAGTGACCGTGACAACAATTCTGTGTAGTTTTACAGTGTTCATTACAATGCCAAGGAGAGCTGACATAAGTCTGTAGTTTAGCGAGACTATTCGACAGATTTAAGTGACCGTGACAACAATTCTGTGTCGTTTTACAGTGTTCATTACAATGCCAAGGAGAGCTGACATAGATCTGTAGTTTAGCGAGACTATTCGACAGATTTAAGTGGCCGTGACAACAATTCTGTGTAGTTTTACAGTGTTCATTACAATGCCAAGGAGAGCTGACATAGATCTGTAGTTTAGTGAGACTATTCGACAGATTTAAGTGACCGTGACAACAATTCTGTGTAGTTTTACAGTGTTCATTACAATGCCAAGGAGAGCTGACATAGATCTGTAGTTTAGCGAGACTATTCGACAGATTTAAGTGACCGTGACAACAATTCTGTGTAGTTTTACAGTGTTCATTACAATGCCAAGGAGAGCTGACATAGATCTGTAGTTTAGCGAGACTATTCGACAGATTTAAGTGACCGTGACAACAATTCTGTGTAGTTTTACAGTGTTCATTACAATGCCAAGGAGAGCTGACATAGATCTGTAGTTTAGCGAGACTATTCGACAGATTTAAGTGACCGTGACAACAATTCTGTGTAGTTTTACAGTATTCATTACAATGCCGAGGAGAGCTGACATAGATCTGTAGTTTAGCGAGACTATTCGACAGATTTAAGTGACCGTGACAACAATTCTGTGTAGTTTTACAGTGTTCATTACAATGCCAAGGAGAGCTGACATAGATCTGTAGTTTAGCGAAACTATTCGACAGATTTAAGTGACCGTGACAACAATTCTGTGTAGTTTTACAGTGTTCATTACAATGCCGAGGATAGCTGACATAGGTCGTCGAAGTCAATTAAATGCGCGGCGGCTTCTTCACGTGCAAAGCGAACTGATGACCAGCGAGGACGGATAATAGCATGGGCGTCATCACCAGTTCATTATTGGGGGGGGGCATATGCCGGGGGTATGGGGGTATGGAAATTATTAAAATTAAACTTCTAAAAACATCGTTTTTGTGCATTTATGTATGCGTTTGTAACAGAAATGTAATGTTAAAAACCCTAGTAAAGACAAAGCCCGATGTTTACCTTTTAAGGTTTTAAGTAAATCATTCGTTTTCAGCAAAAATATTTTTACATCTCAAATATTGGGGGGGACGCGTCCCCCCGTCCCCCCGGCGATGACGCCCATGGATAATAGAAATAGTTGTATTGGCATGTCCGAATTACGTTCTAGAGCAACTGAAAATAAACGACAAGCAAATAGATTAAGAATGCAACGAGTTCAGGCAAATCAAAGACAACGCCAGCGAGCACGATAAAATGAACATGACCGATTGAGCCGACACGGTGCTCCTGTGAACCTGGAACGAGCGGCATTCCATTACGATCCGGATATCGATTATGGTGCTGACAGATCAGTAGCGATTGGAGAAATGTCAGTCGTTTGTCCTGTTGTAAGGCGATAATCATTTATCAAGATTTACAATCAAATGAATTTTAGGTGGTACAAAGTTCACCGGGTCATCTAGTGTGTGTGTATATATATATATATATATATATATATATATATATATATATATATATATATATATATATATATATATAATATCTCATAGTGAATGCACGGATTTCAAATAAGAAAGAGTTTTAAAAGTATCAAACCTTTTTTTAAAATCAAATCTGTAAAACTTAAAAAATCTATATTACAAAAAATAAAGAAGCAATAAATGCTATATTAAATATCAAAAATATTCTTTTACAACTCTAAAAACATCTTTTTTTAAATTTATAAGGTCTGTTATATCTACTTTTTCTTTTAAAGGAAATACAGGAGGAAAACTCTGTGATCTTTTATACATATACATATTTCTCTTCTGGTAAATACTTTTGAACAAATTTAGAATTAAAAATTTTTTGTGTGTTTTAAGGCGTAAAATCATTTAATCATTATCACCTTTTAGAATTTAAAAAAAAACATTGATTGTTGTTTTTTTTATAATGTTAAAAGTCAAAATTTTCGTGATTATTAAGATCCCTATCAAATATTTGGCACTAACTTTCTCGTTTTTCTTTCATGTCTACCAAAAATATCTAGCTTCACCCATAATTATTGAAATACACTACATTGTCTTGTTCAAGAAATAAGATATAAAACAATATTAATTTGATTTATGCTTTCTATGTGTTCACAATTTCTGCTTCTAAATAAAACCATACAAAACCTATATGTGCTTTTTTGTTAAAATAGTTATGATTATAGCAATAGTAATATCGTTTACATATATTTTGTCAATTGAAGTTAAGTTTATATGTTATGGGCCCCAGGTACGATGTACTTTTCATTTGATATATTATATTATTTTTTAGGTATGGCTCCAATAATTGAACCAATTGGCAAACCTCTAGAGTTAGGTGAAGGTCCGTTTTGGGATTCTGAATCTCAAAGTCTTTATTTTGTTGACATTATCACACAATCAGTTCATAGGTATGATACAAAGACTAAAGAACATTTCTCTGCAAAAACAGAAAGTGAGTTATTGAACATAAGAAATAAAATTAAAGATGTAAATAACTTTTAAATAATAGTTTATATTTTGAACTCTACGTTACAATGTAATATTTCTATCTTAATTTTTTACTATAATTGATAGTTTGATAAGAAAAATTCATTGCACTCAGAAACAAAAGATTGAAGCTCAAGTAAGTTAGTTAATTTACAATTAATGTATTTATATAATTTATATATTTATTATTTAAATTTTATATAATAAAATTTCAAATATTTATAGCAACAAAAATGAATTTAATACTACTCTTGAAAATGATTATCTTAAAGCAATGTACATTATTAGCCTATGTAATTTTTTATAATTATTTATACATATTTCTTTGATTTACAGAGCACTGTTCACTAATTATTAAAGTCGAAGGACAAAAGAATAAATTTATAATAAATCAAATCAATGACTTAAAGATTATAACATGGGATGGAGTGAGTGATAAAATAGAATCATATGAGCATCTGGTGAATATAAAAAGTAACGAGGATGAAATAAAACTTAATGATGGAAAAGTAGATTCAAAAGGGCGACTTTGGGCAGGTTTGTAAAATTCTTAGCATATTTATTTTAAATTACTAATATGTATGATTTAAAAAAAAAAAGCTGGAACAACAATTAAAAAAGGAATGATTTATAAAATAAAAAACAAGAAATACTTTTTGTATTAATTGCTAAATCAATAAAAACCTATTTTTCCAGTTTTTTATTAAATAGCCTACCACACATGAAATGTGATATGTTTTATTTAAATGCTGTGAAGCATATTATTTGACTTCTTAATTTAATTAAGTAATTATCGGTAAACATTTTGTTTATTAGATATATTTTTAACTAAAACCTTTTGAATTCAGGTATTTATGTAGGTAAATAATAATAATAAAACTGCAAATCAGTGAGAATTAGTGAATTTCTGTGGATGGCACTTAAACTTCAATTTAAAATAATTTTAAATGTAGTATTGAAAATGTATTTATTTTTATTGTTATTATTTTTTTAATTGTAAGAATTGTAATTGATTACATTGTGTTTAATTAAAACGTTATATAATTTGTGGAGATTAGCATCCCCAGACTGCGGTTACAGCCCTGGCTACTACCCCTCCCCTCTCATCAGGTCAAAATAGAGTGGCTGCCAAATGACATTTTCATACAATTATTTGGGACAGAGTTTGTTAAATTAGTCTGTGCTAAACTTTTCTTGTATTAATCTGTTATAAATTTTTGAACAAACTTATGGAGAGAATCTAGTATTAACACTAAGAAATCATGAGGTTTTGGACTACTCTGTGATTTTATTTGTAAAGATAAAGTCGAAAACGTCAAAAAATCTGGAGAAAGCAATAGACATAGATATAGAGAAAGGATGGAATGTAGTGTATTTTCTGTAATTTATAAGATTGGTTTTTCATAAGATCATATATAGATCATACACTCAAATTGAAAGCCAATTTGCAGGCAGGCCTGATGATGAGTGAAGGGGTGAGGTCCAATTAATTTATTTACCCTAATTTCAAAAATATAAAAATTTATTTAAAGAAAACCTTGTTATAAAATTTATCTTTCAATATCTTATCAGATATTTTCTTTCTGTTACAGGAACAATAAGCCCACAAATAAAAAATCCTGCACCTGGATTGTTGTTTGATTTTGAGGAAGAAAAGGCAGCATTGTATAAAATTAGTAAGGACAAAAAAGTTAGTACACAATTAACAAAAGTAACGCTATCCAATGGTCTTGCCTGGAGTTCAGATGACAAAAAGTTCTATTTTGTAGACTCACTCAAATACAGTATTTTTAGTTATGATTACGACAGTGAAACAGGAAATCTCTGTAAGTTTACCAAGGGTAAATAAAGTATATGACTCACCTACAACAATTCATTTTCAAACAGTTATTTTTTATCATTTAATTACCACTTCCACCTAATTCATTTATGTAAACACAAATTATATAACAGTTAACACAAATACATTTATCAGTAACAATAAAAATGAATCCAAAATTAAATTTTGATGTGATAAAAGCTCCATTTTGAATACGCTTACTTTCTAACTATTTATACTCATACAAAATATAATTAATTAGTATACGGTACTAAATTATCTTAAAATATTCGGAATTGTATTTTTACTCCCATTCATACTTAAATTGATAATAAGTTTTAGGAACTAAATGATTTGATTAAACTTCATATTTGGCATATTTGGTTCAGGACATTTGAGAAACAATAAAAATATCAAACGATGAAAGAAAATGAAAACATTATATAAACTTGTTCAATTAACTATACCAAAACCAAATAGTAAGCAAACATAAAGAATCAGTTGCACCTCCCTAATTATACAGTTTAGAACTTATCTGGAAAATTAGTGAAATGAACCATGGATGTTATCTTAGAACCATGGAATATCTCAAAATTTGCCCATATTATTATATGATGAAGTAAAAAGGAACAGGGCAGATTCTATCTAATATTTTTACCACCTACTGAAGATCATTCTATCTTCAATGATAAAACCAAAATAAATAAAGTATTACCCTTAAATTTTGTATAAAAATAACATTTGAAATTGCATTTGAAGAATTCCAAGGTTTTAATATTAAACATATTATGGCGATATGTAGTTACAGCTAAATTTTGGGCTGCAGTGAAGAAAGGTTATCTATGGGCCTTTGACCTCAAAATAGAAAAAAAAATGATTATGATATCTATGACATGATAAAACTTATATTACTTTTTTGCTAAAAACATCAACAATATGGAAATTTGTTAAACAAAATTTACATTTTTCTTAAATAATATCTAACCATTTTTATATAAATATAAAAGTTATACCATCATTCCATTATAAATTGGTGATGATATGCATTGTTTGTTACAGCCAATGAGAAAAATGTATTTCATTTTAAAGAAAACAATAGAGAAGGTTTTCCAGATGGTATGACCATTGATGTTGAAGGAAAATTGTGGGTTGCTTCTTTTGGAGATGGAATGGTTTGTACTATAAATTTTATCATTGCTCTTTGTTAAGCCCCACCTCAGTTGTTAAAACCAGAGATACATTGGTAGTTTTAATAACAAATGTTAATATGACTTTTATACGCACGTTATTCATGCCAATGTTAACAAAATAAATAACTTTGAAACATGTAGATTTTAACTCTTTCTTTAATTGCAAAATTAAAGTTAAAAATCATTTACAATAAAAAAAAAACAATTATCTTTCAAACTTGATGCACTTAATAATTATACAATTAACATCTTAATCTAATACTAATTCTAAGTACATAGATAAATACAAGTTACTTATTCTACAATGTCTTAATCAAAAATAAAGACATGAGAGTGCATCAGAATTTTTATTTTTATTTTTACTTTTAATTATTTTGATAAAATGCTCCAGCTAACTGAAATTTATTAATTTAGTTTACTTTCTCTTTACGGGTTCGTTAGGTTCTTTGGTGACTATAATTTACTTAAAATATAAAATAAAATTTGGCGGTAGTTTGTTTAATTGAAATTGTCCATTAATTTGTACTTATCGACTCTGAAGTTCTATTACAGTTCCAATGTTCCCGGTCCCTTGAACGTGGTTCCCGCGTAAACTGCCAGGAGATAGATTGATTTGCCTTAATCTTTTCGATGAATCTTCTTTTCTTCATACACTTTTATTTTCACACATTTTTGTGACAACGATTACTTTTTTATTTATTCGATGATTATTCTTGTTCAAACACTTGTAGAACGACGCTATTACTCACACACTTTTATGACGACGACGCTTTTTAACTTATAAACGACGATTATCTTTTAATTAATTATACTTCGAACATTATTATTAAACACTTGTACAAAACGACGCAGTTACTATTTAATTTTGACGGTGGATTTCGGCTAAACCTTTTTCTTTTTGCTACTAAGAGAAACGCTTTCTCCAGAACAACCTTCTTCAATAAGTTCGGCAACAAAAGACCCCTTGCACTTCCCTTCTACCCATATTTATAATTTTTATTTTCAAACTGCTTTATTCCGATCCTCTGCCTTCATTGGCTTATTTTAAATCTTTTACGTTACTTCAGGAATGACGCAATTCCTTTCATTGGTCCTTTTCAAATAATTTCGGTTGACGGCATTGAACTTTTGAATGCTTTCTTTGACTCCTTAGGGTCACTGACTGACTTGTAGAATCATTTTTTTTAGCTGTCAACCCTTTCAACCTTTCCCAATTTATGGCCTGCGGGGCACTGGCCTTTTGGGAGCCCTCTATTTTGTTACACTATATACATATATACACCATATACATTATATATGCATATATACATATATATAATATGTATATATAAGTAATAATAATTTAAAAATTACATGTTTAAGACATTTTCTGCAGACAGTTAAAAATGTTGAAGTATTAATGTCTTAAAAAATGACAGATCACATACAATCTTGGAAATAATAAGCAGTAATTTTAACAATCTACTTGCTAAATGGTAATAAATATTTCTGGGGCACATGGTTGAGCAATAATAAATGCTGAGTCACGGTAGCTGCACGTAAACATGAGTTTTATAGGTACAGTAGAACCCTTCTAATCCGTCACCTTCGGGACTGGGGGCATGGTCAGAACGCAAAAAGGTCGGATTATCCGAAAAAAGTCAATATTTATTACATATTATATAAAGAGATTTTTTTTAAATGAAATAAGTGATATATAAACTTTTAAAAGTCTATATAATAAAGTCTATATATAAACTTTGCAAGTACTATAGCAAATCAATAGAAACAACACAAGAGATGACACAGTACTCAAGCGGGAAAGCGATAACAAACCGGAAAGAATGGCGCCAGACGGGCCGTGAGTCATCGACAAGTCGGCACAATATCGCGAGCTCGAGCATGGTCGGATTAACCGGAGTAACGGACCACCCGAGGGCAGATTTATTTATTTATTAAAAACCTTTCTCGGATGATTGATTAGGCCCTACTCATCATTAACTCTCTAAATCGTCCAATGTGATGAACTGTAAATTTACGTCTTTCGATGTAATAAAATAAAATATAGGCTCAATTTATTATTTTGTTAATACAACTTATTTTATTGACCTAACTATAAAATAAATCATAACAATACAAAATAAGTCATCAAATGATTTTTATGTTTAACGCCGAAATAATATGATTTCATTAAAGGTGACTTTTACTGGTTACTACAGAGAAGTTGGGCATGTCTATCTTCTTGATTTTTTTTCTACTAAATGTTTAAGATCTTTACAACCGGTCTTTGTACACACTTTCATAACCAACCACTTTCACCAGATCATAACCAAAAACTTTTAAGTTGGATTGTGAACCACGTCTAGAGTCGTCGAAGTAAGGTTGACTTGTGAAAGTCTGAAAAACAGATTATGTTCAAAAATTATCTGGTCTGACAAGAAGAGAGCACACCACGCTATCTGTTTGAAATTCTTGAAATCTGCTCCGAGCGACAGTTATGTATAGAAATAAATTATTGAATGGTTATTTCAGTACACACTATGTGAAAGTTTTTTGCCTACATTAATTTTGCAAAAACTGTCACAAGTTTTTAATGATAAAACAACTATTTAAGCAAATAGTGACCAAACATTTTTACACCCTATTAGAATAACATATTTTGTAAAAACTGTTCAAGCAACATCTGATACAAATTGATACAAGCTGTATGTAGTTTAGTACATGAGTAAGTTTAAAAAAAATTGATAGTACTCAAGATTTATTTACCTTCACATTTCACTAAAATTTGTATTCATCTAATTATGAGATATCTGATATCTTCTAAAGATCGTGGTTCATTTTCACTGACCAAACATCTTCGAAATAGAAGTTTTGGGGATATACAAACCAATCATTTGTTTAGACATAAAGGATTTGATCAAAATCATTAGAAATGTTTGTGAAAATATATATATATATATATTGAATTATGAAACACCTGGAGATATAGCCAAAATAAGTCTATTTTCCAAATTTGATCAAATTTTTTATTATCTAAATTTGATTAGTCCATCAGTTTGAGCTATACAGCATTGCAAAGACATTTGATATGTATAATATGTATAGGAAAAAATAAATTTAACTTATCATATTTTTAATTTGTTCTTGTATCTAAGGTGCCAATTGCTAAAATGTTTACGACCACTACTTATAGTTCAATAAAATGTGTTCCAGGTATTACAAATCGATCCTACAAATGGTAAACTACTTTCCAGTATTAAGTTACCAACACCGAATATCACATCAGTGTGTTTTGGAGGATCTAATTATGATGAGTTGTATGTAACAACAGGCAGTGCTTTCTTATCTGATGAACAATTGGCTCAGTATCCTGAATCAGGTCGATGCTTAAAAGTAACAAATCTTGGAGTTAAAGGAGTTCTTAGTCTTCCAATGAAGTTGTAGATGAATGAAAACAGTAATCTGAATAATACTGAATTCATTATTCATTCTAATCAATTCATTAAAGAATATATAAGCCGATATATAATTAATTTATAAATTGTCTTCCAATCTTGATACTCTATAGTAATATATTAAATAGGTAAAACCCAGTAGCAGAAAGTGACATTAGGGTCATAAAAATGGATGCTGAAAAATTCCCCCTTCCTCTTGTTTAACACTGTTGCCAATTCCTTATTAGAAGGAATGCATCATATTAACAAAAACTTCTTCCTGGCTTTAATATCAGAAAATGAGTTATCCATCTCAAATATTACTATTTACAACTTTGAAATATTATTCAAGTGTTACTGAGAAAATTGAGATCTTTCAGTTTTTAACTCATTTAAGCTCACTAAATACTTTTTCAAAACTTGCATTAGAAATTGGTAAAATACGGAAAATTTTAAGAATTTTCCTTAAGCAATCTGACAAAGACTGAGTATACACAAATTAATGAATATCTAATGGCAGCAGTACACAATATTGAATAAAGCATCTCTTATTTTTGATAAGTGAATTATAACACTCTAAAAGGGAAAAAAAAATTATGTATGTGCGCAGATGGTCTTATTCTTTCCTTTTTTTACTCTCTCTATTTTTACTTTCCTTTTCTCAGGGATTTTAAGAAATTTTGGAAAGTGGTTGTGACTTGCATGACTCTATAAATTCACCTGGTCATGAGGAAACTTATGACTAAGAGCTTTGGTATCTTTGACAGTTGCATGGATCTTTATAAAATTGTTTTAATGTTTGAATGTAATAAAACTCAACTCTACTCGGCAAGTTCATCAACTTTCAAACTTAAATATTAATGTGGTTATAAACACGATTGTAGTTTGTTGCTCAATTTTTATATATATTTTAACTACAGAGCAGAAATTTACCACTATCACAATCAATGTGGTATGTATATTCATAGGTGTCAACCTCTTCAGTCTTCTTTATTATCATTCTTTCTGCATGTTTATTTCTAGAACAGTTTTCAGTTAACCCACTTATTATTAACTTTGATTTATACAACGGAGTTAGATCTATTTATTGTTCATTATACTTCTTTCTTTTTTAATTAGATTTTTTCTTTAAATATTTCACAACACTCTTATGTTTTCGTAAGACAATCTAACTGTTTGTAGCCAAACCATTCAGCTTAGAAACTGGCAATGAATCATATAAGTACAAAATATTGGCCTTGATTAAATACAACATAAATAGAAAAAGAATCAAATTTGTGTAAATTCCAGAAAAAAAAGTTTATATCATTTTGTATTGACAAAAATTTTCATTTGTTGCACTAACAGTTTCTTCCTGGGGTTGAAAATTTTCGGACTAGTCAGCTGGTGAAAGCGTGATGTCTAAGACGTGTTTAAAGCTTTTGTTTCCGAATTGGTTTTAGTGTTAATAGTTGTACGAAATAGTTGTTAACTAATTACAAGGTAAATAGTTGTTAACGAAAGAAGAAAGGATTTTCGTTTAAAAAACTTTTTATAAAAGAGGTGGTACTGCAGTTATTAATGAATGGGGTAGACATTTTAATTCAAACTCAACCTTTAGACAAACAGTGTACATCATACAGTTGGATATGTTAATATAATTTCAACATATTAAGTCAAGACACGTTATCTATTTATCAGATAAGCCTTATGATCAAAGGTGCTATTATGTTTAATTCCAACAACAACTATTTAATGGTGTTTTTATTTTGTATATTATATAAATTAGGTAGATAAAATATGAAGTAGTAAATTCTATTTTCCTATGAAGTTATATAATAAAATATCATTATACTAATACTTCTCTGTGTACAACATTGTAGTTCTTTCCTGTTGAATTTACTATGAATATGTTTTCCTTGTTCTCAATTCTGAAACAAACAAAAAGAACAAAAATCTAACAAATCATCACCCCCTACCATAAATAATTGCCACCAGCTTAAACAAATCACCCCCTACTCCCATACTACAAATAATTGTCTTGAGCTTTTTAATAGTTATTACAAAACAGATTGGAATTTACAATGTTAAAAAAAACCGGTTTTAATTTTATATTTCAGTAGGAGTTATATTCATTCAGGCTCTTGGCAGGGGTGGCTCCAGGATTTATTTTTTGGGTAGGCACAGTTTAGGGGTGTCATGACTATGGCGGGGAACCTGGGTAAATACCCCCTAGGATAGGGGGGGACTGCTTATTGAAGATAAAAGCATACACCACACTGTTAATTTTAAAACTATGGAGCCAGGTCAACTATGAAAAATAAAAATATTTTTGTTATTTATGATATGTAATATAATTATTTTATTGCCTATAAGTGTCACAAAAGTAGTACATTTAGGACCTAGCGGCGTAAATAACAACTTTTTCAATTCCGTCAAAATATTAAAACGGCTGCCAAACGTGGAATATTTATTTTCTGATATTGTGCATCGTGCCATTGTTCTGTTTATAAACTTCCGTATATAAACTACTTACCTACTTTTCCAAATACCTACCAAGTACTGTGTGTGAGCTGTACTAAATCAGTGTACAAGATAGTATGAATATAATAATTACAATTATAACCGATAACTAGTATTAGATATCACCGAACAAATAACAATAAAAGATAACTAACTAAAGAGTGCTCAAGGTCAGAGCAGAGCGCTATGGCCGGGCGCGAGCTAACTGAACAAAAAACCCCGCCGTGGCATGTCACCGGCCGGCCTAAATTGGGTGAAAAACCAAATAATTTGGGTAGGCCCGGGCTTACCCGCTGGAGCCGCCACTGGCTCTTGGAACAGCTTGTTAGTATTCAAATCATATCTTCAAGGTATGTGCTTACAGCCTGGTTCCTTATAGAGTTTAGATTCCTCTGGAGCTCATTATAACAAGTACAGACTTGGCAATCTTGAAGGAGCCAGCAGATTCTACAATTTTGTTCATGTAGTCTTGGGTTAGATCCCTCTCTTTCATCTTTCCTATCAGATCTCTCTTGACTAACTCTTATTCTTTTCTGTCCTTGACATTATTAAGTACATATTAAAGAGTTATGGGTCTTTATTTTATTTCCTTTTTTCTATAAGATGATAATGACAAAGAGGTTTTTTGCTTAAACGACAAGGGGGAAAATAGAATAATTGATCTCAATATGTTGTATGTTGTTACTTTTTTTCTGATTCTTCATCTCTTTAGAAATAAGGTTAATATGAACTTTGGATTAATATTAGCAACTGAAAACAATTATTCTGTTAAATGATAAGATTAGGTTTGTACTTCGATATTCCCTTCTGATATAATATAGACACTGAATGAAATGATCCGATATGGATTATTTGATAATATGGACGCTTGGTTTGAACAGTTCAAATTAAATTTATATTGACACTAATTGAAAGTTCAAACTACTTGTTTTTATCTGAATTGTTATCATTATTTAGTTCTTCAGATATTGGTAGATAAATAATGAGATGATGTGCGCCATGTCAGCCATGCGTAAAGGACACAAGTAAAGAAAATCTTACATTTTGTCAACATTTCATACTATAATATCACCAAATTAAATTTGACATAGATTATACAAATTGTATATTTAAATTCAGCACTATTATATGTCATACCTAGTTAGTATATATTACTAACCATATTTACTAATTTAAACAATGACTGTTTTAACAGAAATTAAATCTTTTTTTTTTTTTTTTTTCCGTTAAACAGTTGGAAAATAATAAAAAATATATTCAAATCTATTACATAAATTTATAATAAAATTTTACTCTTACTTTTCATTCTTACCAAGTTTTTGTTTTGAAGTAAACAAAAATAATTTTTTGTCAATACAGTAATGTACTTCTATAATTTTTTTTCTATCATTCAGATTTTGTATTTTGGTGGCGTGGCTTGACTGATTAGTTATGGTGTTGATTAAGAACTATAGACTATCAATAAAGGCTGGCTCATAGCGAGGTTGAACTTGTTGCCCACACTTCAACTGTGTGACATCATCCCTGTCGTGGCGGCATAACAATAATTCCATTTAACACAATTTATACCTTTTACTTCATTTTTAAAATGCTAGTTAGTTTGTTTATTATATTATTGATTTATTATACTTTATTGTTATTTGTAAATTTATTTAACAATCTATAATAATAGCGTAATTAAATATGACTAAGCTAATAATAAGAAAGGAGAAAAAAAGACATTTCATCACTATCAGTCAGTATTTCTTCGAAGGCTGATTGCATTAATTCTGCAGTCAAATACGTTTCATTTATGAATTCAATTTTCTTCTCACAGTCAATATTTACTTTGTTTGAGGGACATGGTACCTTGATTGTTAGTAAGAGGCGTAAAATAAATTCAGAAAGACTTGGATGGTCATAGAAGTGACAAAGACCTCGAATTTGGCTGAAAAGACTATCCAGTACCTCTTGTGTTAGCTGGCTAGTCATTACATTGTCATTCCATATAGCTTATGATCCTCAAATAGTCCCAACAATGAGAATATAGATATTAAAAAACCTTTTGGGAAAGGCAGCAAAGTTTTTCCTGCCCACAACTCGCATATTATATATCACATTCTTTATATTAGACAACAGATGTTTGTAAAGTTTACTCAAAAAGATTACAGCCCTTTCATTCCCAGTCAAAACTGAAATTGCTTTAGCCTTTGACTAAACTGACACTGAAATTTTAGAAAAGAGGGGGTTTGCTGGTTGTACCTTTTGTCTTTCGTTGCCCATAAGTGTTAGAAACTCAATTTTAAGTTTGTGGGACAATCGTACTTCTTCATGGTAGTTTCTTAAAACTTCCATTACAATTTCAACATTTATTACTGTACCATCTTTTAAAATTAAACCACTGTCAAGGAGATGATTTCTTAATAATTTAAAATAATGTGGAATGTCTGCAAAGACCTATACTTTACTGGTTTCATCAGTCGCTTGGATAAAATAAGAATTGTCTATATTTATTGCTAATTGATTCCAGAGAGTGTTACAACCATTCAAGTATGAAACTACAAAACAAATAAAATTCCACTTTTCCTACTTTTTAAATTATTCCAAACAACAAATTTTTATTCATCGTTGTATTAAAATTGAAATACAGAGGTTGTTTCCAAGATGAAGTCGGTTCTCTTGCAAGTACAACTTGAGCTTTTGAATGAGGTTCCAACGTTTGATCCATAGCAGCATGATAATTTATGTTGTTGTCAGTATTTATTTTATCAAAACTTAGGACACAGGTTGTTGGGTTATTGTTATTTTAAAAATCAATTGTAGTATGTTATTCAAAATTCCAGAATAACATTGAAATTTAGAGCACCACCTTTTTAAACTTGAAGGAGAAGGAAGTGGAATACAGATTTTCTCCCTACAAAAATCAAAAGATTTTCTAGACAATGATCTTATAACAATTGCCATTGAAATATCTTCAAATGTCCATTTAACTCGATTTTATTAATGACAACATTTATTTGTGATTCGTTTAAAATATGTTGATATTCTTAAAAAAGGTACTACATACCTATCCTAAAAAAGGTATTGTTTAATATTACATTTTGTATTTCCTTGTTTTTTCATACGTCTCTGTTTGGATTTATTAGTTCCGTTTATTTATTTTTTTATACATGATGTTTTTATCTTTCAACACTTTAAATTCCCTTTGTAAGTGTTGTATTTTTCTGGAAAAACTTCTATATTCTTTTATATTCAGTACGATCAATACATAAAGGGTCAATTATGATCATAATTTCCTTCGGTCGTATTTATATTTTTATTTACATGTGATGTTGGTCAAGGATTCTTTGGACAAAGTTTCAATACATAAACAAGGATTTTGGTATAGTTTTCACACCGAGCATGCCAATTTGAATCATTTACTATATTTGGCTCTTTATCCAAATTACTGCTTGGAACAACACCTTTACTCCAAATCTTTTTTTGAAGTACACCTAACAGTCTATTTTTCATGTTATCCTCGTAGTCCTTTTTGTAACCAAAATGTATACTATAAATACAAATACCAGTATATTATATGCTCTCTCCTTTTACATTTAATTTGCCACGGTTTATTAATACTAGGTTCTTTAGGAAAAACATGATACACAATGTGAGTAGTACATATTGTCACTGCACAGTTTACAACTAACCTAAGCTAATTAAAATATTTAACTCTTATGTAAACAAATTTAAAAAATATAATAAAACGAATTAGTTGAATGTACTTAACACAAAAATATAAAAGCTAGTGAAAAAACAAAAATAATGAAAATAAATCCAAGCACAATATTGATAGTATCATTTTAAAATAACATTGAAAATAGGCTAATTAAAAATGTAACTTCTAATACTTAAACAAATTAATTCAATGCACTATAACAAAAAATATATAAAAACTTGTACAAAAATTAGAAGGAAAATTATTGCCAGCCCGACAAATTACTTATTACTGTATAAGCAATAATGGCAGCCACAGACTGGGCAAGACTATATCTACAATCTTGCTCACTGGGTACAAACAGTACAGTGCTGATGTCAATTACGCTATCTAGCAGATGTTTACAAAACGCTCAATGATTTCAACCAGTTTTCAAGAATTCATTCTATTTTAATTCAGTGCATGTTATAAAATAAATGCATTAAAAAAGAAATTTATTTTTGTATGAAGAAAGATTAGTTTCAAATTTTATAAGTTATTTACCAGATGATTTAAGTATCATGACTTAAATTTGAGATTTTATGTATTCTTCACCTTACTGGAGAGCTTTTAAATAATATGATATAATGTACTTACATCTGCTCATCCATTTATTTTTGGTTGCACTACAGCCGTTTCGGCTATTTATTCGGTCATGGTCACCTGTTTCTTTTTGGAAACATTATACCTCGTCACTTTTTTTTGTAAATAACACATTTAAACACATTTACAAGGATTGACACGAATTTAAAAAATTTAAAACATTTTTATCATTCTATCACATTTTAAAACTTTAAAAACATATACACTGACATTTTTACAAACTTTATTATGTTTAAAATACTTTGGTTTTATTAAGCAATAAACTTAAACTATTCTTTTTTATTTCTTACTCAATATCAACCATAGCCGGCTACAGAGCTCCACGAAATAAAAAATAATAGTTTAAGTGTATTGCTTAATAAAACAAAAGTGTTTTAAACATAATAAAGTTTGTAAAAATGTCAGGGTGTGTTTTTAAAGTTTAAATTGTTTTAAAGTTTTTAAATGTGATAGAATGATAAAAATGTTTTTAACTTTTTTAATTCGTGCCAATCCTTGTAAATGTGTTATTTACAAAAAAAAAGTGACAAGATATAATGTTGCCAAAAATAAGCACATGACCATGGCTGAATAAATATCTGAAACGGCTGTAGTGCGACCAAAAATAAGTCAATGAGCAGAAGTAAAAACATTATATCATATTACTATTAATTTGAGATATTCAAGCTTTTAAAACAGAATCTGTGATATTTTTTGCTAATTGACTGAAATTAGTATCTACTTTTTTGGGGAGTTTGTGGGAAATAATATTTTGTTTATTTACGTTTTGTGTATGGATTTATGACAAAGTTAATCTACTGTCTGTGTAGGTAAATGATCATCCTTTAGTAGAAAACTTTACCAATAAGACATACAATGAATGGCTTCCATAAACTAATTATTCTATATTAAAAAAAAAAAATCCAAAAATATTTTGTTTATACATCACGGTTATGATGACAACTTTGGCCATATCAATAGTCACAGAGTGTCAGTTAATATATATTTCAAAATGAGGTAACTTTCTGTCTAAACACCCCATTTGGGTTTTTAATTACCATTCAACCATTTCAAAGTTAACCTTTTTGTAGACTAATGACAATGAACAATTAGTATAGAAGAGTATAGAACTAGTAAACATAATGTATGTTCCTTCAAAAGATCTCAAATCTGTAAAAAGTGAAACAGAGTATATTTTCTGTTTTAGTGAAATTTTATTTTATTTTTAGTGAAATGAGTTCAAAGGTAACAATTATCACGTTTAAAAAATCTAATGGAGATGAATCCAAGAGAGGCGCAAATGAAAAAAATTATATGGAGGAAAAGGTTTTGCAAAATTCCTTAAAATAAGTCACTTTTTTCAACCCAGCTCAAAGAAGTGGAATTAAAGGGAATGTTAGTAAAGTGGAGATAAGATCACCAAACAATCCAGCCTTTTGGAGATAAGATGAGTTCATATGTGAGTACATTGCACAAAATGGTTTTAAACAAAACACTGAAAATGGCTTTTCTGGGTCTGAGGGTGTTGAAAGATATTTGTAATGGAAGTTTTTCAAAAAGAGCTTTCAAAACGGAGAACTGAAAAATCATGAATATCTTGTTTATTCACCTTCAAAAGGTTTTGTAATTTGTCCTTATTGCAAACTGTATTCAAACATGTAATATAACTTTACTGTGGCATTTAACGACTGGAAGAATGTCAATAGGCTACTCCAATCTCATGAAAATTCTGTTGTATACAAAATTAGCTTAACTAATTCAGTGAACCGGAATTACAAAAAAAAAAAGAAAAAAGTAATTGAAGCTTCCCCAGACTGATGATCAGTACGGGAGAGAAGTTTTTAACCATATAATTACAACAGTAAAATATCTGTTCTAAGGGTACTCTTTTCATGGATAAGATTACCTTTTTGGGTCTTCACGAAATGGAGCTTATCTAGGAACCATGGAAATGAGAGCTCAGTTTGACCCTTTTTCCCTCTCAACATATATAGACCAAGGTTGATAATTTTTTTAACAAAAAAAAAATAATAGTAGGATGAAACTCATTGGAAAAGGAAGAGAATATAACAAAAATGAAAGGAAAAATAATTTACAGGCGATCCGAGGGCGGGAAGTGGAAGGGGTGAGTTTTTAAGAGTAGAAAGTTTATCTCGATTTCCGGCAAAACTACAAGTCCTATGGCAAAACTTTAAATGGCAAAGTTGTAGGTAATAAAAAGATCTACAACTTTTGTATTTACACTTTTTTCACATAACCTCAAAATTTATGTGAAAAATTCAAATAACCAAGTTTTTGGTTTTTATTTTCATCTTTTACAAAAAAAAAAAAAAAAAATGTTCACAAAATTTGGTGAAAACTTACCTTTTTATGTCCCAAACACACTGTAATTTTTTTGATTTAAAATATTTATTTTTTCACCTTATTTTGACTTAATATCGAAAAAGCACCCTAATTTTCAATCAAAAATTCTCACGTCAAAATATCTGCTTTTAAAAAAAATTCGGTGGGCATTTTGTTCGTTGAAATCTCTACTTTCTGATGGTGTAAAAAAAAAAAAACATTACTATGGTAAATGTTCTCAAAAAATGCAAAGAAACGAAAAAACTTTAATCCGAAAAAAAAAAATTTTAATCATTATGTACAATTTTGAGCTATTTATTAAAATTTATTCTTTAATTACTCGAAAAACGTAAGATTCCATGTTACATTGATAAACAAAAAATTGCAAGTCGAAATATACTACTATAATTATTAACAACCAAATAAGTTAATAAAGTTCATATTTAATAAGACATCTATAATATTTTGAGAAAGTTGTAGAATCTTCTGTAAATTATATGCGTAGATGCCTATTTATTGTTATTTAAAGATAACTTATATACCTGAGTGACCTACGGAAAATTTTAGCCCATCAAAAGGTATTTCATAGAGAAGTGGGGAAGGGGCTAGGAGGGTCTTACTACCTGTTATTTCGTAGCAGCTGCAAAAACCGTTAGCCAGTATTCGAGATACAGAGCAGTGAACAACATCGTTCATAGAGACAAGCTTCTCTATACTTAAAGTTGACTGATATTATAACAAAATCAAGCGAATGGAGCTGTGAAGCTGAAAAAAGAACACCAAAACTGTTCTTTGATGAAAAACAAGAATCAATTGAGTCTAATCTTGATGCTAAAGAGTATTTCAGGACAGGAACTTATATTGACAGTTTAATTGGAGAGCTGTAAAGCGGCAGCATACACAGTGTTCTTCACAAGATTTAGTTTTATTGCAAACCTACTGACACTTGACAATGAAAATATATCAAGGATTTGTATAGTACTTTTCCTAATGAATGTGTACAGTTTAAATACTTTCTGAAGAAAATATCTCATGGGATCTTTAATAGCCAAATTCAAGAACTGATGACAAAGAAGAAAGAAAAGTAAAAATCATTCTCATATCTTCTCCATACAGTTAGAGAAGGAAATTTGCACATTTCTTTCTGAATCTAGAAATTATCCTTAGAATTATTCCAAGTATATCTGTGGCAGTTTATTTTTTACAATGAAACATGTTAAAAACTATTTGTGAAACTCAAGGGGAGAAATTGAACTGAATGCTCTAGTCGTCATGATGATTAAAGTGACATGATTGAAGTGCTAGATTTTCAAGAAGTTACAGAGAAATTAGTTAAAACAAGCAGCATAGAAAAGTGATCACATCAAAATTGAAAAGTAAAGGCTTTTTAATGTGCATTAGAAACCACCAATGAAGTTGTTGAACGTAAACGTTAAAAAGTAATGTAAATAATCGTGGACTTTGTACTCAATAATAGTGTAATTCTGTGATTAAAACATTTTATAATAAATTAATAGACTTAGTACTTTTTTTTAAAGATTTTTAAACTATATGTAATAATATTACTAATATCTTACTAATATTGCAAAAAAACAGTTATTATAGTCTTTAAATATTATTACTAACTATTATTTTGAAGTTTGAAATAGATTACTGTTCAAAACGTAATTAAAAACTATTATTACTCAAGACAATTCTATTGCTTATTAATAGGCCTAAGCCTAATGGCAGTCCTCATTTAAAAATCTAACAAATGCGTATAATGTGAGAGTAGGCAATAAATATCAATAACAGGAATTAATTGGGCATGGGGGTGCTGGATCTTTAAGTCCCTAGGGGTGTTTAAATTCTAAATGGAGCCCTGCATGTAAATGTTAACCACATCACTAAATTGTATACTGGGCATATTTATATCTTTGCTGGTAGCCTAAGTCATAGATGTTTAAAGTTCAGATGCAGCTCTGGCAACGTAACCAAAACATTACCTCTTGATACAAAGACATTCTGTTCTTAAAGTGTTTATATTATATTTAAATAATAAATATATAGAGAATAATATATTGACTTTTTATGTATTTATTTGAAAACAATTATTTTAAAAAAAGTATGTATGGTTGGTGAAGATGGTAAATTAATATATTGTTAAAATTCACTACTATGCTTCTTAGTTTTCATTAAAGGAGAGCTGCAGTGTAGAAGAATGATTTAATGGTAAGATCACTTAACATTAGTTTTAAAATCTATAGGTCTACTATGCAGTCTGGTGAAATAACTGTATTAGAAACCATTTGTTTGATAAATTATGTGCATGAAGAAGGATAGGACAGCATCTTACCAAATCTGAACTACAAGACAATGTTTTCTAGTTTGTAATACACTTTATTCCTGCTGACAGCGTGCTCTGATTCCTAGAATTGTAACAATCGTTGAAGACACAGATGGAGCAAACTCAATGTAAAATTTAATATTTCCGTCAAGTTTCCATATCATTTAATCTTGAAAGTATCTATCCTTTTCTTTGTAGAAATTTTTAAAATGCCAGGTTCATGTGATTTTGATATTACCATGTTTAATGCAATATGTCTAGAATTCTTATATATGTATTGCTGTTACTTGTTGTATTTATTTTCACAATAAATTTATGTCTGTGTTGTATATTATGTCTTTAGTTCATTTTTTTATCCCTGTTCTTGTGTAATAGAAAATATATAGTTAATATTGTAGACTGTTATTCAAAAAAATAAAATTTTAACAATTACTTCAGCAATACAAAATACTATAATAATATAGAAGAGGCATGTTAATAAACTAAACTTGATTATTCAAAAACAAATATACTCAAATCTAATAAAATATACTGAAATGCATGCCAGTATGTTTCACAAGATGTTAGGATCAGATTTGTCCTGCTTAAATATTATTCATTGTTTTATAATGTTCATGATGTTTATTTTGTTGCTACATAGATATTAAATTCATGATAAATCTTTATTAATTTATACATTGTATTTGTTTGTATACCCCAATTTTCCAACTGCATTAACCTAATATTATTAATATATACAAACACAATATTATAAACACTACATCATCATTACCCGTCTTTGACTATATAGCAAATACAAGTAAAATCCCAATTCGAATGGGTCCATTTGAAAATTAGGTTCCTTTGAATGGCCTTTGTTTATTTATAATGTACTAATTTGTATTTTAAATGTTAACATGCCTTAAAAACCAATTAAATGAATTTTTTTTAATAAAAAAAAATTTAAGGCAAAGATTTATTTTATTGTTTACAAATTAAAATAAAATTATAATTCTTATCGTAACCATTAACAGTACCTTCCGTTGTATATTATATGTGATAAACAATAGTTGCAGGCCATAGCTTGTATTTTCAAGTTGCTTAAATTACCTACATTCTCTCTTATCTCATTGTCTCTTTAGAATACTGCTATTTAAATAGTGATATAAATTATCCCTTTTAAAATTGTACTGGGAAGAATATAAAAATCTTTACAAAATGGTGTGCTTTCATTGTTTTAAAAGATGCCTTAAATTATTAACTAAATATGAACAAATAGAACAAACACAAAATATTACCTTTACATCAATTATATTAATATAATTATATTCACAATAGAGTCTATATTTAAATCACAATGTTTTAAAGTGCTCCAATACGATGGCAGTCTGTATAAATACACTTCATTTCACTTTTTTTTCTCAATGGCATTAGATAACCAATCCATTGCTGAATCGAGTCCTTCACCTTTAACAGCTGATGTTTTGAAGATTTGGAATGTTCTATTCTTCAAAGCGTCAAGGCCAAGCGCTTGGTGTACTTCAGCTACACTCATACAACCATCCATATCTTGTTTGTTTGCTAACACAACTAATATTGCACCTTGAAGTTCTTCTTCCTGAATTACAAAATAAAATAATATGCATTCAGTTGTAATTAAAGAACACATACCTCGAAAAGTTATGAATTGTTTTGTGCAAAAATAGATTAATAAAGATTAGATGAACATCCAACTTAATAACTTTAAATACAAATAAAAAATAATACAGTTAACTTGATAATTGAATTTAACCCTGTCTATTCAAAACCCAGAGCTGACCCAGTGTCACATATTTTCCCTAGTACTTGTGACCCCGGACTGACCCCGAGTAGTTGGTTGCCTAACAACAGTTGATTTCAAGGCTTAATTTAAAAGTTTTGACATATATTGGCTTTCATCCATGCTTTAGGGTTCTGAAACCCTCAAATATTTTTGCAACTTCTTATTTATCACGAAACAACTATTTTACACAGGACAAAACCATCTAAAGTGTCAGCTGATTACTCTGTGTTGTTAAAACGTATTATTCCAACCTCTAACCGTGTGTTGTAAAACTTGCGGGTAGAGTTTGTATACTATAATACAATAAATATAAAATAGTATTTTGACATTAAACACATATGTTTATATAAAACAAATAGTCTTTCACATAAATTCTGAAATTAGTATTTTAAACAATATTATCATAAACAATTTTCTCCCAAGAAACTATTTTTAAAAAACCACTTGATTTAATTATATTTTTAGTTCTTTTTCTCCCAAAAGCACACAATTTAAACTGTATAAATTGGGGTACCATGTCTAATCAATTCCACTAAATATTAATATATAATCGTTATGACATTGTTTTATTTAAAACTGGATACCAGAAAAAAGAAACTTAAGCTATTAAAGAATATTAGAATCTCTTACCCTTAACATGTAAAGCAGCTCATCTTTTGAAATACCTATTCTGTCTTTATCTGCAGAATCAACAACATAAATGATAGCATCAGTATTAGAATAATAACAACGCCAGTAAGGCCTGAAAGCAGAGAAATATAAAAATACAAAGGAGATTAAATACAAAGTTAGAGTATGCGAGAATTAAATATACATACACACACATACTATTGTTGTGAGATGAACTATAAAAATGATTATGAACAAATTAATAAAAAATAGAAATAAAATGTTGATATGGTATACATTTATGTAGATTAGATTGAAATGGAGAGATAGACTTAGTGTAAGAGTGGGTAAACAGTGAATTTAACAAACAATATCTATAATAATAAATTGAAAAACACTGAATTAAAATTGAATGAGAACTAAAATCATTTATAAATATAATTAACAGTACAATTAACCTACAAATTTTAAATTCCAAAAAAAAACAATAAATAGAAGTAATTACCTACATTTTAGTATTTCTTTCTAAACAACTACAGAACAGAATAATATAAAGGGGTTCAATTAAAATATAAGTATTATAAAAACTAATTATACTAGAAAAGGTTTCAAATTTATTGTAAAACATAAACCCGTATAATCCAAAAAAAAATCACATGTTGCGAGAGATACTGATAAGATGTTAAAATCAATCAAAAACTTTATTATGAACCTGACAATAAATCAAATATTAACTCAAATTTATTCATTCTCATAAATAAATGTAAATTAAATCATTAATTACCCTTGATATAATTTATAAATATTTAAACAAGTGTTAAACTTCGAATTATTCATTCTGAAATGTAAGTATATCAATGGTTAAGTCATTAACACTTTACATGCCACCATCGCAGCACATACTGCAACGAGCTCACCCTTCACTCACTCTTATTTTTGATTATGGAATTACGGCTCGATTGCAAGAATGAATCTCACTCGTTTGTTTGGAGCAAAATTTATTCTTAGTTTAATTTAAAGTTAAGTTTAACATCCATTTGTTTAATTTCTGACTAGCTTTATTTTCTCTTTCAATTAGACCTCTTTCCGAGGTGTGTCTATTTGAAAAAGCTGTTTGCAAAATCTATATGAACAATGTGAAATATGAGCACTAATATTTCTAAACAATATTAAATTCACAATATGAAAAGCACATAAGATTTATATGTTATTAAAATAAAACACTTACACAGAAATTAAGACATATTAAATTTTAATTTATTAAAATTAAAAAATATTCAATTAAATATTTTTCAATCGAAATAAAAAAAATCGAATGTTATTTGAATTTAAATTAAAATCTTTATAGTATACACTATCAATCAAACTAATATCAAAACAATATGAATCAAGTATAATTGAAAACAGAACAATTACAAAAACTGTTATTATTAATCTTTCAAAATATACTTAAATCTACGTTGAAATAAAAACACACAATAAATTCAATTGTTCATACACAAACATAAATTCAATCAAAGACAAATTAAAACGTATGTAACACAAATAGCAAGTTTATTTAATTTATTTCAATTAAATAATAGAATAGATTTATTAGGTAGAAATTTATTTAAAGCTTTATCAATTATTGTTTACTCTTATGTTCTAATAATAAACAAGTACAAATTAAAAATAAAATTTTAAGTTTTATGTATAATTTCAATTTAACTTAAACATCCTATTCAATTGACCATGAGTAGCAGATATTTAAGAAAATAAAAATGAACTTAAAATATTTTAAAATTTCCAAATTTATTTTATTTGTCTTCAAATTTTATATTCTTTGATTGGGAAATCCGGCTTAGAGCATCAGCTGTACAATTTTCGCTTAGCTGTTTTCAAGTTTGTGAGGTTGGGAAATTTAAAATGGGTTTGATTTTGTCTTCATTAATTTGTAAACTATGTTGACATCATTGTACATCCAAGAAAAGGTGCTGAGCTTCGGCAGAAAAGGGATTTTGAAAATTTTATGGTCATGTTCGCATGGGCTAATTTTTGAAAAATGAGGGAGAGATGTAAAAGATGGCTTTGGAAATCGTGGGATATAACACAGATGTCATCTATATAAACCAACGTGAATGATTCTACACTATCACCGAAACCTCTATCTAAATCAAGCACTAACACAGCTTGTTATGTTGAAATTCTACAGGGTGTTACTGTATATCTTCGAAATTAAAAAGCGATATATTTTTTTGAATCAGTAGCTAATGGAATTTGCCAGTATGAGCCGGTGAGGTCAATTGTGATCAGACATTTACAATTTTTTCCTTTCACTAGGAGTTCGTTAATGTTTTGATTTTGTTCATAATCAGAGACTGTTATTTATTTGCTTTGCAGGTGTCTAGGCATAAACATATCTCCAAACATTTTTTCCGAGAAGATGGATAGGCTGTGAAATGGAGAGCTAGGTCTGACCTTAATCCACTAAACTATACTTTTGGAGTCACATGAAAAACCTTGTTTATGAAATTAAGCCAACTGATGTCAATGACCTACAGAGTAGAATTTTACAACAGGCTCAATACATTCCAAAAGAATCTGTTGTGAATGCTGTCTCAGTTTTTTACAAACGGCTAGCATATTGCCAAACCACTGAAGGTCACCAATTCAAACACTTGTTACATTAAAACAGGTAAAAGATACACAAGTTTGTCATAACTATTGTTTTCATGTAACTTTTGCCAGGGATGTAGTAGAAACCTTTTCCCTTCCCCCTTCAAATGGAGCAAAAATTCTAACCTCTCTTTTCTAACACCAGAAAAAGTGTTTTAATAGGTATGGTAGAGGTTTTATATAGATATAACAAACCGTTTAAATTATATCGAGGTGTATCACAACTTATTTTACACTCTGTATATAAAACTGAACCAACTATATAAGAAGTGTGATAAAAAAAATACGGTGAGTGAATTTTTACAGCAGCAACTGCTGATGGTACATCAATTTGAAGTAATAAGTATGATAACACATCCTTTGAGATTGTCAGTGTCAAGTTTGAACAAGTGACTTGTCAGTCTGCTTCCAGAGTCTGAAGAGTGAGGTCATGTTTACCATGTCTGTCAGTTTGCATGGAAATAAAGGATCGTTCTGAAGCAGATCCTGACTTCATGGTCAATATTATAACTGGAGATGAAAGTTGAATGTATGGAGATGATCCAGAGATGAAAATACAGAGTTCCCAGTCGAAAACGAATGGCTTTCTTTGGGATAAGAAGTCAGTCAAAATCAAATGTTAAGGTCATGCTCATTGTATTTTGTTTAATAATGAGGGTGATCAGAGTTTGTTCTAAGGGGAACAACTGTAAACTCCAAATATTACAAAGGTGTATTGCAACATTTACGAAAGATGTACAGATAAAGAAACCTGAAAAATGGGACAATAGCTTCTTCCTCACAACGCGCCGTGCCACACATTGCTTCTGATGAGTTTTTGGTCAAAAATAATGTTCCTGTCTGTCCACATCCGCCTTACTCTCCGGATTTAACACAATGCAAGTTCTGACTATTCCTAAAAACAAAAACCGTGCTACTTGGGAAACGTTTTGACATCATTCCCGACATTGCGAGGTCCACGATGGAATAGCTGAAGGGTCTTCAAAAGCCTCCAGTTATGGAATCAATGTTTGGATAAGTGCAGGGCTAGCTGAGGCGAGTAGCCTACTTTAGTACTTTGAAGGAGATTAATTCAAATTTGATGTAAACTACAAACTTTGTTTGTAATAAAATTATTCACCATATTTTTTTGATCACACCTCATATAAGAATAACTCATTTATAAAAGCCTATATTCATTATGAATTTATTTTTGCATATCCAGGTCTCAAACTATAAAATAATAGTACATTATCTTATACTTTCCATCAATGACCTCTTCTTTTCACTAATTTACTTGATGTATTTCGGGATGTCTATCCTATCATCAGAAATCTCTCATCGAATGGAGGTCGTCAAAACACAACAAGTAAATTAGTGAAAAGAAGAAGTAATTGAACGAAAATATAAGGTACTATTATACTTTTTTTTCCCCTTTTTTTTTTTCAAATGGATTATGGAATAAGTAGGCCATACATTCAAATGGATTTTATATTGAAAGGAATATGTTTAAAATGTCCATACAAATCTAAAATGTAAGCTAATGTTGATGTTTAGTATAACTTCACATAAACACATATTTAACAGCACGGAACAGTAAATTGATAAATAAATAATGAGTTTGACTCATGAGATATTTTTAAAATAAAGTAAAACTTGAAAACACTTCATATAACATTTAAACTATAACTGTTACTTTAACCGAGATTATAAATAATAAAAAGTAATTTATGATTAGATTTTTAACTAGCAAAAATTATGACTAGCTCATTTCTGTCAACATGGCGGCGGCAGCCTAAAATTTGTTCAAGGTATCAAGAAATCTGTTTAACTATTTCTTATTTAACTTGTTAGTTTTATAACAATCTAACTACTTGAAAACATGGCATACATGAATCAAGTCACATCTACAGAATGAAAGTAAATTATTAAATAACAACAGAAATTATTATTAGTAGAAAATTGTAACATTTAGTGTTCAGAATAACATTATAGATTTATGCTTCAAGAGTATAAACACGTTTTAAATTAAATAAAACCCCTTCTTAAACACCAGAAAAAGTGTTTTAATAAGTATGGTAAGGGAGGTTTTATATATATATATATATATATATATATATTTTTTTTTTTTTTTTTTTTTTTTTAATGAAAATATTTATTTCACAAACAAAAACAACAGTACCTACACTTCAATCATGCATATAAAAATGAACATAATATGATACATATAAAACTTAAAAAATAAACTTCAGTAATAATAACATTTAAAAAAAACTATAATTACTTACACAACAGTTAATTGTAATGTTTGTAAAATAAATTAAGCACCCCAGAGGCAATGCTAATATAAATTATATCAAGGTCTATCACGACTTATTTTACTTATTATATTAGTTAGACACTTTTTCCACCTTGTTGGTTTTATAATACACATGAGAATTATTGCAATAACAATCTTATCACTAAACTTGTAAATATAGATAGATCAAATATTATCTTTATAAGAATAATGTTTTAATTAACTGTTACAATTATTCACGTACCTTATACTTGTCTGGCCACCCAAGTCCCAAACTTGGAATTTCAAGTTTTTATAAGTTACTTGTTCAACATTAAATCCTATTGTAGGAATGGTTGTAACCACTTCTCCTACTTGCAATCTGTATAAAATTGTTGTCTTTCCAGCACCATCTAAACCTAATATTAGAATTCTCATCTCCCGACTACCCAGTAAATTTTTAAAATAACTGAGTAATCCACCTAAAAGATAGTTAAATCAAAGCACAAATTAAAATGCTGTACTACATTACAAAATTATTATCAAGGTTTCAAGATAAGTCAAATTGTTTTTGTAATAGTTAAAACTCTCAAGGCTATTAGTACCTATATTATTATTATTAATGTATTTAATTTTTTTAATAATATGGTAATATTATAAGGTAAAGTGGTTTCTAAGTTGTAAATTTTATTCATTAGAAATTCATAAATTATACAAAATGAAAATTATGTAAACATAATTATGGAACAAACATATATAAATAATTTAAAACTATAACTTTGATAATGTGACAACCGCACATTGAGTCCAAAACTATTTGCTGGAAGAACATATTAATCACAGGTATACAATTTTAGCATGTATAAATATTCTAACTGATTAATTTAATTCATAACATACTTACAAATACTTTTCCCCCTTCTTATTTCCCAATCAGGACTATCCATTAAATTTAGAAGTCAGAGAAATATGAGACATGTATATAAACTGTTATAATACTTAGGGAAATAAATTTCTAAATCTGTTTAATAGGTACACAATTTTAAATAATTCTAATAGATAGTTGGTTCTATCATTCACTATATACACCATGAATAAAACATTAAAATATTCATTATACAGCTGACAAGCAGAAATGATGAACACAAATTTCTTTTGATCAATTTATTGATTTAAATGTTTGCTGATAGTAATTTTAGAGTCAATACACAAAGTTAGCCAACCTGCATCAATGAGGTACTACAAGCTGAAATAAAATTACTGGTAAGAAGTATCTTCAAAAAAAATCTATTACAAATTACCATCATTTTGAAATTTGTACAGTTATATTTTTTTGAATGAATTGTAAAATTTAGCTTGTGACAATTTGATTGAAAACAAAGAAAAAATTTCAGTTAGGCCAACTAGAACAATTATTGCAGATATTTTTGTTTTAATTCTAACTTTGAAATTGTGTTAAAATTATGCTACTACAGTAGAACACAAATTGAAGGTCAGTAGATTCAGATTAGCTACACACTATGAGCAACTATAACTACAACTACGAAAACAACTTCCTTGTATTAATAAACAACTATTAAAGCCAAGCCCACATATCAAATTACATAAAAGGTGTGACTAATGAAATGATTAGTTACCAACACATACTGGGTGTTTTTGAAATTAGACAACACTTTTCCCCAAATGTGGCAAAATTTTTAGAGAGGGGTGTTAAATAGAGTAACTTCAAATTTTCAAATAGAAAAGTGTTTCAAGTTTCACCTTATCTTAAAGCTCTACGGTATGTCTCTTTCGGGAAAAAAATATTGACGGTGAAAATTGATTTAAAAATCTTAGGTACTTCAGGAATAGCACTTTAAAGCTAGACAAATTTTATGTTGTCCCACTTAGTCTTAGTCATGTTTAAGTAGGTCATATACAATTTTGTTCACATTATTAGGTTTTTAAATTTAATAAATTTACAAAAATGTTTTCTTCTTGTTAGCTATGAAGTAGGAAGAAAAATAACAGGGTCCAAACACTTTGTATTGATGAGTTTAGTTGTTCGTGTTATTACAACAGTCTACAGGTTTATTTGACAGAGTTTGAACAACATATTTAGTTAAGGAATAGCCAAAAACATTCCAAACTGGTCAAAATTATCTTTTAATTGCTTTAACAAATTATTGTTGCTAAGTAAGTTATGTACACATCTTTTTATTAAGATCTCTGGGTCAATCCATTTGAAGTGTGAAATAAGGGTGGTTGATTGACCAATTTATAAAAATAGTAAAATTTCATCGTTTTTTTCTTAAGATATAAAAAACTATTTTTTTCAAAATTTTTATGTTAAGCTGTTTATCTGTGGTGGGCATTTTTTTATGTTGTGCACACTTATTACAGCGATTGTAAGGTTTTACAATAAAATTTATAACTCAAATTAATACATAATTAACTCAATAAATTACAAATTAAATTTAACATAAAATCAGTGAATTTTAACTTTTTATTAATTTTGTTCAAGTGGTAGAAGAAGTGTAGTCTATACAGTTTGATTGATTTTTTCTTCATAGATATAATATATGTTAATAATTTTACCATGAAAAATATTAATGGTGATATGGCTACCCTATAAATTTTAAAAAAGTAAAACTTTTTTCAAAAATTGACTAACTTTAGCTTTCAATAACTCAGTTGGGTTGGTGAAAAAATCCCAAATTTACAGAATTTGTAGTGTTTTTGTAAGTGATTATGGCAAATAAAAAGTTACCTTGTGTATTATACTAATAAAAAAGTTATAACCTCTCAAAAATGAGGAAAATATGGTTACAAACGATATTTATTTAGCACACTCAGTAACTTACTTACAAGGAATTTCTTATATGATTTCACTTTGATACTTTTATATTTTTTATCATAAAGATAAAGAATTTTTGTAGGAACATTGCAACAGTAGTGTTCATGATATGACAGGCTTGGGTTCATTCCTAGAGAGGAAAGTTTCTTGTTGCAACAGGTTCAGTTTGGTTGTTGACCTGTTCAAATCTTTACAAAATGTCTCTAGTTTCATCCTCTATTTAAAAGTATTTAATAAGAATTACTTTCTAATATTATTAAATTTATTCCTAATTATATAAATTCGTCAATAATAATTATATCATCAAAATTTGTTAAATTTTTCAATGAAAACTTTTATTGTAGGGGCTCTGGATAATTTAAACACGGAAGAGCCATATTCCATAGGAACTTATTTATATGGATATTGGTATCTGTTTATTTAAAACAGAGTATGGTACAGTGAAAAATAATCATAAAAATTATAGTCAATTACGGTAAGTCAAGAAAATAAAAAACTAACTTTTTTACGTGTAAGTTCAGGTGTGACAACAGTTTGTAAGTATCATGAAAAAAAATAAATGTGTAAATTTAATCATCTGTATGGACAGTCGTGAAGTGACTCTTTGAGGAAAAAAAGAAGAAAAAAAACAGTCAAATAAAACTTGAGAGGAATAACATTAGAACAAACCCGTAACCCTAGAACACTTATGTCCGGGTTTAGTCACACTATCGCTTAAGTATCGTAAATTTGACTAGGCCTACTCATTTTTGTTTTTTTTTTTTTTTTTACTTCACGGGAACCTAATTTAAAATTTTTTCGTTGCCATAGTTATGTTTTAGTACTCTTTAGATTTAGGAAAAAAATTGTTTTAAAAACTTATTAGTGCAACTAGTAATAAAAAACTATAAAAATGAATAACTACTTTTTTTTTAAAGGAAAAAAACAAGGGTTAAAAAATGTTTTTATAAATTATGTATAACAGTATTTTTATTAAATGAAACACATATTTATCTAAAGTATACAGGTTGTACAATCTTATTTTACTAATTAAACAAGGTTTATAGTAAAACCTTAGTAAAAACAATGGTTTTTCCCTCTACAAAAAAAGTAACGCAATCACTTATGTATCGTCAAATGCACGACGCGAGCACAAATCAGTACAGACACATGTGGCTGGTAGGAGTGAAATTCCGCGACTGACCTTGTCTATTAGAGTAGGGAAGGTACCGGGAAGGGGGATGCGCGCTCACCACTCTTCTGTCAAATACGCCGATTTTGGATTTTGCATGTCGTCATTTTGACGACACATAAGTGTTCTAGGGTTAAAGTTCGTATTTTTCTAAATTTAAAATTAGTTCGTGGAAAGTCTCTTTGTATTAACTGTTTCAAAAGTATTTTTTCCTCACCAAAATGATGATTAAATTAATCTAATTTCAGTACATACAGAATGCAGAAAAATTAGATACTGTTTGTAGCATTTTGGGTGTCACTATCATCAAAATTGAGAAAGTTAAGTATAGATAAAAGATCTTCAGCACTAAAATCTACAATACAGAAAGTATCTGAAAAAGTTAAAAAGAATCTTGAACTATGTTTTGAAGCAAAGGTTTCTGAAAACAAAAATCCAACTCAATCTTTATCACATGAGAATGATGAGCTTATTTTGAAACTAAGATAAAAATGTATTCTTTCTTCAAAATAAGACAAAATTAAAATTATAAGTTTACTTCCCCAATCTTGGCCAATATCTAAAGTAACATCAGAGTTCAATGTGTCTGAGTGTTTGGTAAGACGTACTAGAGAATTAGTCAAAGAGCAAGTTATTTTTCCAGAATTAGCTAAAAGAAATAAAACATATTAGCAAATTAATGGTTAAGGTCATATGATCAAAAATCTAAATTTTAATTTTATAATAAAGTAGGATTCTGCCTCTGTATACATAATTTTTCATATGTAGACTTAGACCAATTGGAGATTCAAACTGGTTTATACAGAATTATATTGAACTTATAACATTAGTTGATAATTGGTACAGAGAGTGTAGTTAGGCTATATTACCACTATTTCTGGTCAAAGTTACAGTTTCACATTAAAAGTGAATTATGCTGAGTAGGTTTTAACCTTTATGGCTGAAGTGGTGGATTGTGACGGACTTGTTCCCGTCTCATGATAAGATAAGTTGGGATATTTCTGAGGTGGAGATTGTGGATATTCAAGCCTTCATTGTACAGGAAGTAGAGCTGATGGGAAAGAGAATTAAGAATGGAAAAGCTCCAGGACCAGACCAACATTCAAGGAGAAATAGTTGGGCAAATTGTGCATGTACATACCTCTGAGTGTGTTTGTTGCTGAATAGTATTATTGAATGCAGGGTGCTTCACAGCAGTCCCTCGGCTCATTCAAATTCAAAAAGTCAGGAAGGGTAGGAATCAGGCTGCTTCATACAGGTCAGTGTGTATGTAGAGTGAGAAGGGCAAACTCTTTTGACTGGGAGATTAAAGGGAGTAATTGATGTGAGTGAAGGCCTTTTTGAGATGCAATTTGGTTTCAGAAAAGTGAGGTCTACCTTGGACATACTGAATGGTGACATAGAGATTCCTAGAAGAAATACCTTAAAATCCTAGGAGGCATATTTGATACCATCATGGGGTACAAACTGTTGGAAAGGGGGAGAAAATGGTGGCTGGGTTAAGCAGAGCGATGTCAAATGTGGGAAGATCCAGATTAAACAAGAAAAGAGTCATCTTGTATGCTGCACTGATCTGGAGACATACTTTAAGGTTCGATAAATACAGGAAACTGCTTGGAAGGATCAATAAGGAAATTGCTTTAAAGATAATCACTGCCTACAGAACTGTAAGTCCTGATGCGGCTGTAGTGCTTGCTGGATCCCTCCAGGAATATGTGTCCTCAACCAGTATGAGAACGAACACCCTCAATAAATAGCAAGACAGATGGGGGGGAGGAGGGGCATAATCAACACACTTATTTCAAAATAGACTAAAAACATGAACAGATCTTAAAACCATGGGATAGACACGAAGCATGGGGTGCTCAATTATTACTTGACTCAGTTGTTTATTGGACACAGGGAGTTTGATTCATATCTGATGAGCTATCACTACTTATGAACTAGTTAAATTAATATTGTATTACTTGAGTATAAAACCTAATTTTAAGTAATATGTTCGTGAGAGGTATGTAAGATATTTATGGCGGAAAGTGGATTAATAAAACAATCATAAAATGGTATAATGAAATCTAGACAACTGGCAACTAGATTAGACTATTAATAAAATAGTCCGGAACATTGAATACATCAACAACGAATATTGAATAACATATACGGCTAACCCTAAATACTACTTTCACAATATAAACATACATTTACTTTCATTAAATTTTGTTGATTTGGTTTGACTTTTTTTTGTAATTAGTTCTATATTTTTATATTTTTGATATATTAACATTTGTAAATATTACACTGGTAATAATGTATGTATAAAGGATACAAATACCGTATTATTACCTTTTTTTTTACTGACGTTTATTTGATATATAAGATTATAAGCATATATACAAATATAAATATATTTGATATATAAATCAATTTAGTAAAAAGATCATTTTAGTAATTGTATTTTAGTAGATAGTAAAATATAAACTTATTAATTTTATTAAGTTGTTTAAAAATTTAGTAGCAAATAAAAAATATTCTCTACAGACTTCTACGTTCTACTTCAGAAGTTTTTACACCTGACTTTTAAGATTTTGGCATTTCAGATTAAGTTTCTATACAGTGTTTTTCAGTTCCGTTTAATATGAAATTGTTCCAACTAAGCTTAATCTATTCACTGTATAGATGATAAACTTCTCCACAACATCCCCCCCCCCCAATTGTTGATCACTTTAAGAAAATGAATGAAATAGAAAATTTAGTTTTCTTATCACCATTTTGCATTTGCACGACTAAAGAAAATGAGAACTTTTGACAACAGGCTTAAAGAATTTTATCTGTGAAAACAAAGAATCTGTGACTCATTTCCTTTGTTATTTACATCTCATTTGTACTGTTCATACCATACATAAAGTTTAATGTACTGATGAATCTTTAGAAAACTGCTATCTTGCATCAATCAAACAAATGAAAAGATTTTTTAAATTCTGTACACTCATAATCCATGGTTTTCTTCCATCCTCAGTTACATGACAATCTATCATACTCTGCATGCTCGAAGTTTTACACATCCTGTTTACGTATACCAACATTTTTTATCTAGAACGAAATGTTTCTACTCCATGACAGGTTACTTGGTTTATTAAATATATAAAAAAAATTTAGGCGATAAGGACTGAAATGGTTTTTCACCTTAAAACTCCACAAAAAAGAAATAAAAGCTAATATTTAGCAATAATAGTTATAAATAAATAAAATCAAGCTAATATAGTTAGTCCTAATTGCTAAATATTAGTTTTATTTCTTTTTTGTGGAGTTTTAAGGTGAAAAACCATTTCCGTCCTTATCGCCTAAATTTTTTTTATATTTCTAATAAACCATGAAATGTATGAACACTTCCCTTCATAGATAAAACATTGTGCATACATGTAAATTGCTATGTAAATAAATAAGTTAGCCCAGAATGTTTTGAGTAAACAGTTTTAGGGATTTATCTTTGGTGATGTTATACTTTCTATTTGCCTTGAAGATGTAAGATGATGTTAGATAAAAATCATATTAAATTAGATTTTGTTTAATTTCTGTAAGGTTTATATTTTTAAAGAGGAAAAAAAAGAAATGAATATGCAGAAGTGATTATTTATCGGGCCCTAAAAAATAATAATTTATTGCAATTGGAGGAGGGCCAGTACTATATAATATATACAGTGAGGTCCTGTTAATCTGTACCCACGCTAGTTCGAACAGCCTATGTGACGTTATAAAGTTTTCATGTTGTAATATTTCTTTAAAGGAGGTGATGAAATTACTTTAATTATTTATAATTATCTTATTAAATTGCTCGACTAGGGCGCCAGGTATCCTTAACATACCAATTTTGAAAAAAGAATGAATTTAAATATTTAAAAGAAAGAAAAAATATCTGGGGGTCGTAAGTTCTTTTCACAGTGTACTTACAGTGATATTTGGTATTTAATGAAAACACTTGTCTCTGAAATGTTAACATAAAGATTTATTAAACTATTAAAGAAACATCCTACAAATTATTATTAACAACAAAAAAAATCATATTATAAATACTAGTTATCCTTTTTAATTTCAATAACAAATTATGAATTTATATTTCCTTTATTTCTTTCTTTCAAATTAATTAATTTTATCTTTAAAAATGCTTTTACCAATAAAATTGTTGCAACAGGAATTTACTTTTTATTTAAATTTAAATCATTATAAAGATCTCAGATGGAGATTTACTTCAATTATTAAAATTTTTATTATTTTATCTATCAATTTATTTCCTTTTAAAATATTTATGAAACAGATTAAAAAATTTAAACATGTATAGCAAAATATATCAAAACATAATATAAATACTTAGTCCTAATTTAACATATGGTGTTTATACCAGAACACCCATTTGCACTAAAATTGTCCAAAGATATTAATTCCAGATGTCCTGAGACTTGTAGATTACAGCAAGCGTTGTTTTCTGAAAAGTTCATGTTTCGAATATTCACCCAGCACTCTAGGAATGTTATTTTTTTTTGTACGACAATCATAACATTCATCATTAATAAAAGAATGTTCACTTCGATACAAAGTTTTTTGCCACGTGCTAAACGATCCGTTTAAGACACTCATTTACAGTACACAGTCTCTTATTCTTTGAAATCTTATAAATTCGAGTGTTCATTAAGTTTTTTTTTTTTATATTCACCGTCTAATTAAATACTTTATACTAATTTTCTCATAAATATTGTTTGTCACTTAGAATACAGTAAGTCTATTACTTTCAAACACGTTTACATTGTCATTAGAAGCGTCCATTATCACTTCCTATCCATTTTCTACTAAATTAGTCTCTACTTGAGACAAAAATTAAATCTATTACTTTTTAGATAAAACAAACTTGTAATTAAGAACTCTACATTTCACACAACCTTACTCCTCAAAGCCTTACTAGACTCTCAAAAACACAACCATTCTCCACCAAGCTCTGATCTAGACTTTTTTAGAAACAGCCTGTCACTCCTAACGCTGGACTCAGACTGCTGTAACCATGAGGCAAATTCTTACTTCCGAAAAGCGTTCCTTCCGGTCACTGTTCAACATTTTACCGCACTGCCGTAAAATACACATATTTTACATAATAAAACAAACAAACTAAATTACATTAAAATTAAACATAATAATTCATATTGTTGTCTTGAAAATCCATTTTTCTTTTATTAATGAAGTTACTACATTTAATTTATTATTTGAATCTCTTATCTGTTTGGCTTAACCGCGTCTTTTAAATGAGTCTATATTAAAATCTGACTTTTCACATTGTCACAAAAACCCCACAAGGTTTGTATTTCAATACAGGTATTGGAATACAAAGCTTTTATATATATATATTTCAAATCGAGAAAGAAAAAAAATTTTTTAATGGATGTTCAAGACATTTCATTTCAGAAGCTAAGGACCTCATGAAAGAAAATAAGTATCCCTAGTATACTTAATTTAAGAAAGATTCTCTTTTTACATAAAAAATTAAAATCTATTTGCTAAAATCCTATTTCACTATCTCAACTTGTCTGAGTCATCATAACTCATGTAAAAAAAAATATTATGAATCAATTAGTGCTAAGTCTTATCTCTATTTATCCAATAAAACCCATCATCATTTTCCTTTTCAACCTCGTTGGCTGAAACTTTCCATCAACATTTTTTTGTTGACAGGATCCCGTCACTCAAAGCTTATCTCCCAGACAGCCGTCTATATACTTTTTCTCGTCTCATCCTCTTTGCCAAGACGACATTTCTACATCCTTTGAAAATCTACCTTTGACTCTAGACATTCATCTGAATAATTCCTTCAACTTAATACAATTAAAATTTAAAACTTCTCATTATCATTAACACCATTACAAAATTATTTACTTATTACTCAACATTACTTCAATTTACTTTAAAACTTTTCAATTCAGATTTTACATTATTATTTATTTTAGTTTAAATCCAATAACTATTTATTCTTACTTAAAATCTCAATTCTCCTTTGTCTTGCTGGGATAACATGTTAGCTACTGATTTTACAATTACAAAAAACTCTTTTCTTCAACTAAAATTCAAAACATAACATCATTATTATCAAAAAAAAATAAAATTACTTACAAAACTCATCTATTTATTTCAAAATTACCTCTTTACAATTGTTTCATCTTTCAGTATCCTATCTTAAAATTATTTCCATCTTATCTTTCATTTTTTTAATAATCAAAGTTGCATTAATCCCCAAAAAACCTCTTTATCATTCATTTATCCCTTTATCTCAACGTAGCTTCCTTTAAAAAATCATGATAACCGTCGTTTATTCGCAGAATTCCTCAAATCTCCCTTTATCTCATTAAAAATCGTCGCATATTTCCTTTATTTCATTAAAATCGTCGTATATTTCCTTTATTTCATCGCAGTACTCAAAAAACCTCTTAAAAACTAAAAAATTAACCATCAATGCAACTTAACTACCTTCTTTATAAAAGTTTATTAACAGAACAACTTCATTTTAAATACCACTTTACTCAACAATTCTGTAAAGTCATCATCTTCATATAAAAACTCAAAAATTCTTTCATTTAAATTACTTCATTAAAATCTCCCTTGTCATCAATCACTTAAATACAAAAAACTTATAAAAAATAAAAAATTATCATTGCTTTCCCAGCTAACACCGTATTTCATCAAAATCTTTAGATACCTTTATCAAAGAACTGCTTAACATCATTTATTATTTCAAATTCCATTATTATTTATTTAAAAAACACTACTTATTTATCCTTTCTATCAAATTCATTAAAATCTCTCTACTTATTATTAATTTATTACTCCTTCCTTTAAAAAACAAAAACTTAACCTCCTTTACTCATCATTTAACATCAAAAAAAAAACTTAAAAACTTTATTATTATCTGTCTTGGCAAAACTCACATAAATTCTCAAACCTTAAACAACTATTCTTCACATTCTCAAATCATAAATCACTTAAAACTAACAATTTTTTATCTCATATTATCTAATAATCCTTAAAATTTAAAACATCAAAACATACAACTTATCGTTTTACAATTTAACATCTAATTACCTATTCTAATCACCTAATCAACATTTTTACAATTTTACAGAACTTTTCGTTTCATTTCAAATAAAAACTCCCTTCCTGTCACGTCCGGTTTATTTCTAGGCTTTGTTTCTTAACAAACCCCCTCCTTCTTCATACAAAAATAAGAACCCTTCGTTCTTACCTGAACTTCTTCTACTAAATTTCTGTATTTCTCAACACAAAATAAGAACTCTTTGTTCTTTAAACTTCTCAAAATTGTCAAAGTTTTAACTATATTTCATTTACATAAGTCGTATGACAATTTTTTTTGTTTTTATTTTTTGTATTTTGTTTTTTCTTATTTTATTTTTCAAAACTCGACCGGGGTTTATTATAGTCACAGTAATTGAATTATACTCCTCTATGCTTATAATAAAGCCCTGTCGAACGTCGATTAATAAAACCCTACAACGTTCCATTTTTATTTTGTTTTTTATTTATACCTTTTTTATTTGATTTTTTATGAATTTTTTGTTTATTTTATGCATTTGACCTCCTACTTACCCCACTACAGTCCTTCTGACCATCTACTTTATACCGTGCATACTTCAAATTGCTCTTTGGACTCTTACACAAAGCAACATGTTGTGACGTTGAAATGTGCAGTGGTTGAATGCAATATCCCTACTAAATTCAAGATAAAGCCCAAAACACATCCCTATTCCACAACACGCTCTCCATGTAGTCCCAGAATGCCTTATTCTTGCGAATAAAACATTCTATTATTACTACATAAACGCTCAGCCATCCACCCAAATGTTCATGTACTCCTTAAATGCATCTACTCGAAGAAAATTTTAAAATTCATAAAAAATTTCATTAAAATTGTTTCATCCGAAGTTGAAATAATGTTTATTTTACCAATCTTATTATTAGCATCGTCGATTTTCTGTTTATGTGATCCTTTCTAGATGTTATTATTCAAATTCAAAAAGAAAATTTTATTTTTAAAACTTATTCTAAGTTTTTTACTTAGAAATTTACTTTTAATTCTATTAAAGTTATTTAAGTAATCTACTTTTATTCTTATTTACTTTATTTAAAGCCAATTATCCTTTATTTAAGTAATTTTTATTTGAAAACGCAAGTTAATTTCCGATTATACGTCAAAAGTTTTTTATTTTCAGAACAATAATTCTGTCACACGCTGTATCTCGTCTTAATGTCATGCAAAGGAATTCTAGGCCTGGTTTAAGCATAAACAAGTCCCCTCGATATGAGACAATCCTTATCTGTCTACTGATAAGACATGAAGACCTTTTGGTTCCAATACGATCTGCAAATGAATCTCAACTCTCTCTCGTCACATTTTATTGAATATTTAATATTGAATCCACCTACTTATTATTGAATATTATTTCTTTAACGTTACTCTGAATCCTCGCTTCAAACTAATCTGCTTTATCTTAACACGTAAAGTCAATATTTATCTTAGTATAAACAACGCTCGGTTATTCACTAACAATCTTGCAGCTCCAATGATCCTCTCATCTAGCTAATCTGTTTTCGTCACGTTTTCTAAATATTAAGATCTTAATAAACATATAAAGTTGTTTACTGCTATAATCCAGCGTCTTTACTTTACAAATACCTAAACGTTTTCTAAAACTAAACTCTTAATATTTTACGCTTGGCTAATAATTATTTTCTATATTTTTTGTCTTAGCTTACAAAATTCATTAATACACACAAATTATTAATATTCATAACTCTTAATCATTCATTTTCAAACTTAAACTTACTTATTAACAAATTCTTAACTACTTTTTATTAATTATTTTAAAAATCAAGTCCGTGTGTTTATAAAATGTCCTTACATTTATTTATTCATTCCAAATTTCAATTTATTACAACTCAATTATAAATTATACATTTTTTACGATGGTTCCCAGATTGGTGAAAGATTTTAAAATACATGATTGAATTTTTTAACATACTTTTAATGTTAAATACTGCTTCTAGCTTAGATAGTTTTCCTAGGCTAGTCTTCACAACAGACCCTTTCCTAACAAAAGATCCCACTTTGTTATTGTCTCGGAGTGTTGACAAAATACCTTTCTCTTTCTCCCTTACAGACATATCTACACTTCTCTTTCTCTCAAACATCTTAGAATCCAATGACCTAATTTCAACATCTGTTCGTTCAGGAATTCTAACCCCACCATTCTTATACACTAGTACAAAACCTTCTTTTACTATTTCTACATTTTTACTTTCAAGATTATATTTAAAGTTACTTTTTTCACAAAAACTTTTAATTTCTTGTTCTTGTATTCTAAAAATATTTCTAAATTCTAACATCGTGTATTCTTCAAAATCTACAGTCTTATGGTAAACTCGTTTTTTAAGATAAACAGCTGATTCCTTTATTATTAGATTATTTACCTTTACTTTGTTTTTTGAATTAATTATACCTATTCCAACCCCACCAAACTTATTCACTTCAACATTACTTGTTATCTCTAGATTTACCTTGTTACCTAACCCATTATTCATTATTTTAGAAATTTCTTGAACACAATCATTCACACGATCGTCTTCTATTATTATCAAATCATTTGACATGTTATTTATCTCATTAAAACTGTTAATTTCAATTTCAGCTATTGCTTGATTTAAATTGTTATCTAAATTATTAATATTTTCTACCAAAACACCTTCTACACTATTAATCTGTTCAAATTCTACTTTTTTCTCACAATAGCTTAATTCAAATTCTACTTTATTATTAGTTTCCATTACATTAATTTCCATTTTAAGATTCTGTTCAAATTTTACATAATTTGGTTTTAATTCAACCCTCATTTCTTCAAATTTTTTACACATTGCTTCTTTTAAATCTAAATTAGCTTGTCTTAGTTCTAATTTACTCAGTTTCAAGTCATTATCTATTTTATCAAGTTTAACATTATTCTGTTCAAGTTTAATATTAAAATTTTCCAGCTTAGTGTTAATTTCTAGCTTATTTTGATCAAATTTATTATTGAAGTCATCAAATTTATTATTTAAATCTTGCTTCAAATCTACATTATTTTGTTCAATTTTATTATTTGTTTGTTTAATATCATTACTTATACATTCAAATTTCTTATCATTATCTCGTTTGAATTCTAAGCTATTTTTATCAAATTTTTTATCCATATCTAAACTAGTTTGTCGAAATCCTTTTACTAACATCTCATATATTTTTTCCATGCTCATACCTTGATCATTATTTTCTACACTCTCATCAATCCTAACTTCTTTGGTTACACTAACCTGCTCAATTACCCTAACCTCTTCAGCTCTTAATTCCTTATCTGAATTTTCTTTTACAATTTCTACCCCTGGTGTTTCTACTAATTTTTTATTCATATCTTCACACTTTTCTTTACTATTTAGCATCCTATCACTATCAAACCCATTAAAATCCGAACCTGAACTACTATTCGCGTTCACACTTGAACGTCTACTATTACTATTACTACTTATTTCTTGATCTAAAAAATTTTGTGCAAATTGTTCATTTGTTTGCTCATTACTTTGCGATTCCTTCTCTAAATTATCAAAAATATCCCCTGTAAATTCCAATGGCTCTATATTATTTAAAGAATTTTGATTTCCTAACCCTACCTGTTCATCACTATTATTTACATTTACAATTTCTGACTCCATTTTTATCTTACTATATTTAACACAAAAAATTTTTAAAAAAGAATCTTTCTTATTATTATAAAGAGAGTCCTTACCTTGATTTCAAGAATTCTCATTACCAAAATCACTGTTTATTTCGACTAAAAAGGCCCACAGTTGCGGCGACATTTGTAATATTTCTTTAAAGGAGGTGATGAAATTACTTTAATTATTTATAATTATCTTATTAAATTGCTCGACTAGGGCGCCAGGTATCCTTAACATACCAATTTTGAAAAAAGAATGAATTTAAATATTTAAAAGAAAGAAAAAATATCTGGGGGTCGTAAGTTCTTTTCACAGTGTACTTACAGTGATATTTGGTATTTAATGAAAACACTTGTCTCTGAAATGTTAACATAAAGATTTATTAAACTATTAAAGAAACATCCTACAAATTATTATTAACAACAAAAAAAATCATATTATAAATACTAGTTATCCTTTTTAATTTCAATAACAAATTATGAATTTATATTTCCTTTATTTCTTTCTTTCAAATTAATTAATTTTATCTTTAAAAATGCTTTTACCAATAAAATTGTTGCAACAGGAATTTACTTTTTATTTAAATTTAAATCATTATAAAGATCTCAGATGGAGATTTACTTCAATTATTAAAATTTTTATTATTTTATCTATCAATTTATTTCCTTTTAAAATATTTATGAAACAGATTAAAAAATTTAAACATGTATAGCAAAATATATCAAAACATAATATAAATACTTAGTCCTAATTTAACATATGGTGTTTATACCAGAACACCCATTTGCACTAAAATTGTCCAAAGATATTAATTCCAGATGTCCTGAGACTTGTAGATTACAGCAAGCGTTGTTTTCTGAAAAGTTCATGTTTCGAATATTCACCCAGCACTCTAGGAATGTTATTTTTTTTTGTACGACAATCATAACATTCATCATTAATAAAAGAATGTTCACTTCGATACAAAGTTTTTTGCCACGTGCTAAACGATCCGTTTAAGACACTCATTTACAGTACACAGTCTCTTATTCTTTGAAATCTTATAAATTCGAGTGTTCATTAAGTTTTTTTTTTTTATATTCACCGTCTAATTAAATACTTTATACTAATTTTCTCATAAATATTGTTTGTCACTTAGAATACAGTAAGTCTATTACTTTCAAACACGTTTACATTGTCATTAGAAGCGTCCATTATCACTTCCTATCCATTTTCTACTAAATTAGTCTCTACTTGAGACAAAAATTAAATCTATTACTTTTTAGATAAAACAAACTTGTAATTAAGAACTCTACATTTCACACAACCTTACTCCTCAAAGCCTTACTAGACTCTCAAAAACACAACCATTCTCCACCAAGCTCTGATCTAGACTTTTTTAGAAACAGCCTGTCACTCCTAACGCTGGACTCAGACTGCTGTAACCATGAGGCAAATTCTTACTTCCGAAAAGCGTTCCTTCCGGTCACTGTTCAACATTTTACCGCACTGCCGTAAAATACACATATTTTACATAATAAAACAAACAAACTAAATTACATTAAAATTAAACATAATAATTCATATTGTTGTCTTGAAAATCCATTTTTCTTTTATTAATGAAGTTACTACATTTAATTTATTATTTGAATCTCTTATCTGTTTGGCTTAACCGCGTCTTTTAAATGAGTCTATATTAAAATCTGACTTTTCACATTGTCACAATGTAGCGAGTTATTATTAATTTAACAGCTATTCACTGGACTTATAGGTCAGTTCTGAGAGTGAAATATACTGTCTACTGTGTGAGAAATAGGATGAAATAGGATGAAATAGGATTGTTTTGGAAATCACTTCCATTAGCAGAAGAAAAAGATGATCTGGGGCAGAAAATAAATAAAGAGCAGATAACTTTTTTTCCTTTTGCAGCAATACTGCTGGAACTCATAAAGTGAGGTTTTGTGTAATTGCCAAACGGAAAAGCCCCAGAGTTTTCAAAATCTTTTTCTTTCCATGAAATATTACAGCAAGAAAATCACGTGGAAGAATAGGGAAGTTTTTGTTGATTGGTTTCACAATGAGTTTATCCTTTTCATGAGAAATCATCTAAAATCTATAAACTTACTTCAAAAATCGACAATTAATTGCCCAGAACATCCTTCAGTTGAATAACTGAAAAGTGACAATAAAAAGATCTATGGTCTGTATTTACCACCAAATGTTACGTGCAGCTCTGTGCCAAGACCAGAATATATAATCTGAATAATCAAGTCCCAATACAAAAAAGTTTCCTTTACAGTATATGTTAGGAACGTCATTTGGAACTGTTACCAAAGAAGCAACAACCAAAAAGCAATTTTGTCATATGAAAGCTTGGGCTGAGATTAAGAAACACTGTGAATTCGTGGACAAAACTGTGGCAAATTTCCGAACTCCTGGCAAATGAAAATATGTATTGCCTCTGCTGTACCAAACACACTTGATGTCCTTCAAACTGTTCATGTCCAATCTGAAGAACAAATTATAAGCTTTATGAAATAGAGACAGAAACATGGCACCAAAACTTGACAGACGAGGAGATTATTCATATTCAATGCGTAAGAGAAGAAGCGGAAAGTAATAATGAAAAAGATGATGGGAGGAACCAGCTATGACAATCAAAATACTCAATGGCAGTCAAGTATTCAACAACTGTTTTGTGTGGGGAGACTACCTAAAAAAATGTTCATATGCAACAGCTATTCATTCTTCTTCAAATGTAGGTCAGCGGTTACATAAGAGCATAAAAAATTCAGATTTGTAAAAAATAAGATTATTTAATTGATTTTTTTTTTATGTTTCTTTTTTTTAATGTTTCTTTTTTTTAAATATTCTATAAGTTTTTATTTTATCTTTCTTTAAATCAGTAAGCCTTAAGTACAGTATTTACTATAGTATAATTATAAAAGTGATACACCATCATTTTTTTAATAATATTTTTATTGTTTTAAAATATATTAAGGTAAATAAATTCATGCTTTTGTAAATGTTCTTAATAACATTTCATGTAATAAATTTATATTTTTGGGGTATTTTATGTTTTGTTTTTCAATGTTCCTTTACTTCTTACTTCTTCTTTCAAGCTTCCGGCTTCAGGTAATGCCGACGACTCGGTGTCCGTGGTAAACCGCAGCTGCCAATGCCCAGTACTCTTTCTTTTGCAACATAGTTTTCATGGGGTTTGGAATGTCTTTTAGTGCTGCCAGAAGGGCCGTCCTGGCTGTGTTTTCGTTTGAGCACTCGAGTAGTATATGCTTCAGCGTAATGTTCCTTTAATAATCCGAACAATTTGGAAGAATCGGATGAATGTGAAAGTGACAATGAGGAGCAAGAGAGTACTATCAGAGCTGACATGACAGCTGAGGTAAGATACCTCAGTTTATTACTTGGCAAAAAAGGTTATTTTTGGAGTAAAGATGAACCAATCCGAAGAGGCCGAAAAAAACAAAGAAACATTGTAACCCTGGTGGGTAAAGGGAGAGCAAAAAATGTAACCTCTCCACTTGAAGCATGAAAATTATTTACTGAAAGAAGTTGTCCTCCATGCAAATGAGGATTTATCACACAGAGTATTAGTGATAAATGAGACCTTCAGCTACCACAAGTGAAATAGATATTGTAGCCTATATTGGACTTCTTTGCCTTGCAGGTGTACAAAGTAATACCCACAATGATGAGTTATGGCCAAATAAATTTGGGTGTCCTATTTTCACAGCTACTATGCCTGCCCAAAGATTCAAATTCTAGAGTAGCTGCATAAGATTTGATGATAAGCATACTCAATTGGAGGAAAGCCATTCACTTGACAAATTTGCTCCTTTTCGTCTATTTTGGGATCAATTCATATAAAATTGCAAAATTATATTTTCTCCTTTTGAATACTGCATGATAGATGAGCTGTTCATGGGATTTAGAGGTTGGTGCCCATTTAAAGTGTATCTGAAATCAAAACCTGACAAATATGAGATGAAAGTTGTGAAGTAAATGACAAGAAAACTTCATACATGGTGAATGCCATACCATAAGTAGGGAAAGTACACAGAGGAGAGGGAACCAGTATCTATATTTTATGTGAGGAAGCTGAGTTATAGTTGATATTGCAACGTCACCACAGATAATTGGTTTTATAGTCTGTGGGGTTATTCAATACTATGCTTAATGAGTATGGTTTGACAATGGTTGGAACGCTATGACATAATAAGTCTGAAATACTGCCATCTTTTTTGAAGAAAAAGGTTCTTAATTGTATACTTTTGATCAGAATCTGATGTTGGTTTCTTATGCTGCCAAGAAAAACAAAAATGTGATTTTTCTATCATCAAAACACAACAAAATGACAGATGAAGATACAGGAAAACCTGAAATGGTTTGTTTCTATAATGAAACAAAGGAAGGAACAAACACATGACAAACTTTGTCATGCTTACAATGTCAGCCGTCCAACATTACATTAGCCCATGAGATTCTTTTTTGGTATACTGGAACAAACAGGTATAAATGCAATGGTCCTCTACAATTTGAAAGAAGGGAATCCCAAAATGAAATGTCATATCTTTCTTCATGAGCTTGCACTCAGTATGGTAAAACCACACATGTTTGAAAGACATCAAACACCTACGCTTCGAAGAAGTCTCCGTATTCTAATTTGTGACATTCTTGGACTGCCCCAAACCATTGGTGAGCAGGCAAGAACCTCTGAAGACCTGAAGAGAAAACAAAGATGCAGCTTCTGTATCTGTGCACGAGACAGGAAGACCAAGTTGGAATGTGTGAACTGCAGGCGCCTATGTGTAACTCTTATCGTTCTATGCTATGCATCAATTGTGCCCAATAGAATTATCATTGAAAGACACTTTCTCTATCCAGTTGCTACTCTAAATAATTATATAGGCTAATGATTTATTTATTTTAATTTAACTTTCAATTCTATCTCTAGTATAGTTGCGTTTCTATAGAGAAGGTTAGGTTAGGTTGTTTTTATAATAACATTTTTAAGAATCATTTATTTTTAAAAGTTGTTTTTTTTTAATTTTTGTGTAATCGTTTTATAATATTTCATAAATACAGGGGTTTTTTATTAAATTTTTCAACATGTGTAATCAGAAATAGAAAATCAATAAATAATGTGGAGAATTAACTTTCTGTGTAAGGTAGACATGAATTTTGTTTTTTCTTTTATTTGTAAATATAGAATGTATGCTAACTATTTGCTTATTTATAAGTAGTAGAAAAACTAATACTTAAACTTGTAGGAAAAATCTTAAAATTTTTGCTAGTGTTTCAGGAAAATATTAATTATCTACACAAAATATAACATTTTGCACAATATATATACAATATCAATACCATAAATATATTACCACTGATAATATTTGTTTTAAGGAAAATCATTTTTATATACTGTACTTTAAAAAAAAATTTAATAAAATGAGGTCTGCTGGACCCCAGTGTGTACTCAGTGTGCACAAAAAATAAGTGTGCCTCAGACGAAAGGTTTACAACATCAACAAAACTCAACCTCAGCTCCCATTTATTTATTTCCTCGAAATTTATAATGTTAAAAACCAATAGTTTTAATATGATTTAGGTTAGATCATGGTAATGAGGTTACCCCAGAGAGAACCTACACAAATACTGAAATTTATAAAGAGATACAAAAATTGTGATAAGGATTTGTACACCTCCTCGTTAAGCAAACCTTTTTATTTTTCCCTAGAAATAAACGTAAGCTAAGCTGAGAAATTAATTGCCAAAATTGCAATTAAATGCTTAATGTTAACTACCTGAAATATTTGAGAATTCAACATTCAAAAATAATTACAGTAGAGTTTTTTTCATCCATTAAATATGTTTAAATTATTAGTGTTAATATATAACTACTTCCAATATAATTTTTTTTTTAACTACAAATTCAAGTGACAAACAAATTTTGTGAACCATACTGTTTGATAAGTTCAGTAAGTATATATAAATTCAAGAGCAAGTGGAAATTGTTTACATTCATGTAACTTATCAAACATATTTAGGCTATAACCTGATATAAATTATAGTATAGATAGATAAATGGCTTTATTTGAAGAGGTGAAGTTAGGACCATCAAGTCCTCTCTACACCACTTAACCCCACACAAAAATACAATGAAAATATACATAAAATAAAACTAAAATTAAAATAATAATAATAATTAGAACAAAATTCCCTGGATAAAAATGTACAAACAACTAAATGAGTAATAACAACATTAGGCTAATAAATAAATTAGACAACATTAGATAAAAATATATAGGTATATAATAAATAAGGGAGAAAATAATAACAATTAACAGGTGTTCTGTAATAATTATTTATCAACTAGATTCATTAGCGACCTAGCAAACTGGACACAACATTTAAATACTGGACATTGTAAAAGATTTGTTATATATATAAAGGTTCTGTGCTTTGGTATAATGTTGTGTTTATACCTATTGCTATTCCATTAATTTCCTGCACAAGGAAAACATTATTTATTCTTAAGAAGTAAGGTACGCAGTAGGCCCTATACATTAAAAAAAACCTCCGAAAATTACAAGTTACCTTTAAGTAAACATTTACAATATATGCATATATATGCCTATAATTACCTAACCAGACCTATTTGTGTGGATGAACATAAACATCGAGTGATGAAACACTAAATATAATCACCATCGTTGCCATAGGAATTAATGTAGTCAGTAGATGCATTAACCTCATAAGCCTAGGATTTTGTAATTTTAAATGGTTTATTTTAGACAGAAATAATGGAAAAAGGGTCTTCCCACCTAAAGGATGATCGAATTGTTTAATAATGAGGTATGTAAAACACAATTTCATTAAATCGCAATGGATCTCAACTGGACATATATGCCAGATAGTTAACAATTTCATAATTTTTAATAATAAAATCTCTTGGTAACGTATAATAGATATTTACCGTTACCCTAATCTTGGACACAAAATTACAATATTTATTTACAATTGGTTTTTCACAAAACAACTCATTACACTCAAAGCAAATTTCTCAGATAGGCTAATTAGGTGTTTTTATTTCCAGAATAAAAAGGAAATATTTACTTATTTTGAATATCAAACCTATTAATGAATAAAAATTATCACAATGCAATATATTTATAATAATTATACATAAAGACTTTTTTTTATCATAACCAAAGAGTGATAAAAAATTAGGTTCATACCTATGTTAAAATTGATAGATAAAGGCCTCAATCGTAAAGTTGGATTAGAGTTTATAAAAAAAAACTAGGAGTTTACTTTTTCAAAACCACACCCATACTTATTTCAATGGTATGTGTGTATGCAGATGATAAGCCAGCCTTTGTACTTTAAGACAAGATATTGTAGCCCAAGACAGACCAATAAATTTGTCTAATAGTTTAGGACTAGGCATAATTCATATAAAAATTAGCTCATGAAAACAAACAAAACCAAATACTACATACAATTCTAATTCACTGTCATCACTATAGGTAAAATGATTTGGTCAAATAAATTATTTATCAATAGGCTAAATAATTTAATTTTGATTAAGCCTAATATTTTTAGATAATCACTTGACCATAATGGAAGTGTTAAGATAATAAATGTAGTACTAGTAGTAGTAACACTAAAAATAGTTACTTATTAACACATTTTCTTTGTGCATATAGTATAAGATATTTATTATACTTATGCGGCTCATCTTTTTACATACATCATACCAATAATTATATTTTCATAACCTCTTTCACCCAAAATAATGATACTATTCATCATGTTTATGAGTCAAGTTGATAAAAATTTTAACATAAATAGGTATTCTAAAACTTACCCATTGTGCTTGATTATATTGTACTCAAAATTGGAAGCACATTAAATAAACTTAAAGCTAATCACTCCTAAAAATATTTTAGTGTTTATTATAAAATGTCACATACACTGTCAGGGAGGAAATTTGTCGGCGATTTGGAACCAGTGATGACTCAATTTCATGAATCTTTCTCACTGGATACATGGCCTCCTGATGCGAGAGACGAATTTCCAATTTTTAAAATAATTAATTTACAAAGTTAATTATTTTAAAATCCATTGTCACACGTGACGTGAATAAAACCGGTTTAATATTGTTCTGTATATTTCTTAACCCAATCTTTAGCAACTAGTTTAAATTATTAAACTCAGTTCAATAGGGACTGTTATCGCAACTAACATAATATTTGTCAGTTTACTTCTAACCAAAACCAATATATGAAATTGGTTAAATAAATGGTACTTGCAGCCAGTTACATAAACACCAATCTCCGACGAGCTAGATCTCCTTGTTATAAACCCTTCCAAGCTTTTGCAAAATTTTCCAGGAGAGGCAAAAAACTGTTTCGTCATAGTAGTCTTCAAGATATGTGATTTTTTTTCTCTGGTTCATTGTACACTTCAGATACCATTTCAAGTTTAACTTTACTTAAATTGTTATTATTTTTTGAGTTATTTAAGTTTAAAACATGGACTTGACCAGGTTGTAAATTAATGTATGGAGTTGGCCGTTTTGTAACAAACTCAGTTAGAGTTGGCCGTTTTTATAACGAAATGTGGTGATTTGTGATTTACAATGTTTATTAAGAGCTAAGTTTGGTAGGCCTATTCTAATATCCGGTTTAAATAAAACTTCTTAATTTGTTAATTTATAAAAATGTATTAAAGTACAAAATGTTTTCCCTTTGTAAAAATACAAGTTGGCATTTTAATTATGTCACTTTAACTACTAACAAATTAAAACCTCTTTGGTAATTAGAAAGTTTGCATTAATAATAATAGTGTAATAATGTTCAACACTCAGTCTCAAGTTCTTCAGGCAGCGTGTTCTAGAACAGTCTCAAAAATGTTGACATCTTCAACATAAGCTTCATCTACACATTCACAATCATCGTCATAAACAAAGCCAGGTACTTCAGGCATCATTCTATTTTCTGATAATATGTTGTTGTACCACTTCAAACCTTCGATTTCACTCCACTCATTTCCATAGTGTGCCTTTAGTAGATTTTCTACATCGGAAAGTTTTGCTGGTTTTACTTTAACACCTATTTTCAGCTGATCAGGATTGATCATTGAAATCCGTTTTCCTTTTTTGGTGACCGTTTCAGCATTTACAATATCAGTTTGATATTGCATCTCTTCTTGAACTGTTAATACCCGCTTTGGATCTTCTTGTTTAGTGAAGACTAGTCTTCTGACACGTGAAATCTCGAAGTGGAAGTCCTTTGTATCTTTGATGCATTTTTTTTTTGTTTTTGTCCTCCAGTCAAAGTTTTCTCAATCTTTGCCCAGTTGTTTGACAACTCCGTGAGCCGCAAAAGCCTCATGATACTCTTTAACATATGTAATATTGTCCTTCTTGTTAATAACTCTTTCGATCAAACCGAACACCCAATTGCTTGGCATAAATGAGTGTCCAGTTATTAGATAAACGACTTCTATTAGCTTAATGTGTTCAGGGCTGCAATGTAACCACAAAAGGACCATAGTCATCAGCATGATGTTTTTGTTTTGCCCTGAGCATCGATCTGCAACTAACCGAATAGTGTTTATACCATAAAAGCTCCCTGCATTGAGCTTTGACTGCAACACATTATACACTGCAGAAGCTATCTCGTTAGAGGATTATCTCATCTCATGTTCACACCAAGTGTAAACTGAAACATTTTCTTCTTTTAAAGCCTCTTTCCCAGTAGATACGACAGAAACTACAATTAAATTGTAACAGTACAATTGGCGAGAGTAGTAGCAAATTTGGTCTGACTGTTTCGGGAATGGGAGATTTTTTTGCATATCTAATTATATGGTATATAAACCATCTTTTTCCTCTTTTAAAAGGTTGAAAAAATTGTTTGCCATGGCTTTGTAAAGTGTAAAAGGTTATAATGACCTTTTTTTCTCTTCATCTTTCTCGTGTTGTTACTATACTGGAGGTATAAGGAGCACGCACCAGTTGCAGGGGTTTTAAAACTCAAATTGAACCTTGATACAAAGATTTTTCTAAAAAGACCCTCCATAACTTTTAGCTCTCCAGTTTGAACGGTTTACTGATACATTCGCCACATTTTGACAATGCTTAGGTTGGAATCTAAATACGTTCTACAGCTGTTTCCTCACGAGTAATGACATTCTATTCCCTAAACTGGTTTATAAAATTCACCACAGAGTCAATTTTCTTGCTGTACTTATCCCTCTTTCCTATAAGCCCCTCGAGTCTCCAGTGGCACATCAGCATCACCTTTTTTAAACCTCAAAAACACACCTTCCACACGGTGGTTTGTGATTCCCAATATTTTTAGAAAAGTGTTTCTGAACACTTCAATGCGATTCCCTGCTTGGGTCATCACAAAGTAGTTATAATTTATATTTTTCCTACCTCGTTCTCCAGATTTTGGCCGATGTCTTACAGGATTTGACGCTGAACAGTATATCAAAAGAAAAGCATCTTGCCTCGCCTTTGTTTTTACAGCGTAGAAAGCAGAGTGGAATTCCCTTATGTCTGCCATAGACGGCAGACTGCAGTTTTTCTTGGATCTTCGCTGCCCACAGGTAGGATACAACGGCATACCTTTTGCACTGTATCTAAAAACAAAACAAAAACTGTAATAAAGTGTATCAAAACACATGTTACAGCCATATTATCGTTAACATTGCAAAGGCCTATGTCTAACTGAAACAGTTTTCAGTTGTTGTATTGTATGGCGCATACAGTTAGCATCTAGTTTGCACATTGCACAGTTTTCTAAAAAAATGAAAGTACAGTATTTTGAACAAAAATTTTAACAAAGACAATATTATTTTTTGATAAACATTACGGTAATAAAAGTTATTGCTAAAAGTAGGCCCAACCTATGAGCAGGTTAGCCCAAGAAAAAGTAACATACTAACCTTAAACGTTTTTATTTGTTTATGTTCCATTGTTCAGGATTTGCATATCGCTTCCTAGATTTCTCCAGTGGAGTTTCTTAAACATTTACTTCAATTTTTCTTCATAATATTGTAATCACAGGAATGGTAATACCACACGACATACACAAGCAATAAAAGCTGTCCCGGGTAGTCATAAGTACTGGTCACGTGACTCATCCTTGCCTTCTGATTGGCTAAAATGGAGCTGGCCGTGTTTGTAAGAAATCACTTGTGGAGCTGGCCGAATTTGTAAGGAAGTCATACTTTTAAATTCATTTTTAGCATTGTTGTGGCCTATTTTGTAAGACATAGTCTCCATGTTTGAATTCAGCGCGCAAAATACGCTTAGACTCAATCATAATCTCAAATTTTGGACTTGGCCGTGTTTTAAATTGGGCTACTCAACTTTACCATTTGAAGGTACAACTAATTAGATATATTTTTGTATTTTAAAATGGAAGAACAAAAAAGACGATACAAAATTTTAACGTAGACTATTTTTGAGACAACGTTATTCAATTTAATCTAGAAATATATTCTAATTTTAAAAAAATAATAATAATTAATGGAGAATCGTCCTTTCCTGTTTCTGGTAAAATTTAGCCTGATCACAGTTTATTACTCCGATTAAACTTGGAAAGCCAGCTATAATAGTAAATTTCCATGTAATATTTTCAATAGGATATTTCATGAGTTCTGTAGCTAGTTCTTGTGTAACTCTACATATATTTATACTATGGTTGCTTTATTTACTTATACAAAGTCTCCAAAAAAATTGAAATTATCATGTTGCTTTAAAAGCATAAAATAATTGGTAGTTTATAGAAGAAAGTGGTCAATTTCACACTGTAACCTGCTTAAATATCACCTTACGATATAATTATGCAACAATTTTGCATAAATATTCTGTCTCATTGTATTAGAGGAGTATATAATTCATTTCGGTCTCAAACATTTCTAGGCCAACACCATAAGCTTTATTATGTAATAATACTTTTCATTGAAGGAATCCATAACTGTTATTTTAAAATTATTTCTAATCATAACCATAATGTAAACATTTAACACAATTCTAAACCTAATCAGAATGTTATATTTCCTTGATCTCCTATCAAATATCTTGATTGAGAAATTTGACTGGACTTTTACCTTCCTCCAGTCAAGGCTTTATCGTCATTTTATGGAACACAAATTAGACTGATCTCCAATCAAGGACAAGTTTGATCTCTGATGAAATTTAATCAGCATTTATGCAACTGGTTACTAATGTTTTCCAAACAATGTCGTGAAAGTGGCCCTTCCCTTGTATAAAAAAAAAAAAAAGAATCGCCACAGATCTTGACTGGATTTGGCAAGCGTTGGGTTAGGTTAGGGGAGGAGTGCGGGTACTTTCCTAAAAACATTGGTTTTCCAATGTCACAATTTTTGAGTTATTCTCAACTTCAGAAGATTATTACTAAATACCTATTAAAGGTATCAGCTTCAAATTTCAATGGCGTATATGAGGGTGATTTACAACCATTTTTATCAGGTTTCATAATTTTTATACTGCGGTGCGCATAGAACTGAACATAGCGGTTATTTACATCGGAGTATTGAACAAACTAGAAGTTCTATCAAAAATATTTTCGAATACATTTTTAAGATCAACTAATTTGCTCCAACTTTCACACTGGAAGTTTGTTTCGACCACAAAAATTAAAAAAACTTCTCGCTTACTGACTTTTTCATGTCATTTTGTTTCAACTTTCTAATATTTTTCATTATTAAAAATTACACATAATTTTAAAACTAAAATATATTTATACTGTTGTATGTGGAAATTCATGCAGAAAAGGTATATATAAGTTTCATTGTAGTTTTATTATTCTCAAGATGTCTAGGAACGTGTAAACGACAACACCCTCACCGCTCTGGATTACTCCGTTTTGCTGTATTATAGCCTGATGCACGGACCGCTGGCACTGGTTCAGAATGGCTAGTAGCGCCGATTCATCGGTCAAGATCTGTGGCGATCATTATAATTAGATTTTATAAGCCTGGATAGACCTGGGGAATATATATTCTTACATTCCTTTTGTGACAACACAGTGACATTCTGCCAAGCTTACAATGAAACATCAAAGTATTGGCAATTTCTACATTCATCAGAAAGATCACCTCCATTAAAATAAAGATTATCAATATCAAATGAACTTCAAATTTTAAAATAATGTCTATGTCTGAGGTTTATGTTACCATGGAAAAATTAAACCTTTACGATTCAGTGCCCTTCGATTTCTGTCAGCATTTTTCTTGCCAACCAGTAAGTGTTCGATGGTTTCCAAGTGCTCTTCCTGCAGTTGGCATTTTGTTTTATACTGTGTAAAACTTAGAATATTTAATTATACCTGACATTTGTTGGCCAAATCTCCACAAGGAGTGGTCATAATTAAACATGTTAAATTTTTGAAAGATGGCACAAAATAGATAATCCCAATAAATAGTTAGGTAATAAGCCACTGGCACACAATCCATGAATAGTTAATTGACCATGTAAGTTCTCATTTCCACTTTGTTGTTGTTATTGTTTAAAGGCAAAAACTGAGACTGTCATCGTCACCTTATATAAAAAAGAGAAGGTAAAATAAAGACTTCTAACTCTCGAATATTTTAATAGCATCAGGGTAAATAGAAAACAAAGTTGGTCAAAACCGATCTGATTGGAAAGATGAAAGGAGAAATATCTAATCCAAGAATACATAAAAAAAGTATAGAACCAGCTAGAATCTTTCGGGACTGACATGCCCGTACTCATTATGGTGACTTCCTTAGGGTTACTCTGCTTTCAACATGGTGTTTACTATTCCTTGCATTCTGAAATTCAGTGACATGGTTTCTTATAACGTTTGTATATAGTTTTAGTTATTATGACTGCTCATGCCTGTTTCTCCCTTGGATCCTTTTTTTAACTTTCAGCATGGCCTTAATTATCGTAATACAATTGTTAATATTCGAAGTTTATTATAATTAGCTACTCAAAAATAAAACAGACATAAGGAAATACAGTAAATCAAACAATACTAATGTAGCTTCAACTGCCTAGTTAAACTTTCATATACAGTGTTTTCCACAGCCTTAAGTCAAAATCCTGAAGAAACCATGTGATCTCCCCTCCAATATAGGGCCCTGTTCAAGCACATACTATGAATATCTTTAAATCTGCCCCTGATTATTTATGTCTGCTAATAATACCTATATTATAAATACTAATAAAGTAGTCAGTAAGTTATTTTGTCTATAAGTTTAAATTTATTTTTGTTTTATATCTTTGATTTTTTTAAACATACACTGCAGATAGAAATGTATTTTTTGTAAATTAATGCTAAATTGGGATTAAAATATTTTTTTACTTATGTTCCTTTTTTAAACTAATCATAGTATTGTACTTGCAACAGTGAACATTTAATTTCATACTTCTAAAAACTTAATTTTTAAATTTTTTAAAAAATGTAATTCATTCTTGGTGAAAATTTAAAAAAACCATCTCTCTATTTATAGAGGTCTAAACTTATATAATTACTGACCAAAATTTATCCACTTTTTTGGGATTGTTGAGAAATGGACAGATGTAATTTTTGTAAAAACAATCGGGCTGAGGGGACCCCAAAAAGGGTATTTCCATAAAAAACTCAACATAAATTTTGTTTACCTTTTTATATAAAAACAATGTGAAAGTAGAATAAGTTACATTAAGGATAAATGTATTTATAAATGGTAAATTCCTGTAGATAGTTTTACTGAATTAATTACAGTTAAATAAAATACATAACTTGTTTTTTATACAAATTACTATATAATAGTACATGATTCAACAAACCCTATGTTATAAATTTAGTATGCGTAGGATTCAGATATTTTAATTCACTATTTTATTAATAAACAATAGAAATAATATTTTCCTCTTTGTATCAGCTAGGCCCTTTGAACAGCTCCAATGCGTGTGGTACTGTAAACAAACAAATTTAGGTTTAATTTAATACAGTCATATACATAAATAAATTAAAGTAGAATAGATAATGGGCGTCGTGGTTAGTTGATGTTGAACGGCTCAAAACGAGGAAAACGGAAGATCAATTTTAAGCCATTCTATGTGAATGGTCTTCAAACGATATACTGTTTTTCCTCGTTTTTGAGCCAAACAATTTCCTAACTGACCCAGAAACCCCATTCTCCTCTATACTGCTAAAATATACTACTATACTAGTTAAATATAGTATATTTAACAGTGTCATTACTTCAACCCTATTTAACATAATTGAATTAGATTTATTTTGTTATTAGGTTTCTATTCTATCTAGATGGGAAAAATATTTAAAAAAATTAATTTAGCTTATTTTCATTTTAAATTTAAAACTCAAATTCGTCTTCAGAAAAATAAAATAAGCAAAATCAGAACCAAATGAAATAATTATTTATCTATTTAAATGGTACAGTATTTTAGAAGAACCAGATTATGGTTTAAGCCCTATTTCTGACTTGTATCTTTTTTCAGCAATATTGCTATAGGAATATTTTATCGAAACTATAAAATTTGATACATGCAGTTACCCTATGTGCATGATATGATAACCAATATTTAATATTTTTTATTAAAAAGGACATTTTACTAATTATTTAGTGATTTAAAAAATAATAATAATGTTGTGCAGGGCTTTAAACTGACTCTCTGTATTTTTCTAAAAATCAAAAAACAACTTATAACTGATAGAAATAAAGTTTTTGATAAAAAAAGAAAATGAGAATGGCTTTTAGAGTAAGAACTTAATATATTAACTTAATTAAAACAAGTTTCTTAATTAAAACAAGTATGTCCATCTGCTCGTCTTCTCTTCAACCCATCTCTCCTGCCATTTAATTTTGAGAGTGCTGGCTTACCGTTTTACTGTATATCTAGCCCTACTATTTACTTGTTATTGGTGCCATTCTGAGGTATATATAATGGATTTTCATACTTGAAAAGGGTCTTCTCAGCTTAAGGATGTTTAATAATGAGATATGTTAAATACGATTTCATGATATTTCTATAATAAATCGCAAAGGGGTATCAACTGGACATTTATCAGTCAGGTTAGTGAATTTCACATCATTATATGTTTATATTATGGCTATAGATGTTAGTCAAGTTAGTTTTTTTTACAAATTATATTGTACATGGTGACCAGTATTTGCTTTATTCCTGGGCTAGATAATATATATATAACGACAGGAAGACTACATATAATTATATAAATATATATGTAGTCTTCCTGTCGTTACGATTTATTAGCGAAACTATAGCAATTAGTGTTCTACCTACTTCCTTTTGCAACAATTAAATCATCCTTTAATACACATTTTACTTTTGGACTACGGTACCGAAATCCATTATTTCTGTCGAAAACAAGCTATGTAAAAGGACGATATTCTGGGCTTTTGACAATACTCGTGAATCTATTGATAGTCTCATCCTTCGATGTTTATGTTCACCCGTGAAAATAGGTTTGTACAGAAAACTTTCAAACTACAGTACAACCTCGTTTATCCGGACTAATTGGGACCGGAAGTGATCCGGTTAATCAAAAATCCGGATAATCCGAAATTATAGAAAGATAAATAAAACAAAATATAAAATGATAACTTACCATTTATAAGCCATGAAAAAACACAATATTTACACAGTCATTCAATTTACACAATACACGAAATTACACAATGTACTGTAAATGACGAAAAACATTTTATTTACACACCTGAAATATTTACACATGCTTTTAATTTACACAGGGTTTAGTTGTTATTTACAAAAAAATCATTTATCTTCCTCTGTTTTAATTTGGTGTGACGTTTCAATGCGGCCCTGTCTATACGATTCAATGTGTCTAACTTTTGGGCCATTGTAAGCACATTACGTTTTCGTTTCGTCGCCATTTCCACGCACAAACGCTAACACACGAATATAAATAAATAGCAGTAACAACGCCCACCTCTAAATACTATGCCGATTCTCATTCACGTCCTCGATACTCCCGACTGGGGATGTGATGTGCCAACTGCCAAAAAAAAAAAGAACGGGGTTCCCAAAGCTGGCGGCACTGCTTTAAGATGTGACAAAATGTTCACATTTACTGATTTACACCCTTGAGTCTTAGCAACCCGACAACAATAAAGTTGTAAAAATGACATGATGGTTTATGATGCGTTGTAAACATGCACCTGGCTTGTATTTATTTCACAGTTGTACATTTTCTTTAAGGACCGTTACAGGCATCGTCATTGTATTACACTTTCTACAATATCAGGCATTCTTTATTTTTTTCCCGGTTTTTTAAAAAATTCCCTGACATTTCCAGAAAATTCAAATTCCCTGACTTTTCCCGGTCGCTAGACACCCTGAAATACTATTAACCGTATCCGATCAAAAATGTAAAGAAACCAAACACGGCACAGCACGATATGGTAATGATGTATTCCGGTCGCTAGCATGTGATAGACTACCCGCCGGCATAGACAATAGACAAGGTCACTGTCATGCCGCATCGGGGTAGGGGGATGGTGACGCAGAGGTCATTGCTCCTCCACTTTCTCTTCCCAGTGCATCAACAACCTGCCCTAATACCTCGAGGCGACACTGTAGTGTTGAGGAAATCACGTTTTTATCAACATTAATGTAATAACAGATATTTCTTGTTGTAACTCCATATTCAAGGATAAAATAAAGCAAAAGCTTAAAGTTTCAAAATATTATAAATATTATTTAAAATATTATTCAAAATACAGTAATTATTAAAATATTTTGAAACTTTAAGCTTTTGCTTTATTTTATCCTTGATTAAGTTTTTTATTTTTTGTTCCGGATAATCCGGACATCCGGTTGAATGAGGTCCGGATAAACGAGGTAGCACTGTACTTAAATAAACCTAGTTAAAGAACTACAGGTCTGGAAAGGTCAATATATATATTTACCTTACCAGACGTATAGTTCCTTTACTATGTACATATTCACTTTCCGAGACCTAGTTCTCATGATTCTTAAATCATACAGTGTAGGAATATTAACCTGTGAATTGTATTGTACTGTGTATGCACTCTAAAAGTCATTTCATTATACGTAATCTATGAAATCTAGATGCATACTGCTATTGCATATTTTAGAATGTCATGAATTCTTGAATATTGCTTATTTTTAACTGAAATAATGTATTGTGAATCATAAAAAGTCTACAGCGTAATAAAGGATGATCTCATTGTTCCAACAGAAGGTATATAGAACACAAATTGTATTAATTTCGCTAGTATATATCTCAACAACAGGAACACTAGGCTATATATATATATATACCTATATATAGTTATCTGAATAAACATATTTCTCGTGATTCTTCAATCAAACAACGTAGTAATATGAAGATAGCAGATGAGATGTTTGCGCCTACATCATTAGATAACACGATTGTCATCCCATCGCGTAGTATATAAAAACCAAATAGAGCGTAACCTGAGCTGGATTTTATACTAAACTAATATTTTGGTACTTTAAAAGTGTCTTCCAACTTCAAATATGGGTAAATATGTAGTGTTCCTGTTGTTGCTATTTTCTCGCTAAATTTATGCAATTCATATTCTACTTACTACCTTCTACAACAATATAATCCTTTATTATGCTGCATACTTTTTATATTTCACTTAAAAAGCTACAAAATTGTGCATTTCTTGATTTTCTAAACTATGCAATCACGCTATGCATCTAGATTTCATAGATTATGCATAGGCCTATTGAAATCACTCGTTCATATTACTACACTTCACGCCTAGTGTCACGTGGTACTTGGTTGTGGCGGCAACCTGAACTGGCGCGCGTTTCTTTCATCCCTCCTTTGTCAATGTGAGGAGTTGGTGGTTAGATATTCGACCAGTGAGCATCACAGGCACCTGCTGTAGTGTAACTTGAGTGTAAACCAGTTGACTTTTGATTCATACACCCGAAAGGTAAGAAAACGAACAATTATTATTTACTCATATTATTATACATATATTACTCTACCTTTTGATGTTGTATAATACACTTTTTTTTTAAGAGTTTGTGTTTTTAATTTGTGAAGTATTTTTCAAGTTTGAGGTTAGTAAAAAAATTGGTGATTTTTAAAAAAGTTTAAAAAATTGTTTTTATTGGTTTTAGGTGAAACCCTTTGACAAATATCTTAATAATATATTTGTCTATGATATAGCAAAGACTCCCAATTCAAAAGAGTTTGCGCTTGCGAGTTATTTTGCATAATGTTGATTGATGCAACATATTTTGAGGATTTAGTTGACAATTGTCAATATAATTGTGCCGTTTGGGTATGAACCTTAAAATATTTTAAGTATGGCTTGCTGTTTCAGGATGGATTCGGATGGGCAAGGAAGTGCCCCAAAGAAGAAATCAAGGACAACCTACTCCAGTGTAGAGTTTGACAACCTTAGAAGCAGCGAGATGGACAGATTCTTCAATGTCACCGACAACATGGCAACAGATTCTGAGGCGGGAGGCGACAGTGAAGCTGATGATGCCTTTGACAACACTCGGCAACCCTCTTCTTCAAGATCTGCGACTACTTTGGCAAGTAGGCCTACATCATCATATATTGAGAATATGGAAGTACCAGAAGGAGATTCATTTTTCAATATGAGTGATATCTGGGATTCTGATGATACAGATGCAGATCCTACTTACACCCCAGAAAACAAGATCGCAAAACCTTGGAATGTGAGCAACAGAATATCAGTATTTGATGACTTATCAGATAGTGATAGTTCAATTGAATCTGAATCACACTCACTTGAAGTTGATGAGCTTGATTTGCCGTCTGAACCTTGTACTAATGATAAAAACCAAGCCCGAGTTCAGAAAAGGCGTAGATCCAATGTACCAAAAAAGAGGATTACAGATAATAAAACATGTATTATAATAATATATTATAGATAATATAATCTTATATTTATATTCCTAGCAATATTTGGAATACGTGGTGTGTGGTCGATATTTCAACCAGTGAACATGAAGAATTTTCATTTAGAGCACTATGCCTAAACGTTCACTGGTTGAAATTTTAACCATACCCTATATGATACTGTATCATTTAAGGATTTTTTTCGTTATTTTTCTGATATTATTTCAAGCTTATTTAACAGGTTAAACATGTTTTTAAGGTTTATTTTTAAAAGAATCAAAGTGATCATTTCAGAGTAAAAAGGGCTGGTTGAAATTTCGACCAGTGACTATTAACCCCAAAAACAATAACATATCCTTGCTCTACAAAGGGTTAAACAAATGTATTTTTGCGGGTGAACATAAACATCAAGGGATGAGACATTAAAAAGATTCACGAATTGTTATACGTAGTAACGTAAAGAGCGAAACTAACGTCAAAAGGCCCGCAAATTGTCATTTTAAATAGCTTGTTTTCGACAGAAATAATGGATTTCTGTAATTCAAAGGTGAAATGTAGGTAAAAGGGAGGTATAATTGTTGCAAAAAAGGTAGGATGAAAACAAATTGCCTACATTTAGCTAGTAAATAGAAAGGATAAGCACACTACATATTTACCCAAATATGATGTACTTCTTTCAAATTAAGATAGGTGGTAAACGATTTTTTTTTTCACCACCTAATTCCAAGGACATGTAGCCTACACTCCATAATTACCTAATAGTTTTAGTAAGGGGGGGAAACCATTGGTATAGGTGTTCTTAAAAAGGTAGTCATTATTGAAAAAGCTTGAAATTAGTATTGCATTTTTTTTTTTTAATTGTACTTTCATCCATTTTATCAAAGCACATAACTTTCTCACCTAGTTTTATAATTCCAATTACGATGAAATAACTTGCTAAATTCGACAGTACAGATGATCTCGCACGCTGTTTGTCTTCTGTAATGTCAGAACCCATAATAGGTTTAACTCGCTGCATATTGAGAGTTCAGAGATAATTAAAAGATTAATCCACAAATCCGCCTCACAATAAACTCCAAACTTTGAAATAATTGAAATATTGTTATAAATTTCAACGAGCACTATGTAGTAAGTACTGACTAAATTAATAGAACAGGTCAACAGATTGGACAATTTAACAGACCCATAGATAAAGTACCGACTTACCGACGTACCAGAGATTAAGATAATTAGGCTCAATATAGATTTAATATTAGATCATATTATATTGTAGTTATTGTATCTGTATGTTATTTCTGACAAAAACTAGATAGACCGAGTAGTATCTTCGCCTCCGTTCGGAAAAATATTCCGATTCAGTTTTTTTGCAGAATCTTACTCGAAATGGCTTTTTTTTAACGAATCTGCATGTTGCCAGGTCCAAAAGTGGGTTAAAATTTTTTTTAACAAATTCGAAAAATCGTTAGTTTTGCTCTGGATGTTCGTGTGGCTAAGCGCTTGAAGCTAGTCATAGGAGCGTGCGCTATTATATATATAGTAGAGCACCTGGAGTCCGCCAAAACGCGATTAATTAACAATTTAAAAAGATAGATTAAAAATAAGATTATCTGGCAGTACTATTTAGGATTTCGTTAAGGGGTGTTCAAAAATTAGTTGAGAGCCTTGGCAACATAAGAAAATAATTAATTTTTACATAGTTTTCAAATGTCACAGTGTAACGTCCTTCAGACAACAAATAAAATCTGCCTTATCAACATTCCATTTCCTTTATCGCTGGAACCCGTTCAACCGCTTAGCAATCCAGTCGTTTCTCAATCACATTATTACACAGAAGTTTTTTTGATCATGAAATCTCCAAATTAGTAAATGTACATCATGTCAGTAATCTACAGTCTTCATTCTTCTAAATTCATGTGTTACAGTTTAATTTAATCTTCAATAAAAATGTGTTACAGTTCAATCATACTAGTTTTTTGTGAGTTTTGTTTTCTACATGTAAATTTTCATCAATGAACTTCAGGCACACGTTACTCTTCTAAGCATCTTACAATAATTTCCAGGTATTCTAAATTAAAATTGACCATAATATAAACCTGTTAATATTTTAAGTTTTATTTACTGATATATGTTTTGTTCAAAAATAATTTAACTAGGATTATTTTCGTTTTAATTGTTCAGTAATTTTATTGAAAGCTAATGTCTTGTAAAAAAAAAAAAAAATAGAATAACCTTCTTTCATTTAAAAAACAATTTACAAAATCTAATTATAAATTTAAATAGTCACAAAATCAAAGAATTAAGTTAACTAGTCAAATGTTTTTCTTAATAAGAATCTTTTGCTTTAAAATTTTCCTAGCAGTTGTTACAATTCTTTATCTCAAACAAAGATCAAGATATATTAGATTCTTTATTAATATAAAAGAAAAACTTATTTATAATGTTTTTTTGGACATTTTGTAATTCTGATAATTTTATTTTCCTTCTCATTTTTAATTAAATTTAAAGAATCATTTTTCATTACAAAGACTTGTCGAACAACCTGTATGAGTTTGTCTAAATCTCTTTTCGACTTGCTTATTTGCTTAGCAAAAGCTGGTCCGAGATTGTTCCGAGATTGTTTCGAGATTGTTCCGAGTTTGCTTTGAGATTGCAATCGCAGACAGGTTCAAACTTTGTTTCAACATCCTCTAAGTGCACCATATCATCACGTGCGCATAAAAGGAAATATAAATCCTTTTGAAAAATGACAGTTGGTAATAAATGGAACTTTGGTTGTGAAATTATTCTTTAGTAAAAAATAACTTTTATTTCTCTCTAAAGAGCCAAATATTTTTCGTGGGCACAAACAAGCACAACTACTTCATTACTATTGGCTCTTAATATCAAGAACTATATTAGCTATTAAAACGTAAAAACGTTTAAAAAAACTTGAAATCCTACAGATTTTTTTTTGTTACAATAGATAAACATGATTAAATTGTATTTAATACCTGCTTTCATAATCCCAAACTCCCACAATAACACACCATTCATGTAATACAAGAAAAAATCAAAATACAGTAAAAATTAATTGAGGACCCAAAACAAAACTTATTGGTTACTACCATCCTGAAAATTCTGATTCTGGAGTTTTAAATTAAAAAGTAAAAAATGAACCATGGACATAGTATAGAAGGTATATTTATGCAATAATATTGTGTAAATTTTAATTGCCTAAACAATTTTTTTTAATTCCCACGTACCAAATTTGATGGGATTTTTACCTAGATAAAAATGATTAGGATACAATTTAATAGACAATCAGATTTTATACAGTTTGTACAGAGTGAATAAATATTTAGAGAATTGAACTTAACTTACAGTACCCTTACACTGAGTGTCTGGTGTTATGGGCGTTGCCTCCCTTCTACTTGCTTCCCTAGCCTGACTTGATGGTACAACCAGGCCCGTTTTTAACCTTTGTAGCGCCCCTGGTCAAATTAAAGAGATGCGTCCCCCCGATTAATTCATCTTTGCCAGTTTTGGCTCGGGAGGGATTTCTCCCTTAACTCCACCGAACTCCTTTTATTTGGTGAGTCGGTAAGTCTTTCCATTATCCACCACCTATGGACCCGCCGTGTCCCGGACTGGCAACCGGCTACTGTAAAAACTTGCAAGTATTATTACAGCAGTTACAGACGTAGGTGTTATGATTGACGTCACAACATAACAACCTTGTATTTTACAGTATCACGGACCACCCACCCACCCTAAAAAATAGTTCTTAATTATTTCAAACGTTTATTTCTATAGGCCTACATAACCATAGCTCGTTTTATTTCAACTGTATGTTCACTTTTTAATTGAGTCTTGTAAAACAACTTTAATACTTCAACCATAATATCTCTTATTTCCTTTATACTTTCTATCTCTTATTACTATACTTTATATTATATATTTATACATATTACTCATACTTTCTCCTTATATCCTATTTACATTATTGCTTTTTTTCCTACTGATCTTTAATGTACCAAAACTATCAATTATATCTTTGAAGTCAAGCTTCAGTGTAATGTCATTCTGCGTACATAACAGCATTAAGCTATTCAGATTTTCGTATTTCATTGTAGAACGATTTTATGAATGAATTTATACGAACGGGGTGATTTTTGCGATGCGCGGGTGAAGAGGGGGCAAAACGAGTTTTCTGTTTCGGACGCTATTTTCTAACCGATAAGCATGGAAATGTTACCAAATTGTTCAGAAAGATCTGAAGAATGGTTGTGCTACCTTAAAATTTTGATTTTTCATCTCTATAATTTTTTATAGTTTTTTAAATTTATAAACTTTTATCGACATATGTCTTAATATGGTTGAAATTTTTTTTTATGACCCAAAACCCTTGCGCCCCTGGGCAAGTGCCCATGTTGCCCAGTTATAGAATCGGGCCTGGGTACAACCCATTCGAAGAAAACTAGGTACACAAATTACTGCTTAGCTCTAATATGTCTTTAAGTGCCCATCTCTTTTTTTATGCACCTTTCTGTACTTTAGTAAATGTTTTATTCTTATTTACACTGATAAAAGAAATGAAAGTAGGGTAGGCGTTTACACAGAAGCATTTGAGTCCTATATATTTTTTTGGGGATTGTACCACTGAAAGCAAAGGCATCATATGAAGTGTGGGGGGCCCCTCTTTTCCTCTCCACCCCAGACACATTTCTACCTTGAGGATACTGTAATAGGAAGTTACTGAGTTTAAGTTTTTTAATGAAATTGATATAACAATCCTAGTTATTAATAATGCTAGTTTGAAAGGTAAATGTGGTAACTTTACAATTTGATTGTTTCACTAATAGATGATCTAAGATATAGTTGAATTATAATTAGATTATGTTTGTTGTAATTGATAAAGTTCGAAAATAGAAGATATTATGTTATTGATGCAATTTAATAAATAATGTCTTAAAACTGCTAATGGATAATGAAGATAGGATCATTTACAAAGTGTCCTTTCTTTTTAATAATAGCTATGCTATACTTATATAAGTTATATTGGATCTATTGTCTAGGATAATATTTAAACTTCTTTTCTTTTTTTAAATTTACAATGAGTTGCCTTGTATATTTTTATTTTTTGTTTTCTTCGTAAGCTGGTAAAGATGTGGCATGCTATTTCAGAAGTCATCCACCAGCCTCATGATTCAAAATCTAATTGTTGAACAAAGAATTGGTTCTTATTCTATTTTTAGGGGGAAATGAACATTTATCACACAATACTTAGAATTGATTACTGGTTTTGTTTTCTTATACTGTGTCTAAATTACTGAAGGATATGGTGAAATGATTGCTATAAAGGATATTAATACAATTTGCAAAGTTGATGGTGTGATTACAATATTTTTTAAAAATATTTATAGTTCTTAAATTTCTTAATTACTGAATGACTATATGTAATGTAAGTTATCAACTATTGTCGGATTGAAATTAATAATAAATTTTGTAACATAAAATAGTTCATTATTATTTAGGTACAATTGTAAAATAGTAAGCATTTTGAAATCTTATTAAAAACATTTTCATATTAAGAAATGTGCATGATTATTCAGTTCTGGTTACACATATCAACATAGAGCCAAAATTGGTACCAAAATATTCTGATGGATAGGATTGGTGAACATTTCATAATCTTAGGTGTTGAGTTTCTACAAGAGAAATCACAATAGATATTGATCAAATTTCTGTAATTTTTATTGAAATTCTTTACTACAACTGTAGGCCTATAATGTGTTTTAGTTTAGATTCCTTTTTATTTATTTAATATTGTAACTTAGCTTCTCTTGCAGCTAAACTAGGTTAAATTTCTCAGATATCCTAGGCCTTATGGGCCCCATACACGGTCAATATTATTGCGCAATATTTTACATTGCACAATATTATTGAACGTGTATGGGCTAGATTGAAGGTAAAAATCAGGTTGCGCAATATATTGAGTGAATACAAAAAGTTTTGAAAATTATTGCACAATCTTCAATATATTGAATCGTGTATGGGTAGTATTGTGCAATATCCTGTCAGTCTGTCAATTCAGTTGCTGTAGGTAGGAGTCAAGAGTGGGTTTACTATTGTGTCTTGTGAATTGTTTATAGTAAAAATGACAAGTGTAGAGGAAAAGAAGTTTCTACTGGAAGTAATAGAAGTGTACCGCTCATTACCGGCTTTGTGGGACCATGGGTCCAAGGACTACAGTAATAGAACGAAGAAGAATGAACAGTACGAAGAATTACTGAAAAAATATCAAGAAAAATACCCAGAAGCTGACAGAAAAGCACTGGTGAAGAAAATTAACTCTCTTCGAACGAATTTTCGAAAAGAATTGAGACGAATAAAAAACTCTGAACAAAGTGGAGCTGGAGCTGATGAAGTTGTTGAGCCTACATTGTGGTATTTCGATGAGATGAAATTCTTGAGTGATTTAGAACAGCCTACAGAGTCAGTTAACACCATGTTGCTAGACGAAGAGGAAGGAGAAAACGAACCAAACACAGCTGCTGTAAGTTATTTTTACTTGTAAATTGTATTGTGCAAGTATAGGGTACAATTACAAAGAATTAATTTGATTACATTGATTAAACTTATAGCTTAGAATTATTCTCTATAATGCCCTGCATTTAAAGTCTTTTTGCAGTAAAACCAAAACCACTACGTATTTAAGTTTTTTATATGAAGTTATATTGCCAAGAAACCTCGCCTTCGTTGTTGAAGTAGTCACAGTATGCATCTCGTACAGCCTTTGCAGTATTCATTGCTTTCCGGCCTCGAATAGGTTGTAGTGGCACTGGTTGAACTACGTCCCTCCAGGACCCGTTAACAATGTGGCCTGATTCTAGGATCTCTGTATCAACATTTCCCCTAGAAATGTAACTAATTCCAGATTTTCGTCGTAGGTAGTTATGCAAATAACAGCACGCCAAAACAATTGTGTTTACATTTGCAATATTAACCATTATTGGTCTTTGAAAAACTCCAAATCGACTGGCCAAAATCCCGAACGCGTTTTCAACTATACGCCTTGCACGAGATAATCGATAGTTAAATATTGCTTCATCTGGGGTCAAGCCGGTTTGGCTGAATGGTTTCATGAAATTTTCGGTTAGTGCAAAGGCTTCGTCTCCAACAAAAACATACGGTAATTGATTGTGACTGTTTGGCAAAATGTCAGGTTGTGGTAAGTTTAGCCTTTTATTAGACAAAGCCTTTCCAAACTCTGTGTTTCCCAAGACTCCTCCGTCAGATACCCGTCCGTTTACACCAACATCTACCATAATAAATTCGTAATTAGCATTGACAACTGCAAACAGCACGACACTAAAGAAATGTTTATAATTGTAGTAGCGTGATCCAGATCCAGGTGGTTTGCGAATCGCTATGTGCTTGCCATCTACGGCGCCGAGACAGTTTGGGAAGTTCCACCGTTTATAGAATTCTTGTGCTGTTGATGTCCATTCCTCTTCCGATTTTGGTATCTGTAAAAAAATATAACTCAAAATTTCAACATTCAACCACCTCCAGTTCCTTAGTGTTTATAAGTTTTCTGAACCTTAAATATGTTGTATGCTATTTTGTATCCGTTATATTAGATAAAGAAAAATCATTGGTGGACTATAAAAACCCTGTATAGTTTATTTCATATGTATTATAGTAATTTGAAAGAATCGGCTGAAAACATTAAAACGACCTAAAATTATTTTATAACAAAAAAGTTTCGGATATCTGGATTGGTATGTAATTTGGATCCTATGTTTACAGGATAATATTTTATTTCAATTGTTATCAGTGGTACAGTTATTATCTTCTTTTCCAGCTTGAAATTGCACCCTCAAAACCTGGGCCTACCAAAAAGCCAAAGTTTAATGCAAACGATGAGTTGTTGGCGAAAGCTCGTAAACGGCTGGAGACACCTCCAGACGATTTTGAGAAGATAGCTATTGCTTGGGCAGTGGAACTGAAGAAAATGGACGCTCAGCAGCAAATGTTTGCTAAAAAGGCCATAAATGACATTTTGTTTGAGGGGCAGATGGGTACCTTGAGTCGGGATTCTGTACAAATTAATGTACATAATAGCCGAGCATCTACTCCGTTCCATGGTTCAGTTGCTAGTCCAGTATATTGTGACCAGCCAACAATGCACCACTCACAACCCGTGCATCAGACCCTTCAACATTCCGAAGGGCAGTATTACCCAGATGCTTCAACCTACCTTGCTAATTTCCAACCCCCAGCATTAATTGTTAACTTTTCCCTCTAATTATTTTCTGTTAACTTTTTTCATGAGTTACTTTTAAATTAACTTATTTTGGAGTTACTTATCTGTTTACATTTATCTTAATAAATTGTTTAATTAAAAATATTTTTTTTTTCCTTACCTGTATATAATTCTGCAAACAATGTACTATAGCATTACAGGTTTCTACTACAATCCTGCCAATCACTTGTGCAGAAATAGCACTTGTGAATTTGAGGTCTTCAAAAGAATTTCCTGTGGCAAGATAGCGCAAAGTTATGGACAAACGTTGACTCACGGAAATAGCAACCCTCATACTAGTATCGGCTTTCTTAATATAAGGCTCAACCAACTGTAATAACTCATCAAACGTTTCTGCGTCTAATCTAAGAAAGTTTTTAAAGTCACTAGGTTCACTTATTCGAAGCTCATTTAGCAGTCTTTCATGAGTAAAGTCCCTCCTTTTTTTCAACCACGCCTTCATCCATATCCTCTTCTTCGACTTCGTCAGCAATGCGATTACCACACACGCTGCAGCATCCATATCACACATGATCACAACGAATAACACTAAACTATGACTGCTTAAACATTTTTCTGGCCTGAAACTAAAATATTGAAACCAAATTGACGGTCTTTCTCATCCGTATATTGCACAAACTTATTGAACTGTGTATGGTCGCGCCTTCAATAATATTGCGCAATATATTGTACAATAATATTGACCGTGTATGGGCCCCTTTATAGATCCGACCTGTTTTCAAACAAATATTGTAGTCAAACTGGCACAGTTAGAAACTGATCATATGTATTGTTTATCCACTATTCACTACTAGGATTCCTAAAATCTTCTCAAACATCTTGTAAAGGGTAACTTTGATGGTACAAGATACAGTTTTCTTGTCAGATGATTAGCCTGTAACACTAGAGACTAGGCACCTACTGGAAGCCAATATTCTTAATCTGTACCATACAATATATTATGAATTTCATCAATGCATTTATTGGAATTCAGTTGGTCAAATTTAAAAACAATCAATAAAATCAATAACAACATAACATTGTTTTCAGTAAAAATGTTTCATTAAAAAAATTATACCATAAGATTTATTTTTATTTCAAAGAAAACAATTTAATACAGGTTAAATTAAACAAAGTTTTTTGAATTCCATCAAGTAGTTTATTTCACCAATTTTTAAAAAATCATCTAAATGTTGCAATAAGGAAAGTGTTAAAATTATTTAAAACCAAAATTGTCTTTAGCAATACATTTTATACATAAAAATTTAGCTTACAATTTCAACAATCTAAATTGTATAACAAATGTTTGTAGAGTGTAAGTATAATTATTATGCTGAGATATTTGAGCTAAGCTGTCCAATCTTCAGATATTTTATGTCTAATACTAATTTATGCTTAAAAACATGATTATTATATAATTTTAGAATTAATGAAGAAATGTTAATGAACATCACCAATGCTATTAAAAAAATTCTTACAGTGTGATTGAGAAAATGCATACGGATAATAAATAAAAGGAGGAAAAAAACACATGGACAAACTTTATAAAAACTGACGCTTTTCTTCTTATTCTCTCTACAAAATATAATTTACATAAATAGTAGTTAATTCTATATATAAAACAACATATTAAACAACAAGACATTCTACAAATTACAACAAAAAAAATTTAACAGTGTAAAAGTCTGACCAGAACATCATGGCGTGAAATAATGTGCATGTCTTTTTCTCTAGTATAGGTCTGTAAAGTTTGTATATATAACATAACGATACTATGAAGAGTCTAAACTAAAACACTTTACAAGAGTCAAGAGCCAATTAGATAATTTGGTTCAATAATTTTGTTTTTTAAACTTTTCTCTTCATTACTAAAAAAAGTTTATATAATAAGCTTTCATTATAGCAGTCTAAACTTTGTAAATATTAACTTTTGATATTAATACAGTAATTGTATATAATACTGATAACCAAAAATGCATTGTATAGCATATTTAGAAAGTGAGCTTATATTGAGTTTACTAATTAATATGCTGTTCACATTGATATATTTATAAAATTTCACAATAGCAAATCAAATCATGTTGTAATATAAAAAATTGTCACATCAGTAGACTCCTGTAAGAATAAATTACCGAAGTAGATATCATAGATATCACTACATATAACTTAATGGGAAGTTTATTTATCATTTCTTCAAGGAAAAGATGCTTCAGTATTGAAAGGATTAAACTTAAAACATATTACAAAATTTTCCTGAAATGTTAAAGTTAATTCACTTAGTGGAATATATAAAACTGTATGTAAAAGAACATTATGCTTTAAAAGTACTGTAATTTGTAAAATACTACAATAAATGTTTACATGTCATTAAAAACTTGAGTTTTATAAAACTTTTATTTTTGTTTGTCAATTGTTATATTTATAAATTATTATTACGTGTAGTGGATTAATTTGTAATCTTTAAAAATATTATGTTTAAAGGTTTTTTATCCATGTTATTTTAAAGAAATTCTTTTAAATTGCAGCATGAACATTTCCAAATCCAGTGAAACTATAAAACTTATGTAGAATTCTGTGCCACAACATTCTAGTCTAACTCCAAGTAAAATAAGATTGGTCTAAAGAAATTAACTTAATTTTTGAGGTACATCATATTTTTCTATAATGTAAAAACATTTGTTCTGTAAGGAATAAAATAGTTTTGAAGAACAAAAATCATCTCGACATGCAAGATGTACACTTTAAAATATTAATTTAAGTTTTTTTAAATTATCAATCTTCTTTAAACAGCAATGTTGATGAGTGATGCATCTACAAATTATAATAATTTACCAAAAACATATTATGTTTTTACGTAAAAGTTTCTGATTTTATACATTTTCATATTTTTTTCAGTCTACAAATTATAGTTGGTGTAAAAATCAGAAATATGATGTAAATAAAAAAAAAATTTTAAGTTAACAAATTTTGCATTTAAAACTTATGATCAAATATATTTTACTACAATATTTATTTAAAAAAATATATGTTTAAATAAAAACATTTACATTATCGATGAATTATTAAAATAGCTTCTCAATTACACTTATTTACACATCTAATCTAATTAAATACAATTTTTACAGTAGAAAAAAATTCCTAAAACCATAAATCAACATGATTTAAAACTAAGAAATTTACATATATACACAAAAGTTATAAATATATATATATAAACAATGTTGATATATTGTTTCAAAATTGTTTGTGGGGTGCAATATAACACTTTTAGATATAAATATATATTATATAATAGCTACCAAACAGTAATAGATAAAATTATAATAGATAACAAAGATAAAATTATGAAACACGGGCAATTGTTACTAAATGTATAAAGAAATATGTAATGCAATATAGGTTCTACATTGATAACTTATATTAAATATTTTATAATAACTATTAAGTAAATATCATTCATGATTATTGCAAAATTAAAAGATTGTAATATATTTTTGAAAAAATAAATAAATAATAATTTAGATACTAGAATTACTTACTGTAAATGAAATAAAATGGTATAGAAAAGTTAAACTTTGTTAAAAAATCAACTTCAAAATTTTAAAGAAATTTTTGGGGCTAACTACTAAATTGTCTTTTCACTGTGCTATAGCTTAAACAGTTTAACCAATTTGGCTAAAATGTTATATACATATATATTTACCATTTACTTTCATCTTTTTCCTTAATTTTTTGGATAACTCTCAATTTGAAAGTGCCTACACTATATATATATATATATATATATATATATATATATATATATATATATATATATATATATATATTACCAAGACATAAAATTCTGTCTTTTTCTAACATCTAACATATTTTTGATCAAATTTTGCCTCTAAAGAAAAATAGTAGCTGAAAGTTGAAAGTCACCATGAATGGCATTTTAGGATGAATATTTCAAAAATGTTGGAACCAATTTGAATGAAATATTGGTGAATTATGGATGTGTATGACCTAAACCAAGGAGTCAAATTGTTTGTTGAAAACATACAGTTTTAAGTTAATTATAAAATATCACAATTGTACTGTACTACTATAAAATTTATTTTGGTATTTTTTTTAATTGTTCAAGAACTTCAATTTTCTTTTACAAAGCAATTTAGACCACATTAGGTTATTCAAATTTCATCAAATTTAGGAAAACACAAATTTCATTCATTTAATTAATTGACCTTTTAATAATACCTGTATCTATGGTTCATTTTCATTATTTTATATAAAGTAAGACACTAAACTTTAGGAGATCGTAATGCATGGTTTTTTATTTGCTTAGGTTTTATGTACTGTATATGTGTGTGAGAAAGTTTGTGCAACATTAAATTCTTGATGCTTAGTTAATTAGCCTCCACTTAACTTTATAAAGGCAAGACTGGGGGAATGACCTAATACAAAAAAAAAAAAAAAAATAATAAAAAAAAAAAAATACATGTTGACAACTGGGTTAGCCTTTCAGTAGGAAGAACTCGGAAAGACAGATGCCAAACTCAGTTACCAAATCCCACTCTCCATTAAATTGGTTTTGAAAATCTGTAGAAACAAGAAAAATTTAAAAAGAGGTTATGGAGTGGAAACCATTCTTATTAAAGAGAATGTTAGTAGAAAATGTAAATTAGAACAGTTAGTTGTTTAATTTTTTTTGAGTCATAAACCCAATTGTTCCCTAAGGCATAAAAGAAAAATGGAATATTATGTATATAGAAATCTACGATTTTCATAAAATGTTTGTTAAATTATATGTAGAAATGTAAATAAAGTCCGTTTCAAAAATGTACCATGTAGTAAAAACAAATTCCTTCAATTATGTTGATTTATCTTCATTTCAGGAAGTTCGTGTAAATGGGTTGAAAGGCAAATAAATATGTCACTGAAATTCATAATAAATTGTACCCCTAACAGTGAAGATAACATGAAAAATTCCCCAAACATCGACAGGTTCATGAGAGTAGCCTTAATAACCTCATCTCATTTTTCTTAGATCTGGGAATCCACTAAAACAAATTCTATGAAAGTAATAGATATGCCAAATAGCCAGTCATAAAACGCCTACATACCCCTGCATTTTATATAATCTAAATATGGACTTTTCAAAGGATCTTATCCTACTTAGAAATTGACTCGGGTTACAAATATTGACTTGAGTAACACTAGGTATATTGTTAATAATTATTATGAGAACTAGTATGGTATTATTATAATAACACAGAATAATTGGAAATGGAAAAAAAATACAGGTTACTACTTACCTTCTATTTCAACAGCAAGAAAGGATCATGGTTGTGGAACAAGGATGCTGGATGTTTGACTGAATGAAACAGTTACTTGGTTTTTGTTAAGATTAATTTGAGTTGATATTTAAAATAATCAACCTAATCTGTCATAATTTAAGATTAAGATGAAAATTGTCATGTAAAACTAGATTGCTGCAAAACTGTGTTAGGATATACAATATAGTATCTTATTTGATTTGCTACTTATATACCAATATTTATATTTTACCTGTCTTATACAAAAGTAAAATTTGTTTAAAGGACTAATAAAATTGAATTGAACTGAAAAACAGATGATGTGAAAAACTGAATTTAGATATTTGTTTGTCCTGTGTAACAAAATTAAAATAAATCAAGATTTAAGTTCTCTATCTACTTCAACACAAAATTTATCATTTACATCCATTACACTAGATAAAATTCTACAAACATAAATGGAATTCAAACATGGAATCTTCACATATTACATCCTATAACCCAGAAATCTTGTGTTATAAATTACCTGTAATGGTGCTTGGTATGATTGTTTATAAATTTTATAACAAGACAAGCCATCCTTCTCTAAATGTTCTCTTTTTGCCTACTTGTAGAAATATTTGAGTGTATTGGTATCATGAGTTGTGTTCCACAACGTTATGACTCTAAAGGAACTCTAGTCTTTACATAGATTAGAATAGTCAGTGATGTAAATTTAGTTTTATACCAATTGTTATTAAATAAAGTATATTAGATAGAGCTTCTATAAGATGGTATTTAAATAGATTTCAAGTCATCATCTTTAGTTTCAGAAGTAACACAACAAATTTTATCTTGTATTGGATTGTCACAATTATAATTATAGTTATTGAAATAGTATATTTCATAACAAGAGTGGAAGTGGGGTTTTGCATGTTCGAGACCATATGTTTGAAGTGCGAGATTTATCGAGCACTTCAAATATGGTCGAAAATATGCAAAACAATTTCGCTCGTGTTTTGAACGATACTTTTCACTACACTACGGAATAAAAACGAGACATCGTTAAAAAAAAATTAAACGGATCTTGGTAGTTTACTAGAACACACTAGAGGTTTTTTAAATCATACTTTAGGCCTATATGTTAAAGGATATTTTACAGCTGATTATTTTTCTATGTAAAATTTAATTCAGGTGGACTTATTGTAGAGGACATGTTGGTTTGCTATTATGCATTAAATTAATTTTTTTTATTTAATCTTGGTAATTTACTAGAATACACAAGAGCTTTTCTTTATCATATTATATTTATTATCCGTTGAAAGATATTTTACGAGACATCGGTAAAAAAAAAAATTAAACGGATCTTGGTAGTTTCCTAAAACACACAAGAGGTTTTTTAAATCATATTTTAGGCCTATACGTTAAAGGATATTTTACGAGATTTCAACATCATTTGCTAGTGCAGAAAATAACATTTTCCACTCTAGAGTGGGAAAATCAGCTGTGGGAAACTCGGCTAAAGCCTCGCGCGTAAACTCGATGTTTCTCAGGTTGTAAACACATAACGAAAACAGCTGAACTCATAGTAGTGTAGTGAAAAGAATTTTTCATCATACTGCATCAAAAACAGCTGTTTTCAATACATGCATTGAGTTGCTAGTGTTGTTCTTTTTAGTCCTAGGACCAAAAAACATAACCTGAGTTCGAGGTCATCACTTGTTAATTCGCTTATACGATTGTATCTATAAAAACAATCGATAGATTATAAATAATCAATAAAACAGATGTTACTATCAATTTTAGATCGTTGTTGTATTTTTGATATTATTTGAGTCGGGAAAATGTCAAAAAGTAAAGATTTAAAAAAGACCAATAAATATAAGAAGAATTATTACCAACTTAATCTCGGATATTGTACGAGGAAGAATATAAGAAATTTAGTGACTGGTACTTTAAACAAAGGGTGAATACTTCAAATGTAAGTGATGAGGTATTATTAGTGTACTTGCATGAATTATCTAAGTGTGTAAAACCTTCTACTTTATGGAGTAAGTTTTCCATGCTAAAAAGCACTTTAGCTCTTAGTGAAAACGGCGACACAAGAAAGTTTTACAAATGTGCAGCTTTTATGAAGCAGCAAAACATTGGTTTCATGCCTAAGAAATCAAATGTATTGACAGCTGAACAAATTACCAAGTTCATGTTGCAAGCACCAGACGAATTGTGGTTATTATTTAAAGTTATTTTATCTAGTATTTTTGGTGCATGCAGAAGTGACGATCTCATGAATTTAACCATTTGCGATATCCAAGACCATAGACATTACTTGGTTCTCTTTCTTAAAGACGGAAAAACTCACAAAAGGAGTTTTGTTATTAGCAATGAAGGTTGTCCATTTAAGCCTTGCGATTTGATACGTAAATACATTGGCTTATTTATGTCCACAACACATGAATAGCAAAAGGCTACTTATCGGGTATAAGAAAAGTAGATGTGTTGCGCAAAACATAGGAAAACACCAGAAGTAGCGTTCCAAGATTAATTGCTCAATACCTCAATCTAAAAGATCCTGAAAGTTATACTGGACATGCCACCATGTTAGTAAAAGGGGGCGGAGATCTACAACACTTAAAAGACATGGAGGATGCCGATCACCCAGCGTGGCTGAGGGATATATGGAAGACTCAATAGCAACAAAATATCACGTTTCACGCAAACTATTTAGTAATATTAAAATGAGCAGCAAACCACATACAGTTACTTCATCACAACAAAACATCAACTTGAATAAAAGTGCTAAAAATAACAAAACATCAGAATATTCTAGAGTGGACAATCTTTTTGACAATGGCCAAATTGAGTATTTGAGCAATTCAACAATTCCCAGAGCTAATATCAACATCCAGAACATAAAACCCTAAAATACAGTATATCATGCCGGTATTTATGAAAAAAAACAGCTAAAACACATGGAATACACATTTCCAACAATCAATATTGCACAATAAACATTACATTTAAATAGACTCACAAGTTACAATTTAATGAGTTAGTTATGAAAAGCCTAAAGTTATGTTAGAAGTTATTTCTTATTTTTGTTATAATCTTTAAAAAAAATTATTAGCGTTGGTTAATTCTTGATAACCTAGTTGTTGACTTCTATTGTATGTTACTGTTATTTGTAGTCTTAATAAAAAAAGTAGTAAACAAGTCAATGTTGTAATGTGTTGCATTTTGTATAGTTTAATGTTTTATTAAGCCTGATAGTAGATTTTGTTGCTGAAAAATTCAAAATATCTGGCAATTGATAGTACGAAGTATTCAATCTGGCAATCGTTATAGTTAGTGTACTACTAACACAAACTAAACAGCTGTGATAGCGGTAAACTTGTGCAAACTTTTCAAGGTAAATAGGTTATAACATTTTAGGTTTTGAGAAATTGTTTGCTTATATTGTTTGCAGTATAACGAAAAATATAGTTCATCACTTGGACCAAAAAACGATTTTTGAGCCTCGCTCATTTTCGGCCTCGGCCGTTAAATTTGAGCTTGTATCGAAAAGCTTCACTTTTGGTCCTAGTGATGAAATATACTATTTTTTCTAAAGATAATTAGTAAAAAAGAAAATTAATTTTTTTAAACATCTTGTAGTACATACATTTTAGTACTTCCTTATTCTAAAATTAATAGACAGTAATAATAATAATTACAAAGCATAATATTATGTATAGAAACATTAAAACCAATAATGAGGGTAGAAGCTAAATTGAAAAATAATAATAATAATGATTTTATATAGTTCACTATAATTTAATAATATTTTCATTATAATTTTGTAAAAATAAAATATTTAAACAGAAAAATTAAAATAACAGACTAACTCAGTCTATTTCCTTTTTCATATTTGTACTACAGCTTATAATCCTTGCATTAATAATTACTTACTGGATTTAAACTACCACAAAGTAAATAATAATGTGATGATTTGTGGTATTTACTTTTGCCTTTGGCATCTTTACATCCCATTACAACTATCATATTCATTTTAGATTATATGATTTTGAATGCTAAAAGTAACTTGTTAAAGTTATTCCTGTTTTAATTTAAAATCAATTACAACTTTGATATCCAAATTTAATGCAACAAAACTTAAAACTACTGTGTTACAAAATTAAAATGAACTCAACAAAATAATATTATATAATAAATATCTGATCACTTTATGCACAACCATATTTTACCCACAAACAATTTTAATTCATCCATGTATCAAACTGCATCTATTTCATTTTTCGGTACTTGCAAGAAGTAGCCTATATTATTAATGTAAAAATCTACTTTATATTAAACACAACGCACAAATGTTTTCACAGAAAAATAATACTAAAAAAAAAAAAAAATCCACATGTAATGAAATAGAAAATGTTGAAAACATTGCAGTTTGTTTAAGTATCACAAAATATAGGAAAACAACAACAAAAATACTTTTTGTTTAACAGCCGAAAGATTTAAAAATGATATTAAGAACAACAGCCTTAATCTATATGAAAATATCATTTCACGATGAAATGACGGCAGTAGTTGGAGGCAAATCAATTGTTCTAGTTTCATTACCTAAAATCAAACGAAGTCTTTTCATTGGTGGATAAATAGGACATTCTGAAATATTTCTCTGGAGAGAAATATCACAAAATTCTTTCAATTTTTTTCTCCTTCTTTCTCTATCCTTAGTTTTATGTTTTTTCTTTCTGTGAACCAATGGTTCTTCAATGTCTCCTACACCTTCAACTCTTAAAACTTCATATTCAGGTTCAAACCTTTCTTCAGGCCATTTTGCACCTGACTCTATAACTTCATCTAGAATAGGGCTCCGTTTCATTCTTAACGTCAATTTTAATCTCCCGCCACTTTGTTTTTCTGGTGTTGTTTGTTCACAACCTGTGTCCGCTTTATTTACTTCAGAACTCTCACTGTTCCTCCGACTTTCAAATGTTTTTGCTCTTCTAAGTGACATGGGTTCACTTATTTCAGTCTCATCTTGTTCATTGAATTCATAAATGTCTTTCTTTTCATCTGAAGTTATATTTTCATCGACAGCTTCTTTTTCGAATACTTCTCCTTGTACTATATCTGTTGTCATTTCTTTATCAGCTACTGGCTCTATATTTTGTTCACTCTCTTTGCATATTTCTTCTATTACTTCATTTTTTACCTTAACATCCAAATTTGTATTTCTTGTAAGTCGTCTATTAGATAAACTATTAGTTTCAGTCGTATTTATTTTCCTATTTAAAATTGAACCTACTTTTTCACTTATGTTTCTTCGACATCTTTCCGTTCTTGCAATGTAAGCTAACGATTTTTCATTTTCTTTTTTAGAAACTTCTGTTCTTTTAGTTTTATTATCCATACTGTTAATTACATCAACTTCTTCTAATCTACTTCTAAGTTCACTAAAATTATTGTTATTGTTCACTTTTTCTTTCATCACAGATGATGTGTCTGTAACAGGTTCATTTAGTCGTTTGTGATTCCGTAAGGACATTCCTGTTGAAACATCACAATTATTTACACTATCATCTAACAGTTTTTCCTCACTTTCACTAATATTTTTCTTACGTCTTACACATTTTTTTAAATTTCTATTACATAACCTACCTTCACGATCTAAATTTTCACCTCTAGTTCGAGACGCAGTTAACCTTTTACCATCACCACTTTCACCTCTAGTTCGAGATGCAGTTAAAATTTTACCATCAAGATTTTCACCTCTAGTTCGAGACGCTGATAAAATTTTACCTTCAACACTTTTCTTAGTTGAATCACTAATATCTGAAAATTTACAACCTTGTTCAATTAACATTTCTGCATCATACTTTGTTAAACCTTTTTGACGTAACTCTTTCATACTCAATGGAGTCACTATTTCATTCACTTTTATTTCACTGTTCGTTGAAGAAGATCGACTATTGCTTTCACTCCCACATTCTGAAGTATAAGATGATTCATTTTTTACAACTACTCCACTTGTTTGACTATTGTGTTTTATCCTATTGATTCTGTGGTCAGTCTCTCGAAGTCTATATCCAGAATTGATTATATCTTCTCCATTTGATTGTTTGCCTTTTGCATAAGCACCCATGCATCGTCTGAAAGTAGTAAATGATTAATTGTACCAGTTTGTAACATAAATACATCTCAATAAATAAATAAGCAACTTTGAAATTCTTGACAACTTTAAATTTAGTGAAAGTAGAGTATCTGATGCCATTCTCAACATGATACTAAAAATTTACCAAAATTATAGTCCCACTGTAATTACAAATCTGATGTTATTTGTATATTGAAAAGTAAAACTATTCTTTCTTTTTTTATTGTTTTTTCTTAGTGTAAATCACATATTTTTCAACAAAATAAAATCGAAGTTTTATTTTAATAAAAACAATTTTGTGGCAACTTAACATGATGCTACTTAAATATTTACTTTTTAAGTTATCTTGAATCCAAATTAGAAGTTTTAACGATATTAATGCAAGTTGAAGTTAATAAGTAATTCTATTCTTACTGAAGAAAACCTGTATGGTTTGTCCTCTTCTGGTACATTATCTGATGGCTAAACTAGTCTTACAGAGCCTGTATAATATGAGAGTATCAAGCTACAATACAAGTTACTAGGATGAAAAGATTCCATCAGGCCCTGGCGGCAATTTTTATGGTTAAAAGTTTATGGTTTAATTGCCCATTTTACTTCATCAATGTTATTTTCAACTTGTTTAGTATTTTGATAGTCCTTTCTAATATACAAAGGATATCGGGGCCGAACTCCCCTTCATCATTTATAACCAATAAATCAGAAAAACAAACAAAAATGTGTATTTAGAAATACGTTCACAGTTTTTTTCCCAGTTCTCTCATTCAATTAGACTTGAGTGTCCATCCAACTCAAGTGATCATTAAATGGGATTAAAATAATGATTTCTCTTGGTTAACAGTATACAAAGTTTTGTAATAGTTACATACAGATTTCCATATTTTTAAAACTACTAAAACTGGTGTTTATACAAAAACCTACAAATAAACTGTTATATATTTTTTGATTTGTTGCTTTGAAAATGTCTTAAAATGTTTTGTTCGTAATATCTTCTATTCATATTTCACAAAATTTTATGATATATAATAAAAGCTGCAGATTTCCTGCACATAACCACTTTGGAAATGAAACCGACACAGTCGCTGTCGAGTTTAATAACAAAAATTTTCCTATATTATAAACCAGTATATGGTAATCTTAAATCACCATTATACAGCTGAGGAATGATTGTAGTACAAGCTTGCATATATTATTGACCAATGGAAAAGAAAATTTAATAATTACAAATAAAGTTATAATTATTAAAAACCTAGACTCTTCAGATAAATCTAACACATTTCATTTTCTACAAATCAAATATTACGAACATAAAACTTGAAAATATTGTAAAAATGGGAAATACAGAGTGGACCATAAGTCACTTGACATTACCAGTCACTCAGTATCAATTTGACTCTAGTTTGTAACCTGTCAGCTGTTATAACAAAACAACAGTATTGTTTTGAGGTTATGTTTGAGTTATGTTGAAGTTAGCACCTTGTTAGAAGTGATTTTAGTTGATTAAGTTTTATAATTAATTAATGTATATAATTTAATGATGACCCACCCTGTATTACAAAAATTGACCATATTGTTTAAAATTTGTATCTACATTTAAAATTTGTTTCTACATTTAAAATTTGTGTATTTTCATATGCTAGACATATAATAATATATGTCTTTAACTTAATTTTATCAGATATTGACTTAAATGGTCCAAAATGGTAATTTAAATCAAAACTTGTTTAAAATTTGTATTCTAGTATAACCAGTATAAACTATAACATATATAAATAATAATAATAATTAGAGATGGGCAAGAATTACTTTTTGTTAGTGAAAAAAAAAGAAGAAAATTACTAAACATATTAGAGAGTTCCAAAGTTATTCCCACATAAAAAAAAAATTAAAAAATCCATACATTCTACTAAATGACAAATTGAACTTTGCCTCCAATACAATATACGACACGCTAAATTCTCTGAGCAAGAATAAATCATTCAGTTAATTGATTGAGAAGAAGATAGTAGGTTGCACATGGGCCCAAAACCTACACAGGTTATGACTATAAAGTGGCAAACTTGATGAATTTTAAAATGTACATTGTGTTTAAATGTTCGTGTATTTATTATGTGTAGTTTTATAATTGTGACAAGTGCAAAGCCTGATGATGTCTCATTGCAGCAAAACTGACGTAGCTTCACACATTCCAGTAAGGGTTATTTTAGACAGACCAATTAATGTAAATACAAAAATATATTTATAATTAACATACATTTTCCTTAACATGCTCAAGAATAGGCCTAATTTTGGCATATTTAGTAGTAGAAATACCATGATCGAAATGAAAATTTAAAATTATCAATGTAAACTTGTCTGGAGAAAAGTTAAAAAAAAAAAAATCCTATGTAAAACATATTTTCAACATATTCTTCAATGTTGGGTTTACGATTTTCTCCCTAGCTCAAAATTCTTTTAAGTCAATTATATTCGTTGCATCCTAGCCTTTAAACGTTGATTTAAGACTCTTTTGATTATTCTTTTGCACACTTTTCTTTATCTTGCTTTCACGTCCATAGGTCTTCTTCATATCTGAAAGTTCTATTTGATACACTTTTTGTTGATAAAATGTTTTTGAAACTTTGTATAGATGTTAATCTCGGATGACAATACAAAAATTCATTGTTATATACATATGTTTATGGTAGGGAAAACGAATGCTCAGTAGGCAGAGTTGCGCAGTAGGTATGTATATGTAGTATACATATGCAGCAGATAGTGAGAAGTACAAATGCACAGTAGGTATGTATATGTAGTATACATAATATGCAGCAGATAGTGAGAAATACAAATGCACAGTAGGTTATCATCTTTAATACTTTATTAGATTGATTGGAATCACGCAAATGAGAATTAGAAGAATGCGAAGTGTATTTACAATCTGAACGTCAACACAAATCACAATGCGGTGTTGTGGAAACCCTTGAAGGACTTCAAGTTCGCTTACAATGTGATGGACAACAGCGGCAAGAGTGAAATGCTAAACATAGGAGGGGTTAACAAACAGTTTACTTCTTCAAACCCTTAAAAATTTATATACGAGTATACTCTCCAGAAATTTTATTCATTTTCAAAATGGCATAAGTTTAAATTATCTTCTTCTACTGTAGTTAAAATTACCTTTCACAAGTTTCACATTCACAATATCCATTTCCATCACCAAAAAAATCTTCTCCATAAAAACATGTAATCTCTTCCCCAGCTTCTATATCTCGTAGAACTTTAACACAAGCTGTGTCACGTCCTGTTGCCACAAACTGAAAAATAAGTAATATCAAAAATTTGAGACAAGTTTTAATTGAATACTATTTGTGATAACTACTGATAATTAATAAGAACAATAAATAACAAATTATAAAGAACTTTAGTCATTGACTATTACTGAACAACAATAACAATCAATTTTCATATAAAACAAAACCAACTGGAGATTGTGTAAACTTTACTTAATATTTGACTGTGTAAATACATATTGTTTCTTATGGCAGCTTAAAGCCAGAATTCATCAACACTTTGGCATCCCAGTATAATTTGGTCCTATTCCGTTCCCTCTGGCAATCTTTATCTAGTCTTGATAGATCAAGAGGTGGTTTTGGTCCATCATGGGTTTTTCCTCCTTACACAGAGTATACAAGTTCAAGTTAAAGATGACAATCATGTCCCGTGTTCAAATGAAATTCTGCGACTGCCACTCTTGTGGTTTATCTTTCTTTGTCTGCCAAGTTTGTCCGATCTCAGACTATCAATTAGTCTTAGTATTCTGTATAACAACTAAGTTCTTCATAATCTAATATATTCTTATAGTCTTCTTGTTCTTCATATTTCTCATATATAATTTTCTTTATAAATCTCAACTTATGCTGCTGTTGTTAGGGAGATTCCAAAATAAGATCTGTTTCCTTTTTTGGCCAATGTATCAGTTGAATCACTGCTGTTCAGTCTCACATGTGAAGGTACTCATTGAAAAATGATTTTTTTTCCTAGTACAATCACTTGCTTCAATGCTTTCTTGATACCACAAATTATCTTCGTAAACATTATTATGTTAGACATCACTGCTTGTATAGCCTTTGAGACCACTAATATGACTGCTTTTTTAAAATTTAGGGGTCTGTATAGGAGTTGTTGTAATGCTCTAATATTCCCTGAATTTCTCCATTGAAGCAGGATTTACCTTTTCTCAGTGGAATGTAATGGGAGAACAGGTTACAATGTACTCCAGTTCTTAGCGTTATTAGTTTCTGGTATATAAGATCCATGTAGACTGTAAGCCATCCATCATCTTCTGGGTACCTCAGTTGTAAAGTTTCTGTTGTGTCGTGTTAATACTTCGTTAGGGGTTTCTTCTTTCTTGACATCATCTTCTATAGTGTTAGATTAAAATTATAGGACTGATAATCCACTGGCTAGGTGTTCAAATAGGTGTAAGGTTGATTAGGTGTTTAAATGGTTATACCTTACTGTTATATTTAGAGCTTCTGCAAGGTTGGTGTAACCTGTTAGTGGTGTAATTTAGGGTTTTAGATATGTGCTCTGGTATGCATTCATCATCCAGTCCAAATGACGAATGCCTGTGATTTGTTCAATGAAAAAGAATGGTGCCTGCTTTAATAGTGTAATATTGATTATTAAATATTTTTGAAAAACAAAAACTATTTCTTTACAGTATAAAATAGAAACGTGTTTCTGGAGTTTAAACAAAGTTGGCTTCCATTAGAACACTATCGAGGAAACATTGTTCCGAATATGGACAATGAACTTGATTTGCAAGAGTCATTAAATATATATATATATATATATATATATATATATATATATATATATAATAATTATTATTATAATAATAATTATTATTATTATTATTAATGTGACAAATAATGTATTAATTCATAAACAAAATAACCAGTGATTAATTAGTTCATGTGATAAATTATGAATGTTAAAAAAAAAAATCATACTAACCTGCTACTATAAATAACACAACACTTTAGGTTAATTTTGTAAATTATGTATGTTGTTTTTAAATTTTATAACATTAACCTGTATAATCGCTCTCAAGTTCTACCAAAAATCTCCTTAAATGGATTAAAAAAAAAAAAATTATTGTAAAGTAAAACAAATTTGATTGGATTGACCAGTGAAAAAACAACCCCACTGGAAGAATGCCTACAAACTTTTGTAAATTTATAAAGCAATATTGAATAGAAGAACAACACAAACTTTTCTATCTCTCTCAAGAATTAGACATATAGTTATACAAGAATACCTTCATTGCCTTAAGATGTCAGATTCACTAATTAGTACAAGGTGTGGAGAAAACATTGAAAACTTGAGACACGTTATTCTTTAATGTGTGGTGAACTCCTTTCACTACCTCCCTTTTTTTCCGGCGATACTTCCATTCTATCAGCTCTAATACCGGGTTGCTTGAATGGTAAATTGCAGGGGAATTGTTTTCCATCAAATCAGTTTACCCCCTCTTTCGGTGATGAAAATCCTTACCACGCATCAAGGTTAGAGAATGAGTTGTGCACTAGCTGCAAGAGAGTTCTAAGAAATGCATTCTTTTGTCTAAAAGATAACCGATATTTCAGGTACCCCCCTAAATTGTTCACCCACTACAATAATGGCTAATTAACCCCTTTTAGGATGGGTTAGATGGCCCAGGGTTTTTGGCATTGCGTCTCCAGATTCCATATAAATTTAAATATGTGATAAGTAGTTAACGGCCATATTGGCCTAGTACTGTTTTCTAGACCACTAGTTTTGAAGAGTCATTCCCTTAATATTATTCATGGTTAATTTAGCTTATTATGTATTATAATTAATAACATAGTTTTAACAAAGTGATTTAGGTTATGATTTTTTTCTCATTAAACAATGTTTTTTATGTACGTCCCACAAGAAGAAATCGCAAGGTGTCAGGTATAGTCCTTGGAGGTGTCGCAAGGTGTCCTTGGAGGCCTGCGTATAGGTCCTTGCCGGCATATCCATCAATGTCCAAACTTTTCATTCAAAGTATCTGTGACAAAAAAAAGCACTAAAGTGTGGGGGTGCATTATCTTGTTGGAAATGAAGTTGTTGAATGTTTTCGAGTTCATCCAGCTGAGGAAAACTAATTGATTAATATATCGAGATATATAATTCCATTAATTGACTTTTCAGCAAAGTATAAAGGCCCTATCAGACAATTTTTCATCACACCATACCAAACATTAATTTTAGACGAGTCGCGTATTTTTTCAAAAAAATTATTTGGGTTTTCAAATTCCCATATGCGTGAATTGAGTTTGTTAACAGACCCATTGATATGGAATGTAGCTTCGTCTGAAAAAAATTATATTATCTAAAAATGATTGGTTTTCATCAATCTTGTTCAACATTTCAACAGTGAAATTAAAATGTTATGCACCATCATCAGGTTTCAATTCCTGCAATAACTGGATTTTATTTGCGTGTAACTTCAGTCTTTTGTGTTAAACTTTATGGATTGTTGTTTTTGGAATATCTAACTCTAGGCTTCGTCAAGGTATTGACTTCTTAGAACTTCTGATTGCAGATTGTCTAAAAAGTTCAACTTTTTCGTCTGATACGCATAGCCTGCCAGATGATTTCTGCTTTTGAACTGATCCAGTTTTTTCGAATTGTTTGAACCAACATTGTATGTTACTTTCATGTGGTGGATCTTTTCTGTATTTGAATTGAAATGCATGTTGCACTGAAATTACAGATTTGAATTTAGCCAGCAACAAAACACCCTTTGCTTTTTCTTTATTAGAGAACATGTACACAGAACTGTGCACAGAACACTCCAGAAAACTTAAAAACACACTACCACAACAATGCAAAAACTAAACTGTAAAATTCACTAAAAAGTAAAACCTGCCACTTAAAAGTAATATACATGGCAGTTCTAGGGTTAGAGGGGAAAAGTCTCTCGGTCATCAGAGCTTTATAAAAAATAAGAAGAAAAGAACATAAAGACCCCTAGCCATCGAATACTCTAACAGTGTTGGGGTTAAAAAAGAACAAGAGAGACCAGATAGGAAAAGTGAAAGAGAGTAATCTAACCTAGGAATATATGGAAAAAGGTGTATATCCAGCTAGGTTCACTAGGGATTGCCAACCCCGTACTCACTAAGGTGAACCCCTGAGGTTATAAGAAGAAGAAGATGAATACTATGGAAATACAACAAACCATTTAATATCAATTAGTTTTCCCACCATCGAAAAGTAGTTTAGTATTTATCTGTATTAGTATTAAACAAGTCCTTTTCAAAATTAGTTAACATTATATTATTTCTTCGCCTTGTTTACAGGTTTCTTGCGTTTGTGCTGATATCCCGATGTCTTTCCACATCTGCTTAGCTGTCTCCACAATGATGAGTTCGTCAATAAAAGTGTTATTTCATCGAAGTCCTTGTTCCTAAATTTTGCTATCCTCCGTAAAAAGTTGTCTCACAAAATCCCCATCTCCACAACGCAGAAGAGAATACTCAATGAAATCCTCCTCTTTATTGCACACTTTAAAAGCTGTAGGGTTAGAGAGATAAAATTTGTGAAAGGTACTTTTATGTGACTAGATGACCCAATTCTGGCTCTTGCTCTAAACGTATGCTCAGATCAGCTGATATTAGTTAGTGTAGATATATACAGGTAATTTGGTCAATTTTGCATTTCAAAAAAAAATTTCATTCAAAAAAATTTTCCTGCTTCCATCTTCTAATCTTTTTTTTTCTACAATTAGTATATGTGTTAGATATACAATTTTGAAGGAATTGTATTTGATCTGGCTTTAGCTCAAGTCCTACTGCAATTTCAGCATGTTGTCTACCAAGAAGGTTACAGTGGCTGTTATTACACTGGAAGGTTATCTGTATGTTCTCAAGTTTCCGGAAATATTAAAAAAATCTCCTGAGGCCAGAAATTCTGTTATGTTGAATATGTTGTTAGGTCTCTACAAAAATGTTGAATATTCAGAATTCCCTTATTGATAGAATATTTGAATTTAATGTTTCTTTGTGATGTACTTTCGTTAATATAAGGGCTCATGGTAACCAATTTGACACTTACTACTGAATAAATAATGTAAACTGTACAATTTCCCAATCTTCTTTAAATCCACAATGCAAATAAATTCAATTTTAAATTTTTTCAGTTACCATTATATCGTTTCATCACAGAATTATTTTAACACTAAGCTTTGCTCGAAAAACCATACCAGGCTCATAAAATCAAGCTGTGCTAGGCTTGTAAAATCAACTAAACTCTTATAAAATAAACTCATTAAAACTCGATAATTTTCGATCTTGTCCTACAATCGAGCTAGAGGGCTTGCACATCCCTATTATACAGGGATAATACATTTAAAAAAATTATACAGTACTTAAGATTATTAAGTACAATTTGAGAACATGTTTAGTCAGAAATACAATTAAAATTAACAACCCATGTTTATATCTTAATAATAATTAACATTAACATACAGCAAACAAATTATAAATTACAATATTACAATTTATTTGTCTATATTATATAACTTGATTTTATAGTTAATTTGTGACAATTATTTTTTTATATTGATAACTGTCAACAATTAACGTTTTTGATTTCACTGCACACAAAACATGAAATATTACAAATAAATATTAAATGTATAATAGTGTCTAATTTACCTTACAATTAGCTCTACAATCATGATTTATAAATGCTGCAGGTCCTAACCAAAGTTGTGCACAATTTTTGCGACAACTAAACATTACAGAAAAATCATTCTTTCCTGGATGGAGCAATTGATTTTCTTCTTCTTGTGTTAGTTCTGCTATACAGCCAACTAGGCAAGAGATTTTCTCATTTTTATACCTAAAAAAAACACACAAGTGAAAAATACTTTTCTTGTTATAACAGTAAAATTTTGTTTAGTTTATTGAAGGAAATATTATAAGCATGATATGGTTATTACATAATAACTAGGGGTATGCGGAATCAGGTTTTACAACTTGGGACAAGACCAAACCCTACTGGACATCCTTACTTTGGGATAAGAATGGATTTCATTTTTTGCTACTAGGACTGAAAAATAAACAAAAAAATTTGGGTGTGCTGTTTTTTCTTTGAATAGAAATATTAGGATTCAATTGAGGGTACTTTTTTTGAAACCTGAGTCAATCTTTCGAGCTCGGTTCAATTATATGAATCTGGCTCAGTTTTTTAACGTACCTCAATTTTACGAGTTTGGCAGTTTTTCGAGATCTGCTTGATTTTACACACCCGACACAGTTTTTCAAGCAAAGTTCAAACTGAAAGAATAATACTGCAATGAAAGAACAATATAATGAGCATTGATAATAGTCTTTTTTGACACAGGATATAAAATAAATGGAGCTGTTATCTTGTTGCTTTTGTCATGAGATAGATAAAAATAGGTTTAAATTAACCTGAATAGATCAGAGGAAGTTATTGGGAGAAAGGAAGTTATCTGAATAAAAAGAGTGGCCTACATGTTTGCTTCAAATATTACGATTTTATGTCAATGCACTGAAGTATTACACACAGAAACCAAAATTTCCCCTTTTTATTTAAATAACAACCAAATTATTAAAATCCGATTTCAAAATTATAACTCATGGAAAAATTAAATTTATTTGCATTGTGTTAAATTTTAATAAGATTGGGAAATTTTACAGTTCACATTTAGTAGAGTACTGTACATATCATCAACATTGTCAAAATGGTTACCATAGGCCTATGTTAATGAAATTGCATCACAAAGCAACACAATTTCATTCAAATAATCTATCTATAAGAAATTTTTTTATAGAGTATTGAAATAATAGTACTTATCTTAAATTATTTTTGGAAGAGACTCAATAAAAAGATAAAAGGTGTATTACGAGAAACAGAATAACGCAGGGAAAGCAGCGATCATGGGAGAAAGGTGAGAAGAGATAATAACTATAGACAGGAAATAGACATTACCGATTCTAAACGAGGAATACAAACACTAAGTAGAAGCTTTACTTCAGTTTCTTAACGACTGAGTTATACATGTGTCTTGACATTTCTAAACTTTTATATTTAATTAGAAACTAATCACTCGGAGTCTGCAAGTAATGATTTATATGTTGTGTTGAATGAAAGAATTGTGTTCGAATAAAAAAAAGGAAAAAAAGTCCCAAGTGGTCATAAACACGAAATTTGTTTTTTTTTTTGTAAATATAGAAAAATTACAGAGTATGACTTGTGCTACATTATTTTACACGAAATATACACACATAACATAGAGAATATTGTCAAAGAATAAAAATTAATTATCGATTGAGAGCATAGGAAGTTTGTTACATAAAGAACAAAATAACCTTGAAAATATTGCATTTTAAACCTACACTAGTAACATGAACTGAGCAGTTTAGTTGTAATTAAGCGTGTATTGTCACATAGACAAGAATTGTTCCATCATATACACTCTCGAAGGAAGTGGGGGTGACATATTAAAATCAGGGGAAATATCTGACTGATATTAAAAGTATTTGGTATTTCTTTACCCTATATTTCTACTCCTACTAATTGCCAAAAAAATTTGAATTTACTCATACTTTACTTCCTCGTATATAAAAAGTAAAATTATGTAATATTACATTTATAATGTTGAATACGATAAAGAGCCTCGGAGAGGGGTGTAAGGTGTGTGTGGATATGTCAGTTATAGCCTCTCACACATACGAGGTTTGTTCAAAAGTAACGGGAATTTTGTAATTTCACGAGTTGTTGTATTAGTCCGATTCGCACGATTTTTTCGTTGTTGTGTTGGTAAACATGTCTGAAAAGTATATGTACATTGTTAATCATATGGGATGTTTAGTCTGTTGTCAGCTGCCAAATAGGTTAAATGTGTTTTGGTACAATCGGCGATTATTTATTTATTTTTTTAAATGGATCAGAGAATTTGCATTAAATTTTCCTATAAAATTGGAATAAAGTGAAGCAATGTTTTAGAAATGTTAAATATTGCTTTTGGTGACTCTGCCATGAGTAAAACAAGGGTTTATGAGTGATATAAGCATTTCCAAGAAGGCTGTGAAGACGAAGATGACGAACGCCCTGGACGTCCAAGTACATGAAAAACCGATGAAAACATGGAAAAAATGAAAGAAATGATTATGAACGATCGCTGAATCACAATCAGAGAAGTCGCTGATGATGTTGGCATATCAACTGACTAATGCCATGGAATTTTTTCGGATGTTTTGGGTATGAAACGCGTGACAGCAAAATTTTTGTTGAATTTTGAATAGAAAAAGCGGCGAATGGAAGTTGCACAGGAGTCAATAAATGAAGTCAACAACGATGCAGAACTACTGAAACATGTTATAACAGGGGATGAAACATGGGTTTACGGGTATGATGTTGAAATTAAGGCTCAATCATCCCAGTGGAGGCATTCTGGACCGCCAAGACCGAAAAAAGTATGTCAAGTGCAGTCGAATATGAAGGTTGTGCTCACTGTGTTCTTCGATTTTAATGGCATAGTTCACCATAAGTTCTTGCCACAAGGTCAAACGATAATAAGGAGTACTACTTACAAGTTCAACACAATTTGCGTGAAGCAATTTGAAAAAAATAAATAAAATAAAAAAATAAAAATGCCTGGATGTGTGGCGAAACAATTCATAGCTTTTTCATCACGATAATGCACCTGCTGACACTTCATTGCTTGTTTGTGAATTTTTGGTCAAAAATAACACTGTAATGATGTCCGGGCCTCCATATTCGCCAGATATAGCCCCGTGTGACTATTTTCTGTTCCCAAAAAAAAGAGAAACTTGAAGGGCCATCATTTTGCAAGCATAGATGAGATTAAGAGCGCATCGCTGAGAGAGTTAAACACTATCCCGAAGATCGCTTTTCAAAAGTGTTTCAGGGATTGGAAGAAGCGCTGGTATAAGTGTATAATATCTAATGGAGACTACTTTGAAGGGGATAACATTAATGTAGACGAATAAATAAAATTCTTTCTAAAAAACATAAATTCCCGTTATTTTTTTAACACACCTCACATAATATGTCACCCTCACCTTCACGCTAAGTAACTGTTGTTTTGTTACTGATGCACTCTGTGATAACAAATGAGGCTCTGGCAACCAAAAACCCTTCGGTATAATTGGACAATTTCCCTTCTCCTATCAATTCCTTCTTACTACCAAAAACACTTAGCGTACCTAATATTTAGCTGGTTATTCACTTTTTACTTTTCCATCTCTCTTCTGACCATAAGACCATTCTTCAATACTTGAAGGCACAAAATGAAGGCCTAAGTGTTGATCAATGGAAACGAAGCTTTCTTACAACATTTCTGGTCCACTCAGAGGATGTTTTGACAGCCTCAAAAAAAAAAGATGGCCTAAACTAGAAATTCAATTTAACTAAAAATGAAAAAAAGATTTTTCTCTTAAGGTAAAAAAGGCTACTATGGTGGAGGATTTACCTGCTGGTGGTTCTGATCCTGGTTTCCTGTCAAAACGCTCATCAGAGCCTGAGACAATGCCTGGGGCTAGATCTGCTCGGGAGGGGGAAGCTGAAACTTCTAGTCAGCCTAGTTCTACAATACAAAGCAAGGATAAGAAGGCTGTCGCTGTGTTGGAGGCCGAAGCTCCCTCCAAATTCATGCTGGCAGGATGGCAGGAGGCTTATTAGAGCCTTGGCCGATATGTCTGAGGAGTGGGTATGGTGGGGATGCAGTGTCTAGCAGTTCCTTTCTTCAAATGGAACAAAAACCTAAGGGGCCATCAAAAGCCACAAATAAAAGTTCTAGCAAAGAACTCGTCAGAAGGAGGCGACAGGAGTGGACTAATACAGAGCACACTGAAGTTGAACCCACAAACCATGTCCCTGATATGAAGACGTAAAATGCCTTCAACAAATCTGACTGTCATTCAGATAAATCTCAACCTTGGCACAAGATTTACTGAACACACTGAAGATATAGCTCTAAACCAAGAGCCATGTGTCAATGGCAGAATCATCAGAGGACTCCCAACCTAAAAATATAAGTTAACATGGGAAAGAGAGAAGTGGATTCGTGCCACTTCTGCCTGATACATAAAGAAACAGCCGAACACTGGTTTGTGTGAGTGTGAATCTCTAACCTACAAAAGGCTACATTACCTCAGTATTCCTTTCCACACGGCTGCAGAGGTAACGATAATGTGGCCCAGAACCATTTTAAGTGTCTTAGGAAGCTTAAATCTTGGCAGGGACTAAAACATAATTAGTAGGGTAGTCATAAAAATCCAATTGGATTGAAGTGACAAGAGGCTGTATAGCCTCGGACCACAAATTCACTAACTAGAGCCTCGAAGGGATCGTCACACTATTTTTGGGGCTTTTATTTTCCTTTCTAAAAACAGGAGACTTCCCACATTTACATTACTATAAACTATACGTAGAGATTTTTATAAAGTGTAAAATTTAAAATAATTTATTGTTTATGATATTGTGTGAATGATGTATTCTTTTGATCTAGATTCAAGAAGAAAAGATTCAACGATTTTATTCGGTGATATTTCTTGGTAGGCAGATGATTTTTAATCCTATGTACACTCCGAGGCTAGAGTAGGGGTTGTTCTCAGTTCTCTCTCACTCGCATAGCTTACACAATTAATTAAAGAAGTACATACGAATTAGATAAAAGTCTTTGTTTTATTATTTTTAAAAAAATTATTTTTTTAATTAAATTGATGATGACCGATATGTTTTTGCCTTTAAATAACAACAAAAAATACATAAAACAAGGAAAATAATCTAAGGTTTCCTTAAATCAGATGATGAACTTTAAATTATAAGAATTATTATACTATTAATTTTATTGTTTTGAAGGTACAAACGAAAAACCTTCATTTGAAAATATAATCGTGTTTACTCATAACATTTTCATAGCGAGATTAGTCCATTAATTATTTATTAAATAATTATACTCACTAGACGATTAGTTCTCTTTTTTCTTTTTATAGTTAATGTTATTCCCAGTGGATGCGAGTTATTTATTACAAAATAACTAAATCGAATTGAGTAGCTCAAAAATAGGTTAAAATTAGATAAACAAACTTTGATCAATTACTTGCATAATATTTTGTCGATAAAACAAAAAAAAAGAATAAAAATTAAAAATTGGAAAATACTGAAGAGGAACAAGGCAATTGGTTTCCTGTTTGACAATCCTCAATTATCAATTAAAAATAATAATAAATAATTTGACACCAATATTCTGTAAAAAGAGAAAGTTTTTACCAGTTGAGTTGATTTAAAAAAATCATGAACAAACTTGTATCCATAAAGTTAGTTATTAACTGTACTTTCTCCTACTACGAGAGACATAATATAAATAGGGATTTTTTGATTTCCTGACTCATAGTCTTGAAAATAAATAGGATAAACCACCATTTCAAGGCCAACTAGTTCTCCCCAAATCATTTCTACTAAGCTTAAGGCTATTGATTACAGTAGAACCCCTCTAATCCGCCCTCGGGTGGTCTGTTACTCCGGTTAATCCAACCGTGTCAAGCTCGCGATATTGTGCCGACTTGCCGACTTGTCGATGACTCATGGCCCGCCTGGTGCCATTCTTTCCGGTTTGTTATCGCTTTCCCACTTCAGTGCTGTGTCATCTCTCGTGTTGTTTTTATTGATTTTCTATAGTACTTGCAAAGTTTTTATATAGACTTTTAAAAGTTTATATATCACTTATTTCACTTTTTAAAAATATCTTTATATAATATGTAATACATATTGACTTTTTTCGTATAATCCGATCTTTTTTGCGTTCCGAACATGCCCCCAGTCCCGAAGGTGACGGATTAGAGTGGTTCTACTGTATATCATATTGATCTGAGATAACACCTCAGTTGGTGATAACCAAGGTGCCATACCTTGGTTAGATGATACACATACACACACTTTTTGCCTTATTTAAAAGCGAAAACCTCTCGGTTATCACTGCAAACATAAGATGTAAATTTGTACAAAGTAATCAATTCCTACCATCATTTGATAATTTTTCTCTTTTGATAATACTTATATATATATATATATATATATATATATATATATATATAATTCCAACGTTATACATTTCTATTTCATTATAAAGTTCTTAGTGCAATTCTAAATCAATAACTTTATTTTTTGACGATAATTTGTTGTTTATTCCAACATTTATTAAAATTTTGTTAAAATAGTTTACCTGGTAATTTCACATATTGATGAATTTTATTACTATTATTTATGAACGCCTAGTTTTATTCTACTTGGGAACTTGACTTGAACCGAAAAATCTTTTTCGACAAATTCAAAATTATTTGTTTGTAATAACATTTTTATAACTGTTAATCAATTATATGACTGAAATGGGTTTATAATTCAATTTTATCCCAAAGGAATTTTGTATTCATTTTGTTGAATCAAGAGTATATATTTCCCTTCAATTACAGCTACTTCACCTTTCCCACCACACTGCCTTTTCCATATTGCCTAAACAAAAGATCGGGGTTATACTGATTATATTTTCAGTCTAAACTTTAGCTTGAGCTTGTTAAAAGCTCTAGCTTGATTAAAGCTTAGGTTTGTTAAAAGGCTCAAGGTCGAATAAAGCTCAACTTACCTTAAGCTCAGCTCAAATTAAAAAACTCACACCTCTCTAATGTCTACATACTAAAAAATACAATTTTCAAAAACGAGCCTATAAGAGTCATATTTATGTTCATTAAATAATAAATACAACAAATTTTATTTCAATATATTAAAAATTACAATAATTGTATGAATTATTTTAATTTAAATATTTAAAAATATTAATATAATATTTAATAATAATAATATTTAAATATTTAATATATAATTTAAATATGTATTTTTAAAATTTTATCCAAATTTGGAATTTCTAGCTCAAATTAAAAATTAATCAACCTTTCTTTCTCTATAAATGAATTTGGAAAATGGTTTAATAGAATAAATTGACTGTGACAGTTAAATTTGTACAACAACTTTAGTTTGTTCAAATTTACAAAAACAGCTCCTCTCAAAACAAACTCTAATTTATCTCATGAACTGGATCCATTTATCTGATAAACTGGACTAAACAGTAAGTAATTTTATTGCAAAAGGTGAACAAGCTATTAGCTATTCAAAACTGGAACATAATCCTTTTAAAAAGTAAAGTGCACAAATACAACTTTACACAAAACCAATTATCATTTTTAATATAATTAGTATTCATAAAATATGTTTCCTCAAATCTGTTTGCACTCCATAATAAATTAGAGTATTATTTTTTATTACAATGATATTTTCTTAACACACCAAATTAGTATGGCTGCTAAACATCTTTATGAGAAGAATGTGGTGTAATTAGTATGGGCGTGTATGTTTAGCTTGCTGTAACTTGGATTTTGTATATAATGCCATGATTCACAGGTTCGAGTCCGGTTGTTGACATTGGATTTTTCAATACATAACATTGTTTCCACATCGTCATTAATAAAAAAGAAGTAAAGATGTTAACCCTAAAAAATATATTGATGAAACCTAGTGTTCAAAGTGAGAACTAATAAAACGAACTAAAGACAAAATATGAACTAAATGTAGAAAGCATTATAATTATTAAAAAATGAATTGCAGAAGCCTGGTGTTCAAATTTAGAACTAAATTAACTTATTCTATTTATACAAACTCCATTTTATTATGTCAGTAAAGAAGAGAGAGGTGAAGAGACTGAAATAATATTGCTCAGTTTATTGGTCAGAATGGATGACCACATTCGATTGTTACATCCACGCCATATCAAATTCTTTATAATGTGGAACAATTTGAATTTTTGCTTCATGAATAGAGAAATCTTTACCTTGGGAATTTCTTGATATTACAGAAAAACCTCGGGATGGGAACCACTACCAATTTAATGTTCCTTAGATTCAATTCTTTATTCCTCCAACAACATACTAAAAATTAATATTAATATTACTTAAACTGGAACAAAATTTGTCATTTTTAATAATTTTGATATAAGTAACACTAAATGGTTGATAGGCTATACTAGATATGGTACAGAATAAGTAAAATGCTATGAAATGTATAATAAGCCAAATACGGATTTGTTTGGCAGTGAAATTTTAAAAATAATCTAAGGACAAAAAAATTTGTTTTGACGGTTTAGTTAATTGAGGTTTGATTTATTTTCTTTGATTACTGAATAATAATAAATGACAACATTGCACAATACATTGTTTCATTATACTATATGATAAAAAATGGTGTTATATACATATATTCTTATTATAATTTACAATAATAAAATGCAATGTTCATTTCTTCTATAGTAATATAAAAAAAAAAGAGCTCATGGAAAAACTAGAGAATATGAAAAGTTCTAGAACAACTTATAAACAGGTTAATATATTAATCTCACCATTTTTTCGTAGCTGAAATCTTGGCACCTTTTTGCCCTTCCAAAGAATATCTATAACAAGGCTCTATAATGAAGCCAGAGTCTCGATCATACACCCTGAGATATCGATAGATCTGTAAAAGTTGTTACAAATGAACATTAACATATCAAAACTCCAGATCACAAAATATCTATAATAAGGTTTTATAATGAACCTAAAGTCTTGATAATACATCCACAGACATAGATAGATCTGCAGCAACAGTTATCAAACAATGAAGAATTTTTTCTTTTTTAACTAGAGATAATGCCACTGACAGACTTTTTAAAATAAGACAAAATGGATCTATTCATGAATATTAGAATATATACATATGACTTGACTAGAATTTCTCTCAGATCCTACCTAGACTTGTATAAAATCCACTAGAACCTTGGAATCTAAGTACGCTGAGTTTCCATCGAGCAAGCACATGTTCTGCTGTTTCTATTCTGTAGGAGGAGAATCACCAGATATCTATCTCGGTTTCCCAACCCGATTATTTTGAAATGTGAAATGATACTGTGTAAAACATAGCATTAGACAGTTAAACCCAAAATTTTGAATCAATATTTGATAACATAAGTGAGATGGAGAGAAATTGGTTAGACAAAATTTGGAAGTGTTGAATAAGGGTTATAGAATAAAAAACTAAGTTAATAACAAAAAGTTACGAATTATTTGTAAATAAAAATATTTAGACGAGGACTTGACAACTCTGTAAGTAAGAAAATGATTAAGATTCAAAATAGCACATGGCTGTTTATATTAATACTTATTTAATATCTCAAAAGTATGATAAACAGACAATTAGTTAATTTAGATTTAGGTTATACAAATATTTTGCTCTTTCATTAAATTTAATAATAATTACGAGAAATGATTTTTAACACATTTATTGAGAACATCTATTTCTCTGATATCACCTGAGATAGCAGACAGGTAAGTGAGAGGTAAGAACTCAAATTAAATCAATTATACTTGCAATACAAATAAACAAGAAACAACGCAGAAGCAACTTACAAGCTATTGTAATTACATAAAAAGATAAAAACTACATGATTAATATCAAATAGTTTTTACAGTTACACTGGAAAGAATTCCTTTTTTTTCTCTTGAGAGTGAAAACTAAGGAGTTCATTAAATAAGTAATACTGAAATAGAATAATCCAGCAAGACAATCTTAAATTACTTATGATTTAAACGTATAATGTTTTGACAATACGATTATAAAATTTAATGTCAAATTTTGCAAAATGTGATTTGACAATCATCAACAAATTATACATACATGTTCTTCCAAACGTTGTTGCTGCAGTTTATTGCGCAAGTGATTTGGTGTACGTGGCATCCACTCCCCTACCAACAGTCTTTTATATGCTTTCTCATAGTTCTGAGTTTGAATAAATTCCTCTATGATGCTTTTCAGTTCTTCCTTGTTAGCCTTCAGCGGTCGATACCTTATTAAAACAAAAAAGTAATACTATATTCATATAACTGTATGGATAAATAATTTTATCTTCATCACTTACAATTGGTAACACTGTGGGAAGTTAACAATTACAAAATTAATGAAAATAGAAATTTCCACAACACTTTTCACCAACAAACAACTTTTCAATTAGTCGACAGCCAATTTTTGTCTTTTAACTAGGGTAAACAATCAAAACTACATATATTATAATAAAACCAACATCATTATGTGAAAAACATCAAATTTTGCATAGTTTTTAATCGTGTTTTTAAATGTGAATTAATATGTGTTGTTAAGTGTTTATATGTGTTTTTTATATTTGAAAAAGACTGACAAATAGTCGAAACGCGTCATATAAGATAGTGCAAACTACAATTAAGGATTGTTCGACGGTAACACCTAAAACAAGGTAATTAAATAGTAATTATGAAAGTAATAAGTCAATTAAATGTTAAGGGAATTATTGTGTAATAATAATATCACATTATCAACAGTTTCCAACAATGGAATCCATTTTAAATCCTGAAACACATATAGAATTTTTAATTAAGAATTATGTGGTATCAATATATGATTGTGAGTAAATTTTAATATTTCTTTTACGAAAGTTATTAAATATAATCAATCAATAATAAAGTTGTTAATAGAGTTGTTTCTTTAAAGCAAAGTCTTCTCAAGTCATATTAGATAGAATGAAGATAATAGGTTTAAAAAAAATAATAAAACACAATAGTATAAAAAACTTCCCAAAAGTCAAGTTGTATTTCCTTGTTGCAGTATTTTCTGTAGAATACATGTTATAAAAAAATATCATATAATCAAATTTCTAAAACATAAAACAATTTTTTCCCTTGTATTTTTCAAAGATAAAAATGGAAATATGTTTTTAAAATGAACATTTTTACAGATTTCGCATTAATTAAGCGAACAATACAAATCAAATAAAAATTATTTATCAAGAAATCATTTTTGAACGGGATACATAGTTTTAGTAAAAATTTTAATATTCTTTTGCAGACATTAAAAGTGACATTTTAATAAGCCACGGAGAATACTCGTACATAGATGAAGTACAAGTCCCAAACTGTCGAGTTCTAATGCCAAAATGGGGCAGTACAGATCCATATCTAACAGCCAAAGGATTATTATAAACAATGTCGTATGCTGGATGATATAGTTTAGAGCACAGGCCACTTATATATATGATATTTGTAGTTGTTGTCTGTGATCTGTGAAATTCTTATAATTCATATCCTAATTTTATCAATATCAGTTGTTTTTCAGTCGCCTTTTGAATAACGTTGTAATTGAATATTTCGAAAATTTTACATCCTAGCTATTAGTTACGCCAAATTTTGGTTATAGTTCTCCTCCAGTCTCAGCAAGCAGTCCAGAGACTGAGCTAGAATGAAATACACTAGAAATAATCTGCAGGGCAGAACTATGAACCGATTCAAGCTTCCTAATTGCTTGTCTTGTGGATGACCAGACAAATATAGCCATAATCAATCCGGAATTGAACAACATGGTAAAAACGTAACATACAAGTCCTATTAGCTCCCAACTGAGAACATGTAACATATCAAGTGTTTTATTACACTGTGTATTTAGATCAGATAAATGTGGAATGTAAGAAAGTCTTTGATCAAATAATAGGCATAAAAGTTTATCACTTACAGTAGTTTGAAGATGTATCCCATTAAGAAATAATAAAGGAACTTAAATCCTGTCAATCTTAACCCAATTTGGTTAAAACAAATTGAAGGGCTCTTTCAGCAGTTGCCATATCTTGAATAGCCATGTACATTGGAAAATCGTTAATAAATAGAAAACAGCAGACAGAGCACATTAGCGATAATGCTGTTGTTTGCCACAGCCAACCTCAGGGTCACACTCAGCACACTACTCTGAGAGACACTACTCTAAATGAAAACAATTGAATAATTGATTAGTTCTAACACGCACTTTGAAATATCTGTTACTAAACAAGTTTTGTATAAATACAAGAATCTTGCCATTTACACCCTATGATTTTAAAGTTATCAGAATTCTTCTTCACAAGCCATATCAGATCTTTTCTAAGTAAAAAAACACTCCATCAGTGACTGACGCAAAAAAAAAGGAAAAAAAAAAAAAAAAACAACTGATCAATAGATGATTGGACCTTCCATAAATAAAGCCACATTATTCATTACAAAGCAGCCAGTTACTTTCGAGATACCAAACAAGGCGCTCCATTTTCTCTACCAGCTTGCAAAGCACACTAGTGAGAGAAATGAGATGGTAAGTTCCTGGATCGATTTTTTCTTTACCTAGTTTTAGAAGAGGAATTACTATAGCCTTCAACTAACCACTAGAAAAACATTGAGCAGAAAAAATATGTAAAGTTATGGGGGAAGTCAATATTTTGATGAAATCAACCTCAAAAAGTCAATTACATGTTCTTTGGTAGGGGCCCCAGGTCTCTCAGTGTATGTCCTAAGATGTATTTAGGTGTTAGGTTTAACTATAGACAGTGAACTGTCTTGGACAGATCACATAGATAACTTGTGTCATAAAATAACTTCAGGAGTGTTTTTGCTCCGCATTTTGTCCAAAGACTGTAACTCTCATGTTTTAACATTTGCTTATTATGGTCTTATACATTCCCGCTTAAATTATGGGAGTAATTCTACGAAACAGAATTTACAAAGGTGCCCTACAGAAAAGGCAATAAGAATAATCTCAAAATTGAAGCAAAGAGTTTATGTAGGGAGGCTTTTAAGGATTTAAATATCTTACCCTCCCAAGCATGTATTATTCTTAAAATGTTATTATTACATTGTCAATTTAAGATCCATACAGACTATAATAGTGACATTTTCATTTTTATGACAGAAGAAGAATGGGGGGTGGGAGTTTAGATACTATCAGCATTGAACATCTACAAGAGACTCACTGCTTAGGCTGGAATTACTTCATTTAATAGACTTCCAAAGTCTACAAAAGTTAAAACACTTGTTGCTGGAGAGTATACATTCGGTGAGCAAGTTTTGTTCATGATGCTGTGGATAGTGGATAATGCCCTCGTTGGTGTACAAAAATTACCCTCTGTTATTGTAACTATATTTGTTATATTTTATGACTAATTAATGTTATTTTTTCCCCAGTGTTATCATATAAACATGTGTTTTTACTTTAATGTTCATACTTTAAAAAGTACTGAATTCAATCAAACTTGAATCAACTGTTTATGATGATTGGATCTATCATCCCAAAAGTTATATTGTAATTATGTCTCAAAATTTCAAAATGGCGGCCATTGAAATTTTTTATTTTTAATGGCTCAAAAATGAGCAATTTTTAAAATAATCTACAAGGATATTTTTTTTAGGAATCTTTCATGAAAAATTGAATGGTTTTTTTAAATTTTTGAAAATGAGTAATAAATAACAGAGATAAAATGCAATTTTCGTGTGACCGGACACAGCCCATCTTTGGTTTAATTTAATAAAGTCACAAATTGATCAGATGATAGCATTGTTGTCTGAACATTAACTACAAGTTTACCATAGTTGTTAGAGGTTCTAGAAATTTTTATGTTTTTAGGTTTGAAGTCATTTTTAAAGTTGTATAAAGATGAATATCTATATGACAGAAGAGTACTGTGACATTCACTATTTTTACGGAATGGCTCATGGTAATGCAAGAGAAGCGGCTAGATTTTATGCAGCGCATTTTCCAAACCAACAATGTCCTAACCATCAAACATTCCATATGGTACACCACAACAGATTGAGGGAAACAAGAAGTGTCAAAGTAAATATGATTGATAAAGGGCGTGATAGATTATCCTCACAGGATGAACTGAACTCGGTGGTTACTGGACGGAGACTTACACAACCCCTCGTTTCTTGAACAAATTTTATTCACAGACGAAAACTGGACAACAAGAAATGTTTTCTGTATGGGCAGGTATAATTGGCAATTTTCTTGTAGGACCAACTCACCAACATACTTGATATTTCTTAAAGATATTCTTCCTGAAATCCTTGAAGATGTCCACGATAGCATGTGGTTCCAACATGACGGGGTCCCGGCTCATTATGGTAACATAGTCTGAGATCACTTGAACCATACTTTTTGAGACCCAAGATGGATTGGATGTGGTGGAATAACAGGATGACCTCCCTGATCGCCGGACCTCACACCATTAGACTTCTTTCTTTGGGGTACCATGAAATAACTTGTTTACAGCACGCCAGTAGAAAATGAGATTGACCTAATTCCCAGAGTAACTGAAGCAGCCACCATTATTCAAGAAAAAGGCACTGTTTTCGATCGTATTTGACTATCAATGATCAATCAATTTAGGTTATACAATTGTGTTGATGGTCGTCATTTCGATTCGAACAATTATTGTAAATAAAGTAGAATAGATTGTTAGTTGTCCTATTGTTACTACTTATAAGTATAATTAAAAAGTATGTTTGATTACTTCCAATTAATGTTTCATTTATTAAAATAGTAACCTAGTAAAAGTTCAAATAATAGTATTATTACGTTAAAATAAAATAACGACTTTATTAACACCCTGTACATCTGAAAAATGTTTTAATTACTAACGTATTACAATAAATAAAAAATTAACACTACGCAAAACCGATAATTGGGTGTTGTTATTTATTCCATTATTGTATTCTGAATAAATCAAAGATGGACTGTGTCCAGTCACACACAAATTATAATAGCTCGTTTATTTATTACTCGATTTCAAAAATTTAAAAAAAATATTAGATTTTTCATAAAAGATACTAAAAAAAAGTATTCTTGTAGTTTTTTTATTTTTTATATTGCTGGTTTTTGAGCCATTAAAAATTTAATATTTTCATGGCCACCATTTTGAAATTGTGAGACATAATTACACCATAACTTGTGGGATGATAGATCCTATTACCATAAACAGTTGGCTCAAGTTTGATTGAATTCGGTTCAGTACTTTTTAAAATATGAACACTAAAGTAAAAATCACAAACAGACAGATGGACAAATAGGCACGGGAGATCCATGTTCAAATGATAAAATGTATTTACCTTGACCCAAGGAATAATGCAATATACCTGTGTCCAGAGAGTTCAAGGACACCCTGTATATATGTTTACAATGATAACCTGATAGTAAAATGCTGTTTTGGAATAAAAAAATATATATATTAACCAGAACTTAGAATAAATATAAACCTACTTTTTATTTTAAAAAGTACTTAAAATTAGAAAAATATAAACTTTTGTAAAAATATATTAAAACACTTCTCTTTAATTTTCGGAAATGTGAAAAAAAATTCTAAAATCCCTTGTGAAAATCAGATTAGATAATGTTATATTCAGTGTCAAATAAGTGAATGTCTTGTAATGATGGTAACGATTTAACAATGCCCGCGAACCCTAAAAAATTTGAACTCATTTTACTCTTTTCTACTTTCTAACAACTAAAACTTAGTAATCATTTTTTGATACCTTATACCATATAGTTTTTAAATTAAATTTCAAAAATTTCATTGACTTCCAAATAAAAAAGAATGAGAGAAGTTGTAAACTATAAATTTACATTATTATAATTAGAAATTACTGAAAAATTGTATGCCAAATTATTAAATTGAAAAGCGTAACAGCGAGTTCAAGTTGAAAATGATGAATTAAAAAAAAAAAATTAACTAAATTTTGAGGAGTACATCATAAAGTATACATTATAACTAAAATTAACTGTGATACTTCAGCGGTCGGTACATGAACAAAACCAGAACAATGACCTATTAGCAGAATTTTTATTTAAAAGATCTAACCTCTTTTAGTTTCTTTCCACAACTGAGTTTACTGGTTTCATTAAAATCGTATGACACATTAACTAATACATTATGCCCAACAATTAAAAAGAAATCCTGTAAACTACTTAAAGTTTTGGCTATTACAAAGTACAGAAATTAAATCAAATGTCCAAGGAGCATTGTGGTGATACTCACAATAAGGAAAACAAGGATTCTCGGAACCACAAAAACAAAATTAAGATTATAATAAATGTACTATGTTTATTATAATACCCTTGTGTACATTTCAATAACATAGTCATAATCCTCAAAGGTTTACAGGTAAACTAAACATAAACCTAAAACTAAGTACCAAGTAATATCCCAGTAATATTCTAAATCTAGGTCAGTTAGCAGATGTATAAGAGTGGGAGGGGACACTATTTAGCTTTAGGTTACTGTTTCATTTAGCTGTAAACCTCTGATGATGATAACTATGTTATAGAAATGTATATAAGGGTATTATAATAAACATACTAGGTTTATTATAATCTTAGTTTTGTTTCTTGCTTTTGTGGGTCCAGGGGGAATTCTTGTTTTCCTTATTATAGAAATTAAATTAATAATATTTTAAGTAACTTACCTAACACTCATTTTATGAGTCACAAACCCTAGATGTGGATCGAGAATCAAAGAAGTTGCTAAATCATCATTTTCTGAAAGTTCCTTTGGTGTCATTGCCGTGGGTTGCATCTTCAAGTTAAGATGGCGAATTCCTGAATCGACAACCATCCTGGCTCCACCTGTTTATAAATACATAATAACAATAAAATCAAATAAGTCCTGATATGTTCTAAAAAACTTTATAATTACAAATAATAATCACAAATGATTGGAAACAACTGACCTATAATATAATACAGGGTGCTTCACAAAAGACTTTACAACTTTGTAATTCATATAAATTTATTCAAATTACTTACAGAGTTGGTTTTAGCGTCATTTTGTAGCAACATATAATAAGTTTTTTACTCATGTACCAAATAGCACCACCATAAGCACTAGTGATAATTGTAACAAAGATGGCTGACTTTACTGGTCTCGAGCATGCTCCTGTCTTTTGCTTTGAAGTCTGCAACAATTGTGCAACGTAATTTTCGTATAGAGTATAGTAAAATTCACCGAGTTCAGAGCAAGAATCTACATCACAGTTGAAGAAGTTATGCCTGACATACTGCTGTGGATTTGGCAGGAAATCTACTTCAGATGGCATGTCTGCAAAACTACCAGTAGAAGTCACATTGACGAGTCATTCCACATCAGTTCAACCAGACCATTTCACCCACCACCTCAGATTTTTATCAAACTTGGTATGTTTGTTCTATAAGTAGAGATAAGTAACACCACCAAATTTCGACTTTTTATCTCACTTAGTTTTTGAGTTATGGCACTTTAAAGTTTTGACATTTTTCAATTTCCACGGCTTGGATAATACCAAACAAAATGTGTTGTAGAAAAAAATTTTTTTTTTCATTTACCTATTTCTCACCCAATCTTGATGAAATTTTGAATGTAGGTTAGCGTTGAATTCAATATGTCAAAAAGGGAATGAGATAATCAAGAAAAAAAATTTCCCTAAATTATCTGCATGAAATGGGCTTTAATTTAATAGAATAAAAATTCTGTATATTTTGTTCCTTCTATTTCTTAATATATTATTTACGAGCAATGTCAGATTCTGTCAATTCCAATGAATGCCTTTTATACAGCTTTTAAAAGAAAGGTATAAACTGCATTTTAATATTTGAAAAAATATTTGTTGTTAATAAGAAGCTGTTCTAAAACGTAATAATTCATTTTATTTAACATAATTTAACAGAAAAACATAATATTTAATAATAAGAAGGAATTCTATATTTTGTTATAAATTTAAATGTTCACGTAGAAGTCTTGATTGAATATAGTAAGTTGAAAGTCAACATTCATGTTATAATAGAGTCTAAAAATAAATAGGTCGATAGTTTGCTTCATGTTAACCCTTAGTTACTATCGAGCGTCTGTCAGACGCCGACAAAATTTCACTTACACTGTTCCTCCTCTACCCCCGCCCCTAGAAACCGGTCCGGCCCAGTACCTTTCAGTTGAGTCGTGACCTTCACGGTGATAAGTTATTGTGCGCGTCAGTTAGTTAGTTTTCACCCTAGGATCCTTAAACGCCTGAGAGACGCAGCGATAGTACTTACGTTACTTTATTATTAACAAGGTGCATCTCACAGACGTTCGATAGTGTGAAAGTGATTTTATATTTAACATTGTGTCTCACAGACGCTTAATAGTATTTTTGTGTATTTGTTAAAAACTGCTAGATTTACCTGTGAATAAAAACAGTTTTCTCTTATTCTACCATGGACAGCCAACAGAAACTGGATGAACCTTCTACTTCTAGTGGTCGTGCAGGGTCTACGAGGCAATTGAGAACCAATGTAAATATTCGGCCTACTGACAAATACTACGAGGAATCTGTTGAGCATATGCTCAACGAGTATATTGATGATGAACTCTTATTAGACTATAATAGTGACGATTCTCATATAGATCCTGACTTTGAAATAAGTGATCATGACACAGAGAGCGAGCAGGAAATGAGTAATGATGAAGAAATACAACAACGTAGTCCAACCGACCTTCAAAATTATGACTCTCAGGAAGAACCTGCTAATTTTGAAACTGAAGACATTAGGAATAGTCATTCTGAAGGAATGGACACTGATGTTCCTCCTCTAAACTAAGATACTTCAAGACAATTAGATGATGTCATTGAGAATGTTGTTGGAGGAGCTGGATCGTTACCTAACACAAGAGAGAATTTCTATTATGGAAAAATGATAAAAAACAGGCCAAGGTTTACGTGGAGTAAAAAGCCCCCACCCCAAAACGTAAGATCGAGAGCTCATAATATTATTATGAAAGTCCCAACTTTAAAAGCTAAAGCTAAAAGTTTGGGTGACAATCCGAGTCCGCTAGAAGTTTTTCAGCTTCTATTTTCAGACAAATTGATCCAAGAAATTTTACATTGGACGAATGTCAAAATTGGTGAACTTCGAGAAAAGTACAAGAACAAGAATTTGTCTTTCATACAAGACACCAATGTGGTCGAGTTGAATGCATTGATTGGCCTGCTTATTTATACATCTGTTTTCAAGGCAAATAATGAATCTGTTTTGTCCCTCTATGCTACAGATGGAACTGGCCGCGACGTGTTTAGATGCACGCTCAGTAAAGAAAGGTTTCTTTTTTTGTTAGTTTCACTGAGATTTGACAACCCTAATGATCGCCTCGAAAGAGCAAAGGATGACAGATCTGCAGCAATCTCCAAACTACTTCAGAGTTTTATTGAAAACAGTCAAGAGTGCTACTCAATGGGAGAGACAGCATGTGTTGATGAAATGCTCGTCGGGTTTCGTGGGCGATGTGGCTTTCGCATGTATATGCCAAACAAGCCGGCAAAATATGGCTTGAAAGTCATGGCCATGACTGATGCACGGACTCAATACCTATATAATGCCTACATTTATACTGGCAAGGATTGTTATGGCCAGGGCTTGAGTTTAAATGAAAAAAAGCTAAACAAACCAACACAGTCTGTTTTAAGACTTGTAAAACCAATTGAAAACTCTCGACGAAACGTTACGGGTGACAATTGGTTTTCTTCTATTGAACTTGTAACTGAGTTGCAGAAGAGACTTCTGACATATGTTGGAACCCTAAAAAAGAATAAAACTGAAATCCCAGAAGTTTTCAAGCCTAATTCAGAACGAAGAGTTTTATCTTCGATGTATGGCTTCAATGACGACCTAACCCTTCTTTCCTATGTTCCCAAAGCAAAAAAGGCAGTCATAATGATTTCTTCTATGCACCATGTGATGATCTTTCTACAGGAAAACCTGACATCATTGCGTTTTATAATTACACTAAGGGTGGGGTTGATGGCTTGGATTTCAAATGTGCAAACTATTCTTCAAGAAGGCGAACGCAGAGATGGCCTATGGCAATATTTTACACTATTTTAGATGTTGCATCAGGTGTTAACGTATTTGTCCTATACCAATCATTCAAAAATACCCCAAAAGCTACTAGGATGGACTTCATGAAATCTTTGGCATCCTCTTTGGTCCAGCCTCACATGCGACACAGGATTGACAGAGGAAGACTAGACAGGGATTTGGTCTTCTCTATCAAGCGGATTATTGGAATGCAAGAGGAGGAAGGACCTGCTCAGCAGCCAGCTGCCCTTTTAGAAAAGAGGAAGACGTGTTTCTACTGTACCCCGAAGAAGAGGCGCCAGACAAGATATCCTTGCCAAAAGTGTGAAAAGCCTATCTGTTTGGAGTGTGCCAGAAAAGTGTGCCCAGAGTGTTTTGGTTGTGAGTGAGATCCTTTTCAATATTTGGATACCAACAGATCCGTAAGTGCTGACAATCTACTATAGACTACTAATATGTCATAACTTCATTTTGGTTTTCTTTTAGTTTCAATAACTCGGTTCCGAGAGCAATCGCAACATTTGCGGCTAGGGCTCGGACGGGGCATATTATTACGAACAATTACCTCCACAGATTTGGTTTAACTGACAGTGCATCATGTGGAACATGCCAGAGAGAGGATGAGACTTTGGAGCACATACTCATCCACTGCACCTACCATATAGAAGAAAGACAAACCCTGAAAGAAAATGTCGGTGAAGAGCCCATGCTCAGAAAGATCCTCACAGAAACTCAGCATTGGGCCTTAGCTGCAAACGTATACCGGAGACATCGAGCCATCGAGGTGAACAGCCTTGGACGCTTGAACTAAGAAGTAAGAAGTAAGTAGTTTCAATAACTACTATGTTTTTTATTTCACAAATTGTAAAACTAAGTTCATTTAAGTATTATTATGTCATTGGCAGTATTTCAAATAGTCATAAAATAACGTTATGCAGATTTTGTTTAGTATTGTTAAATAATAGTTGTCAGTTTATCACTTTCCTTAAAATTTTAACTCTTTAGATTTACAAAATATTTACAACATTTATAAACACATAGATTTCAAAGCCTTATTTTATATTTTTTCAATGTAGTTATTTTAAAATGTAACCTATAATCATTTTTAAATTGTTTAATAAAATCCTTACTTATGTTATTTTTGAGGACCAATTCTTATTTCACGAATTGATTTACTAGTATTAAGACTTCATTAAAATAAAAATATTTGTTATAAATAATGATGTTTTTAGTACCCTTGAAATACAACAACTAACTTTTATAGAAATGGTCAAAAAATTTATAAATGAAGTCTATTATTGAAATGTAAAAAAATAGAAATATATTTCATCTGCTATTTATGAATGCCTAAGCACAGAATAAAAATGATTTGACCATAGAAGTATAAAAATCAAATAAAATAAAAAAAGGCGTCTGGCAGACGTCACAATAGTAGTTATGACAGTTTTTTTGTACAATGTAAATCTCAAATTGATTGGACTTTTTGAACATAAAGGAATCGATTTGATAATTAGTTTTTTTGAGAGGATGTTTACTTCAATGCATTTTTAGACGTATCAATAGAAGTAAATACATGTAATTTGGTTTTATAGATTTCAGAATCTAAATAAAAAAAACTCTATTAAAAATACATTACAAAAAAGTGTAATGTTTTATATAAATTAAAAATAACAATTATAAACATCCTTAAATTCTATTTTATTAATAGCTTTTAATAGCCTACAAAAGGTAATAAAATATTTGAGGTGTGAGTATATTACAAAATACGTACTAAATATGGAGTTAGTAAAACAGGTGTCTGATAGACGTCCGATAGTAATTATGTTTTTTTTCTCGACGATAGTAACTAAGGGTAAAGAGCAAGTTGCTACAGGAGATTTTCATGTCTTGACAGGCCTGTTTTACCAGGCAGTTACTCCTCTTTGACTGTTATAAGCCAATCTGTTGCTAGTGCTCCTCGAGTTAAAAGTGTTATTAGTGGTGTTTACTTTCTTTGAATTCATTATACTGTGTGTGACTTGATTTATGTTTTTTTTTTTTTTTTTTTTTTTTTTTTTTTTTTTTTTGTAATGTGTGAATTTTTAATTTACATTTTTAGTTAAATTATTTCAATTTAAATGCTACAAGTTTTGTCATTTCATAATGCAATTTTGAAGAAGAAAAATTTAACTTGCTTTTAAATCAATTTTGATTGAAAATGGACGATAAGTGTAGCGTAGGGTTATTAAAACTGACAGAACGCCACAAATCAACTTATGTCACAAAAAGAGGATTGGAAATTGTTAGTGATTTGTCTGAAGAAGAGCTTAACTTGATTAAGATAAGAAGTGAATTAGACAGTAAAGAAATAATTAACATTTGTTTTCATCATAATTTTATATTTGACAAAGTATGAATTCCTCCAAAAGGTGTGCTGTGATCCTCATAAAAAACATAAGAAACCTATTAAAAATAGTTTAAGAGTAGTACGTTTTCAGCAGAGTGAGGCCTGTGTCACAAGAGGTTTAAAAGTGAAACCAGGGGAAAAGTTATGTACTAATTGCTATAAAACTATATTCTTAACGCCAAGTAAATGTGAAGAAGAATCACAATTATTTGACGGATGCCGGGTGTTCACCTTTTAAATTACATGTGTTGAATGAAAACTCCAAAATTGGTTATGCACAAAATAAATTAGAAAAACTACATCAAAATGTAAAAATGAAAATTGAAACAGTTTTAGATGTTGAATTGTCATCAAAAGTACTTAAATCACAAAAAACAACTGAACAAAAAGCAGCAGAAATGGACTTACTTGTTGAGAACATAAAAAGTTAAATTGACGACTAAATTTCCGTCAAAGAAGAAAATACAACTATTGACGATTCCAGCATCACTGAATTGGTCAAGAACAAAAATCAAAGATACTTTTGAAGTGTCCGTTTATTCTGCTAGACAAGCACAAAAATTGTACAAAAAAAAAGGATTTCTGGCTGAACCTGAACTAAGGAAAGGAAAGAAACTCGGTCCCGAGGTTGAGGAGTTAGTTGTAAATTTCAATGAAAGTAATGAGCAGTCAAGAGTTTTGCCAGGTATGAAAGATATAGTAAGCTTAGGGAAAAAAGATTATGAGAAGAAAAGATTAATTTTAAGTAATCTCAATGAAATGTTTGCAAACGTCAAATGGGAATATCCTGAAATAAAAATAGGATTCTCTAAGTTTTGTACTCTTCATCCCAAATGGTGTGTTCTGGTTGGTGCTAGTGGCACTCACTCTGTCTGCGTATGTACCATCCATCAAAATGTCATACTTAATACATGCAGCACAACTAGAAGAGAGTTAAAAAGATCTACAAAATCTGCTTTTATGTGAAAATTCAACTTAAAACTGCATGTTTAGGCGATGTGAAAAATGTCCATCAAAAGACAATCTAACCACATTCTTACAAACAAAGTTTGAAAACAATGAAGACTAAGATATAATAGATTATAAGCAGTGGCTTGCTACAGATAGGACGCAGATGGTAACACAAACATCAACTATTGATGAATTTGTTGATGAACTGACAACAAAAATAGAAAAATTAATTCCTCATTCTTACATTGCCAAGAGCCAGTCAAGCTATTTTAAAAGCCTCAAAGATACTTGTGCGTCAAATGTAGCTGTCATATCAATGGACTTCAGTGAAAATTTGAATTGTAGTGAAAATTACTCCTTTATGATACAAAATGAGGTCCAGGGTTACCACTGGACCTTAGACTCCTGTACTGTTCATCCAGTAATCATTAACATGTGTGTTGATCAGTAAAAAATAGTCTCATCCCATTGTGTCATTTCTGATGACTTAAATCATGATGTTTGTATGGTTTATAAAATTCAAGAAACCCTGATACAATTTCTCAAGGAAAAGTTTCCTAACATCACAGATGTTCACTATTACAGTGGCGGTTGTGCAGGACAATACAAAAATAAATACAACTTTATGAACCTTTCACTTCATGAAAAAGACTTCAAAATTAAAGGCCAATGGTCTTTCTTCGCTACAAGCCATGACAAAACAGAATGTGACGGTATTGGAGGAACTGAACGGTTGGCGCGAAAAGCAAGTCTTCAAAGGCCTCTTCAAATCAACTATTGACTCCAACTACCTTTTTTCAGTTTTGTGAATCCAACATTGCAAAATTCAATTTCCATTTCATTTCAAAAAATTCAGTTGATCTGATTCGTTGCAAGCTTTAAAACACTTTGAAGATCTGAATACCCTTCCAGGTACAAGAAGTTTTCACAACTACAGAACCTTGTATAAGCATTTGGCACATTAGAAGCAAGGCAAGTCAGTTGTAATGAAAAGCCAAGTCTAACATACAACTTTAGAAGAGGGTTGACTTTAAATGTGAAAGAAGAAGATTTGTACCCCTCTTGCTACATTGCTTGTACATATGACAATCTCTGGTACTTTGGAATAATAACAAATGTTACCAAAGAAGATGGAGTATGTAACAGTTAAGTTTCTTCATCCGGCAGGACCATCGCCTTCATTTTGCTGGCCAAAACAACATGATATATGTGAGATACACATCCTTGCAGTGGTTGAGCCTCCAGATACTTCAACGGGAAGAAGATACCAATTCTCAACAGAGTGAACCAAATTGATTGAAAATCTAGTTTCAAAAATAATTTAGTTCATTAATTTGCAAAGCCTCCAAATACAGTGAACTGGGCCTATTGAGAAATGTTTGGTGAGTGTAAATACATAACTGTTGGGTAGACTTACTTTGTATGTGTAAATATTAGTAGGTTATATATTTTAAAACTGAATCTAGAAATCATATCTGAACACATAGCCTCCACATACTTCAACGGGAAGAAGATACCAATTCTCAACAGAGTGAACCAAATTGATTGAAAATCTAGTTTCAAAAATAATTTAGTTCATTAATTTGCAAAGCCTCCAAATACAGTGAACTGGGCCTATTGAGAAATGTTTGGTGAGTGTAAATACATAACTGTTGGGTAGACTTACTTTGTATGTGTAAATATTAGTAGGTTATATATTTTAAAACTGAATCTAGAAATCATATCTGAACTGATATATTTTTTTATTACAATGCTTATTATTAAAATATGTTTTCCCCAAATATTAAAATGTAGTTTATAGGCCTACCTATCTTTAAAAAGCTGTAGCCATTCGTTGGAATTGAGAGAACCTCACATTGCTTGTAAATGATATATTGAAACTTGCAATGGACTTAAGAAAGAGAAGAAACACACAGAATTTTTATTTTACTAAATTAAAGCCCATTTCATAGAGATAATTTAGGGGGGGGGATTTTCTTGATTATCTCATTCCCTTTTTAAGATACTGAATTCAATGCTAAGCCATGTTCGTATTTTTTAAAATAAATATATATATATATATATGATTTTATATAATATTTTAGGTTTAACTTAGGTTACTGATATATTTTTTAAAAAATCCTTATAGTTATAAGAACCTACCTTAAACATTTCATTAAGATTGGGTGACAAATAGTAAATGAGAAATTTTTACACAACACATTTTGTTTGGCATTATCCAAGGCGCGTATATTGAAAAATGTCAAAAACTAAGGTGAGATAAAAAAATTGAAATTCGGTGTTACTTATCTCTACATATAGAACAAACATACCAACTTTCATAAAAATCTGAGGTGGTCGGTGGAAAAAATATTTTTTTGTGGTTGAATTGACATGGAATGACCCTGAACCAAACTAACTATAAGGTAAAATATTGATATATTTTGCTACAAAATGACACCAAAAAAACAGACCTGTATAGGCCTATAGTCTGAATAAATTTACAAGAATTTACAAATTTGTAAAGTCCTTATTGAAGCACCCTATATATAAGTGACCTGGACATCTCACTTACAAAGTAATAACATATTTGATGTATATTGAAGTATAATAATTTTTAGACATCTCACCAACTGGAGGGGTACATGTCTTACATGGCCTATCTTAATACTTCTCCTCTGTTTTTCATTCCCATTTTACTCACTTTTTAAAATTATTATTAATAATAATTCAGAAAACTCTTCTTTGTACTAATGGTTTCTTAAGATAAAAAGTCCTGTTACCCCTCAACAATAATGGAGTTTATGTTAAAAAAGGACAATAGAGTAGGTAGTTAATTAAAGGAAAAGCAGTGGTCTTATTACAGCACAAATTACTCTGCTGACCAATAATTTCAGGCTGCCTGGCTGGACTTTGATTCTACCTAATTTAAAAAGATTCAACCAGGACCCAATTGGGTATTTCTAAAAGGACAAGTTTTCTATTGAAATTTTTTTGTTGAAATTATTTTTTTTAATCTACTATGTCTAAAAGTGAAAATATATCCAACAGAAACCATTGGCAGAAACAATTCTAACATATTTGTTTTCGCCATTCCGACTACACAAGACGCGTTGTGACAGTGGGCCTACTGCATCAAGTTTTAAATGTTTAAAGAACTTGTGTGTTTGTTATGTGTCGTGTGTTCGTAATTTGTGATTTTAAACTAAGACAATGGTAATACCCGCATAACACTTGAAAATGGCTGAATAGCCGAAACGGCCGTAATGATATAACTACAGACAAAAATAGACTATTGTGACGGTAAGTCTTATTAATATATCTAACAATTCTAACCTGACACCATTCCCGACATTGAGAGGTCCACGACAGAGCAACTGAAAGCCCTTCCGAAAGAAGCCTTCCAGAAATGCTTCCAATCATGGAATCAATGTTGGGATAAGTGCATTGCTAGTCCAGGAGAGTATTTAAAAGTACTTTAAAGGAGATTATTTCAAATTTAATGTAAGCTACTACTTTGTTCGTAATAAAATTAATACCGTATTTTTTTATAACACCTCATAAATAAAATGTTTGTAAGCAATTAGGTACATGGACATCGTGGTAATACTATTTCTTATTCTTTTTTATGTTAAAAATTGTTGAAACAGAATCTACAAAACTTTGGAAGTAATTATTTGACTGCCTTCATAGCACTCTCTATACAGGTACCCTGTTACATAAAACATTTAACAGTCAAAAGTTGTAAAAGAAATTTAACCGGTCAACAGTTATTATAACATCATACGCCAGAAAGAATTTTGTTTATATTAAGCCTACTATAGAGTATGTTATAATTTGTTTTTAATTGAAATGGAAGTTACTTGCAGTACCCTACAGAGAAATTTGTTCTTGGAAGTTAAATAAACATTTTATACAGTTTCATTAAACTGTCTTGGGATAGAGACAAGTACATGATATAACCTATATATAAAATATTAATTTATTTTCATTTCAACTTTAATGTAATAGCAGATATTTCTTGTTGAAACTCCATATTCAATGCTAGATTGTCAACTCCATATTCTACCTGCTAGATATCCCCCTACCTTTCCAGATTTCTCTATTGTATTTCAGTTTCCTGAACTTATGTTTAAATAGTTGTCTATACCTGTAAATTATCAGTTGCCCGATGATGTCGCAAGGCGAAACAATTGTAGCTCATTTATACTATTAAATATTTGAAACTTTAAGCTTTTGCTTTATTTTATCCTTGTATTTTCATTTCGTTTAAAGGGAAAACATTTTGGTCACCTTAAAAAAAGAAACAAATAATGACAATAGCAACCGTTAAGCACAAACATCGAGCTGGATACTAACGAATTAATAATCTTTTTAATGCTTCTTTAAGTAAAATATGATCAAGGAAAAAATATTAAACATCTTGGACAAGTTAGGTATGTGGGTTTTTTTTAGTTCTTAAAATTTCCTAGTTTAACACTGTCTGTTAAAGTACTTATTATCATATTTCTTTTGGTTCATTTAGGCTATCAAGGTACAATACATAAAAGTTAAAAATAAATCAAAGTTAAAAAAAAAAATTTTTTTAATCAAAGTTACTGAATTCTTTGCTCACAATTATAAAAATAAGATTTAAGGACTCGGAAAAATATTTTATGTGAATAAGTACGTTATTTAATTTTGATTAGATGTTGAGGAAAATTTGTCAATAAGAATGATAAAAAAAAAAAAGTTTGGTAAATGTTTACTTTAAGGTGACGCCATATTTTCCAATTTTATTTTTTTATCTTCTACTACATAACTTACTTCATAAGAATAAATAATGTCTTCCTTGCGCCGATCACTATTTTTCACTGAAAAATCACAATTTAAAAACTATCAAATTGAAGGGTTTATAGGTTACACTTAATTGCAAGACATAATAGGAATTATCATATGGTTTGACGCATGCGCCTTACACAATGACTAAACTAGATCGATATTTCAAGTCACTACAGGTTTGGCCAGGTGGCTATATATAAATATAATAACCTGGCTAAACCTTTTGTATGTTTAATGAACTTAATAAGATCACTATTTTTTACTGAAAAATCACAATCTAAAAACTATCAAATTGAGGGGTTTATAGATTACACATAATGGCAAGACATAATAGGAATAAGAATATCATATGGGTTGACACATGCGCATTACACAATGACTAAGCTAGTTCGCTATTAACTGGCTAAACCTTTCGTACATTTATTGAAGTTTGCTTACTTTTTTACCCCAACAGGTTTGGCCAGTTAACTATATACCTATATTAACACCTGGCCAAACCTTATATATCACAACTATTTACGGGTTTGGCCAGGTGGTATATATATATATATATATATATATATATAACCACCTGGCCAAACCTTTCGTAAGTTTATTGAAGTTAATAATTTGAAATTAGATCACGGATAAAATCTGTGATCACGGATATTATAGATTGAAGATAATAAAACACAATTATTTATTTTGTATATCCACTTATAATTAGTCTTAGTCTTATTATAATTATAAGTGGATATACAAAATAAATAATTGTGTTTTATTATCTTTAAACATGGAATTCCACCAAGAACCATCGGTCTCAACAGTAATGAAAATTATAGATTGAAATATCTTTAATAACATGAGACGTAAAAGTAAACATTTGTTATTATGTCTATCAAGTCTAACCTATAAATACGTTATATTTGATAGTTTTTTATCGTGATTTTTCAGTGAAAAATAGTGATCGGCGTAAAGAAAATATTATTTATTCTTACGAAATATGGTATGTAGTAGACAATAAATAAATAAAATCCGGCGCCACCTTAAAGTAAACATTTGCCAAAAGTTTAACTTATAAATCATTTGAGCCTGACTGGTTTTTAACTAATGTGTTAAGCTTATAACTAATTCAATGGCATTAAGTAAATGGGAACATCAGGACAATTTCTAAACTCATTCAACATTGGAGGACGAGGTCATTTATATCAAATTGAGATATTTCTTAAAACTTAATTCATAAATGTTTATTATGAAGCAAACATAAGTGAAAACAAGTTTCCAAACCAATTTTGCAGCAGCAGCAGCAGTCACAAAATAACATAGCACTTATGAAAAATCTATCTTATAACACAACCTCTTTATAAAAATCTTATCAAGAAATATAGCTGCATTGTTTGTACATTTTGTCTACATTTCTTCCTAAAAAAAAAAAAAAAAATTAATAAATAAGCTGACACAATTAATTTCTATTTTAGTTTTATACATAATTGTTAGAGATCAGCCAATTTGTTTATATTGATTTTGTAATAACGGTACCATAATTTAGAAAAGGCTTAATGTATGTAGCCTACATATATCAGTTCAAGAATTAAAATTGTTTTATCAATATAAACTAAATTATGACTATTTATTTTAATTAGATCTATTTATTTTATTAGATCTATTACACTTTTAAACATTAATGATATTGCACCTAATGTTGTTTTAGATTTGTATAAGCTCTGTTTGCTCTGAATATCACATATCTGGTAAAACTTTAATGTAGCCTATTTGAAATCATCGAAACCTGTTATTTTCTTTCTTAATAAAAAGATATCATAAGCCAAATAAAAGTAAGAAAATTGTACCCGTAAAAAAATTAACATAAATATAAAATCGTACCAAAATCATAGTTTTCTTGCAAGTTTCTGGTTTGCAAAATGTTATACAGTTCCAGATTAAGAAGGTTTCAATGTGTCTTAAGTGAGATTTCAAATAAACATTTGATAAATATAAAAAAATAAAAATTCATCTGATCAGCCTAAATTATCTGAATATAATTTGTGAATATATATACATGTGTTTAGTTAAAGTAAGGCTAAAATTAGCTCCTACTATAAAAAATACAAACTAACCTCTTCATCAGTTTTTAAAACCTAGCTAAGGATTCTTTGAAAAAATAATTCAAATAGGCCTACATGTATAAATCATTTTTCAAAGCAAATTTCAGATAAAACTCTTGTATATAAGAATGTCATGCCTATCAATTTACTAATTAATGTGATAAGACTTTTCACATGGCTTGACAAAAATCAAAATAGTTTGTTTACACAAGGGATTGAGCCCTTTAATTTTTTTTTTTTTATAAATATTGAACTAAAATTGAAATTATACTCAATATTGCTTATTCTTACGTCAATGGGTCTACGTTACAACACCAATTTAATGTATTTTCCACATAAAACATATTGTTTTAACTCTGTGGTGAAGAAGAAATTGGAAAGGGATGTGGTTGTCAACCTTCCCACCCAACCCAAATAATCATGTACTGTGTAATTTAATAATAATATCAAATATAACCACGTTCGTATTAGCCAAGATTATGATGATAAATCATTAATGCTACAAGATTTTTTAAGGAATTAAATGACGATCTGTAAAATACATTATTTGAAAACATAGAAATTCATAAATGACAGACAGCCATGTCCGTCTTCTCAACTGATGGAAAACATCGTCTAAAACGACTGTTTTCTAACTCGTTTTATATCAAGTAGTATGTCATAAACTTACCTCTGTTGTTCAAAATTGAACTAAAGAACTCTAAACTATGTGTCGAAAGCCATAAAATGTTTATTTAATACATAATATTCCCAGGAACTACAAATTTAAGAACAAAGTTTCTATCAGTGAAAGACGCTAAAATCAATCATGGCAGTGCGATCGCTGAAATGAAACTGATTAACAGCTGACAAATATATTGAACAATTCATTTATAATTGAATAGTATATTAATTAAAATATGTTTATAGTGTATATATTTAACAATAAAAACAAGGAAGTTTCAATATTAACATACTATTACGAATTAAATAGTTCACTATGCACTATTTTTTCGTGCGCGTATTAATACTAATACCTTTAAAACAGAGTGGACGACCTCTTTGGAAAAAATAATACTTTTTAAACTTAATAAACAAACACAAATTTATTTGATTGAAAATTATGATTTGATCTGAATTAATTGAAAGTATTTGTTTCATTTTTCAAAAATATATATTCTAAGAGTTTTAACTTCTAGATTTGAAAGTGAATTTTGTATCGTTGTTATGTCCATAAATAAATAGGAAATTTTTATTATTTCAAAGAAAATTAGTTTTATATTTTTTTCAAAAGCTTTTTTTTAAGGTTCTAATAACTTATTTTAAAATGTGTTATTTTCTTTTAAATTGGTTTCTATTATTTTTATTTTTAGCTTATGCACAAATTATGAGTTTAGAGTAGATAATAATTACTATTAATTTAATATTCATTATTGTTAAAAAATAATTTGTTTCTATAATTTTTTTGTTTAATTTTCTGGGAATATCTATTTCTTATTGTACTATTTCTCATTCCTTTTCCTGGTTTTCCTAACTGCTCTTATCCAATAGTTATTTTTCCTTATTACAACTTCTGTTGTTGCCAATATGTTTTCAGTGTCCAAGTTTTAAATTATAATTTATTTCTTATTAGTTAATGTTTGACTAAGGATTAAAATTTGTTTAATCGTTAAACTTTTTTTTTTTTTGAAAATCTGTGTTCTAATTATTATTCTTAATAAACTATTAATGATACATACTAAAATAACAAAAGTTTTCTACTTTTTTAATCAGTTACCATTTACTGATACTGTATGTATAAATCACTTAGATAATTTACATTACATAGGTACTCAGTTTTGTTGTAAATTATATTGAGGTGGTATTCATTATGTTCATTTCTTACACATGTAATTAGTATCTTTCTCTGTCTTGTGCCATACACCCCAATCATCAGCAAACAAAAAATGATGTAAATTTGTATTTTGAAGCCACCCATATTTCCACACTTCTTAGAGCAACCTTGCTAAAACATTTTTAGGTTTTAAATAATTTAATGGACATTAGGCATCCTTATAGTAGACTCTTGCTTATTGTAAAAGGTCTGACAGTTGTTTCATATCTTGATTTTTTGTGGTTTTAGTACACAATATCTTAGTTACAATTTCACTAATTCTAAACATTTGCAATTTTGACACATAATTTCTTTTTGGTACATTATCATAAATTTTTCTAACTCCCTAAATACACCACAATTTATTTTAACTTTGCTTTATTTTTCCCAAAAGCTATTTTAAGGTTTTAAATGTTGACATTGTAAAAGGATATTACAAAAGAGATTTTTTTCTCAAATGTTGTATTTGTCAATATCTGTATATGATGAATGAATAATAAAGAATAAAAACAATTTTAGCAGAGTATGGTAAACTTTTATTATTTGTTATTATTATTACTGATTTTGTTATAAGAGCAATGCTGCATTTAAAGTCAAATTTCTATTTATTTGTGGGTTTTAATACTTTTTAATATTAAAAGAAAACATGACTTAAATATGCTGTTTATATATATAATATATGATTATTTAAAAAAAATTTTGTTTGATTTTGTATCTCTTATTGTTCCAAAAGGTATGATGGTTCTTATTTTATTATAAGCTAGAATAAAGCTGTCAAAGTTTGCAACTCAATGATAAGATTGGTTTATCAAGCCTTTGCCATGATAGGTAAGTAACTTTGGGTGTCTTTCCTGCAGTCAGTAAAGGAAAACAATCAAGTAAGATTTGTGAAGAGAATGAGAAAATTATGAAATTGTTACTTAGTTCACTTTAGTTTAGATTGTTTAAATTTGTTTAGATAGTAAGCAGTTGTCACGTTTAGTCTTATATACCTACTTCATATAATTAAGATGGTGTGAGTAATTATTTTTAGAAGGTAAGTTATGTTGTGACAGTGGGCCTACTACATCATGTTTTAAATGTTTAAAGAACTTGTGTGTTTGTTATGTGTCGTGTGTTTGTAATTTCTATTTTAAACTAAGACAACGGTAATACCCGCATAACACTTGAAAATGGCTGAATAGCCGAAACGGCCGTAGTGAGATAACTACAGACAAACTAGACTATTGTGACGGTAAGTCTTATAATATATTTAATTATTAATCAGTAGTCGGAATGGCGAAAACAAATATGTATGAATAAACTGATTATAATAGTGGAATTTTGTTTTTGAAAATACTTTGATATATTTAATCTGTATGCTCCCTGAGCAAGACTTATTTAGTCCAGAAGTGTATTAATAATAAAATCTATTATAACATTGCAAGTTAATGAAATTCACATTGTAATATATGTTTTTCATTTTCCAAGTAAAGTATTTGGTAAAAATGTTCTTAATAATAATGTTAATTTGGGATTACTAATATTACTTCATTATGCAATTATATGTTTCAGAAATCCCTAAGAAAGTTTTTCTTAAACTTTCTACTATAATAATATTGCAGATAATATGTAATATTGTTATATCTGCAAAGAATACTAGTAACACAAAGAAGATTTTCAGAAATGGTTTACTAATAATAATAATAATATTTATACAAATATATACAAGATATTGTAGATTTAGCACTGAGAGAAGAAGGAGAAATAAATTTAAGGGGGTGAAAATTGGTTTGTAGCCTATATCAGAGGGGAGACCACTAGTAAGGATGGGGGAATTATTAAAACACTATAACAATGGTAATTGGAGTAAGAGAATGGAAAATAGAGAAGAATGGTGAAGGTAAAAAAATTAATTTGAATACAAATATATATGTTGGGAGCAAACAAGAAAAAAGTCACTGGGGAAAACACTCATTCCTAAGAATGGACGTTTTATAATAACCAAAGTTTGAAATATGCTGAGATATACAACTCTACAGTAATGGTATTAGTGGATTAGAATACATTACTTCATAAGATTTGTTATTCGCCATTCCGAATATTGATATATTAAATAATAAATAAATGTAAGACTCACCGTCCACAATATTCTGTTTGGTCTTTTTTATACGATGGCCATTTCGGCTATTCAGCCATTTTGAAGTTTATTATTATAGAAGGTCCTCCGTTGTCATGGAACACTCGAAAAACAGCATAGTTACACATTAACAAAAACACAAACACTGATTTAAACAGAATATTTATTAAATTTAATTTAAACCTGACTCATGAGACGACATGATTATTAGATGTCCCAGAACGTACCAAATTGTGTCGAACATTGTGTAATTGTGAACATGTTCAACTGTGAATCCAAGGCCAGTTTTAATAAAAATTCCCTCATTCTCAGTTTTAATAATAATCTGAGTATGGTTTTTTTCTTATTCACTCTGAAATAGTAATTGTAGGTTATTTGTAAATAGTAAATAGTAATTGTAGTGAACTTAATCAGTTATTAATATATATATAATTTTGTTATGTGAAACCCGATGCTAGTTCCCAAGCTAGAATTTTAGACAATATGTAAGCAATAACAATATCTTATTTATGATTGCAACAGCAATCAAAAACAAGTCACTGTATAGTAGATATATTACTACTACTAGTAATACATCCCATATTCTATCTAGCTTTCATATATGTTGGATCTCCACAAATTTCAACATTCTTTCAAGGGAGTCCTCTTCACTGTAAGAAAAGTAGAAAACTGTAAGTTGCAACTTGGGATATCTTTTCCTCCACAATTTTCAGAGTTGCCCTCTCCTATGGTTTTAATGAGTTCACTAGATATAACACCCATTGAGGCCCCACAGTTCAAAATCTGGGTTTGGTGGCTGGTCCTCTCAGTTTACAAACAATCTCAAGAACTTCCTTCTGTAATAAACCAAATTGTTCCTTAGAGAGAAAGGTCCCAGGAATGTCTGATGGAAAGACCCCCTCTATGATACCAACAACAGGTTGGCTAAAGGCATTTAGCCTTGAACCATTATGTTTTTTTCTCCTTTTAAAGGTCTTTTCTGGATTCGATTTATCAGATCACTCCCTTTTCTTTTTATTAAGACCTTTTGCATTCATGGCGATGTTAAAAAGGACCATTTAGGGCTTCTTCTGCCTTATAGAGCTGATCTATCAATCACCTGTAGTGCATTTTCTCTAAATCTAACAAAGGTCTTCAAACAAAGGCATTTAGATGCAACATTTAGCACATGATACAGTTCTCACTACTTACTCCATTCCTCCTCATCAATCCAATTTCAGAATGAAGTTCAATATGATTTCATCTGGAACTCCTGAGCTCAGATTCCAAGAGGGATTTTGTTCAAAATGCTCCTCCCTTGATTATAAACTTAGTTGAATTAAAGCCAGAAAGCTCATAGCTGGTAGTCTTATGGATTTTAAGAACTTATTAATTGTTGGTTTTATTCATATTTACATTTATGTTGTATTTTACATCAGAGGCTTGGGTATCAAAAGAGTAAATCTTATCCCACATGCTCAAAGTTTTAACAGTCCTGTTCTCACCCTCCCCCCCATACCATTAAAAATGACCTAGCCTTAAGCTGCAAAATGGGTACCTAAGATAAATAACCAATGGTTCAGTTTTCACATATATTTGACTCTTATAGAAATATTTATTATACAATAATTGATTTATACAAATTCTCTGATACAATATGTTACACTGCTGTGGAAATATGATGTAAAAATCAAATTTCATCAACCAGAAGGGTTGACAAAAGTATATTAAAAATATAATTAAAATCGAAGGTCTCAGCTAGAAAAGCAAATATTTTCCCCAAACAAAACTTACCAATACTGCCTGCTGGTATGAACAAAATCCACCAATTACAAATATGCTATTAAATTAAAGCAAGTTTTGTTTTGTTTGATTACATGACATGATGTTATCATATTTATTCAAATTCAACAAAATTCATGCATACATTTACATTATGGTTGGCTAACAAATATATATATTTATATTTAAAAAATTGTTGCCATTTGGACGATTTCTAAATTTTGCCGAAATATTTCTAGCGATCCCATCCAAGTTATATAAAAAATAATTAATTAAATTTAATTAAACTAGGTACTCATTATATAAACAAGATTAAAAGTTTATATATATATATATATATCTTTTTTGAATGACCATTCTGTCTTTACAAGGTCTTTGTTGTTAAGCTTTCAGACGAAAAGTTACTTTTTGCTTGATGGGGTACTTAAACCAGCATTTTGTTATAAATGAAACAAAACAAGTATATTACCATAAGAGAGTAAGAATTTGTCCTTTTACTTTTCTTTTATTTTATAATTATTATAGTTTGACTGAAAATTGTTGCAAGCCTTTTAAAATGTAAGGAAAACTGAAGTTGAAAAATTTCTATTGGATTCTTGTTTAGGCAAAAATTAACAGTGGTTTTGTTCAAACATGTATTCTTTGGATTAAACACAGGTGATTTTATAGAAATTGGCAAGTCTTTACAGACTGTCAAGGTGAAACAAGTCAAGGCTTATGCAACATGTTTGTTACAGAAATTTAAGCTGAGATTTTTTTGTACAATATAATATATTATCTAAAAATATGACAATTTAAATTATATGATTTAAAAAAATATGACAGAATTGTTTTATGAACACTTAAAATTCTTGGAGGGTTTATAATCACAGCAAACGAATTTAAGAAAGAATATGTTTAAATGTTACCAGGTAATTTTTCACTGCTTTCGATTTTTAGAACAAGCATATTGTATTTTACTTTAATTTATTTTTAACTCACAAAAATTTTTAATGGCAACTCATGTGCCCTTGCTTTTTAAAAGAACTTCAACAGTGCTGCATCAAATTAAACAAAGGTTTAAGAAATACTTCACATCCCCCTCCAAGTACCTTTAGTCTAGAAATGTATATAAAGCAGATATCTTCGCTCCATCTGAGTTTTAGAGATAACAGAAGCCTATCTATCAGCTGATTGATTTTTTTAAGGGTATTTGCACTAATATCTAGGTTCCTACTTTGTCCTGCACCCTAGTGGTAGAACCATGGACCTGCCATATTTACAAGTTTGGTTTTCTAAAACGAATGTTATAAATCTGATGTCCTAATATGAAAGTTCCATAATCCTAAACTCTTAATCTTCTTCAGTATATTCTAATATTTCAAAAAATGTTAAGTTACTTAACACTTTCAATGTGGAATTTTTTTGGTCATTTTTCCCGAAATCGGATTTTTTTCTTTCTGCAATATGTTTACATTTGGTCTAAGTAAGTGTTTTTTTGTGACTGCTTACGGTAATTAAAAATTGAATTTTTTAAAGTTAAAAACCATGATTTTGTGTGTGACATTCCTGAATGACATCCGCGTGGCGGGGAATCCTACTTAGGCAAACCTGTAAAGCATCTAACCAATATTTCCTTTATAATGTTATACATTAGGTAATAATAATTTTCCAAAAAAAAAATTATTTTTTAATATAATTTTATTTTTATTTTTTAGAGATTGTGACCCCTCACACTGGTCACAAACTGTTGTGACCATCGTTCGTTTTTTATTTTCGTGGCACTTTTTCTCCCATGGCGAACACTTTTACTTGTTCCAGGTTGTGGATCAGAGGTTTCTGAAGAAAAATAGATCATTTTTGTTAAAACATTGTTTTGAAAAATTGAAAAGAATAAACAGTTATTATATTTATAAAACAAATACATACCAGGATCAGAGCTCATTTTTGATTTAAAACAAATGGTTTTTAATTTATTTTATGATCGACCTGTAAAAATAAATAAAAATAATTAAATAAACTTTAATTTTTTATTTTATTTTAGTATTTAAAATATATGAATAATCATTCAATTTTCATTTGTTTTAAGTAGTAATATACATGCTTGGAAGAAAACATTAAGAATTAACAACAAAAAATGAGTTATTTTTCACCTACCTTTAAAATAAAAAATTTCTAAAAGGGCGAGAGCAAATTAAAATTGGTTTTCACGATACAATACACAAGACTGAAGTGATGGTCGGTACAAATTTTCTATCTGCTCTGGCCAACGGTGCCCCCTCCAACTCTTATTCAAATTGCATTGAACGTGTTAATATTTGACCTAATATAACTTAATTACTTGTTCACAAAACAATATAATTCAGAGTGAACTAATTATTGTTGTGACAGGCTCAAATCTGTACTATTTACATTAAAAAACGCCAGAATGGAATGCATGCTTGGTTTTCTCACCCTTTAACTGTTAAAGGGTTACGCTGTGTTAAAAAGACAGCAGAAATTATACATTTTGTTGTCTCCTAAAGTCTTTACTCTATGGAACTGCCCTCCTACCATATCCCTCCCCACACCCTTTACACTCCATTGTTAGACTTTGGTTTAATTGGAAATATTCTTTTGGAACTAACACACGTGTGTTTATGACTTGCGGTAATTCTGATGACACACGATTAGTTGTGTATTTCTAAATGCAGTATTTTTTACACCACATGACCATTTGTGTTATAATTACATTCGTAATAAATATTATTTATAATCATCATTTTTCTTAATAATTTTTTGAAAGCCTGTTTCGGTCAGATGGGAACAATTTGTATATATATATAAATTTTAATTAGTGTTTTATAATTTTGTTGATTGAATATGTCATGAATTTACAAGAAGAAGAAAGATTCTTAAGACTTCTTTAAAGTGTTGAAAAAGAAGATAAAAATGAAGAACTGGTTGAGCTTGTGAACTGTGAAATTTTAAAGAAACATTCAGCCTAAGCTCATTGGTGAATATGAAGAAACAGCAGATGAAGTCATCGAACATGTAGGATCAGATGTATATGAAGTTGAGTAGGCTAATTACAGTGAACACCCTACAAATTCAGAGACTTCACTTGAGGATTTAGTTCATGAAGAAATAGAGCAGTGTTTTGAAAGTGATGACAAAAGCATTATTTTAGGCAAGGAAAAGTTACTCAGTGGGTAGCATACATGGAAAATAACACAATTTATATGGAAGAATTCATCGTCATAACGTGACACAGACAGAGAGAATCCGTTTGAGACTGCTCTGTCCACGGAATGGAGCCACAGGAGTGACAACTCCGGTCCAAGAAATAAAACTTTTCTTTCCTGTCACAGTAATAAACATCAATTTAGTATTTACAAATATTTGGATTGAGAAAATAGAGCAAGCTATAGTCGGGAACGAAATGCTAGGGCTATAAATGAAGCCGAAATAAATGCCGTATTAGGGTTGTTGTTTCTGGCTGGTGTTTTGAAGTCATCACATACAAATTTAATTGATTTGTGGGCAACTGATAGATTATGAGCTGAGTATTTTAGGGCTTTGATGTCTTTAAAATGATTTCAGTTTTTGCTTCGTGCATTGTGCTTTGATGACATACAAACTAGAAGGCAAAGGCGAGTGTGCTAGATAAGCTGGCCCCAATAAGAACCTTATTTGAGGATTTTGTCAACCGATAGAAAACAATACTATTCTTTTAGTGAGTACGTGATGGTAGATGAAATGTTAGAAGGATTTCATTTTAGATGGTTGTTCAAACAATATATTCCAAAAAACCTGCTCGCTATAAGTTTAAACTCTTTACTCTTTGTGACTCAAGAACTTTTTATACTTCAAATCTTGAAGTGTATCTCAGCAGTCAGCCGGAGGGTCCTTTCAGGCACTTGAACTCTGCAACTGACTTGGTTCTTTGTCTTATATACCATATTTCTGGGTCTGGGCAACATTTGACAAAAGAGAATTGATACGGATCAGTACCATTAGCTAAAGAACTTCTCCATAACCATCGCATCACATATGTGAGTATATTATAAAAAACAAGCGTGAAATCCCCCTATTTTTTATGATGGTAAAATAAGACAAGAGTGTTCAAGCTTATTTGCTTATCAGTCTGATGCTACCATACTGTCTTATGTACCACACAAAAACAAAGTTGTTCTCCTTATATCAACTTTTCATTAATTGTTGCAGAAAGTGGTGAAAAATTTAAACCCAATATACTTACATGCTATAATAAGTACAAAAGAGGAGTTGATACGGTGGATCAAATTAAAGCTGTTTATTCCGTATCAAGAAAAATTAACAGATGGCATCTATTAATGTTTTTTAGCATCATGAACATTGCTGGTGTCAAAAACTTTGTTATTTGGAGAAGCAACGTACAACATGCTGGAAATAGAAGATAATTTTTAATTACTGTAGCCATGGAGCTTTGTGAACATCATATGACAAGGAGAGTTATGGTGCCGATGATCCCTTTTGAACTTCGTCAGACAGTAGAATAATTAACTGGACAACCAATAAGTCCAGCGCTTCCTGAGAATAAAAATGTACCATGGTTAGGGAGGTGTTACTTGTGCGGTTATGCTAGAAACCAAAAAAGTCAAATTCGGAGTATCTTTACTTTTTACGGAGTATCTTCATTTGCAGGGAACACACAAGATTTCCTTGCTTTGAATGGAGTGGACAAGATGTACAACCAAGTAATACAGAAGATGTTAAATTTAAAACCGGACTGAAAGATCAATTTAGTTTTAAAATATTGAACTATTGTTTCTACTATATCCTTAATTATTATTATTATCTATTGTTTTTCAAAATCATTTACTATAAATTATATAATATATTTTATAATTTAAACTAATTTAAAGACTTAAAGAAATCGTTGTGTTTTTTGTTTTATATTGTTGATCGTCAAAACAATAATATCATAATATATATGATAACAAAAAACAACTTATTTTGCAAGTAAATATAATGTATTTTAAGTAATAAAAATTATTAAGAAATGAAAAATTTGTTTACTATTCATAAACCACTTATAATTCTGTATCATACTAAGTCCGGTCATTTAGACGCTGTGTGACCACTTGTGTTACAATGTACCGTGTGCCTAGTGCTAAAACATAATTTTATTAGTAGTTGTCTATAATATACAAATTTACTGTAGAACCAATATTAAAAATAAAAATGATTAATTAAAGTCATTAGAATTGCTAAAAAACGCTTAATCTTACAAGAAATTTGTAAGAGATAAAAAATTTGTAGAATGTAATAACAAATCTAAATAACCCTTGATTATAAAAGCCATTCATAAATGACAAAGAAACACCTTTTTTACTAATATTAAGTATGCTCTGTTATAATTAACGTAATTACCGCCTATTCAATGTTGAACCTCATCTTTCACCTCATCGTCAGAGCTGAATCGCCTTCCGGCCAAATGCTGTTTCAACTTAAGAAACAGGTGGTAGTCACTGGGTGTCAAGTCCGGCCTATAGGGTGGGTGTGTAATGTGTAATGATGTTCTATTTATACTGTTGGAGGAGAGCGGCGGTTTGATGGGCGACATGTGGGCAAGCATTGTCATGGAGAATGCTTATAGCATTGCTCAACATTCCTCTTCTTCTATTCTGAATTGCCTGTCTGAGTTTTTACAGTGTTTCACAGCACCTATCCAAGTTTATTGTGGTACCAGGAAGTATAAAGTCGACCAATAATATCGCCATTCAATCCTAAAATACAGATGACATGACTTTACCGGCAGACTGTGTTTGAATTTTCGCAGATTGGGCAAAGAGGGATGACGCCACTCATGTGATTGTTGTTTGGTGTCAAGTCTGGTGTTAAGTGGAATGCTAAGGCTTTGTCACCTGTGACAATCAAGGCCAAAAAGTTCTCCTTTTTATTTGTATAGTGGCAATGAAATTCAGAAGAAGAATCAACTCCTTCCTGTTTGTGATCTTCCATCAGTATTCGTGATACTCATCTTGAGCACACCTTCTGATAATTTAACTTTTCTGTTATAATCCTGTGAATGTTGCTTGGGTAAACCTCAGGAACCAAAATGCAGAAATCATCCAAAGTGATCCGCCAATCTTCACACATGGTTGCCTCAATCCTTGCAACTATCTCGTCTGAAATTGTTGGTCTCCTACTCCTTCAATTCACTTTGGGCGGTCCTTGTTACACTAGACACCTCAGTCATTAAGGCTTATTTTGCTACCGGGAGATTATGTGTGCCCCCAAGGCATCATCCTATATATTCACAAGCTCTGCGAACTTGAGGATCTTTTTTATGAGGTTGTCTTGGGGAATTGTTAGGTCTTACTCTACATGTCCATAGATGCCTATCATCTCCTACTCAAGTTTGCAGTTTCATCATCCATTCCTCATCTCCTGCACAGAGGTCCCACTGTGAAGATTCCCATCCTGTGCATATGCTTTTTAAAGTGGTCATATCCTGTAATCCAGTCTACCACTTCCCTAATATTGGACTGGCTTAATTTGATAAGATCCGATATAATTTTTGTCGAGGGGGAATGAAGTGTGAGTCTACTCAAACTTGAGATTTTTCTCCACCTTGTTCCATTTTCTTTCTCAGCCCAAGTGTTGATGGCGATTATGCCCCTTTTCTTGGAGATTCCACAAAACGGTTCTGGTCCTATAAATTTTGCTGCCAACGCTTTATTTGCCATCATGTCATCATTTTCATTTCTGCTAATTCCAGCATGTCCTAGCATCCAAAAAGAGTAACATTGTTACGGCCACCTTGTTGTGATAGGGCCTTGAAGCAATCCCAGACTAGCTTTGACATAAATTCTTTTGAATCTATTGCTTTCAAGGCTGCCTGACTGTTGCTATAGAAGTGAATTTCCTTATCTTTGTATCCAAGTCTTAAATTTTCTTGGGCACATACCTTTAAAACTGTTATTTCTGACTGGAATACTGTAGGGTGAAGCCCTATTGGAAGTGAAATTGTCAGACCAAGTTCGCTTTCACAGATACCAATGCCTAGTCAACCTTTAGTTTAGATTATGTAACATTATTTTTACAAGGCGTAAGTCTAGCAGTGTTCATTTATATTTCAATCAAATTGTAAATATATAACTTGTTCAAAGAAGAATATTATTTGAATACATTTTCAATATATTGTGTTTTATGTTTACGTATTGTATTACATTGTAAATAGTTTACTGTACGTATTAAACAACATTTAAAAAAAATATATTGTACTATAAACATATAACAAATAAAATATTTCAAAAAGAGATGTCAGAAAACCAAAGAATGAAAATTACAATACATAGTTTTTTAAATAAATGCTTACAAGAAGTTTTATTATTTATACTGAACATTACCCACTCATTATTTATTCTGATTGCCCTCTTTTCCAGAATCAGTAATTCTTTGATTTGTTTATATATATTAGTCACTACCCCATATAAATTATTCCATACATTACGTAACTGTTAATATATGTAAAATAAGTATTAATATAATTTTGTAAAATAAATACGTTAATTAAAAAAAATCTTCACTAAAATACTGAAATTTATCACATGATCTCTAATCTATGCAAAGCCATAATGTTAGTAGTTTCATTTACAAAAGTAACAGTAAATAAATAAAGAACTATAAAAATAATCTAAATAACCGTATGAGGTGTTTTCTTCTTTTCATATATAATTATGACATTTTTAAATGGAAAATAATAATAAATCAACTTTATTATGGAAGTGACGTTAAGACCGCTACCACGTAACCTCAACATAAAATAAATTACTTGATTTAAAAAAATACAACATTAATAAAAAACACAAATGAAATAATAATAGACTACATAATAAACAAAACATAAAATCAATCTTTTCTTCTGAAGCAAAATTCATACGTCTCTTAATAAAATACTAATAATAAATCATAAACAATTTATAAATATATAGGCCTATATATATATATATATATATATATATATATATATATATATATAAATTTTACCCTTGGTGAACTTCTAAACTTAAATCTTATTCTCTTTTTGTAGCCTTAGGCTATATAAATTTATATGTAGCCTATATAAATAAATAAATATATACATATAACAATAATAATAATAATAGGTGAATAAACGCAATCTCAAACACATTAACATTCACTTTAAGTCTCAAAACAGCCTGAACAACACAAACTATTCAAAATGACTACAAAACCAACACCACAAAGCCATTTTCAACACTCTTTCAAGGGCACAATCTTCAATACGTTGATTATTTTCAGTCAACTAGTCCCAAAACCTACAAGCTCTCGCAATAAACGATTTATTCAATATGGCGATGCTATGTTTTGCTATTAGTAGTCTAATAATGACTCGCCTCACCGATTTAAGAAAACTCTGAAAGTTTGAGAACAATACCTAAAAGAAGTTTTCCTTCATACAGTAAAGTAACAGTTTTTAGAAAAATATTATTTTTAGTACTTCTATGAACAGTAGCCTAATAGCCTAATCGCTCCCTGGAAGATTTAACACACTCAGTAGGCCTAAGTGGTTCTTTTAAATCCAAACTTCAAAAAAAAAATTTCTTTCTTACAAAAATAAAGCCTAAGTATTAAAACTAATTTTTCATTTTTAAATTTGTACTTTCTCAATACTATCAAATATTATTATTATTCCTAGTTATCACTGTACATAATAACTACACCAAATGTAGCACTAAATCACGAGATTTGTTTGTTAAAAACTGTCCTATGTCTTGTGTGAAAGATCCGTTGGCAAAGCCCTATTTTAAACACTGGCAGGGCTGTCATTTTGGATTGGTTTTAACGGGATTATGTTTTCTTTATGTAATTTATCTCTACTCATTAAAACCTTTCAATAATGACCTCCACCCCCATTTAGCATTTAAGATATTTAAATTGACTCCCCAGTAACTGGTCCATGATGAGGATAAACACAGTTATTATATTAGAAAAGTATACTATATAATACATTAACCCCATAATCCCCAAAATATTTATTTTAACAAACATAGAAGGGGGCCTGTTCTTTTATAATCACACTGTATAAATTATTATTACTTGCTTTGAAACAAGTTATATAATAACGTGACAATGCTGCACGCTCTGCCAAGAAATTCCGTATTTGTCCTAAATAGATAACTAATACCACAACTAATACCACAAGTTTACAGTTCCCATATGTGAATTTGTGTATCTACAGGCTAAATAAACACAACGACAACTACAATAATCAGGAACTAATAAAGTTAAACTGAAATCTACAAATTGTATTACATTTATCTTAAACTACTAAGTTTCCATTGTATGTGCTTATAGGTTCATTATTGACTGTATTTTCAATTAATACTTAAATTATTATTTTATTGTATAATAGAATAACTTTGTAATAAAGGATGATGTAATTGTTACAACAGAAGGTATTTAGAACACTAAATACATAAAATTAGCGAGAAAATAGCAACGAGAGGAACAATACATATTTACCATTGTTAGTTTAGTAATCCATGGAATTAGTTTCGAATTTCTAAAAACATATGGAGTTGTGGCATAACAGTCGCATATTTCAAACAAATATCTTATTTATTATTGAATATAGTTAGACTTTCATTTTCAAAAGATTTCCACAAATCTAACAGAGAAGATTTTTCTTTCGCAAATTTTATACATACTGGTAGTATTCAATTTGGGGGGGGGGGGAAACTTTGATGTCTGTGTATTTTATGAGTAGGTATACAAGTAATTTTTAAAACATTTTGTAATTTAGGAGTGTAATTTTGAAGTTATTGGATTTCATTTTTTCCAATCCTTCAGATATAAAACGATAATTGTGAATTCTCTATCAAATCAAAGTTTTGATTTCAACCATCGATTCCTATATTCGGAAGAAAAGTTTTCTCTTTAGATTCCTTTTGAACATATTTTCAAATTTGAAATTTTTAAATAAATAACTAAGAATTCGATGGAAAAAATCAATTAATAAGAAAGTCCTCATTGAAAAATCAGACATCCGTAAAATGAGATTAACAGAATATGAGAGTCCAGTAATTTATATGGACGAAACGTAAAAACATTTTCATTCAACACATACGACTCCGAAAGCTGATGGTTCTGCTTTAAAAACTAACGTATCAAAAGGTGGAAAGACTGATAGCTGTATACGCTGGCAATAAAAATAGTTTTGTAACAAATAACAAAAGGCTCCTTACTTTTAAATCTGGAAAAAAGTGGTGATTATCACGGTGACATGAACTTTGAAAACTATTAAATATGGCTAAAAAAATTAATACCAAACATTCAACTAAGATTGATCACTGTTATTGATAATGCGCCGTATCATAAAGTGCAAGTCAATCCAGCACCAACATCTTCAAGTGGAATGGCTGACATTGTAAGTTGGTAATCACAACGAAATATACAGTTTACAGGAACAATATTTAAACCTGAGTTATACTCTATATTTAAAACACATGAAGTTTAAATTTGCACGTCATGACCGGCAAAATTTAATAACAGAAATAATCAAATCAATGCGAAAGCCACATTACACAATGCCGAAGTTCAAATCACTGCCAGAATCAATATAAATAATAAACTGAAGTAGATTACAGGCCAACAAAATTCTGCATACGCAATATAAACAGGACAAACAAGCCATATCAGATATTAGAAATAAGCTGTCTTCACACAATCCTGATCTGAATTAATAATTTGAAACGTAGCTCATTACAAACTTAGCTCCACTGCAGTTAGTTTTTCCAAATTAATAATATACAATATGTGGCAATATATAATGTTGTAAAGTATTAATTAGTGTTTGTGTTTTTTATACATTAAAATAATGATTTGACAATGACCTTGTGATATTAAAACCGGATAACCGAAACATCGATTGCTAGATCACCAGAGAAGGTATAGTAATAAACTTTAATTAATAATTATAAACTTATATAACGATTTTTCTGGTTAGAAACATTATCTAGTTGTTTGTAAATATGAACTTAAATACCAAATTTATTGATAATCCAACCTACACTAAAACTTTTTAAAACAAACTTTTCTTGTATAATTTTCGTCGTTTAGAAATTTATATAATGATTTTTCTGGTTTGCAAATTTATCTAATAATTTTTGTTTACAATTATTGTTTACATATATTTTGTTTACATTATTGTTTGTAAATCTCAGCCTAAATACAAAATTTATTAAAAAAAAAAATTAATCTTTAATTTTTTGAAGATAGGCAGCTATTTTAAAATTAATATAACAATTTTTCTGGTTAGAAAGTTTGTCCAATTGTTTTTAAACAAAACAAAGACGACAATCGGACGATAAGACGAGATGACAAACGTTGACAGCAGAATGGAACTGAGTCAATATCTTTATCAGCAGTAGTAGTTGCGCCTGCCTACAACTATCCTAACGCGAACGTTCAGGCTACATCTTACAGACTGTACCAATGAAACACGAGAATTAAAATCTTCTTCAATATCTGCTAACAATATTTCAACCCACCTTTGAAATATGGCTCAACGTAAATGGACAATTTGTTGGCTCAACGTAAATATGTTTGTTTGTAGATATGGTTTACTAGCTTATTATTATTTTAATTTCAAGTTCTTTTATTAAAATTATGTATAAAAATATTTTTGTTATTCATTAAAGACACGATTTTAGACAACATTTTTTCTTTTATTTGATATTTTTTCATTTCTATAAGTAAATGCATCATCTACACGAAAGAAACGGTATTAGGCTACATAGGTAGGGTTATATTTACATATTTATCACAATTTGATTTTTGTTTTCCCTGAAATGTGACTCTTTTCGGAAACGTATATTTGGAAAATGAATTTATTCATAACCCACTTCGGGTTTGCTGGTACGCATCTTTTCTGATGTTCAATAATCAATTTGGAAAAAGTTTTTTTTTTTAATGGGTTGTTTGTGTTCAAAATTTTGTTTAAACAAAGATCAAAATCAAATTACAGGGAACGTTTTTAATAGTTGAAATACAGTTGAACGCTAAATAGGAAACAGTTTAACACACTTTCATATGAATATGAGCAGTTAAATTTAGCCATATTTACTTCTTTGTTTTAACTAGATTACTTTCTAAATGGATCTGTTAATTAATGCAAACATTATTTCGAGAGAGTTTTGTATTGATTCTTTTCTAAAGAAACTCCACATATTTAAAAAAAATACATCTATTTCTTTTTGTAATCAAATTTGAAAATGAGGTCCGAAAAGGGTCCAAAGAGAAATTTTAACCCTAATAAAGCCGTCGATGGCTCAAATTCCTAAATACCGATTCAATAAACAATTTGAAAAAAATATTTAAACAGTTTTGGTGAATGTTTCTAAGTTTAAATTAATGTGTTTTCTTTCCATTGGGTTCAACTATTGATTGGAGCTGGGTAAGTACCATGATGACTGGCGGTGTTGGGATGATTGTCTCTTAGCAACTATACATACACATTTTGTTAACCAAATTCCAGATGTTTCTATTTTTTCAAAATCATTAAGGATAAACAAACAAGTCAACAATACAAGTTCAAGGAATGTTCTTCTTTTTCACATTTAGGTAACAATATATTGGTTTTGATATATCGCACACATAGCCTATAACAAAATCATTTCAATTGATTAAATTTTGATTTATTCTTCAAAATTTTACTATTTTTATGTCTAGGACACCTATTTTGACTGCTGTTATCTAGTTCCTCCCATTTCAAAGGGGGCAAAAGGAGGTGTAAGTAAAACTTTTCAAATGCTAAGGGGGTCGAATGACACCTCATTTTAAAGATCTATTGAAAAAAAAGACGATTGGTGAAAATAGAGTTAAAAAAATCTACCCTCGTTTAGAAATGGCGTCAAAAAAGTACCAGATTAGAAACAAATGAGGTTGTGCAACGGACAGTGTTCTAAGTAATTTTTAAAGAATTCCCATTTTTGATGTTAACTTCAATTGAGCTGGACAACAAATTTGCATGAACTGTGATGTTTAGCTTTGGAGAGGGGGGGGTTGAAAAACTATTTAAAGTAAAGTGGGTCTATTGAGACACCTCATTTTAAAGATCTATTCAAAAGAAGATGATTGCCAGCTGACTAGGCATTATTGAAAGCTTTCTTGGAGCTTTAACAAGGAAATGCCTGCAATTGCTATCATTCAATCATTTTACTGTCTTATCAGAATATCAGTAACAATAAACTTAGGAAATTTATAAGGGTAAATTTGACCAGCAGCCATGACTTCACTGCAAGTAGCATATGTGGTGCGAAATGACATTTCAGATCTGTAATGTGTAGTTACATGGCATCATGGTATAGAGTTTGAACCGTCGCCAATTGTTGGAAATGTGCTGTACATGAAATAAGATAAGGAGTAAAAGAAACATGATCCTGTTGTGTGAAATACTCAGTGAGGTACCACTACACCATCAATGGACATGTGTTCCATTGTAATTTACACAAAGAATAAGAGAAAATGGAAAAATGTATAGAAATCGAAGGAGCAGTTTTAGTAAGCCTTATTGTAACTCAGATAAACTATAAAAAAAATAAAGTACTATAAAACTGAAAGGGATTCTGCGATTTCCTGAATGGTAAAAGAATTTTCAATTTTATCTGAAACTAGAAACAATATAAAATGTGCAAACTTATTAAAATGAAAACAAACTAAATTTCAATGATAACGAATGTTATCTGTTTTTTATGGATTAAGTGAAGGATTCAGTGAAGTATGGACGTATAGCCAATGACTACATAAATACTATAAGACACGACATGGCCATGTTAAATATTCTACGCTTATTCTTGAGTTGACCAATACCCGCTAGGGTGTGGAGCTGTCGCTCTGCTAGAGAATCTGAAGTTGATGTGACTGGCGCTAGGTGGCTCTACGGTCAAACAACGTTTCAGGCGGGTAAGAGAAAACGCACTGATGCCACATATGGGACCAGATATGCGAGGGAAGGTCGAGAATCGCTTATCTCAGCGCACGAACTGACAACACTGACTATGCTGACGGAAGTAAGTGAGAAGGTTTGTGAGAGAGAGGTCAACAGTTGTACAGTCTCAACCAAGTGGGATGCGTACAGTCAAGCACCTGTTGCTAGCGCTTTCTGATAGCTGTGTGTCAAACTTGTGACGAACAGCACCCGTAAAGCGTAGACTATTTCCCTATCCTATGTCGTGTCTTATAGTATTTATGTAGTCATTGGTATAGCTAAGTATGGAAAAAATAATAAACAATTTGGTCGGTAAACTAAAAGGGGTTCGTAACTAAAGTAGAACACTTCAGCAACGGATGGTTGAACGTGGTAAAAAAATCAGATGTTTATTAAATAGAATCAGAATTGTTAAATGAGCTAGTTAAAGTAGATTGACCCAGGCAAGTGTACTGTAGCAAGGTTGCGACAAGACCGATCTGATCTCCTGACCTCTGTCTGGTCAAAGCGCTTATCAGTAGGCCTGGCACAGCGGCTATCACTTGATATGTAGTTTACAGTAGTTTGCAGTATTGTTGTGTTGGTAGTACTGTATTGTTAATACGTGTATCGTATTTGATTTTTAACATAATGGAATTTTTATTACCATTTCTAACAGCGTAGGCCAACAGTTACATTATTCATACAGAGCCGTGAACATTAATAGCTCATACGGTACTACTGAATCAACCTACAGAACAACATACAAATAATGATGTTTTTTACGTTTATGTAATAACTGAAAAAAAGGAATACGAACCAATGAGAAAGACCATAAACATTTCAAAACCAATCAGCTGAAAGCAGTCACTAGGCCTACATTGGTCAATGAGAATAGCCAGCCGCCATTTTGCTTTTTGTGATATTTTTTAATCTTGTGTTTGGGGGTGATTTTTACCTAAAAAGATACATTTTGCAAATTTCGTGAACCGTGAGCCTCAAGCATGTGAAAAAAAAAGAAAAAAAAGAATGTAAGCAGTCTCAGCTCTTTACACCTTTTTATTCTTGAAATTTAGTGAAAAGTTCGGCTTTTTTTAAATATACCTAAACTCAAAAGTTTTTCAAACAAATTCTTAGTGAGCACCTACGATCTATGAGGAACCTACATTCCAAGTTTCATTGCAATCCATTCAGTAGTTTATGAGAAATCGTATTCAGACAGTCAGTCAATGAGTGGTATTTGGGATATATAGATATAGATAATTTGTGGCTTATTCAAATAGTAAAAAATAATTAATACAAATACAAATAAGTACATAATAACGATATGAAATGAGCAGCTCAAAACACATTTCCCCAGTTTCCATAACATCAGCCACATTGTTAAAATAAAAATAAAAAATAGGAAAGAAATTATATATAAAAGTTAACCAATGTTTATTTTATCCCGACATAGTAGTCATATTTAAAATTTCTTTTCAAATTGAAAAAAGTTACATTGCTTAAGATAGTCCGGCAGTTTAATAAATATGTATAACATAAAGCTTTTTTTACAAAAACAATAAAATATTGAAATTAGTATTAAAACACCAGTCGTCATTTTGAACCTGTTAAGGGAAATATTTTCATTTTTGGTACATTTCTGGGCAATGTTTTATAATATTATTAGTAGACTAACAATTAATAATACCAAAACTTTTGTTAGGCTTTTTTTGGGTCTTGTAGACAATTACCAAGAAATTATATTGAGCTATAGACAAAAAATATTTGTTTTGTTTTTTAAATAAGGTAAGTCTTTTATTTCTTGTATTTTTGTAATGTTAGTGGGATTCGAACTATTCGACATAAACATTTCAGACCTCTGACATTTCGAAATGTAGGCTACAAATAAAGTCTTGTTTCTGGTATTCTGGTAAAAGTTACATAAATAATGCGTTTACCAAATCTTGTCTACTACCAAAGATATAACTTTTTTTGAAAAATACAAACTTTTTGACCGACAGACGATAAACGAAACGTTTCCTGGCCCACATTTATATAACTTTTAATCTTATTTTTAGATCTAAAATCAACTCCCGATTTATTGCCGTGTAATGTTTAATTACAACTAAATTATGTAGTTTCAGTAATAATATGTAACAAAGCCAAAACAATAAACGGGGAATAATGAAAATAAGTAATAAACTACAAATTTTCTCCATTCCTTGTGGTGTATCTTTACAAGTGATATTGGGGGGGGGGATAATTTACCTAAGAATCTAGATCTAGAGATAGCTTATATATAGTGTTATTCTAAGAAATAAACTTTCTGTAAGAAATTAGGGCAGAATTTGATTACAATCAGTGAACTAGAGCACTGATCAAGTTACAGGTAGACTTAATTTAAAAAAACCCCTTTTGTGCTCAGTATAACTCAAAACGAATATTATGTGAAAAATTCAGCACCGATTTTTTACGTTTCTCTATACTACGAAAATGTAAGAAAGTAAGTAAAAAGGTGGACATTTAAGAGATAGAATTAAAATTTTGATTTACATTATACAAAACTACTGATCTCGCTAGTAAAGAAAGTTGTATTCAACGCTCTAAAATACCGACAAAAACAGATTTTCATAAAAAATCGGTAAAAAAATTTGAAAAACGGTTGAACATACAAGCACTATTGTTTTTAGATTATAGATTGAACATTGTGTAATACTGGACTATTATTGTATGGTTGATCCAAGTATAACAACCATAATAAAAGAAATTAATGCAAAAACCATTTATTTTATTTAAAATGGTAATTTCTATAAAAACACGTATCCTAAGATAACTGAACTGCACTTTTTTGAACACATATTTGTAATTGTAAAAAATTGCTAACCAAATTTTATTTGAGTGCACAGCATAAAGTATTCTGTTATAAGAAACATGGTCCGTGCACATTGCATGGCCTGGATATAGTTTATGTCATGAGAGCAATTGCATTATCTTATTTTCCAATTTCTGATTTATTCAGATAGGCCTATTTATAAATTAATTACTTTAAGTGATATGTAATTAAAGTAAAAACAACAAACGTGAATTATGAAAATAAATAGGCTACTAAACTACAATAGAGACCGAATAACAATAAAGTACTAAATTTAAAAGAACACACGGTAACAGTTAACGTTTAGAAACAACTTCAATATTAAACGACTAATCTTTAAAAGAAATTATGTTCAATTCGTGGCAAGAGGGTGTACGCGACAAATTCTATAGGCCTATAATAGTTCATATGGCTTTGCAAGCTTTTATTAACAAAAACTGGTTATTGGAAGACTGACGAAGCAAGAATGGGTTGTAGGGAAAATGTAATCGTATGCTAATCGCTAGCGCTAAAATTACCCTAGTTTTGTTTAGTGCACGTCAACTTAGGCCGCAAACCTCTTGTACATTTTGTGGGATGTCTGTATTGTTTATTGTCTGTGCTTGTAGGTTATGTTGCGTTCAAGTTTCAGGAGAAATAGCCATATTTAGACATCAAAAGTAAGTCTATGCCTAAAAGTAATAGGTTAGAATTTTCATGGATTGAAACAATGTCTAAAGGCTACGAATGTGCTCTCAAGAATGTTGAGGAGTTTTCTTCGAGTACATGGCGACAAATACATTTTCAAGGATATCTGAGCGATTAAAAAGTGAAAATGATGGCTAGCACAAAAATTTCAGAAGTGGATATCCCTGATGAAGCCATTAAAAGATTAGTTCATGTTCTACATCAGTCTTAGATTCTTAAATGAAAATATTGTTTCTAGAATATGATGATAAAAAAAAAGAAAAAGAAAAATTGTGATATTTAAGTAATTTTTGGGGGGAAAATATAAATTGACTTGTGTATGTAGTCGTTTTTAATCTAAGAACTAATTTAAATTTAAATTCATTTAAATAGATTTTCCTCCAGAATCGACGGTATTTTTTTTAAGTTGACAAAAAAAATTGCTTTAAAACTTCTACCATCAGTGAAAAATAATTATTTGGACGAAAATCTGGTTTATTTTAATATATAAAGGAGGAAATAATAATACCTCCTGTGTATTTATTGGTGGAGGAACGATTGAGAAAACAAGTCAGTGAAGTGTACATATCAAAAAGACCTCAGGAGGGACATGCTTCCCTCTTGACAAGACAGGAGGCTAGTGTCTGGCGATACAAGCCAATGGACCAAACATTTAATTCCAGATAGTTGGTTAGCATAAACTTTGCAGAACTTAATTAATATACGACTCAAATCTTTACTGACCATGGATATTTCTGTATGTACCTTCATTGTTTCAGGATACGAGACAGTTCTTCCTGTGTGTACTGTGGTTGTATTGACATTGTAAAACACACCTTTCTTCATTGTTCACGACAGAGATTGAAACGTGAGGAGGTGTGGAAGATGGTGGGAGTTGTACCAGATGTTCCAGAGTTGGTGGGGGGAAATGCTAAAGTTTATGGAGAACATTAAAATTGAACAATTAGATGAAGAAACTACGAATCTACGAATAAACTATTATTATTCTTATTTAGAAGGGGGGGAATGACTTTAGCACTGTAGGGGTCATGCGCAGGCTAGCTTGAGTGGATGACGTCATGGTGGACCCATCGTCTCGCGCGTACAGATTCGGGCGTTCATGTATTGTAATATTCCTTGATTAATAAACTAATAATTTTGAAATATAAATGAAATATCTTGATTAGTACAAAATTAGAGTTATTATCTCTGCTTATTTAATATGTTTAATATATATTCATGTCGGTTAATGGCCGCTTCAAAAAGAAAAATAGTTATATACATATATGGTACAACATACAATTTGGAAACACTTAACAGATATTAATGTTTTTTCTAAGCAGAGGTTTATAAAATAGTCCATAGTCCGTTAAATTTGTTAAAGTCATTCATGTAAAATTATAAATCACATATTTAACTAATCGAAGATAATTAAAAATCACTAATAAAGTTTTAATAAATCTTTTGATTGGTCAATAATCTGAATTATTATAATCAGTTCCTATTATTCGAAACTGTAAATAGGCCTAGTGTATCGAAAACAGGCTAATCACTAATAAAGTTTTTCTAAGACAAGTGATTGATTAGTATAATTTCGAATAGATTTATGAATTTTTTATTCATAAATAAAAAAATAAATTTTATAAACTCATATATAATAAAGTTTTTATTCAGTTAATAGCTAAAAATATTATGTCATACAAAAATTAAATTAACATAAAAAAATATTTACAATTTACATACGGTATTACAATTTACAATTTGGCAATTTAGAAGCAATTCAACGCTTATAACATACAATTTTGTAACAATTCAAAAATTAGCTGAAGTTACTTATTTATTTGTTATTATCTTATTAAATTGCTCGACTTTAGGGCGCCAGGTTGCCTTAGCATACCAATTTAGAAAAGAGAATGAATTTAATTATTTATAAAATCTCTGGGGTCGCAGGCTCTTTTTACAGTGTACTTACAGTGGATTTTGGTTTTAAATGAGAACACTTTGGCTGAAATGTTACAAAGAAAACATTTATTAAATAAAAAACACAATTATTTTTATACAGTGACATAGACATATCCTGAAAACAAACATGAATATTATTTTCCTGGTTAAAAAATCTTTTATCTGAATTTACTTCTTTAAATTTGAATCAAAGAGTTAAATTTTATGAATTTCATACTTTGTATTTTAGTGTTGCAACAAAAGAATTTAAATCATTAAAAAATTAATGTTCTGTGTCTCTAAAGAAGACTTAAATATGTTTAAAGAAATTAATTATTTTGCATTTATACTAAACAAAAATATAAAAACAAGCATACATCTAGCAAAATCACACTCTATTCATAATATATATCTTTAACATGATAAATTGTTTATGATGTCTATACCACGACATCTACACATAATAAAAAAATCCGTTGCGATGAATCCTGATGTCCTGGGATTCCAAAGAAGGCTTCAAACTGCAGTTCTTCCAGTGCTCAAAGCTCGTCTAGTCTCCATCCTTCCGATACACAATGATACAAAAATCCTTTATAAGGATTTAACAAACTGTTCATTATTTTTAATAGTTCTGCCTTATCTAGAAAGTATTAAAACACCGGGACATGATATTTCCCTAAATTGTTCTAAAGAAATAATTTCCATTGACTCACACGACAGTCTTATTTATTTCAAACGTTCTTTGTCCAATAGGATTAATGTGTAAGAGCAAGAATATATGTTTTAAAATATTTATACACTTAGTTTTATCACCAAACACATGTTCAAATTGTCACTTTCATCGGTCTACCAAATTTCTCATAAAAAATACGTCTCATATTAACATTACATTGTTCATTAAGATTTCATAACCTTTTAGAACACCTCCTACCATCTTAAACGTTCCTAATCAACTGTTCAACACATTACCAACTCAATCGCTTCCCTCAGACTTTTCTTAAAAAACACAACTTGTCACTCCAAACGCTGGACTTCGACTACTCTTGCCATGAGGCAAATTCTTACTTCCTTCCTTTTTTATTGGAAACCGGCTCTAACCTCCTCCATAATTTACTTCCGCTGTTCTACACAGTCCAAACACCCCTTTCTCTCTACACATTTTATTAATTATTAATGATAGAAGAAAACACTTGTACCCAATCACACAATACTAAAATTACACATCTATACATTTTAATTTATACCTACACTAAACATCGTAATTCATTATGTTGCCTTGAAAATCCATTTTACTTCCCTTTCATAATTTGACGAAAGCTACGCTTTATTCACTGGCTTCTCCCACTCTCTGTATTTTTAATCTCGCGCGTTTAACACCTATTACAAACTTGATTTTTCACATTGTCACAAAAACCCCACAAATATTTGTATTTCAATACGTGTATTGTAATACAAAAATTTTTTTTATATATATTTCAAATCGAAAAAGAAAAAAAAAACATTAATGGATGTTCAAGACATTTCATTTCAGAAGCTAAGGACTTCATAAAAAAAATAAATACCTCTAGTATTCATTTAAGAAAGATTCTCTTTTTTCATGAAAATTAAAATCTATTTGCTAAAATCCTATTTCATTATTTTAATTTGTTAGCGTTATCATAACTCATCAAAACTAAATATAATTCCATTAGCGCTAAACCTTATCTCTATTTATATAAAGAAAACCCTACATCCGCTTTATTTTTCAACAGCAGTTGACTGAAACTTTCCCATCAACATTTTTTGTTGACCGGATCCTGTCACTCAAAATCTTATCTCCCAGACAGCCGTCTATATACTTTTTCTCGTCTCATCCTCTTTGCCAAGACGACATTTCTACATCCTTTGAAAATCTACATCTATCTTTCACCATCCATCTGAATCATTTTTCAACTAAACACAATTAAAATTTCAAAACTTCTCATTTTTAATTAACATTTTACGAAAATTATTTACTTATTACTCAACATTGCTTCAATTCACCTTAAAATTTTTTAATTCAGACTTTAATTTTATTATTTATTTTAGTTTAAATCCAATAACTATTTATTCTTACTTAAAATCTCAATTCTCCTTTGTCTTGCTGGGATAACATGTTAACTGCTGATTTTATAATTACAAAAAAAAACTCTTTTCTTCAACTAAAATTCAAAAATATAACATCATTATTATCGAAAAATATTATTACTTACAAAACTCATCTATTTATTTCAAAATTACCTCTTTACAATTGTTTTATCTCTCAGTATCCTATCTTAATATTATTTCCATCTTATCTTTCATATTTTAATAATCAAAGTTGCATTAATCCCCAAAAAACTCTTCATCATCTACATATTTATCTCTTTATCTCAACGTAGCTTCCTTTAAAAAATCATGATAATCGTCGTTTATTCGCAGAATTCCTCAAATCTCCCTTTATTTCATTAAAATCGTCGCATATTTCCTTTATTTCATTAAAATCGTCGCATATTTCCTTTATTTCATCGTAGTATTCAAAAAACCTCTTAAAAACTAAAAAATTACCATTAATGCAACCTAACTACTCTTTTTATAAAAGCTTCTTAACAGAACAACTTCATTTTAAATACCACTTTACTCAACAATTCTGTAAAGTCATCATCTTCATATAAAACTCAAAAATCTCTCATTTAAACTACTTCATATTAAATTCTTCTTAATCTTCTATTACATGTATACAAAAACTTCAAAAATAATAAAATTTACATTGCTTTCCCAGCTAATACCTTATTTCATCAAAATCTTTAGACACCTTTATCAAATAACTGCTTAACATCATTTATTATTTCAGATTCCATTATTATTTATTTAAAAAACATTACTTATTTATCTTTTCTTTAAAATTCATTAAAATCTCTCTAATTATTATTAATTTATTACTCCTTCCTTTAAAAAACAAAAACTTAATCTCCTTTATTCATTATTTAACATCAAAAAAAACTTAAAAAACTTTATTATTATTTGTCTTGACAAATACTCACATAGATTCTCTTCATATTATATTATTTATTAATTATATCTCCTTCTTTAAAAAACAAAAACTTTAACATTTTTAACTCCATTATTCATTTTATTACCATTTCATTATTAAAAAACAAAAAACTTCAATATTATTATCATCTTAGCAATGCCTCTTGAAAACCACTCAATTCCTTTACAAGTCACCTTTCAAATCTCAAAATTATTTAAATCTAACAATATTTTGCATATAATTACTTATTTTATTATTCTTAACCTTTGTAAACAAATATCAAATACTTTTTTACATATAAGCCAAGCATTATTACTCTTAATCTATTATTTACATTAAAAAATTACTATCTTTCTTACTAAAGTACTCCAAATCTGACTCGTCCGGTTTTATTTTGTATATACAGATTGATCAGTTCTGTATACACTACACTTTATCTTTCTTCTATCATCTGTCTAAAATTTATTACATGAAGTTTTTTCATGTAATAATGTCACACTTATTTATGCATTTTTCTTCCTAACCTCTCCTACAAAGGTTCTTCTAACCGTCTACTTTATACCGTGCATACTTCTAATTGCTCTTTGGACTCTTACACAGAGTAACATGTTGTGACGTTGAAATGTGCAATGGTTGAATGCAATATCTCTACTAAATTCAAGATAAAGCCCAGAACACATCCCTATTCCACAACACGCCCTCCATGCAGTCTCAGAATGCCTTATCCTGACGAATAAAACATTCCATTTTGACTAACACAAACTCCTGCCTCCTCCCAATCCTTCTGATGGTCTAATATTTTACATGTACCCTTCAGGTTACACTCTGGACTCTTACACGAAACAACATGTTATGGCCCTAAAATATGCAGTGGTTGAAATGCGATATCCCTACTTGATTCGAAATACCGCCCACCACACACTCCAAACTCACAACACGCCTTTCGTGCAGTCCCGAAATTGCCTCATTTTCACAAATAAAACAATTTCTTTTACTACATAAACTCCTACCTCCTCCCAATCCTTCTGATGGTCTAATATTTTACATGTGTCCTTCTGATCACACTCTAGACACTTACATTGAATTATGCATTATGATCTTCAGATGTGAGATGGTTGAAATGCAAAATTCCTACTTTGTTCAGAATAAAGCCCCAATCACACCTTTCGACCATAACACACCTTCAATGCTGTCTACATGCTTTATTCCTAAGAATAAAACATGTTTTCTACTTACATAAACTCCTACCTCCTCCCAAAATGTTCATGTACTCCTTAAATGCATTTACACGAAAAAAATTTTAAAATTCATAAAAATTTCATTCAAATCGTATCATCCGAAGTTGAAATAATGTTTATTTTTTACCAATCTTATTACTAGTATCGTCGATTTTCTGTTTATGTAATCCTTTCTAGTTGTTATTATTCAAATTCCAAAAGAAAATTTTATTTTTAAAATTTATTCTAAGTTCTCTACTTAGAAATTTACTTTTAATTCTATTAAAGTTATTTAAGTAATCTACTTTTGTTCTTATTTACTTTATTTAAAACCAATTGTCCTTTATTTAAGTAATTTTTTATTTGAAAACGCAAGTTAATTTCCGATTATACGTCAAAAGTTTTTTTTATTTTCCTGGACAATATTTTGGTAACACCCTGTATTTCAGTCTCAATGCTATGCAAAGAACTTATACCTGACTAAGGAATAAACAATCTCCCCTAGCTGTATGATGCAATATATCTGTCTACTGATAAGAAGTGAAAACCTTTTAGCTCCAACTAGATTCAATCTCTCTCGTCATTATTGAATATTCAACATTGAATCCTCCTACTTAATATTGAATCTTATTTCTTCAACACTACTCTGACTCTTTGCTTCTAACTAATCTGTTTTATCTTAACACGTAAAGTCAATATTTATCTCAGAATAAACAACACTCGGTTATTTACTAACAATCTTGCATCTCCAATGATCCTCTCATCTAATCAATCTGTTATCGTCACGTTTTCTAAATATTATTTCTTCTATAAACATATAAAATTATTCACTGCTATAATCCAGCGCCTTTACTTTAACAAATACTGAAACCTTTCTTAAACTAAAACTTCTAACATTTTACGCTTGGCTTATAATTATTTTCTATATTTCTGTCTTAGCTTACAAAATTTATTAGTACACACAAATTATTAATATTCATAACTCTTAATTATTTATTATCAAACTTAAACTTATTTATTAACAAAATTCTTATTCTATTAATTATTTTTCAAAACCAAGTCCGTGTGTCATTTATAAAAATGTCTTTACATTATTATTTCATTTATTCCAAATTTCAATCTATTACAACAATTATAAATTATCTGTTTTTTGCGATGATTTCCCGATTGGTGAAAGATTTTAAAGTACATGATTTGATTTTTGTAAATATCTCTAGCGTTAAATACCTCTGTCCACATGGACAGTTTGTCTAGCCTAGTCATCACAACAGACCCTTTCCTAACAAAAGATTCCCCTTTGTTATTGTCTCGGAGTATTGACAAAATACCTTTCTCTTTCTCCCTTACAAACATATCTACATTTCTCTTTCTCTCAAACATCTTATAATCTACTGACCTAATTTCAACATCTGTTAGTTTAGGAATTCTAACCCCACCATTTTTATATATCATCACAAATACTTCTTTAATACATACGTTTTCATATTTATTTTCAAAGCTACTCTTTTCACAAAAACTTTTAATTTCTTGCTCTTGGATTTTAAAAACATTCCTAAATTTTAACATTTTATATAACTTTTAATCTTATTTTTAGATCTAAAATCAACTCCCGATTTATTGCCGTGTAATGTTTAATTACAACTAAATTATGTAGTTTCAGTAATAATATGTAACAAAGCCAAAACAATAAACGGGGAATAATGAAAATAAGTAATAAACTACAAATTTTCTCCATTCCTTGTGGTGTATCTTTACAAGTGATATTGGGGGGGGGGGATAATTTACCTAAGAATCTAGATCTAGAGATAGCTTATATATAGTGTTATTCTAAGAAATAAACTTTCTGTAAGAAATTAGGGCAGAATTTGATTACAATCAGTGAACTAGAGCACTGATCAAGTTACAGGTAGACTTAATTAAAAAAACCCCTTTTGTGCTCAGTATAACTCAAAACGAATATTATGTGAAAAATTCAGCACCGATTTTTTACGTTTCTCTATACTACGAAAATGTAAGAAAGTAAGTAAAAAGGTGGACATTTAAGAGATAGAATTAAAATTTTGATTTACATTATACAAAACTACTGATCTCGCTAGTAAAGAAAGTTGTATTCAACGCTCTAAAATACCGACAAAAACAGATTTTCATAAAAAATCGGTAAAAAAATTTGAAAAACGGTTGAACATACAAGCACTATTGTTTTTAGATTATAGATTGAACATTGTGTAATACTGGACTATTATTGTATGGTTGATCCAAGTATAACAACCATAATAAAAGAAATTAATGCAAAAACCATTTATTTTATTTAAAATGGTAATTTCTATAAAAACACGTATCCTAAGATAACTGAACTGCACTTTTTTGAACACATATTTGTAATTGTAAAAAATTGCTAACCAAATTTTATTTGAGTGCACAGCATAAAGTATTCTGTTATAAGAAACATGGTCCGTGCACATTGCATGGCCTGGATATAGTTTATGTCATGAGAGCAATTGCATTATCTTATTTTCCAATTTCTGATTTATTCAGATAGGCCTATTTATAAATTAATTACTTTAAGTGATATGTAATTAAAGTAAAAACAACAAACGTGAATTATGAAAATAAATAGGCTACTAAACTACAATAGAGACCGAATAACAATAAAGTACTAAATTTAAAAGAACACACGGTAACAGTTAACGTTTAGAAACAACTTCAATATTAAACGACTAATCTTTAAAAGAAATTATGTTCAATTCGTGGCAAGAGGGTGTACGCGACAAATTCTATAGGCCTATAATAGTTCATATGGCTTTGCAAGCTTTTATTAACAAAAACTGGTTATTGGAAGACTGACGAAGCAAGAATGGGTTGTAGGGAAAATGTAATCGTATGCTAATCGCTAGCGCTAAAATTACCCTAGTTTTGTTTAGTGCACGTCAACTTAGGCCGCAAACCTCTTGTACATTTTGTGGGATGTCTGTATTGTTTATTGTCTGTGCTTGTAGGTTATGTTGCGTTCAAGTTTCAGGAGAAATAGCCATATTTAGACATCAAAAGTAAGTCTATGCCTAAAAGTAATAGGTTAGAATTTTCATGGATTGAAACAATGTCTAAAGGCTACGAATGTGCTCTCAAGAATGTTGAGGAGTTTTCTTCGAGTACATGGCGACAAATACATTTTCAAGGATATCTGAGCGATTAAAAAGTGAAAATGATGGCTAGCACAAAAATTTCAGAAGTGGATATCCCTGATGAAGCCATTAAAAGATTAGTTCATGTTCTACATCAGTCTTAGATTCTTAAATGAAAATATTGTTTCTAGAATATGATGATAAAAAAAAAGAAAAAGAAAAATTGTGATATTTAAGTAATTTTTGGGGGGAAAATATAAATTGACTTGTGTATGTAGTCGTTTTTAATCTAAGAACCAATTTAAATTTAAATTCATTTAAATAGATTTTCCTCCAGAATCGACGGTATTTTTTTTAAGTTGACAAAAAAAATTGCTTTAAAACTTCTACCATCAGTGAAAAATAATTATTTGGACGAAAATCTGGTTTATTTTAATATATAAAGGAGGAAATAATAATACCTCCTGTGTATTTATTGGTGGAGGAACGATTGAGAAAACAAGTCAGTGAAGTGTACATATCAAAAAGACCTCAGGAGGGACATGCTTCCCTCTTGACAAGACAGGAGGCTGGTGTCTGGCGATACAAGCCAATGGACCAAACATTTAATTCCAGATAGTTGGTTAGCATAAACTTTGCAGAACTTAATTAATATACGACTCAAATCTTTACTGACCATGGATATTTCTGTATGTACCTTCATTGTTTCAGGATACGAGACAGTTCTTCCTGTGTGTACTGTGGTTGTATTGACATTGTAAAACACACCTTTCTTCATTGTTCACGACAGAGATTGAAACGTGAGGAGGTGTGGAAGATGGTGGGAGTTGTACCAGATGTTCCAGAGTTGGTGGGGGGAAATGCTAAAGTTTATGGAGAACATTAAAATTGAACAATTAGATGAAGAAACTACGAATCTACGAATAAACTATTATTATTCTTATTTAGAAGGGGGGGAATGACTTTAGCACTGTAGGGGTCATGCGCAGGCTAGCTTGAGTGGATGACGTCATGGTGGACCCATCGTCTCGCGCGTACAGATTCGGGCGTTCATGTATTGTAATATTCCTTGATTAATAAACTAATAATTTTGAAATATAAATGAAATATCTTGATTAGTACAAAATTAGAGTTATTATCTCTGCTTATTTAATATGTTTAATATATATTCATGTCGGTTAATGGCCGCTTCAAAAAGAAAAATAGTTATATACATATATGGTACAACATACAATTTGGAAACACTTAACAGATATTAATGTTTTTTCTAAGCAGAGGTTTATAAAATAGTCCATAGTCCGTTAAATTTGTTAAAGTCATTCATGTAAAATTATAAATCACATATTTAACTAATCGAAGATAATTAAAAATCACTAATAAAGTTTTAATAAATCTTTTGATTGGTCAATAATCTGAATTATTATAATCAGTTCCTATTATTCGAAACTGTAAATAGGCCTAGTGTATCGAAAACAGGCTAATCACTAATAAAGTTTTTCTAAGACAAGTGATTGATTAGTATAATTTCGAATAGATTTATGAATTTTTTATTCATAAATAAAAAAATAAATTTTATAAACTCATATATAATAAAGTTTTTATTCAGTTAATAGCTAAAAATATTATGTCATACAAAAATTAAATTAACATAAAAAAATATTTACAATTTACATACGGTATTACAATTTACAATTTGGCAATTTAGAAGCAATTCAACGCTTATAACATACAATTTTGTAACAATTCAAAAATTAGCTGAAGTTACTTATTTATTTGTTATTATCTTATTAAATTGCTCGACTTTAGGGCGCCAGGTTGCCTTAGCATACCAATTTAGAAAAGAGAATGAATTTAATTATTTATAAAATCTCTGGGGTCGCAGGCTCTTTTTACAGTGTACTTACAGTGGATTTTGGTTTTAAATGAGAACACTTTGGCTGAAATGTTACAAAGAAAACATTTATTAAATAAAAAACACAATTATTTTTATACAGTGACATAGACATAATATCCTGAAAACAAACATGAATATTATTTTCCTGGTTAAAAAATCTTTTATCTGAATTTACTTCTTTAAATTTGAATCAAAGAGTTAAATTTTATGAATTTCATACTTTGCATTTTAGTGTTGCAACAAAAGAATTTAAATCATTAAAAAATTAATGTTCTGTGTCTCTAAAGAAGACTTAAATATGTTTAAAGAAATTAATTATTTTGCATTTATACTAAACAAAAATATAAAAACAAGCATACATCTAGCAAAATCACACTCTATTCATAATATATATCTTTAACATGATAAATTGTTTATGATGTCTATACCACGACATCTACACATAATAAAAAAATCCGTTGCGATGAATCCTGATGTCCTGGGATTCCAAAGAAGGCTTCAAACTGCAGTTCTTCCAGTGCTCAAAGCTCGTCTAGTCTCCATCCTTCCGATACACAATGATACAAAAATCCTTTATAAGGATTTAACAAACTGTTCATTATTTTAAATAGTTCTGCCTTATCTAGAAAGTATTAAAACACCGGGACATGATATTTCCCTAAATTGTTCTAAAGAAATAATTTCCATTGACTCACACGACAGTCTTATTTATTTCAAACGTTCTTTGTCCAATAGGATTAATGTGTAAGAGCAAGAATATATGTTTTAAAATATTTATACACTTAGTTTTATCACCAAACACATGTTCAAATTGTCACTTTCATCGGTCTACCAAATTTCTCATAAAAAATACGTCTCATATTAACATTACATTGTTCATTAAGATTTCATAACCTTTTAGAACACCTCCTACCATCTTAAACGTTCCTAATCAACTGTTCAACACATTACCAACTCAATCGCTTCCCTCAGACTTTTCTTAAAAAACACAACTTGTCACTCCAAACGCTGGACTTCGACTACTCTTGCCATGAGGCAAATTCTTACTTCCTTCCTTTTTTATTGGAAACCGGCTCTAACCTCCTCCATAATTTACTTCCGCTGTTCTACACAGTCCAAACACCCCTTTCTCTCTACACATTTTATTAATTATTAATGATAGAAGAAAACACTTGTACCCAATCACACAATACTAAAATTACACATCTATACATTTTAATTTATACCTACACTAAACATCGTAATTCATTATGTTGCCTTGAAAATCCATTTTACTTCCCTTTCATAATTTGACGAAAGCTACGCTTTATTCACTGGCTTCTCCCACTCTCTGTATTTTTAATCTCGCGCGTTTAACACCTATTACAAACTTGATTTTTCACATTGTCACAATTTTACTTAATCAGCTTCACAATTAATTTATGTTCTAATGGAATATACTATCTGTGTTACTGTGCTAATTTTCTCATCTTCTTATAATTTTTCTCTTTTCACTGATTGATCGTTTGTTATCAACCCTTCTTTTATTCATGCTTTTAATCCTTATAAATTTGCACGTTCTTACAAAACACATGATAGTGTAATTATCTATTCTGGATATTTTATTTTAATTCTCTATATCTAAACAGTGAAAACGCCTTTATTTATATTTATAAGACTTCCTTGAAAGTCAATAAATTCTTTTTCCATTTTCTTCACTGTAGCTACGAAGTCAGGGGGTTGGTTTCATTAATGACCCTCAAGATAATGCTTGTAGCCAATTTTTTCCTGAAGCAGGCACATCTCGCGTTAAATTTTATACAATTTTACCCTTATTTGGTTCTTTTTTTCTTTGATCGGTAAGCAATATATTCGGCTAACATTCCAAAAGTTCTTCACTTTCTTCGACATTTTCATATTTACATTTTTGTTCTTTATGAGGATTTTCCTCAAAATAGCCTATTTGATAAGTCCACAGCAGCGTCGAATTCATCGTTGTCGTCCAGGTATTCTTCAGGATTGTTTGGCTCTAAATCTTCCTTCTTTTCCTCTTCCTGTACATTATGTTTATCTTCTACAGTTTTCGAATAAACATCTGGGCTTAGTGTTTGCACTTCTTTCTCCACTAAGCAGTGTTCACCACTAATCACGCCTCCAGCATTTCGAATTAAAATCAGAGTCTTAATTCGGTTGGTCACAACAATCGGAGTTGGATGGTCATACAAACGTCCAAGGACTCGTATAATTCGTATAAACGATGTAACAGCTTATGACCTCGACCTCAGCTGATGTTTTTAGGTCCTACGACTAAAAAGAACAACATTAACACCTCAATGCATGTATTGAAAACAGTATGACGAAAAATGTTTTTGATTTTAGTTTAACTATGTATGTAAATTTTGAGAAAGTTAGTGCAATATTTTTCATATTGATTTTTGTTTTAATATATATGGACATGTGAGAAAGTTTGTGCAATATTTTTGCATTGATTTTAGTTTAACTATGTAGACTATATGAGTTTGAGAAAGTTAGTGCAATATTTTTAGTTTTAATATGTATGGGTATGTGAGAAAGTTTGTGCTAAAGTTTTTCATTGGTTACTAGTTTGAGTCTGAAAACGTTATAAAACAAATAAAAAGCGTCTAACGTGCACAGCACAAGGCCGCTGCGCATGCGCTTGTCATGAGCATGTCGATGACGCGAACCCATAAGTTTTTCCCTACCAACGTAGGCTAACCAAGTGCCCAACGCGGCTATGAAGTTTTTACTTTAATAAGTAAAACATGCTTATAAACAGATGTCTGAAACGGATCGTTTTCATATTTTAGTTTGTATTTTTTGAAATTACAATATCTTAAGAACTAATTTAAAAATTTTCAAGAGAAATCTTGGATTTACAAAAAAAATTAAAGAGTTCATAAGTCAAAGTTTCTTTAAATTATGAATAATGTGGTAGGCGCTACTCCATTTATTAGGATCATCAATAATAAACGAATTATGAATTTCTTACCGAATGACCAAGTATTCACTCTTACAATGATTTTTTTTAAATGTAGCCTAACTGTTTAGTTTTAAAATTCATGTAGAGAACTACCACAATAATTATCGAAAAGATCCAAAATACGACCCATGCGGCATCTTTTCTATTCAAAGTCCCTACCTATAGGCTGTAGCGGCATCTACCAACCATTTTACAGAAATAAAAACGTTTATAATTTAATAATAAATTACAACATTTCATGTTTATCCTTTTGCTTGTGCTAAGCACATACATTTTTTATTAAAGGATAAAAATAGCTTTTGCGTAACATCCTATACGAGTAGGAAATTTTTTTAAATTAAACTTCTCAAAACATCGTTTTTATGCATTTATTTATGCGTTTGTAACAGAAATGTAATGTTAAAAACCCTAGTAAAGACAAAGCCCGATGTTTACCTTTTAAGGTTTTAAGTAAATCATTCGTTTTCAACAAAAATATTTTTACATCTCAAATATTGGGGGGGGGGGACGCGTCCCCCGTCCCCCCGGCTATGACGCCCATGATTAATGAAAGCATTAAAAATAGTTGTTAAAAATTAATATGTTTATTGTTAATAATTGTAACCAGAGATAATATAATTAAAGGTGATTTAACTTTATTTATTAACCATTAAACCAAATTCGTGTATCTACTGTTTATCAAACGCTAGTTATTATATAGGGCTAGGGCCTAATATGTATAAAAAAATAAGTAGAATTTACGAAGTGGGGAAAATTTTAACATATTTGAAATGCTAAATTTATAAGAAGTTAGAAGACGATCTAATATAAAAACTCAGAGGATAAGTCAATAGCAGAGACAAAAAACTTTCTTAACCTTAACTGTCATTGTCATTAGTCATTAGTATTAGTAAACGAATAATTTGCGCAGGTTTCATTTTCATAATGGAGTGATCAAGGTCAAGACCCAAAACCCAAAACCCTGTCTATCAGGACTCAGGAGTCAGGCAGTCAGGACTGTCAGGACTGTCGGATCACGGATGTCGGATGACTCGGAGTTAGAACTCAGAACAAATAGCCTTACTGTATAGCAAGCAGAAACAGATGTATTATATTACTTTATATCATAAGTCTGGTACCACAGTGATTTGTTATCGTAGGTTGTGATTGATATTTATGGTAAAATGATGTTTTGGTGTGTTATAAAACATCAATTTTATTCTATCGTAATAGGCATGCAATATTTTGACTTAACCTAAAAAGTATAATAGGGTTAGTTAAAGTCATTTGTTTACATTAAATGCATTTGTTTACATTAAATGCATTTGTTTACATTAATCTATCCTTTAATGGATTGTTACTGAATTATGCTACAGTATTTGTAATTGTAGTCATGGAAGTATGGATAGGAGATGGAGAAAGCACTTTCTAAAATAACTGTTTTTAGAAAGTTGCTGATGGTAGATTATTTATTGTGTTCATTCTACTGCTGACATTAACTTAATCTCATTAAAAAGGAAGGTGTAATTTTAAAAATCACTGAACAAAATATTTAAAATTACTTATGATTTATTATTAATAGGCCTAACAGATTATATGTTATAATATTTACAAAGGATAGTAACTTTTTTTTTCCAAATGGAGTTCAATTTAATAAAAATTGGATTCACAATCATAACATTAGGAATTGTTATTGTGGGGTGTTTGATAAACAATTTTGAAAAACATCTTCCAACTTTCATAGTGCAAGCCTTTCGATATGGAAAATTTGCTTACAGGCCAAAAGGAAAGTTGTTATTCCTGACACCTCTTGAAGTTCCAAAACGGTAAGTTAGCTATTTAAATTCACCTTTCATTAAGCATTATTTCTTAAGTTATTATTTCAACTAACTTGCCCAAAGCAGTTTTGCCATGGTACACAACACATCATCCAATTTGACCGGTATATTAGACAATATTGGAGCCTAATCTTTGGCCATAAATATTTAATACAACTTAAGGATTCATTGATGGAGTGTTAACCTAGATAATTGACAATAATGTATAGTTCAGAAAATTTAAAATGATACAATTTAGACACAGATGCTAAACATTGGGGGAATTGTATGTCTACTATGTTATAAGTCGTGAAAGCTAGAATTATGGCAATGGGAACTCTGATATGCTGACCACACCTCACTAAATGAAAAGCTATAAGCTTGCACTATATGTCTAGCAAGCATAGGCTATAACAGTCTGTTCTGCTACGGATTTATGTAGGCCTACTTAATTTTAATGCTCTATGCTATAGTTTTTCCTTTTTGTTACTTAGTATAAAAGATGGCATTTGTTAAACTTATATTTACTAAATTAGTTGTGAGCTTTATTACTTTTTAAGTCAGTAGCCATAAAGAATATCCAGGGTTTTCGAGACAGTCATATCTTTCATTTTAAGATCCGTTATCCTACAATAGGCTACTTGTGTTATGTTTATTTCATATTATATATTTTATGAATAGACTAACATTTATTTGTTTTAATATGTTTATTAGATGGTTTCGTCACTTCTACGTGTTTGCTGTAATTTGGTCTACAGTTGGTCTAATTCTATGTGTCTTTGTATACTTCTCCTTTGGACAAATCCCAGATTTTTTCCTAGGAATACTTGACGTTGTTGGAACCTCTCAGCGGAAAGCTGGAGGTATGCAAAATAGTTTGAAATATTAATTGTTAAGGTAACATTATAACGTTAAATCTGATATTTCAATGGCCGTACAATTTTTGGTAATTTTGCAATAACCTTGCCCTAAAATTTAAGTTTATTAGGAATGCAAATCCAGCTCTGGTAACAAATGCCTTAGTTAATAGTTATGACTAAGTAATTCAAGTTAGTGAATGTATCATCGCTTGTGTAACCTATTTGTTAGTATTGTCAGCGATGGCATGTCGTAAGTGTGAGTTGTTATTTGATGGGGAGACTTTCAAAAGCAATATATTCACGATTTTTATTATAAGTATTTATTTATTAGGTCTGACTACGTGACTATTTATATATAATAACCTAAGCTTGATTTTGTACTTTTATATTTCTTCTTTTCTACTAAACTAATTTATTTTGTTACTTCAAAAACGTCTTGTGACTGCTAATATGATCTAATTGTTTCAAAAATAAGGTAGATAGTAAACAATTTTCTTAACTAAATTTTAAGCCAAAGTAGATTGCATTATTGCCCAATTTTTAATAGGGTGTATTTGTTTTTTAAATTATAAATGAATATTTTAATGACAAAAAACGTGGAGAGCTATTTTTCATAACATTTCATAATATAACAACTTAATTTGAGCTAAGATTTGTATAAAATTATGACAAACCATAACTATATGAACAAAGAGATTGCTTTATCAAACAAAAAGTATCGCTACCAATTAACTATGATAGCACAAAGTAATGCAGATCAGTGAAAAAAATGTTGTACAGATAAAACCGAAGTATTGTCTTCAGTAAGAACAAAAGCAATTCTTATAAGTATAAGTTTAATATGGTAAATTAAAAATGTAATCATAATCAAATAACCGCTAACCTAACCTGTGTTAGGCTCCAATTATTTATTAAGTAAGTGGGCAACAGAGTAGTTCAGTTAGCAAAATGCACACATATGTCACTACAGTTTGGGCTAGTAAACTGTCAAAGGCATGCAGGTTTAAGCCCAGTATATAGCGTTATATTTTTCTGTGTTAAATAAAAAATCTATGAGCTATAAACTTCAAATATAAGTTTTATAGTTATATGAGATAACATTTTCTACACAAAATTATCTACTATGGAGACCGTCTATTTGTTTTCTGCCGTTGATTAAATGGTATTGTAATCTAACATGTTATGGTGGATTTTCTGTGGTAATATTATACCTTTTCATTTGCTTCAGTAGTGCAAGAAAACATTGTACTTAGAAGGCCAAAATAGTTGATAATAAAAATCTTGTTTAGTGAGTAATTACTACAGACCACCTCTAAATATCAATATTATTTAACCTAGTATCAACTCTGTCTTACATTATGACGCCATTGGTCGCATTTTGGATTTTTTTCCTAACAGGAAACAGATTAAACTTTTGTTATATTTTTAGTGTTATCTTTTTCATGTATATTTTGTTTATATATAACTTATATTTTTTAATTTAACTTTTACGCAATTAAAATAAAATGTATTACAAATTTCAAAATCAAAATAAAACATTAAACTAGTCCATAATAATAATAATACATAAGAATAAGAATAATAACATATAAAAGAATAATACAGTATTAAAATTAATAGTGACGTATAAAAGAATCAGATATTTATAACTTTAAATTTAAATGAAAGAAAAATAATAGAATTGTGTAACATTGCAATGATTAGGATTTCTAGTTTTTAATAGGTCATACTTGCCACATTAAAATTATAGAATAATAGCATGATTGTAAGGAGATTGATCCTATTAGTTTCGTAGATCTCAATTTCATTTAGTAAATGCATTTGTGACTTCAAAGCTGTTTTTATACCTAAATTATTTTTTATGCTTCTAGTCAGTGCAGTATCAGCTTTAGTAGCATCAAGCTTAATGTTCATTCAGTGTTTTCGAAGGTTCTATGAAACCTTCTACATCAGTGTCTTCTCTGAATCTAAAATGAATGTCTCACATTACCTGATTGGATATGCTCACTACTGCGGAGCAGTTGCAGCTATATTAGTAGAAGCACCAGGGTTTACAACAATATCATTTGGTTAGTATTTCCTGGGTACCACTCATCCTATATTTGTTGAAAATAACGTGTAAGTGGCGAAATAAAAGTTAAATTTCTCTCTCCTAATGTCATACCAGTTTTGCAACCTATGATTAGGGGGGTGCTTGAAAATATCAAACATGTTTATTGCAAAGAGCTTTTGAGTAAGATGATCGAGGAATAAAAAGAAAGTTTTATTGATTTATTAGAACCAATAAATATTAAAGACGTAATTTACATGGTGGAATTATGTAACAGAAGGCACTTTAAAGAAGTTGTGGAAACAATTATGACCTGTTGTTTGTGAAATAACGCCTGAAGACACATCTCGCATATCAGCAAGTGAAACGATTGCCTCTGAAGAACAGTTGTTTCAAATGTTTGCCACAATTCAGAGATGTCAAGGTGTTGATATCGAAGGAATTAGTATTTGGTTGGAAGTCGACAACAACAGTGGGAATGGCCCAATGACTGACAATGAGATCATTGCTGCGTGCAAATGTATGCAGGAAGAGGCAGCGAGGGGAAGTCAGATGGGGAAATAAACTGTGTGGAACTGTAGAAGATGCATACAGATGTCACAACACAGCTGGATAATATCTTTGTCTATTTGTAGAGAAAGTTCGACACCACCAAATGAACTTATGATAGTAAAACGACTACGTTATCGTGCTACATTCAAATGTTGCACCAAAGTGGCTAAAAAAAACGAGATCAATATTTTCTAAAACAAGATTGAAGTTTTATGTAAATATTGTATAAATGTTTTGTATTGTTTATGTACAGTGAACTAAACGTTAAGTTTTGCCAATACAAATTATTTTATTGTTTTCCAATTTTTTCCTGTTCATCCGAATTTGAAATTTTCCGGACTGCTTCTGCATTTAGTTCGGATAAACGAAGTTACATTGTAGTGTTTATTGTTTCTGCTAGTTATTATTTTAGTTAATATATTTGTCTATTATTCATATTTTATCTAATAATGTATTTTACTTTAACTACATTGTCCTTTGATACCATTTCTTGTTAACAGTCTTAGGCCTATCCCTCGCGATTTACTATTTAGGTTATGTGGGTTAGTTTCTTATATTAATGTTTACGTTTATTTCTGATAAATGTTTAAGTGAATTATTATGTATGTCCTTGTTTTATTTTAGTTTTAAATTATTTAAGTCCCTTCTATTTTATTTATTTATTTCAAAATCATTATGTTTCTACTTTTCACGCTAAGTTAGGTCTAGGCTATATTTTGACTTGTCACAACCAATTGAATGTATAAAGTTACAAGTACTGCAACATGAGGTGAATATACTATGCCGCTGTCTCGAAAAATTACAATTAGTGTATATAATATGTCACAGACTTGGTTCAGATCATTTAAACAATTTTATATGGTAATAAATATTCTGTAGATACAAATTCAAATATGCAGAGGTTGTGAAATTAGTGAAGAAACTTCTTTTGGGATGCACAGCGTAGGTGTCGTTTATAAAAACCATTTGACAAACATTTTATATCACAGCAATGAGCAGATGTTACCCACTCCACCAATTTTAACTTTTCCTCCTACGTCTTCTTGGAGTTTTCTAAATAACCTATTTAGTGTAGCAGTAGTAGTAGTAGTAATAATAATAATAATAATAAAAACAGCTAAAATAAGGCTTAAATCATTTTGTTTTTCCTGCTTTTCAGAACATAAATCGGTTGTGACTCTGTCAGAAGTAAAGTTAACAGATATCTTTGGAACACTTATTTTTATGTGGGCATGGTATCATCAATACAGATCTGCAGTTATCTTGGCAGGTTTACGGAAGGACAAAAATGGTAAGTTACATACGGGTGAAGGTACTTTATATTAATAAGGATGTAATCTTACTGTTAACCTCAATATTGTGGTAATCTACTATAACAAAGACACACTTGACTTTTTAACAAATGAACTTTGTTGTTACAAACTCTTTCTCTTCTATTATTATAATAATTTTTCACAATTAATTTAAATTTAATTTTGATTTGCTAAGGATGCTTTTATCTAAATACAGCAATAGTCTAATTATTTAATTTAACAAATGAAATAACTGCAATATTTCTTAACCTAAACAAATGGAAATACCTGAAATAAATCACAATGACAATTAAACACAATCTAATAAGATTATACAATGCTTCCTTAACAATAAAAAAAAAGAAAAGAAAAGAAACAAAGAGTGTATCAAAATTCATTGTTTATGTCTCCAGTTACAATATAGTTGAAACTAAATATAGTATACCTATATAAACATATATACATATATCTGGTATTCCCGTCATGCACCTTCTGTTGTAGTTTACAATACGCGTTTCGATAACAGGTTCTCATCTTCAGGTGAAATTATTTTACTCACATGTGAGCACGTCAAACAAAAATAAAAAGTACAAGCACACACATACACACAAAACACAACATAAAATATCGCACTGCACATTATAATAAAGTTGTATAAAAATGTTACATTGTAGGTGGGCCTACAACTTGTCATTGCCGCGGTCAATCTTCAACTAAATGAGAATGTCCGTTATCTCTTGCATCATGATTTTTTGTGTCCATATGTTGATATAGCAGTGTTGTACAAGCTATTAGATTTGAAATACAATTGTTCGTTGAGTAGTGCATCATTATGTTCTATGTTGGCTTTATAAATCTCATACTCCTCCAAAGCATTCATCAGTCGACCTTTGTTGCATAAATGCAGAGGGATTAAATTAGTCGATAAATTATCATACACATGTCCACTATCAATCAAATGTAATGCATATTTTGACTTATTTTAATAATAACACAACACAAATATTATATTTATAATATTTAATACAAAAAATATTTAATAATAACAACACAAAAAATCATGATGCAAGAGATAACGGACATTCTCGTTTAGTTGACGATTGACCGCTATATATATATATATATATATATATATATATATATATATATATATAATGGGTTGTACTATTAGCAGAACAAATTAATGAAAATATGAATCCTATATATTATATTGAATTAGTATGACAAATACAAATGGAGTTGACTCCATTGGTTTTGAGATATGTTAATATACCTCATTAATTATTAATTTTAGTTAATTTATTCACAAATTTGTTAAATATTTGCCTATTCTTTTTAGGATCTGTAGTTTCATACAAACACTGTATGCCTAGTGGAGACTTATTTCACTTTGTATCTTCGCCACATTTGTTATGCGAGGCTCTGATGTACTTAGCTCTAACTGTTATATTATGGGGTAATACAACTTGGCCTTTCGTGTTCTTCTGGGTGTTATCAAATCAAGTAAGTAATAAACTGAGTGAAATAAATCAATTACTGAAATTATGTTTACTTTCTTCAAATTACAGGTTGTTTGCACATCTACATTAACAGTTATTGTGATAAATAACAATTAATAAAATACAAAAGTTAATTTGTAACTGATGAAAATATATTATAAAAATATAGAATCTTTGATATGTTTGACAATTGTAACTTTTCACTTTTTTCTGTAAATTAAAGTTCAGTTACGTAATCAGAAGATTAAACTTGTTATAAAATCATCAGAGATTTTAGGTGTGGTTGATTCTGGTTACGTATTAATCTGGTTTGAACAGACGGACATATGACGTAGAGTTTTATAATTTTTAAACCAAAGAATAATGATTATATAATCATTAAAAAAAAAAAATTCAATTATAATTTAATGTTACAACAGTCGGTACATGATGGAATTCCATGATAATGGAAATAATGAGACGATTATTCAATTCAAGACGTAGGAAAAGAAAACTACGAGCTAAAATATAAAAATAGAGCACTTTCACTTCATGAAACAAAGTAATATGAAATGGACAGGCTAAATAAACAATGATCAACTGACTGAAACACTCGATCCGTCTATAAGTGTAAGCCACATGTAGCGTGTAAGCCACATGTAGCGGTCCTACTCAAAAAAAGCCGCAGTTGAAAACTCAGAAATGCCATGTTGTATTTTAAGGGTTAAGTACTGTCATTAAATCATATAGTTTGGAAAAAATACACTCAAGCCAATTTCCAATTGTAATGTTGCATTTTGGTTAAAAAAAAATTAATATCATATTTTATGCCCTTCAGACTAATTAGGATAGGAAACCATCTTGACAATAAAAAAACATACAGGTTATCTGGGGCTTAACTTAACTTTTATATTTATCTTATTTCGAGTTTTGCAGTTAAAATTCCTTTTCTTTGTCATAACTCTCATATTTGCTGTGCATAGTAACTAGTGGTGTCATTGATAGAAAGACAAGCTGGATAATTGAGCTCTAGTAAAATGTATACCGAACCATTTGTCATTAAAACATATGTTACACTCAGCATGTGATTTTTGAGTTAGCAGTTATCAATCAAAAAGTGAAAATGAAAGACGGATACTGGTATAGAAGTTGTTTACTTTCTAATTAATATACAAATTTTCTCAAGTGATTTAGTTCCAGTGAACAACTGAGCGATGAGCCAATTTTAAGATATTCAAAATTTTAGGATAGTGAGTAGGAATTGTCAGGGTAATAATGATGAATACTTTAAATGCGCGTGTTAGAAAGTAGAAAGTTAGTTCAATGTTTGTTTAACGAACCTAATCTCTGACAAAAATTTGCCACCACTCCTGTGATTTCATAATACTTGAAGTTTTTAATCTACCGGTACACAACAAAAATTTGATGTGTATGAGAGGTTAGGTTGATTTTATTTTGATATTCAAACTAATATGTTATAGAGCTATCATAATTCATTAAAAACTAGAAAGAAAGAGGAATATGAACACACAATAGAGGCTTTGCTTGTCTGGTTTTCTCAGCTGTGAGGGATGAGAAGTCCATTAAATGGCTCTGTGCTACAAGTTAAAGCCCAAGAATTTCATAAGAAGATTATTTATAGATGGAGAAGACAATTTTACGGCTAGTGATATAGGTGGAAGAAGTGCGGTATAAGACATCGCTAGGGAGAAACTTTCTGCTAATTCGAGCGAGGTTACTGATTTTCATACAAAATTCATGAAGCTCATTTTACAGTCTAGACTTAACTCTGTAACAATTTCGCTAATCGTTGATTAAAAAGAATTTATAGTTATTGCATTAAATAATTTTATTGGGCGCCATTCTGTGAGAAGCACAGACACTTTTAATTTTAACTAGGAATCAGTATCGTGGATTTTTTGAAGGAAAATGTACTTCACAGTCACAAACAAACGACAGATTTGATTAAATACTCCATTTTATAATATTCATTTGAATATTCTCCTGTCTGAAATATATGCATACATATAATTGAATGGTTTTCAACTATTGAAGTACTTCCTAAAACAACATAAACAACTTTTACAGGTAAAATAGATACATTAAAAAAATTATGGTAATAGTTTAAAGATAATGTAGCCTACATGAAAAATAAAATAAAGGGGTTCACAGTAGGTGACTGTCTTTTAGGTAAAACTAGAAAGTTCACAAAGTTTATTGTCTTATTTCCTTTAAAACTAATTTTTACTGTTTCTGGCCACTTTACAAAAGATGCCAATTTATAATTGACTCATTATTTCTTGGTCACTATTTTATTTTATTAACTTCAAAAGGAAGTTTAATTGTTCTTCAAAGTGCAAATTTCTTACTAGAATGTTTTTTATTGTTTAACCTGTTGGTTAGTAACGACGCATATGCTGTGGCAACCTTCCCATGCGCCAATAATAGTAACGACACAACATATGCAGTTTGATATTTGTATTTATATAGGACGGCCGCAACCTTTGTGGCTGATCTAATATTTGGTTAGTTGTATTCTGCGATCTGTTGGGTGTAATATAAAACATCTATTTTAGTTCTAGTTAATTCTGAGAGGGTGCCCGAGCATTCCCTACCAGACAATACATTATTGCCTTGCCGTTTCTAACATAGTCATTGCGTAACTTGTGTTTGCAAACGTATTTGGTTTTTGTTGTTTCTTCTTTCGATTGTATTATGACTAATCGTAAAAATCTTAGCATTTATGACATTCGGGAATATATTATGGATTCCGGACCAATTAGGGATAGCCAGACGATTATATCTGCACACTAACACCCCGTACTGGATCTTGTTTTAATTTTGGGAATTATTCTTTCTTAATTTAATTTAAAATATAAAAGTTTACAATGTTTATGTATTTATTTTATGGTATTGTATTAGTAGTAATACAATATTTAACATTTTCCATTCGTAACAAATCGTTTAATCTTGATTCTATAACATTAACCAATTCTGGAACATACAAGGGTTTGAATATACGATTGTAATATGAGAGATGATGCAAGTTTCCCGACATCATATCTCGCTTACATCATATATTGAACCAAGTACTAACCCAACTTAGAGACCCAAAAATGTAAAATGTTACACCAAACCTAACTGTGACGAGACAGCTTAATTACAAAATTTTGCAGACAAAAACGTTAGCAGCAAGAAATGAGAATACTGCTCCTGAGTTTAATAAAAGAAATAAAGAATGACGACTCTAGCATGCTGCTATGCTTAACGAATTTTGATTAGCCTATCAAGGCACTTACTTGATAGGCTAATCTAATAGGCCAAGAGCCTTTAAAAACTTAAATGTGAAGGGTTTACTTACAGTGTACACAAACCAGAAAAATGAATGGGGTGGATTCATGCTTTTTTAAAGATGGTTTTTTAAAGGAGTTTGTTTCTAAAGTTGAAACATTCTTCAAAAACAGAAAGCTTCCTCTAAAATCAATTTTATTATTTGACAATGCCCCCTTTCATCCAGATGTTAATGAACTTTCAAGCAGTGATATAAAAGCTATATTTTTACCAGCAAATGTCACATCGTTGATTTAACTACTTGATCAGGAAGTTCTTGAAATGTTTTAAAATAATTTTCGTCGGAAACTTCTGCAGGTATTAATAGTAAAGTTAGATGTTACAGAAGCTCTTAAAGCAATTACAATTAAAGGTGTTGTTTATTGGACTGCTATGGGTTGGGATGACATAAAAAATTTGACACTACAAAAATGTTGGAGAAAACTGTTTGGTTTTGAAAATTCTAATAGTGAGGCAGCAAGGAATCAATCAGACAATGGTGTTACTGAGCTTTTAGAGCTTGATAATCAACTTCTTGTTTTTGGGTTAGTTAATAATGATAATATCCACAAGTGATTTGATGGAGACCTACAATTTGAGTTCTCAGACTATTGTTGATTTGGTTACCACTCCTTAGGTAGAAGATGATGATGAAATTACACAAAAAGTGTCACACACTCATAGTTTGAAAGAAATAGAGGTGAGGGTCTCACATACATTGAGTAACGAGACAAAACCACTTGATCTGTTACTTCAGCGTTGGCGCAGCCTCTTGGTAAGAAGAGATGGAAGACATTGACACAAAAAAAGATAAAAGATTTTTTTAATAAATGAAATTTATTTACATGGTTTAAATCTGTCACCGTATTGTTTTATAATATATGCATTGTATTAATAAACGCTGATGTTACATTAATCCAGTTAATTTTTGTCAATGTTTTAAACCCATTTATCCCCTATCTCTGTAATATCCACGTTTTTTCATATCCGAGGTAGTTCCAGTCCCAATTAACTTTTTTATTATGAGTAATAAAATTTGAACAATTTTTAATATGAATTTCTTATTTTAATTTCAGATGGAGACAGCTCTACTTTCTCATTGGTGGTATTTATCTCAGTTTAAAGACTATCCAAAAAATAGACGAGCATTCATTCCCTATGTCCTATAAGCACAATCTTAGTATTACATAAAGAATATATTATATTCAACTTCGAAAGTAGTTAAATTATTGAAGAGACTAAAACTTAAATCATAAAAATAGCCCCACATTCATCAAGCCCCACTATGTTTACACAGTGGATCAATCACAACTCTTTATTAACAGCATCCTAACCTAATAAGTGATTTATATTCTCATAACTGCAAAAATTATAATTGTATGAAAATGAAATAGAATTGTATTGTATTATGAATTGAAAACAACATTTAGATTTTATTAATGTCTAAACGATTTTAATACACTGGGATTACGAATAAAAAGGAATCAATGAAAACTCAATCTATATATTAATGTAGCCTATTGAATTGTTAAGTCTTTTATGTCACATAAATGTATTTTGTTATTATAAAGTTGTTAAAAATTATATTTTATTGTTAAAAAATTTATGAATTTTTTATTTTAATTCCAAAATCCTCCTTAAAATTAATACATCCAGTGGATTTATATGTTTACAATAATGGAAAGAAAACACAAAGAGATAATAATAATAATATATGTAGCCTCGTTTGGTATACAAATAGCAACAATGATATGACGGCAAAGATCTTTTATCATTGTCAAGTCAATTTCATGAAATGAATCGTTTCATTTTGTTCAATGTATGTGGCTTCCAAGAAAACACTTTCTCCTTGACAAACTCGCAGAATAAAAAAGAAAAAAAAGGCGATTGTGAAGATCAATCGATAGGATCATGATGACTTATCCATTTAATAGGAAACTCCTGATCCAGTAAGGCAGGACATCGCAAACTGTGACCCCCTGGTTAAGCTACCTTTCAATGGTTTCATGTGGGTTTATCCTGTGAATAGTAAACGCAGTTGTGCCAGTTTATAGTTCCACTTACGTTGAAACAAGCCTAGTTAGACCACAATACCTTCATCAAGACTCCATTTCCTTCTCTCTGTTCATTTAACACAATTTCACAGGTTATTCTCCAACAAACCATGAACGATACAACTTAAAACCGAGAAAATGTTGCAATAAATTAACTGATCTACCACATTTCTTTGTATTAAGAACAGAGCCTGTTCTTTTAAATTTATTTCATAGTTTATAAATTACATATCTGGATGGTTGAGTTCCAAATGATTTTTCTCATTTACTAAAAATATTTTCAGCGTTCTCACACTACCAATATTCCTTCATGATCCACTTTCGTTTCTCAAAACTTAAATTTCTAGCCATCGAAGAAGCAGTGAACTAACTATAAGTTGTAAATAGAGTTAGAATTATGATCAATCATCAATGAAAACTAGTAGTTACAATTAATTGTTGCAAGAACATATACTCATTCATTAGTTCCAACTGTTAGCCTAACATACTGCTGAGATATTAGTTGCATAGCATTATGTGAAAATATTAATTGAACCTGTATATTGAATGAGGTGAAAAGTAATTGTTACATGGTAATTAAAATAAAATGATGTTAAAACAATTATTCAAAGAAAAAGATTTATTAAGATATACAATTAATTTTTAAAAAAATATTTTCTATAATCAATTTCATCATTTCTCATATTTTTGTTTATCGGGGTTATGGACTCATAATAATATTAGTCAAGATATTGTAGCTTAAACAGATCCAGATTGGGCTCCAAATAAAGTCGACAGATAAAGTGTAAGTAGGTCAACGATTAAGTTCTTTGGAATACAGTAGCATAGTTTTCATGGAAGCAAGTCTTGAATAGCTCTATCATCACATGAATCATAATATGTTGTTGCTGTTGCTACAGCTATTGAATTACATTCAATAAAAGAAATTGGCCAATACATGTTAGAACAAAGAGCAATCTTAATGATAGATAACCAGTGAGCAATAAAATTTAGCCAAAATTTATAATGACAATAGAAGAAGTAAACATAGAAATTAGACATAATTTTATTTAAGAGATCTGACAGACAAATCGAAATAAATTATATTTCATAAGACAAAAATATAAGCAGATGCATTTACTAAAGCTCTATGTTTTCCAAAATTTGTTTAAATTGTAAAACTAATTGGACTGATATGATATTTAAAAATTTAATCTGTGACAATGATTTGTGTTTACAGTTTACCATAATATTATTTCCAAATATTGAGGATGAGTGCTGAGATATTATTTGTATAGTATTGACTGAAAACATTAATAATTGAAGCTGAAAACTAATTGTTACATGATTTTTTTAAAATTTATAATTTAAATTTTTTAACTAATTAAAATTTCAAATAGATAGCCATGATTAATCAAAAATAACAATTTGTTCATGAAGTACCTATTGTTTTACACAACAGATATGGACTTTTTTCAACCAAGAAGCGTAGCTAACTATATAGAAGACAAAACGCATATATATAATACACCCATACATAGACTTATTCTTTAACATACACATGCATTTGATACAATATTTAAATTTTCCATTTTTTAGTAATTTAGATAGTTTTAATAATTTTTGGTGTTCAGTTGTTAAGAAAGTGTAAAATTTCAGAAATATAGTTAAGTTTGACTAAGGAACTTGAAAGTTATATTTTGTTTTGGAACATTCCACCTGTCAACTATGGGCATACCCAGCAAGGGGCAGCTGGCCCCCTTCCTAGAAGCACCAAAAAAGAAAAAATTAAATAGTCATAAAGTTATGAGAGAAACTTAGTGACAGAATAACAACATTTTCATTAAGCTTCCATGAAATTGTCTGCACTAGAACATCTCTCAGTTGAAGGAAACTATGCTACAAGAAAATCTGCCTACCAACTGTACTCAACAGTTACTAAACCATTTTTTATCATAGGTTTAGTCATGATTGCAAAATACTCTGCGATTTTGGAACCCATTGTGAATGTCTTACAAGGTAAAAATATGGATTTAATTGTGGTGAGGAAACATTTGTTAAATCCTTGGTCATCAAGAAAGATTGACAAGAAATTAATCAAGTTTCTGATGAAATGCTTGAAAAATCTCATGCCATCGGAGAGAAAATCTGGGTTGAGTTATCAGTACCTCGAATCGCTCAAAAACAGATTAATCCACCATCTGAGACTGCGGTTGAACACTACAGACGGTCGTTGATCATACCATATCTTTACTCTCTTACTATATCATTGAAAGTTAGATTTTTACAAGAAAATACACCAGTTTTTACCTTGTCCTGTCTACATTCTTCATACAATATGCTAAAAATGACTTCAAATGATTTGGAAAAATGGAGTCTTTCATGGAGTTTTATGAGTTGGGTGGTATCTCTACAGAATTAGATTTATGGTACAATCTGTGGAAAAAGAAGGATTTAGCTTTGAAGGGTGAAGACCTACCACAAACTAAGCCACAAAATGTGAATATTAACAAAGATTTCCAAACAGATGAATACCTCATTACGAAAGATTTTCAATATAGTTACGAACTAATGGGTCTTTTCCAATGGGTCCTTGTTCCATTGAATGTTTTGTGCCTAAACAAGAAATATATTCAAATGACACTGTACAGTACTAAATTCAGCACCAGACAAATTTCAAATCAAACGTGCATATCTCGCACAACAGTCTGAAGAAAGAAAATTTGTATCCTTATCATTTTCAAAATCTTCAATCCAGTGAGAAGAGAAATAAGATTAAATTTTTGTCAGTGGTATACAAAAATCGAAATACTATGAATTTATTTCTTTGATGAATCTATCTTTACAAAAAACTAAATCTGAAGATGGCAAAGTGATTCAACAAGAGTCAAATTTTCAACACTTGCCTTGTATTCAATATGAATGGTGGGAACCATTTAATTGGACCATTTATTATTCAAAATCACCTTACTGGTATTGTGTACAAAGATTGTTTGCAAAATCAATTGCCACTTCTGCAGAATGACCTCTTGAAAAAACGCAGCAAATGTTATTTCATCATTACATCTTAATTTACAAGAATTTAGAAAGCATTTAAACTTAAGTTTTTCATGTAGATGGATTGGTTGGGTGGACCCATAATTGGCCCCTGATATACATCACCTAGACTATTATTACTTTGGAGCCATTTAAAAGAACTTGTTTACTAAAATAAATTTAATTCCGAAGAAGAATTAATGAACAGAATTAAAATTAATTTGAATATTACCCAATTAATTGTAAAAGCTTCCTTTGATGTTATACATCTCTCTAGATTTTGCATTAACAGAACTGTTGATGAGAACATTTTGGACAGTATCTTTTAAGGTATAAAAATTAAACTGTAATATCATAATTTTCAAAATTTATATTTTTTATTTAAATTTCTAACAATGTCTTAAATTTTTTGTTCTCTTTCTTCTCAAGTAAAAGGTTTTTAGGTTAATCTTGATTGTTGTAGATAACTACTAAGAAATTATGTTTTCGGTTTTTTATCAATAGCTCGATTATTCTTTGAGATTAGTAAAATATTTTGTTTATTGTTAGAACGGCCACCATTTTGAAATTATAGGAAATAAAGTTTTACACTTGTCAAAAATTACATAATAAATGCATATGTTATACCAAATTTGGACTCAATACGATATTGCTGTACAGTACTACCTCGTTTATCCGGACCTCATTCAACCGGATGTCCGGATTATCCGGAACAAAAAATAAAAAATTTAATCAAGGATAAAATAAAGCAAAAGCTTAAAGTTTCAAAATATTTTAATAATTACTGTATTTTTAATAATATTTTGAAACTTTAAGCTTTTGCTTTATTTTATCCTTGAATATGGAGTTTCAACAAGAAATATCTGCTATTACATTAATGTTGATAAAAACGTGATTTCCTCAACACTACAGTGTCGCCTCGAGGTATTAGGTCGGGTTGTTGATGCACTGGGAAGAGAAAGTGGAGGAGCAATGACCTCTACGTCACCATCCCCCTACCCCGATGCGGCATGACAGTGACCTTGTCTATTGTCTATGCCGGCGGGTAGTCTATCACGTGCTAGCGACCGGAATACATCATTACCATATCGTGCTGTGCCGTGTTTAGTTTCTTTACATTTTTGATCGGATACGGTTAATAGTATTTCAGGGTGTCTAGCGACCGGAAAAAGTCAGGGAATTTGAATTTTCTGGAAAAGTCAGGGAATTTTTTAAAAAACCGGGAAAAAAATAAAGAATGCCTGATATTTTAGAAAGTGTAATACAATGACGATGCCTGTAACGGTCCTTAAAGAAAATGCACAACTGTGAAATAAATACAAACCAGGTGCATGTTTACAACGCATCATAAACCATCATGTCATTTTTACAACTTTATTGTTGTCAGGTTGCTAAGACTCAAGGGTGTAAATCAGTAAATGTGAACATTTTGTCACATCTTAAAGTGGTGCCGCCAGCTTTGGGAACCCTGTTCTTTTTTTTTTTGGCAGTTGGCACATCACATCCCCAGTCGGGAGTATCGAGGACGTGAATGAGAATCGGCATAGTATTTAGAGGTGGGCGTTGTTACTGCTATTTATTTATATTCGTGTGTTAGCGTTTGTGCGTGGAAATGGTGACAAAACGAAAACGTAGTGTGCTTACAATGGCCCAAAAGTTAGAAGCATTGAATCGTATAGACAGGGCCGCATTGAAACGTCACACCAAATTAAAACAGAGGAAGATAAATGACTTTTTTGTAAATAACAACTAAACCCTGTGTAAATTAAAAGCATGTGTAAATATTTCAGGTGTGTAAATAAAATGTTTTTCGTCATTTACAGTACATTGTGTAATTTCGTGTATTGTGTAAATTGAATGACTGTGTAAATATTGTGATTTTTCATGACTTATAAATGGTAAGTTATCATTTTATATTTTGTTTTATTTATCTTTCTATAATTTTGGATTATCCGGATTTTTGATTAACCGGATCACTTCCGGTCCCAATTAGTCCGGATAAACGAGGTTTAACTGTACTTCTAAACTTATATATATATATATATATATATATATATATATATATATATATATATATATATATATATATAATGGCTGATGTCAAGAAACTAAGTGTTTTCAGACTTATGTTTGTATGAACTTCCTTATTTTGGTCCAATATACTTGTGAAGGAATAAACTTGTGAAGTATGTCGGTTTCGTCCTGACACCCTGTATAACTTATCTGAATGAATTTTTCTGTAGAATTATTAGTTTTACATAGTATATTATAACTTTTTTCCATATTACAAGTCCGTACTCCATTTTGGAATTTACCACTGCATAGTACATATTTTTAAGGATATGAAATGTGTACACAAAAATTTTACTAATAATGTTTCTAACTATTTCTCATTAACTTAAGATTTTATACAGTAGAACCTCCCATATCCGACCATGACGGGACCGGGCCGTGGTCGGAACGGCCAAAAGGTCGGATATCGGGAGGAGCGTAAAATGCCGTTCCCAGGTACAAAAAATGCCACACAGTACTGTAATACAACTTTATTACACCTTTAAAAATATTGTGTATACATTTCAAACATTTTCTGACATGAAATTAAATACGTAAATATTGTATATTCAACTTGTAAAACTATTGATTATCATTTACAAGTTGTAATGATTTTACATTTCAAACTTTTACTGTTATAAAATTAATTACAGTACATTTACAAGTAATGATTAAACATTTCAAACATTTCCTGAAATGTAAAAAAAAAATTAATGTATTTCACTTACAAAAATATTAATTAATATTTAGGCCTACACGTTAAATATTTCAAACATTTACTCTGGTAAAATTAAATACTCTACGAAAATGTGAAAGTCCAAATGAATGGGATAAAGGTCCACAAAGCATACCTTTATTTGAAGAATTCAGTGATGGATTTTTGTTTCAATTTTGTCAGTAAAGCATAGTATTGATGAGTCACTTTTTCAAGTCTGTACAGGCTTGCGAACGGAAACGGACCGTGAGAGCGTGAGTAAACAATAGACAGACGGACGGTCGGACACTATGTCGGATATCGGGAGGAGTCGGATGTGGGAAGGTCGGATATGGGAGGTTCTACTGTATAATGAATGCAATTTCTCCAGTGTAACCTGGAATCAATGTATGACGTACAACCCTAGGTATTAAATATTATCAATTTGTTCTATTGGCAGATATAAACAATATAATTAATTTTAGATAATTCATGATATTTTAATGGAGAAAATAGAAGGAATTTCTTATTAGGTTAAATATGATATACATTGGATCTTAACCATAATTCTGTAAGTCAACAATGCAAAAAGATAAAATTTTTCTCCATGCTCTTTATGAGCTTTAATGAAACTCTATTTTACTATATAATTATATTTAATAAAGAAATTATCTTTGTAATTTTCAACGGTATATCTTTCCTTTTAAACCCTAATACAACTTTTTTCATATTTGTTACACATTCATGAATAAATCTGTTGAAATATTCAGTAATGACTCCCGGTATCAATTTCTACATAATTTTCTGACATAGAAGTATGCATTACCTGCATAAATTTTATGGAAAATCACATGTTTTGTTTTCAAATTTTTGTTATATATATATATATATATATATATATATATATATTATTCAAAATGCTTAGCTTTCTCGAACTCTTCTAACCTAAATTAGGAGGAGTTGATGAAGTGGAAAGAATGAAGAAACAAGAAGACATGCAGCATCAATGGAAAAATTATAAATTTATTGATATGTACAGATTATTTATTAAAATAACAATATATATTTATATATAACAACAGTAAGAATTATATTCTTAACTTTATAGCACGAAACTCTTCTTATTCATACTATCAGTAAAATTATCTAACATTGTTAACAAAATGTAAATTTCAAGATGTCACTGAAATATTCATTACCAGGATATAGGATGCAATTTATAAAAAAATTCTTTTGCATACTTCCCACAATATCACAGAATGAGTAAAAATTTGGTATTTAGCATTAATTTTCTTGCCAACTGTAGAATATTGCACATGAGGTTGATTTAAATTATATCCAGCTCAAGATGACAACTATTGCATTTGTAAAGGAATTGAATGAGTGTTGCATTCTGGGTTATTGTATAAAAATATAACTTTATTTTGAATTTGAGTAATTGTTTATTGCTCAAAAGTTATAAAATTATGAAGACTGTGTTAAAGCTTTCATTTAATTAGTAGTGCAATAATACATGAAAAGTTATAGAAAATAGACCTATCAGTTTCAGAATTACAGCTGACTGCAAAATGATTTTGAGTAGATCTTGATTATACATGGTGTTGTTGTTCAAGCCAAAACACTCTTTATAAGGTGTTCAAATAATGTTGAAAATAAAACAAGGGAAAAGTGTAAAATTGACAATTTACTGTGAGAATTACTTCAGAAAACCAGCTAATGCTTGACTTTGGAGGATAATGGGCAAATAAGAATCTTGGTGTAGACAAAATAAGTGGTGTTAGAATTTTAAGAGGTTAATGCTTGGTTACAAAGTGTACCCAATTAGTTTCAAACTTGATGAATACTACAAAATAAGAAAATTCATTTCAGCAGATATATTTACTTAAAAAAACTCCTTTGTTTGACAATTGGGATATCTGTATCAAAAATAAAATTACTAATTGCAAAAAATGAAGGCAAAATCAAGCTGTGGTATAAGTATCTCTAGAGAAATTTTAAATTGCATAACATTGGAATAAATAGTAATGAAGGAAAACCACTATCACAGAATATTAGCCACAATAAAAGTAAAGCTAAACAAATTTAAGGATTCTACAATAATTATATACAATTTTGTTTTTTGTATAAAACTAATGAAATCTTTCTATAGGTTTGTGGCATTTGACACTCTGATGGAGTTTTCCAAAAATAGTAAGCAACAATTTGCCGTTAATTTCTAGTAAAATATAAAGGTATTTTAAACAACTAAGAAGGAGTATATTAACTAGTTATCGTACCTAGATTGTAAAATGCCATAAATATTTAACAATATATAACAAAAAATAGACTTAAGTACTATAATACTATAATAATTTTATAATGTAGAACAAGACCAAATCAAATTTGTAGTTTATTAAAATTAATATCTTAGATAATTTTCTATGTATGCATCCAAGGCCTTATAATTTGTTTTGCAGTTAAATTTGTACTGTGTAATAAAATAGAGAAAGGAATTTGACAATGTTTTACTAGCCCATTTGGAATGCCATGCGCTTATATGCAGTATATTATTTCATTACAGAATATATATGTTTTTAGAAAGTAGCAATCTCATACATGTAAAGGGTGACAATTCCTTTCTTTACATTATCGAGTATTATTAAATTTTATCTAAAATTTCAAAAGCTTCTCTACAAATATATATGGACAAGTAGGCATTGAAGGTAAACCGTTCATTAAAAATATTGTATAGACAACTTGAAAAATTGCTAATAATTGAGTTTCTTTATAGAATAAATGCAAACTAACTGAATATTAAATACTGTATTGTTCCTCTTACAAATACTGTTGCATCACACATTAAAATGGTTGATGTGACACATGGCATTTTAAATACTTAAGTAAAAATCAATGTGTGTTTATAATAAACCTTCTGTGTTTATTTTGGATTTTTGGCTATCTATAAACCAATATTGAATTCAATCTCACCATTTTAAAATATATAAATGAGTTTTATTAAAAAGTATGACTAGGCTAAAATGAATTTTGACACATTTTGAGCAGTATCCCTATTTTACAGCCACTTCTAAAATTTTTTTTAGAAACAAAATATAATCATTCTTGTGACACCTATACTGTAAGAAATTTCAAATCAATCGGATCAAGACAAAAAAGTCACAGACATTCCAAACATAATCTAAATATGTTAAGCCACGATTCTAAATAAAAGTGACATTAACTTTTTTGCATCATAATACAGTATTTTCCTCAATATATAATTGGAAAGTAAATGTATCTAATCTTTATATTTTAAGTTTAAAATTGCACTATAATAATTAGCTTATCTGATAAACATATTTCAATAGGTAAATTGATCATCCAACTTATGATGATTATGTTGGTTGACTAACCAAGATACATTTTAACATGGTGCATAATTGGCTAGAAAATTGTATTTAAAAAATAAAGAAATAAGAAAGCCATCTTAGTTTAAAAAACATTTCTAAGTTGTATTTGTCCTTATATTTAAGTTGTTATCTCATAAAATGTATATAGTCTTTTACTCTATGTATTCAAATAAATATTTAATTTATAAAACTATTATAGGTATATAAACATAATATTTTTATATTTATCTTATGTCTGGTTGAAAAGATCTATAAAGGCCAATTAATATACAGAGTGGGCAAACGTAAGTATACAGTATTTTATTTTTTGCTTTACAGGTATTGTATCATTATTTAGTACCATTATCCTATCAAAAGTATAGTAGATATACCATATATACCCACTTTCGGCCAAACCTGTATATATCGTTTTGTTTATTATTAAAAACTATGTAATTCATATAGCTTTTCAAAAATTTATGTTATGTTATATCTATTTTCCTACCAAGTAGGGAATCATACTAATTTATATATTGACATGTTTATTGTATATTAACAAGAAGTACGATAGATTCAATGACCATAAAGAAGAACAAAGAAGACACAAATTACATCTTGCACCTAAAGATGATTAAGATCTTTTAAAATTACATAAGTTGAATATAAATAAGGTCACAGAAACAATTAAATTATGAAATAGGCATGGCTTCATAGGTTAATACTAGTTCACTTGTAGTTAGCAATATATTCAATGATCTGCTTCATAAATTCTATGGCCATTACACCTAGAAACATGTTTGTCATAAGTTTGTTTCCATTTAAAAGAAGAATTACAACCTGTGCAAAGATAGGGTTCAATCCCTGTATGTACCTTCATATGATTTGTCATTGCTGACTTTTGTGTAAATGATTGGCCACAGTAAGTACACATATGAGGTCGTACACCTGAGTGTATAATCATGTGTGTTTTTAATGTAGAATTATGTTTGAAAACTTTTCCGCACATTTTACAACTGTGTGTTGCATTGGAATGTACATATTTCTTATGAATGCTTAAAGCTCTAGAATGAGGGCACTTTTTGTTACAAATATCACAATACACTTCTTCACTTTTTGATGCATGGACCAATCTATGTACAGATAAATGCCCATTGAACACAAAGGATTTTCCACAATATTCACAAATAAATTTAGGTGGATCCTTACAATGAGCAATTTTTCTATGTGTTTCTAAGCTTGCTTTTGATTGGTACAGTTTACCACAGTCAATGCATTTGATTGGCTCACAAGAGCCGTGTTTCGAAACCACATGTGCACGTAGGCCTTCACGCTGCTTGTAAGATTTATTACATGTATTACAAATATATGCTCGTTCTGATGAATGAACCTTCATATGTATTATCAGTGCATTTTTATGAATAAAACTTTTATTACATTTTTCACATTGATGTGGTTTAACACCAGCATGAATTTTATTATGAACAGCTAAAAATTTCTTTTTTTTGAAACTTTTGTTACATATCTCACATGAATAAGGTCTAACATCAAGATGGCCTAACTCATGCACTTTTAAATTTGATTTATCAGTGAATCTTGCATGACAAAGATGACACTCAAAAGGTTTCTCACCTAAATGTCGTTTTATGTGATAAGGCAAGTATGAACTATGTAGAAATGTTTTATGACAAATTGGACATTCAACATTTTTATTATTTGACTTTTTTCCAGTTTTTGTGATTTTTGTTTCAGTTGTAGGCTTTTTAATGCCTCCTATTTCTTCTATTATCATTTTGTCTGGTGCATCTTCTTCTTGTTCTACTCCTAGATCATCACAAATACTACCCGTTTTAATTTCCTCTTTCAACTCCTGAAAGAAGGCAAATATAGTAATAAATAAAAATGAATATATTTTTCAAGTATTTTATTACACATTTACACAAAGTTTTAAAAAATGTGCCATCCTTCCAGATTATAATTTTAGCATGCACACACAAATATTTATATCAGCAACAGAATTGATTCTCGAAACAAAAATTTGTACCTTAGTACCGGTACACCAAGAAGTGAATCATAAGTGTCGAATGAGACTGATCAAACCAATACCAGTAAGTGGCCACTACAGGTTAAGTTTCTAGGAGACATATTTCAGAAACTAGCACATACACAATCACACATATTGCAACAACAAATAATACTTCCTACTAACATAAATTTCAACGAATGTGAAACCTTAAGAAAATATTATAAGGAAATAAACTTCGTAAAATGGATACAGCCTAATAATTACAATGACTTCATTTTATTAACACTTTGCAGCTGAGACAATTTGTAAAAAAAAAAAAAAAAAAAAAAAAAAAACTAGTAGTAATAATTAATTAGCCTACCTTAGTTTGGAATTATATTATCATCATATGAAATTACTTACCGCCGCAGCCAAAGCATGGCTTCTGATAAATCCAGTTGCAAGTTCAATTAAACTATTTGCAGCTTCATCATTATCTTTAGTATCAGATAATGAAGGAGTAAAATCTAAAGGCTGTTGGTCTTGACTGTCATCAAAACTTTTCCATTCTCTCCCCTCCTAAAAATGTTAAAATATTAAAAAGGAAAAATGTCATTAAAATGTATTTTATTATTAATATTTCAAATTATATATAATTATATATTAGACAACTTAGCCCACAGAAAAATGCAATGAGTTTGCTGTTAAAATACACCTTGTTCAGTCATGGTCATGTGAACAGAGTGGACGATGTCCTCCATATGAAAGAGGAGGAAATTTGTTAATTGTACAAGGAGGAAATTTGTCCTCCATATACAATAATTGTTAATTGATCCTGGAGGAAGAAAAAATTCTACCAGCTCTGGAATGGTTGTTTGAAGACTAATTTACCTCAACAATGCAAGTACAGATCTTTTGGCAAAACTGGGGAGGTGGACGATAAGAAAACGAGTACAGACAGAGGTGAAGATGAAATAGAGGGGAAATCCTAATGGAGAATCTTGGGATCCTATTCACACAAATAAATATGCAGGATTCCAGGGCAGCTGTGTAAAGAAATTCAAAATCTGAGCAAAGTGATCACAAGAGAGAGGAGAGGAAAATCCTTTGAGTTCCTATGTACTATGTAATGGGTATGTACATGCATATGAGTTAAACGGGGTCTTTTCAAGTAACACAAGTTAGGCTGTGGCAAGATTCCACTCCAGATCCTTACTCTCATTAACAACCACAAAGCATCTTATTACATTTAGTTAAGAATAATAGGCCTACTGAAACACTACTATCCCCAAACTGATTTTAAAGAAAGAAAGACCAAATCTAGGGGATACTACTCAATCCAGGACATGTTTTAGAACAAATCAAACCTACTTAGTGAAATTTTGTCCTTTAGATTTTACCATACAATATTATTTGTTATATTACTTGGCTTATAAATACAGATAATCTTAGCATCGGATCTGCTAAGATTACGTTCTTCGGCTGGCACGTCACATCCAAGCACTCTTCTGACGTCTTCTTTCAGGGTTCGTTGAAGGGTTGGAAGAGAGAACCTCTTTTGAAGATGGGCCTCGTTTGATGAGCTCAAACTCAACTGTTTTATGAATTCGAATCGTATCAGAAGAGGAGAGTTCTGGTAGCTCATGTACAGAATGAACGAATTCACTCAACCAATATTCAGCATTCTGTACAATATTGCAACCGGCTATTTTCTTGTTCGCCGGCTCGAAGAATATATCGCACACTTCATGTCCATTATGTCAACTCCACATTTAGTTGCATTATAATACGTTATTATCTAAGGCTTGCGTTTATTCTCATTTTCAATTGAATGATGCATCGATGAAATAAGGATAACAGCCTGATATTTCTTTGGCACATAGCTCAGTAAAGTCATTTTATCTCTAAATCCATACAACGAAGAGCCAACTGGATGTACAGAGTTTTGTAGAAATTCTTCCGGGATAAGCCTTCTTGTCTTTTTTTACAGTGCTGACGTAAGTGTGATTTCTTTTTAGTAACTCATCTACAACTTCAAGTGAGCTGAACCAACATCTGCAGTAACATTTTTGTTACTGTTTACGATCGGTTGACAAATTTTACTACAGATTGAGTTGGTATGGCAAGGGTTTTTTCTGTCTCACTCAGTCCCACGGAATCAGAACCCTTTCTGGTGTAGATGTATGCATTCAGAAGATAGGAGGTTTTAGCGCCACATAGACACATGACTTTTATTCCGTATTTCTCAGGTTTTTTTGGCATATGAACCATGAACCCGCATCGTCCATGAAACGGAACTAGCATCTCGTCAATCGTTACCTCAGAAGCCACTGAGTACAAACGTATGCAGTTTTCAATGAATTTTCCAAATATCTCAGAAATAGGTGCAGCTTTGGTTACGAGTTCTAGAATCATCGAAGTGTAGACACATTAGAAGTATCTCAAATCGTTTGATGGACATAGTCGCTGAATAAATAGGTCTACTGTAAGGATCATTTGTAAATACAGATGTCATTTTCTCTTGATTTGAAGATAAAACTGATGATGCCAACAATAATCCATATAGAGCGTTGAGCTCCTCAATGTCAGTGTCTCTGTAGTTGTTTTTCTTAGCCGTAACTGACAAACCAGCTCTTACTGCTTCAAGTTTTATGTTGGTGTTTACAAGCATCATGTTCATAATTATGTCATCAAATAATGGCTGACATACCTCTTTTTTGCTCGGTTGGTTTCCTAGTGTTCTAGCTCGTCCACGTAATCCAGGTAAGCCCCTAATGATGTTCCTAGCAAGTATTCTCATGTTTCGGGGTGGTGGCTTGTTGGTCCATGCGTTAGGCACTACTAGCTCAGTCTTCTTAGTCCTCTCAATGAAAAATATTTTCTCTCTTACAGCTTGATTAGCTTGAATAGGCTCGTTCGAAGTATCCTCTTCTAACAAAACTTCATCTTCTTCCTCAGAACTGTCATCTACAATATCTTGTCCTTCACGACCTGCTATAAATAAAGTCGGGATCTTTGTCGGAGTCGTCCACTTCACTTTCACTGCTAGCGTCATCGTCAGGGACGTCATTATCCAGTAAATCCCAGATAATATCTCCAAACCGTGGATCACAAGGGTCCAAACGTCTACGAGGTCGGTTTTGATTACTCTGATCCTCATCCATGGCACAAAACACCACCTTACATACAGATACAGTCTAAAAATTATATACACACTACTTTAAATCCTAAAACGTAACTAAAAACTACAAAAATAAATAAGTTCAAATATAAACAGAAACCCTCGGTTTGTGTGACCGTGCATCAATACAACACTAACAGAAACCCTCGGTCAGGGAGACTGGTTTGTTTATAACTATAGTTCAGTCAAGATCAAGCGCCGCCCACAAACTGAACAAAGAACATGTCAGCAGTAGGAGGGGTGGGTGGGGGGAAGGTACTAAGGAGATGGACCCAAGACGGCTTACTAGTGTTGCCAACTTTTAAACGTAAAATTTCCTAGCGGTCCATGAGACTGGGGTTTCGGTAAAAGTGTTAAATAAAGAATAAAGTAATTTCATATACTTACAACAAGCACCTTCTCTGCAAGCAATTGCTCTCTTAATATTATATCTGACTTTTCCACCAAAAGCTTGAAACGATGACTGGATTCGACATTGTACAAACAGTTCTGACAAATTGAGTCAGGTAGGTTATCTCCTTCAGTAATCTAAGGAATCAAAATCCAAATATTGATAAGTTAAAAAAAAAGAAGAAATTTCAACATTATTATCCAAACTGACTATTGACATTTTAAATTTCTAATGGGCAAAGGCTACTGTATTTAATTGCCAATACAAGAGATGACTTCTACAGAAAAACATTCGTCCTTGTTTTCAGGCTAATTTAATCCTTCATTCATAATTTTAAATTCATTGTGATAATTAATTTTATGTAACTTATTCTAAAAGTTTGATCATCTTTTATATGATTATTTCTTTTATACAGATGGTGGGGTTTAATAAATATATTAATTTAGAAAAATATACATTTAAAAAATGTAAAATATGAAAAAACAAAAAACAAATAGAATTTTTTTCTTGTTTCTGAATTTAATGTGGGCTCTGTAGGTAGCTCTGCAAAAATCCAAACGATATTCCAGCTCTTACCACACTTGACCTAGAACATCTACAAGGTTTTGAAAAATGTCTCATGTTTATAGGCCTTCAAACATTGAATGGTTTATGGCCAAGATATAACCACAAAAGGTATGTATTACTTTGCTGAAAGCTAGCTTGATGTTATTGAAGTTGATGAGATTTTCTGAACTGAGTTATGTTCCATACTGCTGGATATGTAAATCATCACAACGTTCAACTTTGGGTAAATGGAGTCTTTCACACGTTCATTGAACATGAGAGATACAGTCCAAAAATCTTCTTTTTTTTTTAGCTGACAGCACTGTAAGTGAAATTGTCTACCTTTACATGTTACATATATATGCTCTTTCTCAAATTAAGGATGAAAACTAGATTTTTCAGTAAGATGGGGCATCACCTCACTATGTCAATGTTGTTGTGATTAGATGAGAAATTTCCTCAACATTGGATTAGAAGGGTTGGATAGAAGACTTGGTTAACCACGCTCATCCGACCTTACACAAATGAACTTTATTTATTGTGGTATGTTAAACAAATGTCTACAGTAAAAGGATTTGGAATATTGATCATTTCAGACAACACATGTAAGAAGGAGTGGCCAAAAATAACCCTAGGTCAAGTGTAGAAGAGCTGGAATATTACTTGAAAGTTTGCAGAACTATCCTTAGAGCCCACACAGAACAAAAGATGAACACGAAAATACTTTTGATCTGTTATTTCTAAATTTGATAATATATACTTTTCTAAATATATTTTATTAAAAACCCTACCATAGCGTTATGGGCACTCTTTATTATTATGTAGACTTATATCACCTGTAGACTTATATCACCTTAACTAATAAAGTTTTATATTACATATTAGCTTGTATGCTAGACGATTTGGAAATACTATCTCATTGTTATTGATATTTCTTAGATTTGTTAAGTGTATATTTACTGTAATTGCAAGCTTTAATAGCACATATGGTATGGTATTTATGAAAGATACTATTGACCTCACCTTTAGAATCATACATAGTTTTTATTGTAGATTGTACTTTAAATGATATTATACAAAAAAAATTTTATGGCGGTTTTAATTGATGACTCAAAAACAAAATTATTGTTAAGACTTTTTTTGTACAAAGACTAAGACCTGCTGAGTACAAAGATTTGCAGTCATAATGCATAATTTAACCTAATGAGGTAGGCTACCATTTCCAACGATAAAGGAAAAGTCTAGTATAAAGATGATTTACTTCTACAGTAGATGATCATGGGTGCATCGAATTCGGGTGAGGTGAAACTGACAGAATGTTATTGTTGAAATCATAGTTATACATTTTAAATACAGTAGGCCCTAACACATTACAATTTGGACGACATGTGGGAATTCAGAATTTTGTGGTAGGAGAGAACAAAAATATTATTTTGTTTTTTAGTAGGCCTATCAATATAAGGGATATGTGAAAATACATGATTTTTGGGTAGGAGAGATCTTATCATTAGCTGTGACATGTTCATGTGTGATCTATACTGTATCACTCTTAAACGAAAATAGTTTCACAGTTGATAAGTTTTGAGACTATAAAGCAAACTGAATGGTAGTATCAAGTTGATAGAATATTAACGTGGCATTTAAAAACCTACACAACAAATATTTAACATATAAGACAAGTTAGGTTAGGTATAGTTAATTATTTAGCATTTATAATTAATAGGTTATATCGCTGAATTTATATCCAAGAAGAGTACAGATATAGTAATTTGAAAACAAACTAAAGATTTTATTAAATAACTTTCTCCAAATTTGTTATTCATTCTCATGATCGACCTACTATATCTTTATCTTAAGAAGAAGTCCTATAGCATAGCCTATCATAATGTGAGGCTCAATATGTGGGTTGAACAGTAGTAATTTTCTGGTTTAAGGATCAGTGTCCACTAGTGTGGGAGGAGTTGGAGCATGTAATATGGTATGCTCTTCTTGAAGTTGCTAGAAATGGGCCATTAGATGAAAGCCTTTAATTTTTTAGCTTCAAATCATACCATGGAGATGTGTAATATATTTAGTATTAAAAACCAATGGTTATAATTATAAAAATATGCTTATATTTATGAAAGTATGCTTATTTTACTTCTTTGTAGAGTGTATGTATTGGGAATCATAAATGATTTTACAATGTTGTTACAATTATTTACTGCGGCAATGTTTTTGTGTTCTTATTATGACAAATGATCTGTGGTGTAGTACTCTCTTTCGTTTGGCTTATGACTTGAAATACTTGTGAACATACTTAAATTGAATTTAATTATGCAGTGTTAAATTATAAAATTAATTAAAATCGTTGATGAAAATAAGAATGTTAGTGTTTTTATTCTTAGAAGTAAGTATTAACCTAGTATGAAGATAAATTGAAAAAAATCAATTGAACCTAACCTGACATGACACCAAATATTCTATAATATGTGTGTGCATTATATATTATAAATACTGTATTTGTGTTATTCCAGAGAATCATTGAGCATTAAGGATGATAGAATATTTGGATACAATTATTAGGTATTTGTTTACATAACAAAATTGTAATTATGTAATTCTTATTCTAATGTAATTATTTATTCTTAAGAAGTAAGGCATATAGTAGACGATAAAAAAAATCCTGAAAATTAGCAGTTACCTTTATGTAAAGAATTACCACTTATTCTAGGTGCTGTAACTTAGAATCAATATTGTCTTGCCTAGGTTTCACTAAATATGAAATTATTATTACAACTTATGGTAAATACGCAGGAGAGTTGTCCGATCGATTTAAGTGCAAAATCTCGGGATTTTGTCTTCAAAATAGCATGTTCTTTAAAAATTTCGATCATTCTTAACAAAGCTAGTGGTTTTTTATCTCTCAACATTCATTATTTACTTCACAATCTTAGAAATTATAAAATTTGTTCTATCGTGTAGCCATATTGAAGTCACTCGTGGAGCGCATGTACACTTCATTCACTAATACAGGTTGATATTACTACACCTCTATGATATAAGATTCATTATGACTAGGTCTCTGAAAACCAGACCTAGTACAAGAACTATTGGTAAATTGACCTCCCTTGACCTATAGTTCTTTTACTAGGTGTGGTTAGGTAACCATATACACAACATGATTGACACTAAATGATACATAGTTTGAGAGTTCTTCATAGTTTCACAGTTCTTAAAAAAGAACTATTTCCATGGAATAAAAAAAAATCTATAGATTTTACTTAAAATTTATGAAATATGTGTTGAAATAACCTCAAAATGCCATAAAACACTCATTTTAAATCGCTGTTTTCGGACAGAAATAATGAATTAATTGGGAAACATAAAAAGTGACTAGGCCTAACTTTGTTAAGAATGATCAAAATTATCGAACAAAGCTATTTTGAAGACAAAATGCGAGATTTGTTATTAGTGTGAACTTAATTTAATAATAAAATGACATAAATTTGTGCTTTTAAAATTTCTCATTTTTATATTTCTGATTAATTTCAAAAAACATTTTATTTGGAGGTTAGACAAAATTAGGTAGCTTACCTGAATATTCGTTATAGTCATAATTTTTTCTGGCAGGTTAACTTCATTGAGATTATTGAAAAGAGGAACATAATTGAGGTTGTTCATCAAACACAGACGACAAAAAGAAGTACTGAACATTCTTGAACGAATTCATTAATAATTACAAACAATAATAATAAACAAAACTACCTTTTCTTTCTAATACTGCCAATATAGTAAAACATAATACTTAAAACGGTTTAAATAACATTTAATTTATTTTTTTAAATATCAAATACAAGTATTAATTAACAGGATTTATTTTATAATCGACCTAAATATTCAATTAAAATATTTGTCCATGTTTAAAAAGTTGTTTTGTTTAGGTCTTTCATAATTTATTTACTGTCATTGCCTAAAAGTCAGCTGGTATCTTGACCTGTTGACTGTCAGAGTCTATAGTCAATAGTATCTACACTCTACAGAGTCTACACTACACATTCTACACAATAAACACGTTGTACTAAGCTCCCGAAGAGAAGTACAAGACTGTATGTTCAAGTAGATAAATTGCTTATCTTCATTATATCTTCCAACATTTATGGCAACATTTTGAAATATTTTTGATTGTCGGAATTTAGATTTTCTGTAGGTATTGGACTTCATAGGAATACGAATAATTAATTTTCTTAGTTCAATATGTATTTTATTCAAATAATAATTGCATAATTTTATTAATTGTTGATTTATATTGTCCACCTGGTACTGATACCTAGTTTTGTTTTCTCGGGTGCAAATAAGAAAGTACCCCCCCCCCCCAATTTAATTTGTAATCACATAAATAAATACCGGTATCAACATTAGATGAAAACAGTAATGATAGTACCTACTATAAGCTGTATTGAAACTGTAGTACTATATAGGCTGTATTGTTTTTAATTGACTTGAAATTTAACAGTAGGTTGGCTGTATGGATAAAATTTAAAAGGAGCTTAGTCATGTCTAGAGATAATATATATATAACACGATAATTTATAACACGGTCAGCTTTTATTTTATTTGTGTATTTTTTTTTCACAGTTAATTTTTAAACTAACACTTGAATAGGACAATGCCAAAACCAGCTGTATTCATTTCGAACGATTTGAGTTATTTAACAAAAACTGTTAGTTATATTGTAATAAAAAACATTGTATGGTATTGATGTCAAAAACATATTATATTCATATAGTTGCCTAATAAAAGTCTGTATAATGTAGGGGAATCATAGACAATTATAATTAATAAACAAATAAAATTCACATGTCATAAACTGTTTTGCACCTGTTGATTAGAATTGGAAATGAATTTTCAGCCATTTTATCCTTTCTAACAGTTGCAAAAGGAGTCAAAAACCTGGCAAAGGGGTAAAATAATGAACATACTTTTAATCTTTAGAACAATTTTATTCAGTAAAAAAAGATACAGTTTTATTGCTAAATAAAAGACAATAGTTTAAGGCTTTATAGAACACTGCAAACCAATTTCAATTAACTAAATTTTAATGTTCAATGAACCAAATTTGATTTTATAAGTTCATCATCTGGTGGAAGTCCTAGGTCATGTACTGTAATACCTCAGATTCATCTTCATGGTGTCCATTAAAGCAAGCAACTGTCTGAAGTACTGAAAATTAGGATTTTCATAACACAGTTTTACAAAGTGGAGTAATAACAATGAAAGAACATCTTTCTTCTTTGCAGGGTTTATTTCACTATGGTACCTTTTTGAATCTGTGTTATCATCACATTTCTTGACAAGTTCGCGCCTTTTTTCAGCAAGGATCTTGCTTCCCCTATCTCAAAAACATAGTGAGGTTCACATCTAACTAAAGCTATCCCTTATCCTTTGATCTTGAAACAACAATCCTTTTGGATTTCTGAAATTGAAAGTGCCACTTTGTAGTTATCTTTACCTCAATACTTCTATTCCAATCATGTACTTGAGATTTTTGCCCTAGATGCTCGACTGTACACGGGTTTTGACATAAATCTTTCATACTCATTTAATTCCTGGATTTAAAATCACACACTTTGACTTATATTCTTGCTAATACACCAAAAACTCTGTCTGGTGGAATAATAGAGTGTCCCATCATTAGAAAGTAAAGGATCATCTATTATACATTGCTAGGAGCTTCCAATAATAGCCAGTAGGAAATCATTCCAATAATAGCTACATTTTTTTTTTTGGCCACCACAGCCGTCTGAAAATAGTTTGAATGTGGTAACACCGTTCAGTTGAGAGCTTTGAAGCTTGTGGTGAATTGCCGATATCTTCTGATTTGATGCCTTAGGATATACCATCCTCAGTCCATACATAACAAAATATCTGTGTTTTATTTTGTTCTGATACAGAAGCTCCCTCGCGTATTATAAAATTATTAAAGTATAAATGTCTTTTATAATATGCCGCCTGATCAGGTATTTTGAATATAGGTAGTTTTTTGAAAGTCATCGCTAAGGACACAGAAACTCATCATTATCAATCATTTACCTCTATAATTCAAGGATAAAATAAAGCAAAAGCTTAAAGTTTCAAATATTTATTAGTATAAATGAGCTACAATTGTTTCGCCTTGCGGCATCGACGGGCTACTGATATTTTACAGGTATAGACAACTATTCAAAACATAAGTACAGGAAACTGAAATACAATAGAGAAATCGGGAAAGGTAGGGGGTGACCTAGCAGGTAGATAAAGGTTGATGAACTATGGTACGGATGGGTTTTAGAAGAGGTGACGAATTTAATACAATTTGGTCATTTAGGTTGAGAATAGGCCTAAGTGAAATAGATCTATTTATTTCTAAACATTCTAAATTATTTAATCTATTGCTTTTATTTTCTATATGTAAGAGTTTAACATTCAATTTCGGATCAAAACTATGACCCGGGTCCAAAAGGTGGTTAGCAAAGTTAGAGTTTCTGTAGCCATATTTCCAGCTATTTACATGTTCTTTAATTCTAACTTTTATAGATCTACCTGTTTGACCTATGTACTCAGAGTCACAATCTTGACAAGATATTTTATAAACTCCACTATTTTCTAACATTTCTTTTTTATCTTTATTATTAACCAACATTTTCCCTAGATTTTTTGTACAATAAAATGCAACTTTACGATTACATTTAGTAGAAATAAGGTTACTGATTTTATAACTAGTTCTGTTGATATAAGATAATTTACAATATCTAACTATTTCAATGTTCTCGTTATGGGAAGAGTGGACTAAATTTTCAGCTCTACGCTTTAACTTAATTCTTAAAATATTATCTATTAAACTAACCTCATACTTATTATTAACAGCAATTTGTTTAACGACATTCAGTTCATCATAAAAGTCATTAGGTGAAAGAGGTATACTAATAAGTCTATGTACCATGCTGTGAAAAGCAGCATGTTTATGGCTGATAGGATGGTTAGAATCAGCAGGTATAACTGTATCTGTATAAGTAGGTTTTCTGAAAATTTTAAATTTATGATAACTATCACTGTTATATGTTAAACTCTTACATATAGAAAATAAAAGCAATAGATTAAATAATTTAGAATGTTTAGAAATAAATAGATCTATTTCACTTAGGCCTATTCTCAACCTAAATGACCAAATTGTATTAAATTCGTCACCTCTTCTAAAACCCATCCGTACCATAGTTCATCAACCTTTATCTACCTGCTAGGTCACCCCCTACCTTTCCCGATTTCTCTATTGTATTTCAGTTTCCTGTACTTATGTTTTGAATAGTTGTCTATACCTGTAAAATATCAGTAGCCCGTCGATGCCGCAAGGCGAAACAATTGTAGCTCATTTATACTAATAAATATTTGAAACTTTAAGCTTTTGCTTTATTTTATCCTTGAATATGGAGTTTCAACAAGAAATATCTGCTATTACATTAAAGTTTCTATAATTCAGTTAACCTTCGCCAGGCTCTCAGTATCCACACTCATCTCATCATGTTCAACACCACCCTCTCCAAAATAACCTCCATCCTCACCCAGTCCACAACAACTTTCACACACTTTTCAACTTGCTTCATAGTCTACTTCACTTTTGCAATTGTCAACTCTTTCAGTCAGTCACACAACACAGGAACCCTTTCTCCCAACCTAACCAAGACTCTACACCATCAGTATTATATACCACAATTAATGAATTTCTTAATGATAAGCAGTTTACTGAATACCCAAAAATATATATCCACACTAAAACAAATGTCATTAATGCATAAAGTTGTAAAACATTGCTTCAAATATAAATTTCTTCACTGAACTAAAATGAACAAATATTTTCATTGTCATGTTTTAAAACCTTTGAATTAAATAAAATTTTTAGCGTTATTTGTAGTAATACATTTTGGAAATTTGAGAAAAAAGTGATTAGTCACAATGATATATCCTTTCGAAAAGTGGATCAAAGCCTTACATGTCTCGACAATTATTTTCCTAAATGTTGGCTGTGATGGCAGTTTGAAATTTCAGCTCTTCAAAGGAGTTGCTGTTTACAAGGTATCTCAAAGTGGCTAATATGGCTGTGGCTGTTCTGCTGAAATTGGTTCCTTCATGACAACTTATTGAATGAATAAGTTGAAAGAAGAAATGAAAGATGAAATCATTTCAAGCAGCTCACCAAAGATATACCATTTGAAGGTAGTTTTTGTCGTCTACTACTGAACTTATTCCTAGCTCTGCCACTAAATGTCATGGTTAAAGTCACTCCTCTTCTTCAACCATTCCTTCATCCAGATACTTTGCTTTTTTTTTGGGGGGGGTTTTATTTTCTGTCAAATCGTGCTTAACCAGCTACCATGTCGAATATCTTATTCCAAGACAATCACAAAATGAACTAAGGTTTGTGCTAACTATTACAACATGTATAAAGTTTGAGCAAACATGATATTGCACAAAGACAGTCTTTGCACAAATTGTTCATTGTGTATGGGGGCCTTAGACTCTTGAATTCTACAACAATTTTTATCTCTATTGTTTTGAAGGTTTTTCCAACAAACTCTTTCAACCTATTTTTACAAATTTGGAGATTAGTCATTGACGTAGCTCAAGAGTTAGTGTAGTGCTGTGTGGCCCTAAAGGTCGTTGCTTAGAGCCGGAAGGCGAGTGGTAAACAGGGGTGGTAGTGGGTGAACTGACCCGAGAGGTTTCGAGAAGGTTTCGGATGGGGAATGGTGAAAGGAAATTGGCACACTTGGTGGCCTTGAAAAGAGCTCTTGGCTTGATGGAGAGGAGTTGGAGCACTTGGTGGTCCTGAAAAGTACCACATATAGTAGAGTTCTAGGGTCACCAGTGACTGGGATGGAGATGCGGATGGGGCGTATAGGAATGTAGATTGGCTTAGGTGTGGAGTACGGTATCTCCCTGAAGATTCCTCTGTGAAGTGGCTTGGCGGTGGCTTTAGGAGCTGATTTGCCAGGCGTCGGACTCTGTTGCTATCTATTTTTGTGTTGGGCAACCCGCCTTTCCCTGTTAGTACTCCTGGGCATTGAGGATGCACAGACCACAACCGCGAGAGCCAGAGCTCTAACAATTTCCTTTTCAGGAGGTGGGAGTGCTGCAATGGTCCACTGTTGCAGGGTTTCCCTTAATAATTTCCCTGTCTGGGAGTACATGAAACGTCTGCATCGGTAGGGTGTGGTCCACTATAAAGAGCTGGAAGTAGGTAGATGGTCTTCAAGAGAAGTATATATATATACTTTTTAGGGAGGATGAAATGCTTTTTATCCAGATCTCTTATCTGAGATACTGTTGAGCCCACCCCTCGACAAGCAAGAAGTACAACCCACTACAAAATCCTCCCCTCTCCCCTCACTGACATGCACTGTGGAGAGTGGTAGCAGTATCTAGGGAACTCCCTAATGGCTGCAAGCTGCAAACTGGTATTTTACTGGAACAGAAATTTAGTTAGAGGCAGGCACACACTGTATAGACTTAATAAGTTGCAACAGAGAAAAACTTAAAAAGAAGCATACAAAAACATATTAGCAAGACATTTCTCCAATTTGCGCCTGTGAAGAGAATTGGTTTTCACACCCTACTTATACAAATTTTGCTTATTGTCCTACAAGAACAAATGAACTAGCTTTTGTACTCGTACTGTGGTTGTGAGAACCACTCAGAGCCAAGCTGGGCTGTGATCGGTCTGTAGCTAGTTGACGGAGATTTATTGTATTCGGGCCTGTATTCTGTAGCTTGTATTCGGGCTTTTTCGCATCTCCATCACCTAACGTGTAGCTATTTGGCCTATCAGAAGCAAGCTAACTAATGCAGGGTTTCTAAGTTGGATTGGCCGAAGCAAAGTTGTTTAAGGCCAGAAATTGATGTGGTGGGCTAGTGTTCATGTCTTGGCAGTGTTTTGTAGGGAAACTAGTCAGGTGAACTAGTTTCCTGTGTAGGTGACGTTATCAACTTTTCTGTTTAAAACACAAAAATCTTTTCTTTACTTCGTCGGCTACAAAATTCCTATTCTACTATTATAATTGAAAGTAAAGAGCATCAACATGATCATTTTCAGAAATTTAAATGAAGCAATATATATAGGATGATTGGCGGTAAAAAGATCGACAGACAAGCACTGCCATAAAAACATAAGATTTGCAATGAAATCTTTAAAATGTGCAACTTCAATGTACTGACTATAAAAATAATCCATACCGTAATTATCCAATTTTAACTAGATATCTAAAAAATTCAGAATATTTGCAGTACATATGTTAGTAAAAATTCAAAGTTTTTGTTTCTTCAAAATTTTTGAAAAAATTTGTTTAGGTTATTGCAGAGCCTGTTTACAGCCCTATAATATATATTTTTAAAAAGATTTATACAAATTTAACTTTGATGCAGGGTCCTAATCGGCCTTGTAATATTTAATTGTTGTATTTTATCATATATTATATCTTTGTTAATTTGTTTTAAAGCTTCATTACAGCCTTGTAACTTGTTATGTTATTGTATATTCCATTTTAACAATTTTTATGATTGTTAACTAATTTTAATGTTGTTAATGTTGTTCAAATTTTATGTTTTTATTTTTAGTTGTATTAGTTAATTTTACGTTGTAGAACATTTTATGCTCCTTGATAATCGCGATGATTTTGTCCTCCCCCCCCCCCCATAAAACCTCCAGTTCTTTAAAATGAAAAGCAAAATACATCAAAAAGTCCCACTGCATAATAATTTATATAATAATAATAACAGTTTTTTTATAGTGGGAGAGTTTCATAGCATGTTTGAAATTATTCAATATAAAAGTACTGTAATTGTAGAGATATATATCCTAAGGAATTTACTGATAGAGTAAATTACTTAAAGAAATATTTATTTATTTGTATAAAATAACTCTAATGACTAATAAAATTTGTAGGAATACGAGTAAAAGAGTAAATTATTAGTGTTCTACTGATAAAAAAAAAAACATGTAAAAAGAAATGTTTCCGCCCAGGATCGAACTGGGGACCTTCTGCGTGTTAGGCAGACGTGATAACCGCTACACCACGGAAACCCAATGCTTCAATAAATTTAATGTAGCATTATCTATAATATATGCTGAGGCTTTATTAATTTTTTGTTTTGTAAAAATACTACGTGACATGTTAAAAAATTATGCCCGTGTCATCTGTCCTGAGACTGAAAAATATTCAAAATAAGTTCTACTGATTTCGTTCAAATTCTAATATAAATGTGAATATTATTGACTCAAATCAGTGTGTAAATCAAGTTGACCTTCTAGTTCTAGTAACTAGTTCTCTTTAGAAACTCAACTTGAACCTGTGTAAAATCGCAAGTAAAACAATATAACGATAAAGGTAGAACTGGCAAAAAGCCAAAAATAAATCTTGGGCGATTTTAATCAAATATGACTTAAGCCGGGTCCACACTGAACAAATGTTCGACAAATAAGTTTTCTAAAACAATTTGTCGAAATTTGGGCAAACTTTCTTGTGTTTGACAAACAATGTTTGTCTTATTCCAGTGTGGACGCGCCAACAAACAAAAACTCGAGCAGTGGTGGGGGTCAGTTGCCGACTGGTGTCGCCATATTTGTTTGGAGACAATGTTTGCTCTTTGACCGAAAACTCCGTGATGTTTGCCGTCACTCTGTGCCAGTTACTAGTCAGAGACACTTGTGTTGCGGGTATATTTTGTGTATAGTGGTGAGTTTTATATTTAAATTTATTATTTCTTGATAAAATTAATAAGGACTGGTGGGATCACGAAAACGTGGTTACGTTGATACAATTGTACGAAACTAAAAACTTGTTGTAGGATATTACAGATAATGACTATAAAAATAAGTTTAAAAGAAAGGACGCTTATATGAGTATTGCTACTGAATTAGGAGTCAACAATGTTGACGAAGTTAAAAAGAAAATTGAGAGCCTACAGTATATAGGAGAGAGAAAAAGGCAGTAATGCCTAAGTCAGGAATGGGAACGTCTGGGAAAAAACGCTTGGTGAGGTCTTCCTTATTTTCAATTTTTAGGCGACAAACATTCTCCAAGAACAACTGTGTCTAGTATGAATCAGGAACTTATTTCATAAATTCCAGAACCATTGAGTGACGATGAGATCTTAGTGGAATCCCCCTCGCCAAAGGCTTCTTCTGCAAATTCAAGAAGCTTTCCTTATTTCCCTTCTCTTGGTGGCCCGGAAATGGTTTCATTATATGCTTGTGCAAGGCAAAAGCATCATCAGCCACTATTATATGTGGGATAGCAAATATTCTGCCAGGCAAAGGTTGATCCACAGGCAGACCTGCACCATTTTGCACGAGTTTCCACAAGTTACAGTTATTGAATACACCACCGCCAGATATACGTCCTTGACATCCAACGTTAACGTATATAAACAGATAGTTCGAGTCCACTAGAGCCATTAATAAAATGCTATGTTGACCCTTGTAGTTAAAAAACGTGGACCCACTGTTCTCTGGCGATTGTATTACAACATGTTTACCATCAAGAGTTCCAATACATTGATCAAATTGCCAACTTCGCCAACGATCGTTTACACTTATTGCTAAGCGAAAGTTTGTGTTTTCTTTAGAAACAATAGGTCCAATCTTGTTAGTTAGTATTTCAAAGTCTGCGTTAGATACTAGTGTAAAATTTGTAAACAAACAGCCAGCTGTCAACTCTGTTCGTAAATCCTCTCCACTATATTCATACCTTCTTCGTAATAATTGTCTCTGCCACCATCTTCGGGGTCGAGGTTCGTTGATAACCACAAACGCCGCAGCCAAACAAGCAAGCCGACGACGACGGTACATCACAAGTTCATTCATCACTGTGTAAAAGTTACTGCTAGCTCGGCTCAACCTGGACTGTTTCACAAACAAAATGTAATTTTTAGCAAACACGAAAATGTTTGTCAAAACATCGAATTTTTGTTTGTCAAACAATGTTTTTGAGAAACTTTTTAAAAGTTTGTTATAAAAGCATGAAAACAAACTTGTTTGTCGAACATGTTTGTCAAACATTTGTTCAGTGTGGACCCGGCTTTACGCTGAAGACGTGTTTATTGCGCATGCGAAGTAAGTAATGATATCTTAATTAGATATTTATTTTATAGAGGTGGTCCATGATTCATTTTCACTTTTTGATTGATAAATTACCGGAATGATAATTTTGGTGACGATTGATTTTTTTTACCCTGCTCAATAACTCGACAATGAATATCGAAATTATTCGTCACCAATTCCCCAACCATTCTGGAGTTATAGGTAAAAAAGTGTTGACCATGGACGTGTTATAAGATCATGGGTGTTGACATCTACCCAATAAGGTGTAATATCTCAAAATCAGGCCATAAAATTTCAATCAAACATGAAATCACAGATAAAAGTTACTCAGAATAAAACTCGAGCACAAGAGTTATTTGAATACTCGTATATGCATAAATGTTAATTAGGGCAAAAATAAACAATAGTCGGATACAGGTACTGCTGCGGTAAGAATGAACGCACAAGGAACGCACAAGGATTAGCAAATATTTTAGTTGATAGGTCTACTGAACATCTCACTACTCCTCTAATAACATTGACTCAATGGTTTGTCACGATAAATACTCCGAAATGCTAATTTGAATGCTTTTTTTAAACAAGGTTTACACAAGCACGGCCAATTTATGAATGAGATTATTAATATTAGTCTATTAATACCGCTTTACAAATATTATTTAAACATATTTTTTTGATACTTCTTCAATAGTCAATGATAATATGATGTAAAGGGAAGAAAATATAATAATCCTATATAAAAACAATAACAACGAATATTCTTAACACTCCCAATTAATTAGGCCACAGAAGGTGAGGACAGAAGTAGGATCTAGTTTCAGTCAGCATTCCAGGGTTTATATAGGCTATGTCAATGAATGTATCGTAATATTTACTGCCACTTTAATCCAATGCGATGGTAACTTACAATCACAATCCAAGAAGCAAATATTTAATTTTTGATTTCTCTCTGTGAGTGGTGTTGCTGTGGTATTATTTAGTCTAACTTTACCTCATGGTCAATGAATGTTGTCACGTCGAGGCTTTACAATAATGATTTATTAAAATATATTGAAACGTTCAAAGAGCGAAGTTTATTGTTCACAGAACCAAATAACTTGTACATGAATAATACTAAACTAGTTAAAAAAACCTTCCGAGGTCGGCGGGCAACGGACGAAGAATAGGCCTACTTCCAAGTGTTGCTTCATTTTTGCATTTCGTATTTAAAAAAAAATGTATTAAATATTTCAACCGCCTATACTATAAATAGAAATATAGTTTATTGCTCCATCATTATTACGGTCCTAGCTTTTCAAATATGATTGTATTCTACAGCGACTGTAATAACAAACAAAATGGATTAATTAAACATCAAATAGAACAAAATAACGTTACAAAACTCATAACTACAGTCAAAACTGATACTTATATTGATACCTAATAGGGAAGGATTTCATGAGGTTTGTTTTAAATGTTCCTTCATTTAAAACAAACCACAAGAAAATCGGCCAGGTAGAACTTCAGAAATAGGCATTAAGAGGGTTGTCGCCAATAACCATTTTAAAACGCCGCAAAAGTGCCCTTGTCGCGGTCTATTTATACTATTGATCCTCAGAAGTTAGGCTTTTCAATAAGATCATCCCCATCTCTGTAGGTTGAGTGGGAGCCAAGAGTTCTTTATGTAGGTTAGGCCCCTATCCTAGACAAATAAATGTGAAACAATCTGAAAAGTGTTTTAAACGTTGTTTTGTGATTTTACACAGAATTTAGTTATTATAGCAAGCAAAAAATAGTAATATATACTTCAAACAGCTAATTAAGTTCATTAATTTTTGGAAATTTGGAAATTGTTTTAAATTTGATTTTGTGATTTTACATACAAATTAAGTTACCATAGCAACAACAATACATGCTTAAAATTCCCCAAATGGACCCTCGTGACTGTGGGTATATTGTATTGATCCTCAGACCCTAAGCTTTCCATGAGACGGTCCCCATCTTTGAGTGGCTGTGGAAGAGTTATTTAGCGAACATATTTATTTGGGCTCTGCTGAATTATATATGAGTGTTGTGTTTATGATGCAGGTAACAATAAGACTTCACATTTCTATGGTAGGCCTATTCATATTGTACATTGTACATGTATAGCACCGACTTATGAATAATAATGCTATCTCGTTTTTATGTGATGAGATTATAAATAAATTATGAGGTCAAATATTGTATAGCTTCCCTTTCTTACACTGAAGTTAATATATACAATATAATTGTAAATTTTTTAAATGACTGCAATTATAATAATTTAGTTTACAGTTTTTACTTTCTACTCATAATTTGAGGTTTATGTTTTCTGTTGTTATGACAACCAATAGGTTTAGAGTAATTTTACCAATTATGTTTTTTATTATACAGTCCATTTCCAGCATTTTTGATCAATGAGTCGTAGGACCACCGATATATTTGAAGAGACCCGGCCTTAATTCTTTAGGGCTACCTTTATGTAAAATTTGATAAGACTTTTATGTTATAGTAAAATGTAAAAATAACAAGTTGGGCGCCGTAATGGTAATTACCCAGCCCCATCATAAAATGTGATATAAATCTAAATTACAGTATCCTCGAGGTAGGAATGTGTCAGGGTTGAGGAGGAAAAGAGGGGCCCCCACACTTCGTTTGTTGCGTTTACTTTCAGCGGTACAACCCCAATAAAAAAATATATACTTCAAATACTTCTGTGTAAACGCGTACCCTACTTTCGTTTCTTTTATCGGTGTAAATAATAATAAAACGTTTTCAAAAATCTGTCACGAAGTTGTAACTTTAGGAATTAAATGTTTAGCTAAGCAGTAATTTGTGTACCTAGTTTTATTGGAATGGGTTGTACCGCCAAGTCAGGCTAGGGAAGCAACACCTTGTCGCGCATTTGAGAATTATTTGTTTATTATATGTCATGTGTACGTTTGTAGTGTTTTAATGTTTTAACGACCTCTCAGGAGCGAGTCTGAAGATGGAACATAAGTTCTGAAACGCGTAACCTATGTTACCAAGTAAGTCACAAGATGGAGTAAGTACTAAATAACTTATAGATTAAAATCAGTGACTTGGATAGTATTATTCAAAAATGAGTTTTAATAACTTTAAAATGTGATACAGTATGAAAAGTACATTACCCTCATACTAGGAGTGAGTCTGGTGTAGCGTCCCAGAGAAGAGCGTGTCCTCCCTTCTACTTGCTTCCCTAACCTGACTTGACGGTACAACCCTTTCCAAGAAAAACTAGGTACACAAATTACTGCTTAGCTACATTTAAATCTTAAAGTTTAAGTACAAATTAATTCTTAAAAGTTTAATTTTGTAAATGATTTATTCTTATTTACACCGATAAAAGAAACGAAAGTAGGGAAGGCGTTTACACAGAAGCATTTGAGGTCTATATTTTTTAATTGGCGTTGTATCGCTAAAAGCCAACGCAACAAACGAAGTGTAGGGGCCCTCTTTTCCTCTCCACCCCAGACACATTCCTACCTTGAGGATACTGTACATCATCTAAACGTAATGTTCAAAAGTTGATTTCTTGAGCCTTGTATGAAATATTAAATTGTATTGGTAGATCAAGTGGTCTGACCACTAGGGTAAACAATTATTACACAGGTTTTCTGCACCTCGTAATTGTCTATATCAACACTTTCTTGACATCTTTCTTCTTTTTCATTTGAATGATTTTAAACAGATTTCATACGACTTTGGTTAGGTTAGGTTAAGTGTTTTTGGAGTTGGAAATATTTTATTATGGTATAGAATTGGAATAATGTCTCCGTCATTTTTGGGGGTTATATTTTGAATGTTTTCTGGTAGTTTGGGAATATTTTCGTTTTATATTGAAAATAGAATTACAACATTACAGTTCCCTCCAAACTCAGAATAAATTTAAAGATTTACCGAGAGCAATCGTTGAATAGAGAAAGGCTCAACTACTTTATGCAATAAAAAATGTGCAACTGTGGTTATGCTGTTTTAAATTAATTTACAACGTTGCATATTTTTACTGCTACCCACAATGAAAAGAGGGTTGTTCACGCATGCGCAATACGTAGAACCTTTTTCATTGTTTGTAGATGAGAGTGATAGAGAGAGATAGCGTCACTGTGTGAGAGAGATCGTAACTGGCTGTACTGACATCAAGACTGGGGATTGAAGCTTGGGTGCTTGGTATAGTGCGTCAGAGCCAGTCGAGAGAAGCTAAAATATTAGGCGTTCACAACTGGTTTAGTTTGTGTTTTCTTAGATTTGTAGTTAATATAAAAAATTTTATATATCGGTTACAGGTTATGTATAATTTCTAGTTTATTATTTGAAGTGAAGTGTTGAGTTTTGTGTTTACAGTTTTTGGATTCAATTTAAGGTAAGTTGTAAAACTTTAATTTACTGCTTAATTTATATTATATAATATGTTTAAAGTAATAATGACATAAAATGTTAAATATTCTGACATTTTAATGTTAATATGAGTCACTATAATTTATTTAAATGAAATTTTGTCATATTTCATAGTCTAATTGGTGATAAATGTTAATGAAATTCAATAGAACATGAGTACTTATTTAATGTTTTAAATAATAGATCACATTATTTTACAAATAAACTGTTTTTCCCTCTATTAGTTTACAAACTTGGAGGTGAATGAAACAACTAAAGTATGGTGATAGAGAGATACACATTAAATAGAGATAAACAGTAAAATATTTTGCAGTCTAAAAACTTGAGTGAATTTTTCTATCGTTCACGGGCGTAATGTGGACACTAGGTGTTAAAAGTTTATTATATTTACTAGTAAACAATTTTGACATAAACTATATAGAATCATTTTCTAATAAACCCGGTGTATAGGTACTAGAATTTTCTCTCACCAGTATGCGGAAATGTTCAGTAAAAGTAATAACTGAATACGGATTGAAATTTTATATAGAATTTACGGTAGAAGTCTACCATTTAGATGACATCGATATAGTCGTCAATATATATATATATATATATATATATATATATATATATTGGTATACGTACGGGGTGTCCCTAAATTCTCTGATAACCTTTTTAAATTTTTCCTGAGCCAAAGACAAATTAAAATATCGTATTTAAAATGTCCAAAACTCTTTCGTTATCCTTACACCAGCCATTTTGTTTTATCACTTAAGTATTTTTATTTTACCAATGTATTGAATTGAAATTTTGTATGGAGCTTTATAATTTAAAGACTTGATTAAAAATAAATTCAAATCTGTTTTTAAAATGGGGGCCATTAAAATTTTTTAACCTTAAAATACTTTAAATGTAAAATGTTTTTAAATCGGATAAATAATGAAGGAGAAAAGTCAATTTATATGAAACAATGTACTAAACAATATCTCCAGTCATGCGGCGTCAGCCACAACAATCAGCTGTTTTAATTTTTGATTGCACTAATCAGCTGAGTAAATGTTACATTGTTGAACTGTGACAATAACATTCATATTGGAGCCATATTTAGATAACCTGTACCCATAGCTTAGTTTAATGGCTAATTACTCTAGTGTAGAATATTGTGATATCCATGTGCAATCGAATCGGAGGAGGGCATGTTGAGTACTGCTTGTAACTGAAAATGTTCTGTAACTGAATTGTTCTTTTTAACTTGTAGTTACAACCTTTGTTTCCAATCTTCTTTGTAATAATTGTAAAATTTCATTTACTTGTTATAAAATGTATGTTGTACATGAAGTTGTAAAATAAAATCTACATGATTATTTAATTTAATTTTGTTACAATAAGGGTTATGTAAATACGGTTGCAATATGAATGTTATTGTCACAGTTCAACAATGTAACATTTACGCAGGTGATTAAAACAGCCAAAAATTACGCAGCCAAAAATTAAAACAGCTGGTTGTTGTGGCTGACAGCAGTGGTGTTGTCACAGCATGACTGAAGATATTATTTTAAACTCGATTTAAAATTTTTTTTGGTAATTATATAGCAGAGTAGCCTCACTTCAAAATCAATTTTTATGGGTTTTATTCGTCAAATAAATGTTGGGAAAATATTTTATTATCGAAAAAAAGTGTCGGAAAGATGATTACATAATATAATTACACAAGATTATACAAGAAAATCTTAATCAGAGTAAAATTCTGCTGCAAATTCAGTAGATGAGGAATTTATTGAATTTAAATGTATTTCACTCGTAATTCGCCATAAATGATGAAAACGAGTATTATACTCATTGTACTTTCTCTTAAACATAAATTCGGCTATATGGCCATGGAAATGTTGTTTTGAATTTCCATATCGCGGCACATTTCCTCGCACCTCCCTCCATTGACGTTCAATTGTCTGCGTATGTGCTTCAGTGTACGCATATGTAGGGCTGTATTATTATATGTCACGAAAGGTTTGGCCAGGTTGCTATATATATATATATATATATATATATATATATATATATATATATTATATATATATAACCACCTGGCCAAACCTTCCGTACGTTTATTGAAGTGAATGTCATGAGTATGAAAGATAACACAGAGTTAATTTTTTCACGAAAAAACTACTTGTGTAATTGTATTATTGTATTATGTAATCATCTTTCCGACACTTTTTTTCGATAGTAAAATATTTTTCCAACATTTATTTGACGAATAAAACACATAAAAATTGATTTTGAAGTGAGGCTACTCTGCTATATAATTACCTTTTTTTTACATTGTTGTGTTTGTAATTAAATTATTTAAAAAAGTTATTTGTAGTAACTTTTTTACGATTTGCCGTTCTAAAGTTATTAAAAGTTAAAAAATTAATTTTGGCACAATTTTGAAAATAGTCATTGAAAAAAATTGTCCCCCCCCCCTTTCGGAATTAGGTCTTTCAATTATAAAGCTCCATACCAAATTTTAATTCAATGCAACAATCTTTTGTTAAAATAAAAATGTTTAAATGGAAAAATCAAAATGGCGATGTAAGGATTACGAAGGAGTTTTCTACATTTAAATATACGGTATTTTGATTTGTCTTTGGCTCAGGAAAAATACCTTAAAAGGTTTTTAGAGAGTTCAGGGACACCCGTATAGATTGTTGTTGTTTTTATGTTGTTCTTCTTTAGTTATTGAACGTTGATTGTTTATGAGGAACAAAATGACCTAACTTGGATATAAAACTATTTTTTCGTTCTTGTATTAAATTTTTTAATTTAAAGATTCAATTTATTTTCCAAATTTGAATTTGAAAACAATCACAATAGACTAATTAATATGAATTATAATTGTTATGGAGATTTTGTAATAATTTCAAATCGAAGTTTATTTCAGAGGATGATGCATTAAGCATAGAGAATCTAAAACTGTTTGGAAAAAAATCATATGGTCTACAGTAGTTGTGCTAACTTTAGACCTTATTGATATGTCTTATAGTGAAAAACCAGGCCTCCATTTTGAAACTTACTTAACGATCTTACTCGAAAGATATTACAAAATCATGTTTACCATATTTCATAAAAATCGAAGAATTCGATCGAAAATATTAGTGGACGGTTGGACAAATATAGAGTGATTGAAACAGTTGTAGCTGCTGTTTTACTCGATAAGTACAAACATTACAAAAACATTTTCTATAGTGGGCTCTAAATTTTCTTACAGGAATCCCTATTTTTTGACGGTTTTGGATAAAACAATTATTTTAAGACTTTATTCTTGGGTATTTTTAATTATGTGTATCCGTTTAAGGAGCTATAAACACTCAAAGTTGTGAAAATACAATGTTTCAGGCCTTTTCAGAGCTCCATTTTCCATACTTAGATGAGTTGAATTGAATTTAAAATTGAAACATAAGTTTGAAAAAAGTGCTAAATTCCATTATACAAATTAGGGGTTACCAGTTAAAAAAATCAAATCCCTATTTTTAATGAAATTTACCACTTTTTTCAAAATTGATTTCATATATATCTCATACATATACATATCTCAAAGAGCTTACCTATATTTAAACATTTCATTTAATGTAAAAATAAAATAAAGTACATTAAACTTCTTTCCTAATAAATTTAATTATCAAACAATCAAAACATAAGTTATTAAATCAATAAATAAAAACTGAAGTGTCTTATACCAAATGAAAACTTATTACAAGGATAAGTTTTTGATATAATTAAATTGATCATCATTTGTTTCAAACTAACAGTATTACTTTTAAATAGTTGTATTTTACTCAAAATTTTATGTGTTTTCAGAAAATTATACCAAAAGTAACAATTGGTGAAACAAAATTTCAAGAAAATTGAACTTTTCGTCGATAAGTCACAATATTTTGAGAAAAACAGTAAAAATTCATTGTTACGAAGGAAATTGAGAGAACATTTTTTTAAGAGTGAGTTTTTACTTCATATATTGTGTACTTTTATCCCAAAAATTGTTTGACACTAAGCGCCAATCACTCTGTATCACCACGTAGAAATAATATGTCAATTATTTCATCTTAAGTCCGCTAAACTACAACGCAAATTTTCGATGAATTTTTGCAATTTATTAAAATACTTCGAAGTTAAAACTTGCATCTTCTCTGCATACTTTAGTGCTAACTATATAACTACTTGTGCTTACATTTGTAAGCCAACAATCCTGATTTCCGCCTCCTCCCTGCGATTTCCATCTTTCAACTGCAGTCCATCGACAACAACTCTTTTTCTCTTCCGAGTGTAAAGTTATTAGAAGATTTTTTCCATCTTATTTTTCATCTTTTAATCACAAGAAATCCATCAATAAAAAATGCTGCATGAAGTGTTAGAACAGTGCTGTCTTCGGCGTTGAATTGAGAAACGTTACTGCTGATCGAGTGGAAATCCATCGCTGAATAAGAAAACGGTTCAGGGCTGAATTTAGAAACTTATCCTTAAGTTTCTAAATTCGATCCGTGCACCAATTTAATATGACTGCCACACAGTAATGAGATAGACTAAAATGCATACACACTCCTCAAACATCATTTTATTATTAGATATTTGTAATGATAGGCAATACATGTTATTGTTTCATTGTTGTTGTTAACACCCCTCATATAATTATCTCAATTTAAAGGTTTGTTGAAAAAATATAACCTCAATACATGTCTGTTCCCTGAATCCAATATGGTAAACATTCTATAGAAATCCGGTAAAGATATTTGGCATAGGTTTGTACCTTCATGAACCCTATATCTATAGATATATATATTTTTAATTGTGTTTATCGCATGATTTTGATGAAATACGTAATATATGTATTTTTTTTTGAGTTAAACCTTCAGGGGTTGACGAGTGTAGCAATCCCAAGGGACTATAGCTGAATATACACCTTCATTCATGTAGATTTGGGTTAGAGCCTTTTATTTCTTGTTCTTTGATTGAATTATTTTGCTGTTTAAAATGATGACTTGCCTTTGTAAACCAAGTTAAATTAAATACAACTCTAATGATGGATATCGTTTTATAATATACCACCAATGGGGCTTTAGTTCTAACAGGCTACGTATAAGAACAGAGAGTTTCTTGTCTGTGCTTATAAGTAACGTAATTTACTGTCAGCTAAGAGCTCATAAATTGAATTAGGTTCTGATACGTCTTGTCCTTGTGTGGAGTTATACCGGGTGTTCAGAAAGTCTGGAAGCCCCTTAATATTAATTTTATTAATAAACGCAGAACAATGAAACTCTAGGATTACGTCCTCACTGTAGTTACCAACTTTTTGCTCATTTTAACTGTTTTTTTTCGCTTTGGGGTGACGTCCTGTGGAGGAAGTCTAAAAAAATCTTAAATGTAAGCATAGGTCGAATTATACCTCATTTTAAAGGTCTTTGTTAGAGGAAGAGGAACACATTACCGCAATCCCGACTGAAAAATGACCATTCGTTTGGAAATGGCAGCCTCTTAAAGTTTGTTTGATTTTAATGCTAATTCAATGGCAAATAACGTTCTTAACATGTACAAGAGATAAGATCGGACAAACTACAAAGGTCAGTGGGTCTGTGGCTATCAATAATCTGAATTAGCAAGTAATTAGTTTTGCCAAGAACGTTATTTGCCATTGAATTAGCATTAAAATCAAACAAACTTTAAGAAGCTGACATTTCCAAACGAATGGTCCTTTTTCATTCGGGATTGCGGCAATGTGTTCCTCTAACAACGACCTTTAAAATGAGGTATAATTCGACCTATGCTTACATTTAAGATTTTTTTTTTTTAGACTTCCTCCACAGGACATCCCCCCAAAGTGAAAAAAGACAGTTAAAATGAGCAAAAAGTCGGTAACTACAGTGAGGACGTAATCGTAGAGTTTCATTGTTCTGCGTTTATTAATAAAATTAATATTAAGGGGTTTCCAGACTTTCTGAACACCCGGTAGAGTTGAAATTTGCGGGGAACAAAATCAGTTTCTTCAATTGAAATTTTCTATTATACACATGACTCATATTTTCATATTTATTTTAGTGAATAATTCTAATCTTTTAATCGCACTTAATTTCATAAATATAACGTACAAAAGAGAAATTCTTTATAATGTATCAACATCTTATATTTCTAGTAATTATAAATGCATTTGGTGTGAATTATATAATATGTAATTTACTACTTGAGATAATGTGGAAAAGAGTAAGTCATCATAATAAGGTAACATCTTATATTTCTAGTTTTTTATTACCATTTTGCGTGGACTTTATATTTAATTTAATACTTGAAATAATATGCTAAAAAGAAACTCATCATAATGGACTAACATCTTAGATTTCTAGTTTTTATAAAAGCATTTGGTATGAACTATATATTTAATTTTCGTTAAAGTAAAAAAGATGTATTGCAAGTGTAATAAAATTTTAATCATTTCAAATATACAGTAATAAAAAGATCGGACTACAACCAGGAATATAGAACAAAATATTTCTTTGCGAAGGATTGCAATTTTAAAATGCCTAATTGTTTATGATTTCAATTAGTCAAATTCTCAAGTAATTAGAGCCACCATATTAGTAGAATTGAAACCAGGGTGTATGGAATACCCCAGTACAGAGAGAATGTATGGAGGTTAATATTTGAGGCAAAAATCTAATTTATATATTTTTTAAGCAATTTACCTTTACGTTCTATGTTATAATAATAAAAATAAATGGCGTGAATATTCCCAGCTGTGTATTGTATTTTCTTTTTATTATTTGATCATTTGTGAGTTTGAGTTGTGAATTTTATGGAGTCGACTTCATAGAAGAGTTGTTACAAACATAATAATAACAATAAGTCAATCATACATTTCTTGAACTTCTCAACTCTAGTTCCCCCTGTTCTTAGAAAAAGTTTCAAGTTGAAATCCAAAGTTATGGGAAAATACAAGTATTTTCAGTAATACAACATCTAATAGGCCTACTTCTACGATATAGTGCATAACCTAAATTTCTCAAATATTAAGGAATGTTTATGCTCTACTCTACAGTACAGAATATTAATAATCATAACTACAAAGGAATGATTGAATTTTCAAATTATGGATTCCAATTCCCTAAAATGTTCAAGTTTCTAGTTTACTTTCAAATTGGAGGGTGTGACACATCCCCCTCCCACCTCGCGCACCCTCGGATTACACGCCCTCGGAATTTCTTTCCTAAGCTGCCATTTTACTAGCAAGAGATGTAATAAGGGAAGTAAAGTAATCGAAAAAATCGACCTCCTTTTTTTGTGTGATTATAAAATCTCATGACAAGGAATCCACTGATTTTATAACTGAAAGGAATATTTCGTTTGTCACGGTCATCGCTACTGCTTAATTTCTCGTAGTCGGCTACTTATAGAGATGCAGGAGACAGATATATGAATTTTATTCATCCCGGTTTCGTCTCATTTTGATCATGTCTCATAATGTAAGTTAATAGGTTACATAGTGTTCCATCACTAATACATTCTTATACTGTATTTTGATAGGATTAAAATTCAAACATAACCTCCTTCTTGCTAAGTTGAATATGGTATTGAACTTAATCAAGGTGGTGGTATTATATATTTACATCACAGACAAGAGACATTCGCTTGTATTGTTTATACGCTGCACAAAAATTACCTTTTCAATAGACATTTCTAAGTGTTTTAAATTTTTTAAATTAATTTATCTGGGAAAGTACTATTGCGCCAGTTGCGATTCAATTTCTTCAAAATATTCGATACCATTGGAAAAAGAAGAGTATAAAATTGAAGATAATTCTTTGCCAAAGTTTAATGGGTATCAATCAGATTCAAAATTGACATAGGAAATGATTCCTAAAACTGATTAGAAGCAGTAACTTTCTTTACCTAATGACAGTGAACATTTAAATGAAGTTCTTACGCTATAAATTAGATAAAAATCGACATTGTTCTGCTGGAATTTGCTTTTTCTCACATACCGAGAAAAAAACGTCAGTGGTCTCTGAGCTTTGTCTGGAATTACATAACCATTGATGGAATACTTGACTGTAAAAACAGCCCTATTTTGAGGTGACCATGACGACGAACAAAGAATGTCAGCTATTCAATTACAAACTGACCCTTTATAGTTTAAGCCATAAGGACTGCAACTCTTAGGTTGACTTTGAATAGGGGTTGGTTTTCGCAATGTCCACATTAACTCAGAGATTGGTCACATAATGGAATTCCGAAGTTTGTTTGATTGTGGTTAATTAAGGTGTAATGACCGATGATAATAACAATAATAATTAATCAATTAGTTGTAGTGAATTGACATTGTACAATAAAAATAGGTCATTAAAAAATAATACTTTTTGGCGATATTTAAACCCATGTCAGATAATTTACTTCTCTAAAAAGCTATATCTTCTTTTATTTTGGCACAAAACTTTATATTGGAAGTTGGGTCTAATACTTAGGAAGATATTAGCTAAAAATTTCCAAACAGTAAAGACTTGCATTAACCAATTAATTAAAAAGCATAGGCTTATTTATCAAGCGTTGTTTAGATGTTTACAGAGCATATATATTTTGTTATTGAATATTACAAGTTTATTAAATGATATTTCATCAGTTGGAATATTACATTTAACTCGTTTTATAATTAATTGATTTAGGAATATCGTTAATGAAATTTGTTTGAATTAATCCTTAATTCTTATTTATAACAAAATCGTTATCTTAGTTGGTTTCAATGTGTAAATTTAACCCTACAAGTGGTATTCCGCTGTCATTCTAGTGTTTATGTGACAAGAAATAACTTTTTTGCAATTCAACATTTACCCTACTATAAATCACCCTACGGCAATAATTTTTATACCGTTTTAAAGATAATTTTCCATAGATTATTACCATACAACCAAAAGTACATAAAATGTTAACAATTTTATTTAATAATTTAATGGTGATTTTTTAAATTAGGCAAAACATTTTCCCCTTTTTCGTAAAACAATTTTGTTATTTGAAAATGTAACAAATTAATTTTTTTCTTTCTAAATATATTCACAAACATTATACAAAACATTTGTATATCTTGAAAAAAGGTGGTAAGCTATTGACTTTGGATGATACAGGTTTTTCTGAAAAATGTTAACTTCATTTTTTGACACCTAACATACCTATTCCAAAACCGTTTCATATAACTTATTTTTACATTGATAAATTCTACGCATCTTTCTGAGAAAAATGATATCCTACAAGTTAGGTTTTGCATACAATTATTATTTTTTATGAATTGTTTAAGAAAACAAAACCTTTAACATTGCCACTTGTAGGGCTAAGTGGCATAGACTAAGCGTGGTTTTGTTTCAAGTATTATTTAACTATTTTCTCATAATTGTTTAATTTGGTATATAAACAAGTATTCACACACATACACAAGATGTGCATCCGTCAGGTAATAAGAACTAAAGAAGAAGTAAAATAACAAGGAAAAGTTTCTTCATTGGACAGAGTTAAGTAACAAAACTAAACCTGTTAAATATTAGAAGACGTAAATTTTATTATTAATTGTCATAGTACAATAATAAATTACTATTTTAAGTAAACAAATATTTTTAAATATTTCACGCAAGAACAACAACAACAAAAACAACAAGAAAACCAAATAAAAGGAACGAGTTTAATTTTTAACTTCAATGAACGGAAAATAGGAAATGGGTAAAGACAGAAACAAATGGTTTATTTAAATATTATTTAGAATTTTGTTATTTTGCTTAGGTTAGTCATACTTCATAAAAAAAGGTCATGGTGTGTTCTATCACAAAGCGATCTTCTTCATTGTAGAAAAAACCAACAAAAAACAAAGAGAATAACCGGCGAGTTTTAATCAGCTGATCTAATTCAATAAAACACGCTCAGCGTTACTTCCATACTTAGCATGATCAATAAAGGCGTCGGCCGACCTAACCTAACCATTGCAATTAAATAATGCAAGACGTCGTTTACACTTCGTTCGCATGCATGTCGGGTCTATATCAATCAAGGCTTGTGACATAACACACTTCTTAAAGTAATCAATACCTCACGATGAAGACAGTTTCGATATGAAATGTTGATTTCGTTGGACGTTTTCACTCAATAAGCTGAATACACACTATCAAATCCAATAGTCAAATCTATTGTATCAAATGTTACAATCCAACAATGTATTGTAGAGTGTTTGTTCAATATTTTATTTGATTTGAATGTATGATTTAATTGAATTGGAACTGTCTTATTTTGACTGTGTACATTTGAAGGATTTAATATTATTTCATTACCTATGATAATTGCAGTGAATAAATTAACACTAACAAAAAATTTGCATATTTTCTAATTATAATTTTGGATTCCTCTGATAAAAAATATATGATGTGACTCATTTTTTAAATTTATTAATTAGTAATAATATATATTAGTAATAATTAGTAATATTATTGTATTGTATAAATACATATTGAAACCTATATTTTATATGGCAATACTACAGGCTGATCCAGAAAAACTTAAACCATTTTAATTTATTTTAAACATTTATTAAACAACAAATTATGCATAAAATCTATGGGGAAACTCTAAAAGATTCAAAACAGCTGGCAATTGGATGTCAGTGTTGCGGATGCTTGATGATATTTGCTATTTTTGTGTGTACTTATCATTCGTACTTCCTGGTGGTGTACCATATTGTTGAATAGTAAACATTTATACCAGAAATTACATAAAACTTAAATAAATCTGTAGAGAAATTATCAGAATATAAAAATAACTTATTTAAAGTAAAACAGATACTCCACCTGTCGCTTCATGTTTTCAGATGTTCTGAGAATTAAATTGATGTCAGTGTTGTAGAGTTGTCGAGTAATATTGTCTCTAACATATACAAGTGTTCCTTGACGATCTCCATATGCTCTGTACTCTTTCTTTTAAAAAACTCCAAAGATGAAAATCTGGCGATTTGGGTGACCACAGATCCTTTGAAATAATGCGGTCACCAAAGAGAGGACCGCATCTCAATACTTTTGAGATGTTAGTATCTCAAAACTAACATCATGTTAGTTTTAACATATAACTAACAATAAGAGTCATTGAAACATGGAATGTGTGACAAGTTGTTCCATCTTGCTGGAAGCAGCATTGCCTCAACTCAATGTCATCAAGTTGTTCCATCTTGCTGGAAGCAGTATTGCCTCAGTTCAATGTCATCAAGTTGTACCATATTGCTGGAAGCTGCATTGCCTCAACTCAATGTCATCAAGTTGTTCCATCTTGCTGGAAGCAGCATTGCCTCAACTCAATGTCATCAAGTTGTTCCATCTTGCTGGAAGCAGTATTGCCTCAGTTCAATGTCATCAAGTTGTACCATCTTGCTGGAAGCAGCATTGCCTCAGTTCAATGTCATCAAGTTGTTCCATCTTGCTGGAAGCAGCATTGCCTCAGTTCAATGTCATCAAGTTGTTCCATCTTGCTGGAAGCAGCATTGCCTCAGTTCAATGTCATCAAGTTGTTCCATCTTGCTGGAGGCAGCATTGCCTCAGTTCAATGTCATCAAGTTGTTCCATCTTGCTGGAAGCAGCATTACCTCAGTTCAATGTCATCAAGTTGTTCCATATTGCTGGAAGCAGCATTGCCTCAGCTCAATGTCATCAAGTTGTTCCATATTGCTGGAAGCAGCATTGCCTCAGCTCAATGTCATCAAGTTGTTCCATATTGCTGGAAGCAGCATTGCCTAAAGCCAATGTCATCAAGTTGTTCTATCTTGCTGGAAGCAGAATTGCTTCAGGCCAATGTCATCAAGTAGTTCCATCTTGCTGGAAGCAGCATTGCCTCAGTTCAATGTCATCAAGTTGTTCCATCTTGCTGGAAGCAGCATTGCCTCAACTCAATGTCATCAAGTTGTTCCAAAAAGATCAGTTGATAAACCTCACTGTTAACATTTTCATAATATAAAATGGGTCCAACAATCCTGTCACAAGAAACACCAAAATGCAGTGGAAAATTTTGTGACTTCACGTATCCATACAAGTTACACCTCATCCGTAAAACCTTATGGTGGAAAGAATGTTTGACCTAACCAATGATGAGCTTGGTCCATTGGTAGTACACACCTGTATATGGCTCCTTCAGTTGTTGCATGGTTGTTCATAAACTTGTACCACATAATTTTGGTATCTCGGCAACTCTGTAGAGTAACACTTGAGATTTGTCAGTTTCTTGACTTAATCGGCACAGCGATTTCTGTGTAGAGAGTAATAGTTTTGGGTGAAATAAGAGTATATGTTCGAAAATTATATGAAAAAATGCTATGATGCCATGAGATAGAATAAAACTCGAACACAAGATTTCACAAAAATTACGTTTACTTAATCAAACGCGTTTCAACGACAAAGTAGCCATCCTCTGAGGATGATCACTGAGGATGACGACTTTATCGTTGAAACGCGTTTGATTAAGTAAATTCTATCTAATATTATCTCACAAGTCAAGCTCAATATTTATTTATATGATGTCATGGAAATTTTACCTTCAATTGTAAAACACATCTCACTTTAGTAAGGAGAATCTCACCAGAAAATTAGTTGATCCACTAGTTGACTTTTATGGATGTTCTTACCAAACAAAACTGAGACACCGAATTTGTCTTCCCAACAGTGGTTTGTTGTTAGAAACCCCGTTCAAACAAAGGGTGGCAAAGGGTCAGTTTAGAGTTGAGAACAGCTGTCACTTTTGTTTGCCTGTTTTATGTTGTCAAGTGTCCCGCGGCTACGTTTCCAGGAAAAAAAAACAATTCCAAAGTAGCCAATTGTACTTCTGAAGTAACATACTTACACCATGTATTGTGTATATGAAGTCAGTATATATGATCACTTCTAGTCGTAAATTATAATGAAGAGTACAAGTTGAGTTTCTCTGGAATCAGAACCAAACTCTCAAATATATGTGTCGCTTGAAACGTAATTATTAAAAAATTTAAAAAAATACAAAACTCGTTTATGATTTAACAAAATGTGTTTTTGCTGAGCTGTTATAATTTGTTAAAATTTATCAATAGAGTTAAGGAAACTCCGATATTATGTTTTTACGGCTCAATTTTGTATCTTGAATTTTGTATATTTTTATTTAGAATAATAATAATTTTTATTTTATTATTTAAAAAGTCAAGAAAAAGCAAACAAATAATTTAAAAATAATTACATATTTCAACTACATCACTTTTCATATCAGCTCAAAAGATTTTATACTATTCCCGAACTTAATGCAAATAGAGTATTTGTTTTAAATAAATACATAAATAATAAAAATAATAAACATCATCCATGGAGCTGTTATGAAGGACCAATTTTCTTACCTGGGTATACTTTTGATAAAATGTAATTATTAATGATACAAACCAGTGTTTGTTAAATCAAAAGTAAAATAAAATTACTGTTCAAGAATAATGTGTAATTAATTGTTGCCACTTTTATTAAAACTCGATTTAATTTAAAAGAATAATTATTTACGCTTAGGACGGGTGTATGGCACAAGCGAAGCAATCTTAGGTGCTCTTAAATATTTTTCTAACCATACTACTTGTTTCACATAACTACACAAACAATATTGGTAATCGAGAACATTACATCCTGAGGTATTTTTGTATCACAACCTTGCTTACCCTCGTCAGCAACTAAATACCTACTATGCGGTTTCGTGTTGGGTGATGATGTCCACCTGCTTTAGGATATCTGGTTATCCTGCTTTGTGTTTGTGTCTTCTGTGGTTCCTGTAGCTGTAGTCAGTCACCTTGATTTGATTAATTTCTCGCATATACGTGGGGAAGAGAAAGTTTTGGTGATGGCTGAAAAAAACACTCGTTTTTCGTAGGAATTTGAAGTAAAAAAGTGGGTTTTGTGTACGATGCCAGTCTGTCCATTTCTCTACTATCTAAACGCGTGAGCTGAATTTGATCAAATTTGGGGGCATATTTTGACAATACAATATCTGGATGGGTAAAAAAAAAAAAAAAGATTACTTAAAATTATGATGTAACGGTCATAAGCCAAAACTCTAAATTTACATTTTTTTTCAAGGATCTAGGTGGTTAGGTTAATTGAATGAATTTTACCACAATGAAAAATTGATGATAGCCATCAAGTTTATATGGTTTAAAAAAAAATCGTAATTTATTTTACTTGTGATATGGCTATTGGTTTTGATGATAAATCTTTAGGTGCGCCGGTTTTGATGTATTCGAACTTTTAGGTCGGCATTGATGGTTCACTTTTTTTTAACCGATATCAAGAAACTTTGAGAGATAGTGATAAATATATTTTGATTGAGCCCTTAGGTTAAATTTTACCATTTTATATAAATTCATTTGAGCCAGTTTTGAAAAATAAATTAAATTTTAGTCTTATGACAGCTTCTCATTTAAATTTTGATCTTGATTAGTATTTTGTTTTAGGTTTGGGCTTGTGAGAAACTCTCTACAATGGTTGTGCACAGTTTGTTTACTTTACCAAGATTAATTATGGAGATGTGTTGTTAGAATTGTTTACAACAATCTCAGCTTCTAAATCAGCAAATTCGTTCCTTATTATTTCTAAAAACTATTAAAAGTTCATATCTGTGAATAGCTTAAAATATATTATTTGCCAATAACAAACCTTACTAGTGTCGGTATTTTGACTCTTAATTAAAGATTATTTTAAAATTTTAGATAAAAAAAGTTTACTTATTTTTTTAAATGAAAAACATATTTTAACTATAAAAATTCACTCCACAACCTAGCACCTGATCATGTGCTTTATCCAGAATATAAAAATGCGCTACTGTATATTCCACTCCCACTTGAAGCTTTTCAAGCTATATGAGGAATAGTAACTTTCATTATTTTCGGCTTACATCCTCCAATTTTCTTTCTTTTTTAATTGAAATTACTAGACAGCTTTTGTTGGCATATCAGCGTACTTTACATTCTGCGGGGGTGTATAAACCAGCTTTAAATATAATGTAAAATACAAGTTATCTAAAACAAAAAAAGGCAGTTGCAACCAACACGATTTTACCACTTTCAGCCCTTTCTCTTCCAATTTGACTCATATTTCTCTTCCTATTTTTTAAATCTATTATGGTCTACTTTCAGGATAATCTAGCAATTTTGTGATGTATAAACCCAGCACATGACAATCATTGAGTCTGAACAATTTTGAAATAATTAGCTCTTTCTTTTTGGAGAAAATTCAGCAAATCAAGATGTATTCTCCGTTATTTTAACCACAAGTAAAGTTGATTTTAACGAAAATCAAAATTTTTTTTCAGGATAAGTTTAATCTCATGAAACTTAACAAATTGGAGATAATCTTATCACTCTTGATATAATGTATAACAATTGAGTTTCACCCTCCCTCCAATTTTCACTTTTATCATTTATTTAGATTTAATTTTAATCACTTCATGTTCATCTTACGCGTGTCAAACTTCATAAGTTTACCACTTAAAAATTGCCACAGACAGAAATATCATCTTAAATGAGATCCTATTGATAAAAAACAGAGATAACCGTAAAGTGAGGTTTACGTAATGGGGTTTTTTAGTGGGCAACTCAAAAAAGCTAAATAGAAACCCCCAGCGAGTGATCTCTTCTGTTAATGGGCTTATTATGTACAACTGTACAAACTAGAGGTCAATATTTGCTCGTCATCTCTGTGCTCGTTCATTTTTCTCATCTCCTTCGCGCTAAAAAGAAAAATAACAATATTTCGATGGAAAGTTTCAAGGGGAAAATGAAAAGTATCCTATTTACAAAAATACTAAGTTGGTCTTGGCGACCATTTTGCGGTTTGGTTAAGAAAGGTTATGTAGGCGCTGAGATATGAATTTTTGAAGTTTACCACTTTTGTCCATTTCGGACCTTAAATTGCCTATAACTCGAAAAGGGTGTATTTTTCAAAAAATGTCAAAAGGCAAAAAGTATTTATTTTTGCTCACTTAACCTAATGAAAGTATTTGCAAAATATAATTTTGATTTTTAAATTTTGCAACTTTTTTATTAACAAATTACCTGGCATTCGGAGAAAAAATGTGATTTAGATTTATTTATCACAATAACGTAACAAATCGACTCTACTTGGTTTTAATGTGGCAACTTTCAATGGGGGGGGGGGTTAAGTGACTTTTTACATCGTTTATAAGGTGCACCATTCGCCCAACAAACAATGTGTATAAACCACAACCTATGGGGTGGATTTTTATTTTAAAAGAAACAAAATAAAACAATATAACAAACATATTTTCTCTACCTTTAATTATGTAAATCTTGAAAAATATAAATATTATTATGGCAGTTGTAGTAATATAGGTGCATTGTTCGCAGAAGTAGTTCAATTGTTTCCTCTTTTATTATACTAATAAAGAGTGAAGTTATTCTGCAACCAAAATAAAGTAGAATAAGAGATTAAGGCCCAGGTCTTGTAAGAACGGAGGTTATAAAGTTCATAATTTTTTTGTTGTAAATAATGCTTCGCGGCAATAAATCCGATAAATAAAGCCGTAAAATTAAGGCTTTCGTAGGTCTAGCATCCTGAAGCATTATTTTATATACGACTAAAGAAATTTGTTAGGTTAGGTCAAGTCCTTAAAACCGTCTAAATAATCGTGTTTATTTTAAAATACTGATGTTTATTCAAATTAAAACATTAAAAATAAATAAAAGTTAAATTAATTTGTTTTTTAAGCTTTATGGTTTTTAAAAAAATCACTCGAAAATTTGCAAAATCTAGAATGAAAAATTATGATTTTACTAAACATTAGCCTATTTCTGTAATAAATATCAGAGAAACTAGCTACGTAATTGTACAATGTGTAGTTATGTTATATTTTGTGCTATGCTAGTTGTAGTAATTGTGCTAATTGTAGTTATGCTATCTACATAACTATGTTATATTTCTTTAAATAGATAGTATGTGTTTAAGTGACAATATGGCTGCTCTCTGTACTGGTCGCCACTGTAGGGTTTCCCAGTCAACACGCGACGTCTAGGCAGACAGACGTCCTGACGCCCTCTCTATTGTTTCATCCCCTCTCTTAAGTACGCGTGACTAAAACATAAATCCATGTTTTTAAATCGCAATGAGTTTGTTCGACTCGGTCCTCTGGGAAGTTGATGAGTGATAAACTATTTATAATATAATCACACTTTCCTGTCTCGTGTTATTTCAGAATTCAATCATCTCGTTTGTCATATGTGTATATTTTTATGCTAGTTGACATATATTTATAAAATTTTTTAAACCCTTATGGTAGCCATTTTGGGCTTACACAGCAGTAGATTAAATATACAAGGTGCTTATTAACGTACACTAATCCTATAATAATTATATAATACTCTGTATGCAGCTGATATACTCACAATATATTGTAGGTGTCCACTCGTTTCCTGACATCGACATTGGCATTAATATATATAATACAGATCACCAGTTGCTCAAAATCACGTTCATGTATTTCCTAGATAAATACTACCTCAAAACGTTTTGAAAATGACGGCCATTAACAATTTCGGGAACATTTTTAAAAATCATATCCATGGGATAGTATAAATCTAGTTTACATGCTAAATTTCACAACCAATCAGCTAAAATTCCGATCTATTGTAGTAGATTTTTACATCGTCTAATTTTGAGGTTATTTTATGTAATGCGTTGTTATTTTGTTTTGTAGAAACATGTCGAAATAGCATTTAATGAACTTTTTAAAGCTCACGAAAGCTATTGTACGACGTACAAGTGAAAATTATTATCCTCAACAAATACTTTTTTGAAATTGGAAAATCAGTCACCATTTTATATTTACCGACTTAATTTCTGAGTAGCAAATGTGTCCAGTGGGTTACAAAGTTACGAGCTATAGACACAGAGTTTACTAAAGTACACACTCACAATTTGGCCTAATTGTAGTTTGCAAAGATTGTAATATAATCAGATTTGTAAAACATTTTTGAATTATTGAAAAAAATATTGGTTATAAAGAAAAAAAATCGGATTATCTGCAAAAGCAATTAATTGTTTTGGTTGTAACTCAGTCACAGGCAGGCAAGCGATATGACTACAGACGCCATTAAAAAAACTACGTAAACAAAATAAAATTTAAAGTTGGTTATAGTAGACTACATTATACTTTTGCCGTGTGGAACAGGAATATATTATTTAATCTTTATAATTAATTGTACAAGGATATTAAGAGGAGTTTACACCCCCTAAATTCACTGAAAATAAGCTACCTATTGCACTTATGGGAGATGAGCAAAGTTTGATTTCTTACATTGAAATTATTCACCTCCTGTACGTTGGGTTCTCTCCAAATCGGATTTGTTTGTAAAAGTAGGCCTCAATTTTTTGCTTGTTATAAGTGCCTGGTTAGCCCCATGTTTGCTGTAGAGCTGAGCCCGAACCCTCAGTAACGGTTCACTTTCATCCCCTTCATCTGACTTGATTCCATTATGTATTTTCTAAGGGGTTGATTATGGATTTTAATAGAAAATAGTCAGAACTGTTAAAGAACAGGTTTGATTGTAATTTTAAATTGAATAACAATTGTTGAATTAACTTTTATCTGCACGAAAAATTATGGGAATAATTCTTCTGTTTCTGGAACATTCGTTGTTCTTTCTTAAGCTCTTTTTTTATAAAATATTTTTTACAAGTACACTTTTCCGCTATCGATTGAAATTAATTTTCTTATAGTATAATTTATATAAGACAGTTTTGAAACTCGGTTGTGTAAAACACATGAGTCGCATCCAAGAAATCAGCTGGTAAATTTCAAAATTATAGTCAATTTTTAAATTTCAATATAACTTATCTGGGATAAAATTTTATCTATAAGTTTTATAACGTCCTACAAGAATAAAATTTTTGACAGATCAAATTTGGATCCATTGTTGGTTAAACAAGTGTTCTAGGTTAAAAACACAGATAATAAAAACTAGTTCTATTGCTTAAAGTCTATGATAAAAAATAAGACGATTATGTTTATACATAAGACAAAATTGTATAAAAATTGGCAATAATGGCTTTAATAGTCGGAATTTCAATGCAATTAGTATGTACGTTGAATATAGAGTATGAAAAATGGCCGGATAATTTTAAAATGGCGGCTGTTTGAAACAGTATTTCGATCTTTTCTAGGTAATAAGCCTAAATAATTAATTTTAAACAGCTTTGTGATCTGCACGTCAAAACGGTAAAAGACTTTTAAAAAAGGAAGTTATTTTGTTGATAATCAAATTTCTGAAAAGTTCCCGTGACGGGTACGTGACGTCATCCAATTGTTCTCCCCCAAATAAATTAGAAGCACTAGAGCACAATGAATTTTTGCTTTTACATTTCCGATTAAACCCCACTCCTTGTACGGTGGTGGTAGGTGGACCATTAAACTTTCGAGGGTGAATGGACAATATCCGGTAGTATACTTCCGGTTGTGAACAGTATCTCCCTATATACCGTTTTGTTAAATGTATCCGAATTGTTATAAAAGCTTAAGGAACCATGGCAGTGAAATACTTTGGCTATATATAAATGAAAACAAAACAAAGTCATTGTAAGAACAATAATGTGGTTATTATGAGAACAATAATCAATATTATTATATAATAAAAGGAAGTCTAGAATGTGCGTGCCGGTAAAACTCAAAAACGAATCCCGGTACAATCAAAGGGGGTATATAGTGTGATAGTCCTCTATTGCTCATCCGTGAAGAAGGTTTCCGTTTTGTCTCTAAGGGCGTCCATTGGAAGATAAAAGGGCTGAAATTTTCATCAATTCAATATATATGCCGCAGGGACAAACTTTTAAAGTATTGCGGCATAAGTCTCAAATATTCCTATTTTTCTCACGGTCAATTATACGTAGCTTGCTCTCGAGTAGAAAATCCGAAAAATTTGTACATATATACCCCAGATAACAAAATGAAAAATGTTGTTTATAAACAAGTATTGTAAATAGTTAGAATGTTTTCAATAAAAAGCTTTTACTTCTTATATTTTGATGTTTTTCTCTTTATATTCCAACTACCACACAATCCTATAGCCCCGGATCCTCTTGACAAAGGTACAGTTAACTGAGTAAATTTCTACTTTGTAAAAATACTTTATTTAACTCATTACTATCATTTTTAGAGTCTTGCGCATGATTCTTCAATTAGGTGCTAGCAGACGGGTTTGCGAATATTTTGAAATCAAGATCATATTCAACATTTATTCGTGAATAACATATGTTGGAAGTCTCGGGCGAAGCCGAGTTAAGTCCCCTAGCGTGGTTATAAAAGAAAAGTATTATCAAAGTGATATTTCTATATCAAATTATTAGCATCTTAGTATTAGATTTTTTTTTTTAGTTTGTAACATTAAAGGGAAAAATCCATGGCTTTTCTTTTTAAACCTATCCTGATGGACCAGCACAATGAGTCATCCGGACTTCCCATTCTTGAGATATCAATTGACAATCACTTTTCACCCTCGTACTTAGTGATGCAGACGAGTGGAGGCCAGGTCTACTCTTAAGATGAAATGGAACCAACACTTTGAGTCTCGTAATATATTCCTCCATGAAATAAATGTTGCTCGAAAATGGCATTTAATTTAACAAATATAATTGTTTAAAAACTTCCGACATTTGCAGGTCAACTCTAAATTGAGTGCCTGTCCTTCTAAATCTCGTAATTTCTTAAGAAAATTCGCTAATAATAAACTCTTTAAGTATGAACTTATATTTAACAAGGTTTTTGCTATGGGATTTTGTTTTTATATTAAGTAGAATACATTTTTTTAAGCTTGGGCTTTTGAGGAACAAAAATATCGTTTCCCAAAATTACGCACCTCTCTTCACAAAACACTTCTTATGCAAAGATTGATAATTTTAAGTTGAACCATAACTATAATCAGGAATCTTAAATTAGTTTATTTTGTTCTATTTTACAAAACATGCTCTCCAAAATTTACTTCTAAATATGAATCCCCACCCATGATGTATACACATGATGTATTTGTATTGGTGTGCAATATATTGATTGTGGTTACAAAATGTTAAATACTAAATTTGTATTATGTAACCCATATTTAAAAAATATTTTTGTGTCAAAAATCTTTGGAAACGATTATATATATATATATATAGCCTATATATAATCGGGTTACAAAATGGCTGTTTCTGAAATGTAGGCGTGATAAATCAATAAGGATATTCATAACACAGTTGTATTTGAAGGCACGTTGACAACGAAGAAATCTTACAACTTTTTTATTCACTTAATATACAAACTTTAGGACAATTGTATAAAATAGGCTACTCATGAGATTTATGAGGCTTCGGATATCAGACCGATTTTGGGAATACCAATCGAAGACTCCATTTCGTGCATCACTTTTCATACGATTTGATCAAAGTTCTAATCATTCCATAGGACAACCAATACACAACAAATTTTACTATGTTAATCTATACCCGATTTTCATGCCGTTTTTCATCCATGTTGATCAGTCTCATTTGCAACCGCAGCAGAATTTGTTCCACTTGTGTTCATTTAAATTAATGGAATTCTCATATTTATTTCAGAAATATTTAGTGTCCCATTTGATATAACCGTTAAACCACAAGTAAGTCAAAATTGTGCAGTTTTGTTTTTACTCCAAAATTCATAATTTTGTTAAAATTGTTACTTTAAAACACATAAAAATCGCCAAACAAAAGATAACCTAGTAATCTAACTTATTCACATTTTTACTTTAACTTATAGGCCTATCAGTCAAAAAAAAAAGTTTTATCATTTTTTTACACGAGAATAACAAATTTACTGTTTTCTTCATGTAAACTAACGTACCGGTGAACACCAATAGTTTTGGAGAGAGTCTCAGTATTATAGTTCTCTGTGGTATTTGTTTATTAACTAGCACTGCTAGGTGTAAATACATAACCCCACACAACTATCTGGCGTGAACCATAGGTGGAGATATCCTCGTATGTTACCTTCCTGAGTGATCCCGAGTAGAACTGTTCGTAACTGGGAGTGACGGATGTTAAACAAGAAGTAAAACAAAAAACATAAACAAACATTCAAACTAATGCAACTTAATGGAAAAGATGTGTCCAGGCCTCAAGCTAGAGCTCTGGAAAAAGATTAGAAGAAATCAATCAAGGAGACAGACCTTAATCGCTTTCGTCTGACAAAGATAGATGACGACTGTCGTAAAATAATTCGTGTGAGTCTTGTCGTTTAAATGTCTTAAACATATTTTTTTCGACAGGAATAAGATTACCAAATAAAATCTTATTAAAATTTATTTGCTAAATGCTAAGTTTAAGCAAATATGTTTACAATTTATGTTTAACGTATCAAGTAGTTGTGTTACTGCCTTATTTTACTGTTCTGGTAAATGAAATCGTTTATGTTTCCAGCTAACCAGATATAAATAGAACACATATCTCTGTAAAGAATGCGCCAACTGGGCCATATGCTCTGACTAAACAACCCCTTCAGTAACGACCAATAAACAGTTTGTCTTTACAACGAGATTCTAGTTTTAAAAATAGAAGGATCAAGGTCTCTGTTCAATCGTAAAACAGATTTTTTTTGTCTTAATATAAACAGTTTGATGGGAGCCATTAATGGGAGTACTATTCAGTTCTGTCACGCAAACCAACCATAACACATGTTGAGTGAATCTTTATTTTACATTAAGCCACAGACAAGAAAATCACCCTCGAACTAACAGGCTTCATGGTTATGGATAGCAGGGCTTGATTGGCATATCTGACAAGGACTACTCTCACAACATTTATGTCGGTAGGTTGTGTTGGTAGACTTTGTTTTACTATTTACCAATCTTACACTGTACTAAGCTTCGTGAAGCGCTCAACTTACTTGAATCTAAATGTTTTGTACGATTTTCTAAACTGTATTTATTTTCGTACATTGGTTTCAAATCTAAAACTCTATAAAAGTATTGCTTTTCCGTCTTGTTTCATTATAAGTCTCATGGAGTATAGGAAGCAGGTTTTTACTACGTTTTTATTAGTTCGGTTTCCGTCATATCTGTCTGTTTGTCTGTCTGTCCGGGTGGAATTTCGCAATCGAGTTTAAACTAACTTCCCGATAAGCTAGAGACCTGAAATTTTGAACATAGGTCAGAATTGGATGACAATACAATATTCAGTTGGTTTCTTGTCTCTACATTTGTTTGAACAACAGGTAATAGGAGGTAATATTTTGAATTTCAGACATTTGCAGCTAAAAAAGATGTGAAATGCATTGGGAATTTCTTATATACCGTATGTCCCTGTCAGAGTCTCATCAATATATACAAAACCGATTGAAATCTTTCACTCGGGCATAAGACTAAAAAACAGAAAATAATAAATCAAATAATTTTTTTTTAACATACCACGTTTTTAAAACGGACTAAAAAGTATAAAATAATTTTTCATGACACTTCTACAATTTTGAGGGAAGATTGTTAGTGGCTATGGATATATTTGGAATACTTGGAGAGAAAAACACTCCAAGTAAGGTTAGGGTTAAATACACGAAACAAAATGTAAATATTTAATTTAGTCAGATATTTTAGTGTCCCAATGTTTTATAAAACTATCAATATAAAGATATATTAAAGACTCTTGAGTAAGCTCGAGGCATAAAACTATTTCAAGTTTTATAATTAAATTTGCATCGAACGTCTTAAAAACTTTTAAAACGAACTCATCGAATACTTAAAACTCAAATATTTTAGCGTATATTACTATTCAAAAAAGTAGAGGATTGTGCGCTGTTAAATATCTTGCTTGGTTTAGGCAGGCTAACGAATAGAGCAATAAGATACATATTTTAAGATCGTAAGCGATACACGATAATTATCGTATTAGATAGGTATCGCTAGTGCGCGTTAAATAGTATTCTAGGCCTAGTGGCTAAACATGCGTACACCATCACCCTAGGCTTATCTCTTCGCTTAGTACTGTACGATAATTCAAAGATGTCGAGAGGTGCAAGTAATGCTGAAGATTTAAGTTTCTTAATTTCTTCCATCAATACTTTTGTAAAATACCCCTGTTTATGAAATTATAAACTGAAAGATTATCATAAAACCGACATGACAGGTTCAGCCTAGAAGACTATTTCAGCCAAATTAAAAGACATAAGTGAAAAATCAAGTTGCAATAAGAAATGGAAACTTTCAGGGCTAATCTTATAAAGTTCTTAATTTTTTTCCGTGTTGAGATAGTTTGCTTGCAACAGTATCGACTGTACTCGATACCTCATTCTATCATTTCTCCTGTTTGTCAAATGATAATACATCGCGAAACGTCATATTTACTGGATGATTAGAACTGATGAACTGAAAAAAAATATTCTCCTGCCTACAATTTGTATCGATCGGAGTGCAGTAAAATTATCTTAAGATAAAATTCGCACATAGCAATGATCGTTCGGTAAACATCGTATCGCTTTGGTGTGCCGCCTGCATTAGATTAACAGTTGTTTACAAACTACTACGATAAATTAAAAATAATTTCGTCTGTTATTAAGAACTTAAGAGATCTATACAATTATCTCAAACATACCCTCATTTTCCCCAAATAGTAAAGCTAAGTTTTATTCAATGTCAGTCTGATTATGTTTAGTTTGGTAACTGAAGTATAGGTTTGCATAAAGTATAATATCTTAGTCTAATTGGTAGTTTTCTATTAGACCAAAACACATACAGGCTACCCCTCACCTAATATTTTATATTTTTAATTAAATTCTGTAAACATCTGACTTTATGGCCAATAAAAATAAAACATATTGTTCAATATTTCTTTAAAACACTGATTCGGAATTGAATTGTTTCACTACATTAAAAACCAGAATTAGGTGTAGGATACTTGTATTTCTAAAAGACAGTAAAGTTTACAGATTTCGACTAAATTTAATGCATTCTACCAACATTATCTGAATGTTAAACTAATGTAACAACCACGTGTCAAATTCAACTACATTTGAGAGTTTTGGGTAAAACCGGAAACTATATCAACGTTATTTATAACTTTGTAAGAAATAACAATAATTATTCAATAAATAATATAAGCATAAACTATTAGGACACTGCTAGTCATCAATTCGTACTGGATATAATACTAATAAATGGTGCAAAAACATTGCGCAAACGTTTCCACTCACCCATCCCCAAAACTAAATAAAAACAACGGAAGTTAAACGCCAAAATACACCAAGTTTTATTAAAATCGGTCCACGCGTGGGTTGTAGAGCACGACAGACGCTAGGATAGACATCATTCTAAAAAATACTTATTTAGATTCAGGGACCTCAAAACGGAATGTCTGCAAAACTCGATCCATTACATAACTTTCTGTATAGTTTACTACGTGTAGGCTATGTGAAAAAGTTAAAATTTGTTTAAAAAAATGATTGTAATTATTTTGTTACGTATTATCCTAGAGATTTGATTGCTGTATGTGCATGAGAGAGAGTGATAAAGTTTCTGTAGTTTTGTTGCAGCTCAGTCTCACCCCCAAGTAAGTAAAGCTCCAATTATCAACAAATAATTGATTAGAGGAATGTTGTGAAGTTTTGTTGAGATCAGTTTAGCAGTTTCTGAGAAAATGAACTGCGAACAAAAAGATATTCAGATAACCTTCAAAGTTGTTTAAATAACATTTTTTCATTTTGGATACCCAGACTTGATCTGTGGAAACGAGGATAGATAATAAATGGATTCTGGAGGTCGCATTCTCAGTGAGCGAAGCAAGTTACATTAGTAACCTTCATAATTGATAAATAGATTGATAATAATTATAATTTACAGTCATTTTTATCAAAATAATATCCTTAAAATTGTATGATGACACCAGAAAGAAGAAAATATAAAATAACTCAAAATCAAGCCCCATATTTTTTTTTTCAATTTTCTTCATTAATTTACATAGTTAAAATCTGTGCAAAAGAAAAACTCGAACACAAGATCTCACAAAAATTACGTTTATTTAATCAAACGCGTTTCAACGACAAAGTCTCCATCATCAGTGATACATGAGCTACAATAACAAAACTATAACTAATATATATGCTCATGTTTACTTATTATAACTAGTTTTGTTATTGTAGCTCATGTATCACCGAGGATGGCGACTTTGTCGTTGAAACGCGTTTGTGTAAATAAACGTAATTTTTGTGAGGTCTTGTGTTCGAGTTTATTTTCATCTAATATTATCTCACAAGTTAAGCTCAATATTTATTTATAATCTGTGCAAACGTAGAAGAACAAGCTAAGCGAGCTTATAGACACGATTTTTGTGTAAGACTACACATTTATCCATTTATTGTATTAAAAGATCGCATAATTAGAATGATAGTATGAGACTACTATATTCCAGGACTAATCCACCATTACGTCTATAATGCTACAGGCCACATCACACGTAGTGATGTGTCCAATCTATTCTTCACGCCTGTAAAATCTTTTGACCTTTACGGTCTGAGGCTTCCGCTCCCCATTCAGTGGTTACACTCCGGGGAACTGTTTGTATATCAACTACTCAAGAGACTGGCAAAATGTAGCTCTATTTAAGAAACATTTAGCAAATAAAGACTAATCCCAATTTATTTTTTACAAAATTTGGTATCTACAAGTTGAAATTCAGGGAGTCCATTCAACCGAATACTAAAAACATATTTATTTAAGAAATAATTTACTTATAACAACAAAGTTAAACTTGTCAATAAATGTCAAAAGACAAAATTTGTGTTTTAATAAAGGCAATTAAACTTTCTTAAAAAAAAAAAATACTTTACGAATGTTGCTTCGTGAATTAAAACAATTAAGGCTTTCTTAAAGGGGAGAGATTTTTCCCTAAACAAATGTAAGTCATATTTATAACTGCCGACATTTTTAGGTGTCGTGTTTATGAAAATCAATATTTTTTATTTGGTTTTGTTGTAAAATTATAATTGAGTGAAATAGTTCTGTCTAGATATTTGAAAATCCTAAGACGGTTCTTGGGGAAAAACATAAACAAATTGATTAGTTTAAATTATATATCCCTCATCGTTCAACAGCTAAAATTGAATTTTGTATTATCAAGAAATTAATCATTGTTATTTTTCAATGTTATATAAAAAACCACTTATTTACTTAAACTCGTAATGTGTTTCTACCACTATATGAATGCCAGTTTTAAAATCCAAAACGGAATTAACTGTTAGGCTAATCGGTTTATTAATGAAGATCCAAAACTATCTTAAAAAATAAAATCAAATTATAAAATTAATAATTGAAGATCGAGGGAGGTAAAAAAATCAAATCACAATTCCATTGAACAAAAATACTGTAGTTATTGTTAAATTAAAATAGGATACCAAATTTCTGGAGTGAGTTCGTTACATAAAAATAAATAAAAAAAATCCTGTAAACATTTGTTCTAAACTGCTTTGTTTTCTAACAATCCGCCATTTTGTATTTTTACAAAAAAAACAATATAGCTTTGGAAGTAGATAAGTTCAGTTTTGGCATACACATTTTTTATGTAATCTTTTTAAATTGTACATAGCATAAAAACTGTATTTGTATTATTTTCAAAATGGCATCTTTAAAAATTTTTATTCTTTAATATCTCGGAAACCATTAATTTTACAAAATAATTAGTAGAGACAAAAAAGTTTCTTCTTTAAATACAAATAAAATGATTGTTTTATTTTGCCTGTAAGTCAAAGGACAATAGAGTTATTGTGAAAAAAAACTGAAAACATAATATCTTGGTAGTTGTCGGTAACCTAAGATTAGGTTAGAAACAACTTTAAAAAATAATTTTAATTTAAAGAAATAATAATCAAACCCATTTCCCAGATTTAATCAAATATGGATATGTAACTACTTCACCGTTTTAAAATACCAATTGACTGATTTGAGCCTAACGTCAAAAATATTAATTGTTGCATCAATTAAGGCAGTGGTTTAGACAACAATTCATCAATTTTCTAAGTCAGCTGATCTTTTAGTTTTTGTTATTCAGAACGATTGACTGTATTTATATTTAGGTTGTTTAGTAAATTATAGCACTTACGTTCTAGGTTTTATAACTTTTTACTTTTTGTCCATTGTTAAAAAGTAATAAATGTTTAAAATGGTACAGTATTCTTACCGTGAACAGGCGGAATTAGTCTACATAAAAAATGTATATTCCAAATCTGAACTCAATATATTTTCTACTTCCAAAGCTATAGGCCACTAATATATATTTTAAAAAAATACAAAATGGCGGATTGTTAGAAAACAAAGCAGTTTAGAACACATGTTTATAGGATTTTTTATATGTATTTTTATGTAAGGAACTCACTCCAGAGGTTTGGCGTCTTATTTTAGAAACACCCTGTGAAATTATGCTATTAATTATAAATAATACAAGTATTTTTCATAGATAAAAATTGTTAATTGAACGAATATTATTAAAACAAACTTTAGTTCTGATTTTAAAAATTAATGTTTTAAAAAGACGGGCAAGATGTTACTCACAGGACGCCCCTTCTGGCTGATCTTACTATGGTTACCTTGGTAACACCATCAACCGCCCCGTTGCTATGGCAACCAGTATACTTCCAGTAGATCTCTAAAATATACCAAACGAATTGCGGGAAGGCAAATTGAATATATCTCTGGACATACAGGAAGGCTGAATAGTTCTGAAAACTGTAATAATAATTTGTATGTGTCTTGATTTGTTTGTGTTAACCAATTATTGATATTGTAGCCTAGATACTAGAAATAAAGATAGATTGTTTTGATGTTATAGGCTACACTATAATAATAGAGTTTGATTTAAATATCACTAGACAGTGTTTTTGAAATGTTGTTATAGAAATAAAAAAAGAAGTATTAGATAGGTTTAAATTATTGCTTAAATTGTAATAGAGTATTTAAGTTAATTATCGTTTTATCTCTCTTTCCTTAGTGCGATTTGGTGTGATAATAGGATGAAAAGGGGTTCTTATTGATTAGGTATCGAAAAACTTAATCGTAGCATGATTTGATTTTGTATTATCTGAAGTCTGTTTAATATGATTAGCAAATTAATTGATTGGAACTGAAGTTATCAAACGAGGCTTTCAATTAATACAATTAGTATTGCAACATTTGGGTGTATATATTATGCATTGAATAAATTTAAATTTCTCATTTAGAACTATAAATTAAAATATTAAAATTACTGGAATGGTGAAAAAGTTATATTTTGACATTTCACAGAAATAAATAAAATAAAATAATTCGATAGGCGTATAACGTAAAAAAAAAACTTTTTAACTTTAACTTTTCGTTGTTTGTAAAAAAAAAGTTTTATTTTTTTAATATTTTAAATTAAATTATTATTTTTTTTAGAGTATGTTTGTGTTTGTAGCGTATTGTTATTAACAATTTTGTTTTGTTTTCCCATTAAGATGCATTATGTACAATGTTGCAAATAAATTAACATTTAGGGGAATTTGGCATGAAAAAACAAGTGTGCACAATAATTAATTATTATGTTAATTAATTCAGATATCACATTATTTAATTTTGTTTAATGTAGTACCTAAGATCCAAAATAAAACGCTAAATTTAATCCTACAACGAGCCTTAAGTTCTAAATTTATGTTATTTAAATATATATATATATATATATATATATATATGTACACTTTGTGTCCCAAAAGTCCCCCCCTATTATTATTATTATTTTTAATGGAAATAGACATATTTTCTTTGGGGAAAGTTTAGATAACCAAAGGAGGAGTTTTTTGAAGTATCCAAATTTTCAACCCTTACCCCCCAAAATCGGGTAGTTTGGGGGTAAGTCAAGGATTTCAAATAGCAACCCCTATTGAGTGATACCTCATATTAAAGGCCTTTTAAAAATAAGAATAATGGCGCAAACTAGAGGTCTCTAAGTTCATCCTACCCAACATAGCGACCAATCGAATTGTGAATGTTAACCTACAAATTCCGGTTGTTTTTATTACATTGCAAACTGCTCTATGTTGGTAAAATGATGTAAGAGCCTTACATTGTTTTTTTTAGCTCAGAATAAGTTCTTGAAATGGCTACCATTTACTTCTTGGCAGAAATAGATTCTGGACTCAAAAAAAGCTTGTTGTACATTTCGTAACATTTCCGGTGTTAATTATTAAAGTAAAATTCACAATTCGATTGGTCGCTATGTTGGGTAGGATGAACTTAGAGACCTCTAGTTTGCGCCGTTATTCTTATTTTTAAAAGACCTTTAAAATGAGGTATCACTCAATAGGGGTTGCTATTTAAAATTCTTGACTTGCCCCACAAACTACCCCATTTTGGGGGTAAGGGTTGAAAATTTCGATAATTCAAAAACTCCTCCTTTGGTTGTCTAACCTTTCCCCAAAGCAAATAAAAAAATAGACTTTCTGTCTATTTCCAAATAAAAAAATAATAGGGGGGGGAACTTTTGGGACACTTGGTATATATATATTGTGATATAACATTAATGAATTATGTAGGTTTCAATGATTCAAACCGAACTATAAATATAAATATGTTGTGGCAATACATCTAATTTAAATACAAGTAATATTTAAACAAAAGTGAAAAGTAATTCCGAAATAAACTCTACGTACAAATAAAATAATAAATAAAATAGGGAATGTAGGTAGATAGTAAATAAATTGGAAGCTTAACATCTGATCTTTTATTGCTCATAATCCCATATAGAATACATAAATCAAAATTAATACAATAAAATACAAATTAAATTATTATTATTTAATAGACTATAAAATAATCATACAGCAAAAATCACTCACAATATTTAAAAAAAAAACAATAAATTTTAAATTAAAAAATAGACAATAATAATTTATTAAGGAAATTTACAAAATTTAAATAAAACATTATTATAATATTTTCGACTTAACTCTTAATTAACAACAACAAAAAAAAAACTTGTAGTTACATTCATACATCTTCCTCTGTACAAAGAAATGATTTCTTAACAATCCAAGCAACATCAATCCATATCTACTGTAAATAAATATATATATATATATATATATATATATATATATATATATATATATATATATATATATATTCATTCTGTGAACGGTTTTGAATAGATTGGATTTGGTAACGAGTTCCACTAGTGATACGCGAATAAGGTAAAAGATTTATCATTCGACTGTTCGATTCAATAGGCCGTATTTAGAATTATGTTCTCGTAATTGTTTAGAATACCTAAAGTGTTTACTAGGCCGCTTACATGACTAGATGAGTTATAAAATTTTCAACATTATAGAGCATTCAGTAACACATATTTTAGTTTCTATTTTTTAATTTTAAGAAGCTAGTATACAAACTTATATTTTTTTTTGAAGTTAGGCTATTGTTATTTTTTTTTATTGATTGTGCCATTATTAAAAAAAACGCTCCATTTCAAAACAATTTTGACGGATTTCTGTTAGTTAAGGAACGTAGCAAGTTAACTATAATAGCAAAATCAACCTGTACACACAATTTGAACAAAATCTGAGAAAAAATTACCACATCTAGATTAATAAACCTATGTAAATTTGTGTCAGTTCAGTTTCAAATAACAGAGGTTATGTAATTTTCACGGTCCCCAAATGTATAGGTCCTGATTTTATAGTATTGTTTATACACCGTACATAAATGTTTGTATTTAGGTGAATGTGTGTATTGTGGGAAATATGAATGGGATCCCTTGAACTTTATGACTTGTAAGCCTTCTCGGTGACTCAGAATGGAAACTCTAGCACTCTTCAAACACCCGGAGCACAAGCAATTTTTAATGAGTCACGCTGATTTTGTTTTGTTTATGATTACATAGTGCATATACCGGATTGGAAAACTGGTTTCTGCTTTTTCAATGACATGATTAGTTCGTGATAACAAATAGAATAAGAGCGTTGAATGTACCCTAAAGTTAGTAATCATAAGACGTTTCGAAAAAATGGTCTTCTTCAATTAGTACTTTGAACGTACATTTTTAAAGGTTGCTATTTACATTTATTATTTAAGTAATTCATATTTTAAGCCTGAAACTGATCCTTGCTTATTAGTTCTGCAAATTAACAATAATTTTAAATAAATTAAAACTAATTAATATAAATTAAATAAATTAATTAGGATGAATATAAATCTATTCTTGAATCTTTTGTGCTCAACGACTCTGTCAACCCTCGGAAATTAAAGAAAACAGAAAAAGCTAAAGGACGCACTACACACCGAATATCCTTAACGCTTGTAATTCATATGTTATCTTTGATCAGTTGAATGAAATTCTGCATTTCCTCTAAAATATTTTAAACATTAGTGATAAGGGTTATACATGAATACCTGTTGTACTTTAAACACATTTAAACTCATATCCAATTTAAGATTTTAATAAATTATTAAATGGTATATATCGAACTTATTTTTTTAAAATTGGCGTAGTTCGAGTAGGCCCACACATAATGTCCAGCTGTCTTTATACTGGACTTGTATCTGTGTCTCTGGCACCATTATAATTGTTCGAAATCGGAGCGGGCTGCCAGCAGGAAGAATCCTCTCATTCAGTCTCAGTGAGGGGTTCCCTATCATTGTTTAATTGTTCCTATTATAGAAGTATTATTATTAACAATAATATAGTTTTTACTATACAACATAATAGCAGTTTGAATACAGAATGTCTTTATAGTATGAGAAAATGTTTTTGTTTGGGGTAGTAGAGTTGCATCTAAAGGACTGCTTTTAAACTTCAGACACTCGGGACTCACAATAGTAAGTACGGGCATTAAAATCCTGAGGGACCAAGCTAGATTTACACTTTTTTAAAGAGTAGTCATGGGCTAGTTCCCTCTCTTTCATCTTTCCTATCTAGTAACTTTTGACATACTCTTTCTCTCTTCCATCCCTGGGGATATTACAATATTCGAGAGCTAGCGGTTTTAATTTTATGTTCTTTCCTTTCTTTTTTTTATAAGCCGATGATGACCGAGAGATTGTTGCCTGTAACAACAAGAAAATTAAAATTTTCAAAACATAGACTACAGCCAGAGATATGTCGCGTGGTTGTATCTAATGTAATAATTTACTATTCTGAGCATCATTACACACAATGTGGGATAATTCAAGGAATGGCACCCTAGTGAACAAAACACACAAAGGAAGTGGGATAGTAGACCTGTATCAGCAGTATGGAATACACTAACTAGTAGAGATCAATACAGATGTCGCTCCGAGGAGGGGATGGATAATTGTAGTCTAAACACATGTACTGTTCTTGACATATAGTTATGAATTTACTCGTCTATGTGTTTCATGAAAATATGTTGCACGTATATCTCAGTTATAAGATTCTTATAAGTTACTGTGGAAGTACATCTCTGAGGAGCTACTCTGGGAAAACTACTTCACGGTTTTCACACAAGTCATAGGTACTTTTTACTTTCAAAGCTCGTAGATTACTGACCAACAACTTCAAACTATTAATTTGAAGGTACGTCTTTGTAGGTTCTGTTTTTGTTTCTCACGACGAAAATTTGGGGATTTTTTAACCAAGGTATTTAATGTCAAATTTAAACTTAGCATTTTTAAGAAGAAAAATATTCTAGACTTTTGAGGTTATCTGACAATTTGGTGGAGTTAGTAACCAACTACGTAGAAACTGAGTCACATTTCAACTCTGTAATACAAAAATGTGGACATTAATAGTTTCATTAAACCCAGACAATAAATAAAAAGTTTTAGGTCCTTTTCTTTAGAGGCTATTGAGTTTCGACTGCTATTTTGGAAGAGTTATCAATCGATTTGTCGGTTGGCAAACACATTGAGTGTTTTGTGTAGGACAATAAATGTTGAGCTGATTTGGATCCAATCGGATAAATTACAAAATCTTCCTTACAAAGGTATATACACTGTGAGTCAAAAGTATGGATACACCCTGTTAAAATTTAAATGGATAAAGATAGAAAAATGAAAGTCAGGATACCTTTCTAGGAAATAAAAGTGAACGTTTTAGTCACTATTACAACTTTGCCCATTTCTCCAAAATGGGATTTTTGGGGGGCAGCTCAAAATTTTTAAATGTAAAGATCCATTAAGTGACACCTCATTTTAAAGTCCTTGATTAAAGAAGAAGAACAGTGGAAACCAGAGCTTTCTATCTCAATCCAGTACAAAATGGCAGCTTATTGAAATTTTCAGAACTTGGTTCTAATTTCTAATACTCGGGAAATTTACTGTTAATTGAAAACAATGAATTTGTGAAACATAAAATCAACAGTTAATAAAATAAACTTCTTTTTATAATGTAATAATAATTTGTAATTACAATAGCATAGTAATTAATTACATTAAACAATAAAACGGCTTAAACTTACTATCCTGTGTTTTTTATAACAGGTTTTCAAACTGCTGCCCCAGGACAGTTTGACAATGTCCAAGCCTGTCGTAAAAACTTGAAACGGCACGCTGTATGGATTCACGCGGGATTTTTTAATTTGCGCTACTACTCTGTCCCTAATGTCATTAATGCACTGGGGTTTCGTTTTATACACGTTGTTTTTAATGTGACCCCACACAAAGTAGTCCAGTGGAGATAGATCTGGCGATCTTGGTGGCCACTCGATACTTCCTATCCAGCGATTGGGAAAAATATTGTTTAAATACTCGCGGACATGCCGGCCATAGTGTGGAGGTGTTCCAACCTGCTGGAACCAAACTTGATTACAGTTGTTGATTGCTGCTTGGATAGCTGGATAAATCTGATTTTGTAGCATTTCCTGGTATACCTCGGCATTAAGATTGCCATCAATAAAAAAGGGCCCAGCAAACTGATCCCTCACAATCCAAAGCCAAACGTTTAGTTTTTCAGGGTTCTGGGTGTGTTGCTCTCTGATCCAACGAGGGTTAACATCAGCCCAATAACGACAATAATTGTGTCTGTTACCTTTACAAGTTGATTAAACATCCACACGAAAGTAGTTAATTATGAACAAACGAAGCTAAAATATACATTTTAAAAAGAAAAAATACGTAAAATAATTTTCATCTTTTGAAATTGTAAAAAAATACTTGTACCTCGAAATTTTTATCATCCAGTAAGAGCACCGATATATATAATTATATAATCAGGCTAATTAAAAAAAAATCTATTGATAAATTTATATTTCTCCACTGTAAGTAGTCAAGAGTTGCAAAATTTCGTTTTTGAACCAGATTCAATTATCAAAAATATACTATTTACTTCGAAGGGGCTTAATTCTCACTCCTATGATTTGTGTTAAAAAATGTGACCATATTATTTAAATTGTTTAAGTATATAAATATGAAGAATTAATTCAGTATTACTAGTTTTGAGCTCTTGTTTATACTCTAGTAGGTCCTACAGTACTGTATTTGTTGATAAAATTATCAAAACCAATCAATTTAAAAGTGATTTTTTCTTTTTCAGACGAAATGAGCACAGAAAATACACTCGAGATAGTGATAGAACCGGAGAAGATACCAACGAATCCTGGCAAAGATATTTTAGACTTGGAGAAATCGGGCGATAAATTAGAAATAGAAGACGAAGAACGCGAAAAAATGTTAAACGAAGAGAACAAAAAAGATAAGGAGTTGAGTGAAGTTGAAAAGAAAAGGAAAGCTTTGGAAGATGCAGAGAGAGAAAAGGAAGGAACGAAGAGAAGGATACCGACAGGTGGAATTAAGATGCCAGGATTTTTAAGGAGTAGGTCGCGGGATAAGAATAAGGTAAATACTACTGTATTATGGTTTTATGAATATTTTAGGTAGCAATTGTAACAATTAAGAATGTTTTAGTTTATATTAGATTTCAATCTAAATGTTATCAAGCATATTGTATTTAACCTAAAATAATATTTTAACGATTGTAGTTAACCTCAATTTAAAGTTGTACTAATGACAATGGACTTTGGACTTCCTACATAGTTTCACAGACGTTATTAAAATAATTCATAAAGTTTGAATTGTAGACAGAGTCTAAAAGTAGGCTACAAGTATCAACATACAATAAAGGATACTCTCTTGTCCTTGTTAATATTGCAACTATATTTGTGTATAGTATGCAACAAGTGTTGGTACGCACATAATTTGCCTCTAGTCCCTTATTTATAATACACGCTTATAGCGTCTATCTATGTATTAGTTACACAAGACCTTAGGGATAAAGTAAGTGTAATTGGCCTAGAGTAACCGCTCGTAAGTCGACTAACATTTTCACTTTATTATATATACATATTTAAATAGAAAATTATGTGATGGGAAAAAATAACGATGTCTAATTTTTGAGATAATATAAATCTAATATAAATTTTGAGATCCCCTGAGGTTTTTGGAGTGATGTCTGTTTGACGTCCATTCTCATCTGTTGTATGCAGTGCTCTACAGCAAAAAACCATGGAATAATATTATAGGCCTACCAGACAGAAAGAAACCTGCGCAGAACCGTCATCTCGAGAGTGGCTCGCGCACGCACGTAGGGACGATGGCGTGGAGGGGGAGGGGATTGGAGCGGTGGTGGGGATAAATTGTTACATTTTTTGCCATAATATAAAGGAATATAAAACCTATACTTTAATATCTTTTTACTTCTATTACTTTGTAAAATATTTAAATTTAATAATTGTACTTGTCAGGAACATAAACGATACACATTCACAGTTTTTTAGCGCTGTAGTAGGTTTAAAAAAGAAAATATTAAGCCCTACGCAATGAAGCAGCGGGCGGGTATGTCTGGCCTAACTCGGGCTCTCCCTCTCCCACCACAGTTCTACCTGCGCGAGACACAACCGGCGCGCGTTTCTTTTCTAAGCGGTACCCCTATATTCAAATTTAATATGTGGGTATATTTTCGCTAAGTCTCGAGATTTTTAGATAACTCAAAATTAGATTTTCTCAAAGTTAGCTCTAACGATATTGATAGAACTCTATTCCAGATACTTGACCTCTAAGGATTTAAATAAAACGTATTGGTCCTCATAAAAAAAAATGTCAGTTCGTGAGTTATCGTTAAAAGCAAAACAAAATCGACCACGAGCCTGTTATAAAATACGTAATATTTCAAAAACATCACTAAAGATTTTGTTAAAATTATTGTGAAATGAGAAGATTAAATAAGATAAAAGATTATTATTTTAAGATTAAACTGTTCAACAATTGCTAGTAAAAAAAACATTACGCTTCAGGAATATTTAGGGCTTTCATTTTTACGCTAAGGACGTGTTTATGACACAGGTAATTATAGCGAAGCAAGATACGTCCTTATTTAAATATCTAAATATTTGTATTAGTCCATTTTCACTTTTTGATTGCCAATTACTTAATTGACATTTTTAGTGGGGATTAGTTTTTATTTGATTCTTTTGGATGGATATATGAGAGATTTTTTGTTTTGTTTTCGCACCGTTTATTTATCTTTGTTGTATGAAATAATGTATCAAAATATACTATTTCTCCCATGGCATTTACTGAATAAGGCTACACAAATTAAATTAATTGCTTAAAATTTATTTTGGGATATCATTGTATTCTAGTAATAGCCTACCTAAGAAAAAAACAATATTCTGAAAACACCAATGTAATATATCGAAATGGCATTTTTAAATTTGCAATACAGTAGCATTGGGAAAATACCGAATTGTACCCTCTCTCCCGTTTATATACATCATTAAAATACCATTACAAATTATAAATTTGACAATATTAAATTAAAAGTTTCAGTTTAAAATTCTAAATATTTATTTCAATTCGATTTTATTTCTTATTCGATGTTTTTGCAATTAACATTTTTCAATGCACTGAATTGGGAAAACATTAAAACAATTATATATATTTTCACGTAAAGGTAGGCTACTAACTTCAACTCTTTATTTCAAAAACTGTAATTCGGACTTTAACTTCAACAGAAGATTTTACTATTTTTGTTTTCTATGGACAGCTTGAAAGAGCCCCAAGTTCCCGACATCGGCAAGTGCGAAAGGAGTTCCAATGTACGCACATTTCAGAGCAGAGTTTTCTTCAAGAGAATAAATGCACACAGTGGTTCTTAACAGCAGACCTTTCTACTACGTGGTTTAATAATTAATTGTTGTAATACCAATGTGGCTTCTGCCTGAAACACAACAACTATTCATAGATTCACAGTTGCAAGAACCTAAATCTTAAATTTGAGTTTAGCCAAACAAAATCTGCGTAACAAATAAACCGACAAAATGGTCAAAATTTAAAAAGGGACTTCACTTTGCTGGATAGTTAGGTTTAAAAGATTGCTTTTTGTATATTATAATAATGTGAAGATAAATCAATTTAGTATTAATCAGACCTAATTTTCTTAACCAATATACAAAGTTCGACTTCTGTTTTTTGACTGATATTCACGTTTCATGGCGTGTGGAAACTCAAAAAGTGATTTTCGATATGCCGTCCGTCCGTCTATACGAAAACAAGGTAGCGGCCTCAAAAATTAAAATAGGAATATGAAATTTGGTATTGGGAGTATTGGCGGCCATTTTGAACAGTTATTTGTTCATGTCTCATGTGTTATTCAACTTATAACACACTAGTGGTACCAACCCCAGTTTACAAGATCCGGAAGGGCCGCACAAGCGTAGCGAGTCCATCAACTTGTTAAAACTTGATTTTGTTAATGTCAAAGTACTCGTATTTCCATATTTTCCAATGTTTTAGTGTTTCATTTTACCATTGTATTAAGTATATTGATACAACAAAATTAAATTACTCCCAACAATTAGATTGTTTGCTTTGCATTAAAAAAAAGACTTAAGGAGTAAAGAAAGCGCCTAGTCAAGTTTCAAAGTGTACCATGTTGTTAACCCTACAAGTACACGAACAAAAAATCTCATTATAACATTAAATGGCCAAGGGGTGGAAACATTTATTACATAGGGGTGGCGACCGGAAGTTATGACATACTGTGCCAGTCACGATATTATTAGGTAGGCAGGAAATCGATTTGTTAAAAATGTTTAATATATGCATGACTAATACATTTACTATTATTGCACCTTTCCTCTTCTATTATTGGTTTTGATATTAGCATTCATGGTACAAGCATTCTACTGCTTTCTTATATCTTCAGTCAGGTCGGGTGGTCGGGTTATGCCGAACATGAGGATATGATTTTGTTATTGCTATCAGAAGGTAGGCATATTTAAAATTGCAATGGAAAGACCATAATAACTTTTCTGTTTAGACCAGTCTAAGAATAAAAATCACCAGATGACTCAATGTTGGTTTGTTATTACATTTTTCGCATTTTCCGTTGGCCTACAGGTTACCAGCTGATTTCATGGGATAAAAAAAACCGAGTTGATGTATTGGAAGGATCGACGAGACTTCCAAAATTTAACTGCTGGACTTATTTTATTCACATCATAAATTACTACCATTGTAAATCGATGTTTTACCAACTTTTCCTTAGTTAGGTCTCTAAATTCCCCCCTTTTTTTCCCTTCTTCTTCTTCTTGCAGGTACAGTGAATATACATTTTCCAGGACATTTATTTTAAGAGAATGAATAATTTCTATTTTCTACTAATATCACACAATTTTTTCCAAGATATATGAGTTATACGTAAGCGATATATTATAGTGCAACAGACTGAATTTTAAACTGAGTGTATTTTATACTGACATTGCCACTTTCTATCCTGCCATTGTAGCCTATATTCCTTTTACAGTTCCAACCAATTAAATGGAGTAATTAATTAATCTGATAGCAAGGAGGGGGGGTAGTTGCCGACTCTTAATTGTTCTTTAGCTCTGGCTACACTGATCTTTGACATTAAATTATTGTTCCGTCTTTTTTCTTTAAATTAATGGAAACCTTAGGGTCTATTACAGGAATATAGTTCTAAAAGTTGTATTATTCATTTATCAAGAATTGGGTGTGCCCTTTTATTTGTTTTTGCCTAACTTTTTACTTTATGTTGGATCCTAAATAATACAGATTAAATACTTTTATACGCCACTTTATCTTTTACTCTACAAAATCAATGTATCAATTTTTAACCATTTGTATTCAATATTAAAGCTCAACTACTGCTTTTTTGTGTTGGAGAATCCACCTACATAAATCTTTCATTTGGGGATTTGACTTTACAGTTTTAAATTGTAGGGCCAAAACTGTAAACTTGTTAACAAGTTATCTATGTTTTAAACTTTGGTATAGAGGTTTTTGTTTAGAATATCTTGGACAAGTTCTTAACTAGCAAGATTAGTTCAAATCATAAAAAATTATATGATTTTGTTTGACTACCATAAAAAGTAATAATTGTGTGTTACTATTAGTTTGGAGTTAGGCCAGGTACTGATTTAAACGAAAAATATGTATTACATTTTAAAACTGTCTCTGTTTAAAATTTTGAGTCAAATTTTAATTTAAACTCTACAATTAAATTTATGTAATTATTTATAAAAAATATTCATAGGATAAAATTTTGATTAATCAAGATTTTTATGATGGGAGTTGATATTCATCTTCAGTTTTTCCAACTATCCCATGTTTGGGCCATTCATAGTTCACAATTAACTCAAATTTGAATCCAATCATTATAACCAATTTTGATAAAAATCAAAATTTTGTGGTTTTTTTTTGTTATCACAGCTATAACTCTCAAATTTTGAGTTATTAAAAAAATGTTAAAAGTCCCAAAATACCAAATTTGAATAAAATCAGTTCATGTTTTTGGGCTGTAGTGCACTGCACTTAAGAGTGATGTTATTCCAATATCCACTGTTTTGGTTTCTCCAGATTGTATCACAATCTGGAGAAACCAAAACAGTGGATTTTGGAATAACATCCCTCTTAAGTGTTTAACCTCCATCTAACCTCAACTGAGATCATGTTTAACCTCAAATTTTTATGATAAAAAATAGTTATAGCCAAAATTAAATTTTGAACTTTTACACCTAAATTTCAAATTTTAATATTGAACATGTACAATTCATGAAAATAGTATTTTTGTGAAATGAAAATTTTAAACGATTTGAAAAATATATAAAACTATAATGCTAATTAGCTGAGTTTTTAGTTTTGTGTTCTATTCATGAGTAACTTTTCTATCACACAATTGGGTTTTCCTCTTATAAGGTAATTTGCTTAACTCAGTCACATCAGCGCTACATAGCTGAGTGCACTTTAGTTTGTTCTTGGGCTCCATTACTCTTCTATAAATAGAGACTTGTAAGGGAACTGTCATTAAAGACAATAAAGTTTAATCTTGATTGCTGGTGGACAGATTGCCACTATATCTTGTTGACATTAATATCCTGTTGAAACTTGACCATTCTAACTGATGATCATCATTATGATTAAATAATTATAAGTGTATGTACGGTATTCCATGCTTATTTCAATTTATATGAATAATAGGAATCTTAGTGAATTGTCTTTATTTAAACCCTATACCTCTTTAATCTTTCATCTATTTTACACACCTAAGTTTATTACATAAATTAATATAAACCTAAACATTATTTTAAGTAATAAACTCAAAAATATCCATGTGTATATATAGACATTCAATAAATCAAAAATTGTATTCACCCATAGTTTTGACCTTTGGGTAGTACATTACAGTACTTCTCAAACAGGGAGATCATTAAATATAAATCTCCATGTTAAATCCCTTGTAGAAAAACCAATTTCTAGTGTACTTATCACTATTTTTAGTACCTTACCAAAAATGGGAAGACTTGTCACCATGGTGAGATTTAAATATCGCCCTTGGTTTTTTGTTTATAATTGGTCCTCTTGAGCTCCAAAATACCTGTTACTTAATTTCTTTATACAACATATTTAAGATTTCATGCAAAAGTACTATAGAGCACATGTTTATCCAAGTTTTTTTAAATTTGTTATGTATGTACGTGTTTATAATCTCTAAGACAAGATTGTTGGACAAAACAATTGGTTGGTAAATTTTATAATGGTTGCAGTTTTAAATGGTTTTCGGGAATAAATTCTCACCTAGGTTGTACAACAAGACCATAGTGTATCTTTAAAATCGGTATCCAATGATATCTAGGTTTGTTCTCTATAATAAAGATTAAAAGAGTAGACATAATAGTTAAACAAAATAATATTAATTGTATAACTCTAAAATTAAATTTAAAGAAATCATTATTAATAGCTTTAATAGTCGTATCTAGTTTAATTAAAAATAATAGGCCTATATAACACAGGTTTTTCTGTATGTTGACTTTAAAAAGAAAACTATTTGGTTATACTATTAATTTTATTACTCAAAAAATAAATTTAAAAAATCATATGATATTATCAAACTTACAATTTAATATCTGCACCTCAAACTACTAAAGACCAGCAATTAATTGACAAACTGAATTAGTCAAAAAGTACTGGACTAAAATATTTTGTTCTTCATATCTCTACTTTAAGCCCATTAGACTAATAAAGACAGAGGCGTAGCATAACACATGGAACAACCCAATATTAGCAATCAGATTGAAATGTGTCCTTTGGTTCACAAGTCCTAACTTCAAGCAACCAAACAAGTGCCTTAACCATTGAACCACCCCTCTAATATTAGTTTATAAATAGGAGCTTATTCACACTTTTCTACATGAAAAAATCTTGGGGTTTTTTTTTTTTTTTTTTTTTTTTTTTTTTTAAATATAGCTAAGTCTGAATTGTCTTACATCTGTAATTTTTAAACCTTCCGAGTTTCAATGAATTAATGAATAAAGTGGTCAGTTATATCGGAAACCGTCTTAGCTTACTGCCACTCATACAAGTTAATTACATATGTAAAATCTCTCTTGTGTTTTGAAAGGATCTGAGGAGTAGTATTTTAAATGTATTTTGGCACATATCTTTGAAATACAGACACAAAAAACAAAGATTCTCTACTTTAAGTAGGTATTTAAAGAAAGGAATGTTGTAAAACTAACTCTTACAATTTTATGATAATACAGTGTTACGTTTATAACTCGAATCTGAAGGGAAATAATAACACTTTGAGTTATTAAATAGTTCGAACAACTGATTTTGGGTTATAGAGGACCCAAGTTGACTGACTTTTATTCACTTATACAGTGTGTTCCTGTAATAATGAATAAGTGAATGAAAACACTACATACAAATATTTTGTTTTAACAAAGAGTTTTAAATTCTATTTTAATAAAAAATCGGCACATTTAGATATAAGAACAGTATAGTACTGTACATAGTTAACATTATTTATGTAAATATAGTAATAGTAATAAATACCTAACTAATATACCACAGCAGAAACCACTTAACAATAGTTTCAATAAAATGCAAATCTTTAATAAAACACAGAACTGTAAGTACATATGTACATATGGGGTGAATGTTAGAACTGTACTAAGTTTAAATGTGGGAAAATGCAAGGACCCAGGATCGAGAAGGGTAAGTTCATGTCTTAAAATAAAATTTTTGCCATTTGCACAGTACAGCCCCCCCCCCAATGTCGACTTACAAAGGTCCGTTTGCCAAAACTTCCAGTAATAAAGGTGATTTTATTAAAACTTTGATTTAGAGGTTTTTGTGCTATAGAGGTTTACCAACATGTCCAGGAAACCAATAAAATTTGTCTTATCAAAGTTCTTTCTTAACATTTTTTGTCTTATAAAGTTTAAATTAACACTGAGGGTTATGGGAAGTTGAAAGGGAATGCTAAAAATTAGAAATATCAAGGAATTTGAGTTATCAAGGTTCGAGTTATCAAGGTTCCATTGTATACACATTTATAAGGACAAAAATATGTAAACTATGTTAAATGTAAAAAGTTAAATTATATTAAAAAAAATATACTTATTTTATTTGCATTTATTTCGAAAATAACTACTATAGACAAATACTAAGGACAACTGATATTTATACCATATTGAATGAATAAAATTCAATTTTGCTTTATAATGTGCCTATTTTACTTCCATTTACTTCGAATAAACTATTATTGTGTTATGGTGATATAGATATATATTAAGGACAACTGATATTTATATTATGTTGAATGCATAAAATTAAATTATGTCTAAGAAAATATGAGTATTTTACTTGCATTTATTTCTAAGTGATTAAATGTTTTCAGGAAGGTGAGGAAGAAGATGAAGGAACAGACTTGCTGGAGCCTCCTTGTACTGCAACAACAATTGGTAGTGATGAGGAGAAGACTGAGCAAGCAACTAATAAAATTAAAAAATTCACTTTTATGAATCCATTTTCTAAAAAAAAGAAGGTATATTAAAAAAATATATTGCAGTAGTATAATGAATTAAATTATGTATGTTAAGTTTTTAGAGGCAAAGATTGGATTAAACTGTTTACAGAATTTAACATACTTGAAATAAATAGACAAATATATAGTAATTAGTATACCACCGGTAATGAATATAAACATAAACATAATATTTGTGAGAAAGTGTGTATTGGTGTTTTAGGAACTTTTGTGCTGCATAATGCTAGGGCAGTTATAGTAGACTGATGGTCTTCGGACTACATGGAGAGATGAGGAACAGTTGTAAAGCAATGGGGTGCTTTAGATAATATCAGTTTTATTTCTGCGATATATAGGCATCTTACTATAATTTTCTAAATATAATTTAATGCATTATTAAATCTTTTTATCGGACTATGCTCATAACTTGCTATAAATAATTTTATGTTTTTATTTATTTAAAGCAAATGTTTAGTATATAGTCCTTTGTATTGAATATGAGGGATTATACTGTTGTTGGTGGGATTTTTCTTTTGTATATCTTATAATGTGTTGGTTTACACTTGGTAATTTTATGTTTTTCAGATTCTACAATCTTCTTCTGTATTCCAAGTTAATTCTGTCTTTGCCCACTTGTTTTTAGAAATAATTTATTCAGCTCATTACAATTTACCACAACTGATAGTAATTTTCATATTTTCTACCAAAATATATTTGAAAAAATTAATAACATAATTGAGGTTCGAAATGAACATAGGAAAACAGAGCCCAGTTTGTCCTAAAAAACAAGTAAATTAGGGTTTAGGTCAGTACATAAATAAAGAAACAAACTTGAAGAACAGATCTATATGTGAAAAAATGAATGATTTTGAATATAGTATCTGTGGCATAACAACCGAGGCAGATATGCAATAAATCACCATAAGATCATTTGAAATAGTTTTCCAGTAAAATACCTATTGAGTATAAAATAATTGTTAATAGGTTGGGGAAAGACCTATAGTGGTGTGGTTTAGTCCATGAGACTCAGCATAAATCATATTAGACCATTGTCATAACAAAAACACTTAAAAGAAAAAGAAATGAAATGATGGAAAAATACTGCTGTAGAAATAAATGTAAATATTTATAAAAAAATGACTGACAAAGTTGGAAAATTCAGGAATAAGATGAATTCCCAAAACTTGTTCTCTTGTAGGGAATATTTTCTACTTTTGAAGTGTAATATAGCTGCTGAATAACACTAAGCAGTATATTCAGTTTTAAAATTTTGGACTTGGAGATGTTTTAAAACTTCAATGAATTTATATTTAAAATATGAAAGAAAAAACCTAACAAGCAGATATCAAATATTTGATAAGGGATGGTTTTAAATTGAAAGTATATTTTCAATAAAACTATAATAGATCTTGTATTTAATATTGAATATCTAATGAAGTAAATATTGTTTGTATTCAGGAACAACTTTCTGATACTACTGATTCAGACAGAGAAGGTCAAGCTGGGGAAGAAGTGCCCATTGAAAAGAGACCTGGTTTCTTAAATGCTATTAAACTGCCATTGGTATCTGTAATACCAAGAAAACTCAGATCGACCAAAGTAAGTGTAAAATAATCAATTTTTATATCATTTTAACACATCATTATTTATTTTCTGTCTGATAAATACAAAAATACAAGATTTGACATTGTGAATAAATATTCTTAGAATTTATTAAATACCGATGTTGTGTGTAATAAAACATTTGAATTCCACTAATTTAAGATTTTCATTTTAACGATTTAATGTATCTATATAGGACAACAGTTTGTCCAACAATTTGAAATAATTATTTTATCATTTAGATATCATCACAAGCAGAAAATGTATTTGGGTAATTATGTCTTTTAAATATGTAGTGGAGTCAACAGTATTTAAATTAAACTTTGGAATACAACTTAATACACTATACATTTCTCTCATTAGAAGGAAAAAATATAAATTAGTTGTTTTCAGAGTTAGAAAAGTAAAAAAAAAAATTGTTAGTTTAAAAAGATTTAAAAGAATAACTAAATTGTGGAATATTAGTGATTTTTGTTTCAAGTTATGAAATTTAATCAAGAACAGTCAAGAAGTTTTCAGAATAATGTACATTACTAAACTGATTTTCAAAGTTAAAGCTTGAAAGGATAATTTTATAATGACTAATAATGCAAAAGAGGATACAACATTTTGTAGAGATCAGTTCTGTAAAATATTATAGCAAAAATAGCTGCATTTATAAAATTAGTGAAATAAGGTGATATCATACGGGGGTCTTACTAAGTTCCAATTGATCATGTCTGTAAACATTCTGTATCCATTGATTAGTGAGTCAAGTAAAATATTATTTGTGAGTTCCTTTTTAATATTATAGCCCTCTTTATCTGTTGATAAAATTACAATTAATATTGTATTTATGTTAATTTAAATACAAAAGGAGTTTTTAGTTTTAATTAGACAGTTTATTTTGGTTTCAGGATTACAGCATAGATGAAGAAAGTAGAGGTGGAAATGGACCAGCAGGGTTAGCTTCTATGGAAACTCTGGACGATAGTAATGGTTCCCAAAAAATTAGTAATGGTAAAGACGAAGGAATGGAGACTGTAAAATTGGATTCAAGTGGTGATGTTAGTGTATAATTTAAATATATTAAATATTATAAACCAAGTAGATTGTATTTTTCAAAAAATAGATTTGGAGAATTGAAGTAATTTTTTGAAAAAAAAAAAAAAAAAAAAAAACTAACAAACAAATAAACTAGCACTGTAGCATATCATCATTTAAAAATCAGCTGATACTGGGTTTAATTTTTAATTATTTTTTTAATTAAAAAATCTCAATTAAGATGCAAGTTGTAAATCCAAATTTCAGATATTTTAGATATTTTATTTGAAATTGTGAGAGTTAAGAAAAACAAAAAACTTTTATGTCAAAGTATTTGGTTTTCAAAGACCTTTAAAAATGTATGATATGACCTATGTTTGGATTTAAAAATCTCTAGAAAGATTCCTTTCCCCAAATATATGCTTTTTTGATATTACAAAATATATTCTCTAAATTCTTCACATAAAATTAGTTAAGTTTACACCTAGTTTTTAGCACAAACTGTTTGCCCACAATACATGTTATGTTGTTGGTCTGAAACAATGTGTATGACAATTTCTGTGTCCTCTCAGAAGAATTTCCATAACAATATACACATTTAGGCTACCACAATAATATAAATTTTAAAATCATAGGATGACTCATTTAATTTTATTGTTATTATGTTATACTCATATGTACATGCTTAGTTTTAGGGATAATAATGTAGGTACATATAATAAAGTTTGAAATATGTTGAGTTTTGTATATTATTATTAGTTCAGGAAAATAATACATTATATTACTTACATGAACTAATTAGAGATAACATGAAAACTTCCTAACAAGAAATACATGGTAATTACACATCCTCATTTGGGATTACTTAATACATGTATGTACTACTCTGGTGTTTATACAATGCAAGACATTATTTTGTTGATGAAGGGAGAAATTATTAAGTTGTTTCAATACACAGTATTTCGAGCTAAGTTGTATTGCATCACTCATGGGACTATACTTGGTATTGGTTTTTAGTTATAGTCTTTAATGAATATTGTTAAGGAAAAAGGTCGACAATTAATCCTTCCACATTAATGTTTTGTCAACTATTGTGATTACAGTTCTTATAACAGTTTGATAATATGATAAGACATGTATGTAAAATGTAAAAATAATTTATTTAAATGTTTTAGGAAAAAAATGCTTCAGACACGGAAAAAGCAGATGTTCTTGCCGAAGAAATTAAATTTGGTTTCAATCAAAGTCTATGGACCAATAGAAAAGCTCTTCTTGTAGAACACAAATTTATTGCATGTAAGTTAGTAAGATTTATTAGTTGTAAATTATGATAAATAAAGCAATATAAATTTATTATTATGATCAGATCTTTATGTTTTGCTTCAGCTAGGAGTTTGATTTATAGGTTAAGAGTTTGCACTACAACAAGAATAAAACTATAGCAAGATTGGAGTATTAGAAGTTACAGGATGTTAATGTTTAGAAAATTTCATGTACACACTTGAAGATTATACTTCTATCAACCTTATTTTTAATTTTAAGTCATTTAATATTTGTTGTTGACCAACTTTAAATTTGATTCTAATATCTTATATGACATGGCGATAAGAATACAAGAAGCCCACGTTATACATAGTTAGAGTGCATACAGATAATGGACTGTCAGTTGCCGTTTGAAAACCGAAGAGTGTGCACCTACAATATTTGCAAGAAGTTATTGTGTTGATATGTTTCGTGTTAGTTGAGTTTTGTGTAATTTATTTTGATGTGATGACCTCATATGAATGATTAATAAGTTTTGATATCTGATGATGGGATAGAAGCCCCGAAATGCTTCATTTTCAATAGTAAAGGTCAATGACAAATATTAGGGTAAGGTACTTATTAAAAGTACTTATTGTATTCAATTATTGACCTGGATACTAAAAATGAATCCATTATTTATTTTTATGTTTTCATTTTGATAAGCTAGTGGTATGGTAAAATTACCAATAGATCATATTCGCAATGGTATTGCACACCCTTAAATTACCTTTAGTCAAAGTAAACTTTAGAAGATGCCTGTAAATTGATTGTAAAAAAAAAAAAAAAAAATGATAGTAGTTTCTTATTTTTGTTTTATTTAATCTTATAATATTGGTTGGTTAACTGAATTTTCTTTGAATACAAATCATAATTCAAATTCAAAAGTTGAATCAGTTTCATATCCTTTTTATATAAGTAATTTATTTACTATTTGGAAGACAAAGTTTGTTTATATAAATAACAATAGTATTAATTAAAATGAACATAACTCTATTTTGATTGAGTGAATAGCAAAATTAATCTTCTTTTTAAGTACAAAGTAATAAATATTGAGCCTAGTTGTGAGATGAATGATATCAATTATTAATTTAGATTATCTGTCATTACCAGTTTATTTTTTTTGTTATAAATTATTTGAAGAATTTTTTATTGTACATGTCTATTATAGTTGTTTCTTACATGATCTTTCATCAATCTATTCCCAAACCAAATCTTTTGCCTCTGTGGGGACATATTGCATGTTGTGTAGTGTTGTAAATTTTGTTTAAAAGTGTATTGGTTGCAAGTAATAAATAAATGTATTTTCTTAGGTGGATTGTGCCTATTCATCTTTCTACTATTTTTGATCATCATTATTGCATTAGTAGGTCCTCGAGAAACACCAGTAAATCTAGCAATTAATGGCCGCTATGTTACAGCTCAAACTTCTTGTGGAAATGTTGAAGGGTAAATAAATAAAATAATTTTTGTTATAAACAAAATAAACAACATGTTATCATGTGCTTTTTGTGATTAAATTTATTAAGGTTATATTTATTATTTAAATAATATTTAAACTTTAGATATGTTAACCTCTTAACAATTTTTTTTATAGTTAAGTTATATTTTCATTAAACTTTAAGGAATTACAGTTTGTAATCCTTTAGAAGATTAATGGGTTAAATGAGGATCATTCATATTATATATTTCTTGGTAAAAACTGAGTAATTATAGTAATAAAATGAGATATACAAGAGGAGTATTATAAGTAGTTTTAAATATGTTATATTTTAAATTAAAACAAGTCTACTGATTCTTTTCATTGCACGATTATATGAGTTATTGCCATCAGTGCAGGCTATACTATCTTTAGTTAAAATGTCAGAATGAAAATTCACTTATTAAAAAAGTACTTTACTTTTCTAAAATTGTTTAGTATAAACAATTTTTTAAGTAAATCTTAGCTTTCAAGTCGTAAAGCCAGTTTTTGATATAGATCCTAAACTTTATTTTCCTATGTGTTTGTACTATTTTTATGTATATTTTTACTTTTTATGTTAAACTTTTAATCACTTCCTATTAGAGTAGATTACTCTACAATAGATTCAATTTTCATTTTACTTTTTTTATCTGATGTTGGCGTACATAAGTTTGAATTACGATTAACTTCTGCAAATTCTAGTGATTATGTGACATAACTTATGGTTATATCCACTATTCTTTGGGATAAAATGTCGGAAGTAGTTTTGATTTTTTGTTAACTAATATTAAAAAATTTATATATATAAAAACCATTCTACTGAACTTGTTTGTTGATGTGTAATATATTTATTAGGGTTATGGAAGATGGAGTTGCAGTTTTTCGAGGGATACCCTATGCATTGCCTCCTGTGGGAAATCGCCGTTGGGCACCTCCTGATGTTTTGAATTCCTTAACCGAGTGTTGGAATGGCACTTTAAAAGTTCATAATCAAACAGATTTCTGTTGGCAGATTTATCCTAATGGTACAATAAATGGTTCTGAGGATTGTTTAACTTTGGATATAATGACACCTGAAGTCAGATATCATTCTCCATTACCAGTGAGTGATATTTATACAGTAATTCGAATTTAAAATATTTTCTGTATTTAAAATTATTGGATAATGATTGAATGTTCATTTTGTTAATACTTTACAATTAGATATTTGCTCAGTCTTTTACTATTTCAAATAAAAATTAGTAAAATATTAGATTTATTATAAATAATTTGACTTTCTCTTTATAAGAATATACTTAAGGTGTTTTAGGTGAAAGAATCCTGCAAAAGTATTTTGAGAATGCTTTAATATTAAAGATTATGGTAATAATAAAGGATTAATTATTTGTGTCTATAATGAATCGATTTCTTTACTTGAGAATATAGCAGCACTGAGCAATATATACACTATATAGTATATATGTACACTATATAATTTTTTCCTTTGGCATCGCTGGGGCAAGAGTAGTCATTCTCCAAACTGTGGGCCAGAAAGGATCTGTTATGGAAGATGTATTAACTAATCTAGAATTCCTCCTAGGTTGTCTTTAGTTTCTTTACGAAACACTTAAAGACCATAGGATCAACGTTCCTAACTTCTTTATACCCAATAAAAACTTTATACCCAACAAAGGCCCTCATAAGAACTCTCTCTCTCTCTCTCTCTCTCTCTCTCTCTCTCTCTCTCTCTCTCTCTCTCTCTCTCTCTCTCTCTCTCTCTCTCTCTCTCTCTCTCTCTCTCTCTCTTGAAGTAAGTATTTGTTACTTTCTTTAGCTTTTATGTAGTAATAATAGTGATTTTTAATTATGTGGTGTCTTTTTTAAATGTTATTATGTATGAATGTGCTTTTGTGTATGTGTGATTGTATTTATCTGTATCTACAAGTGTAAGCTACAGTATTTCATTTTATTTTATTTTTGTTTCTAAATTCTAAATTTTATTACGTTGTTTAAATTTAAATTTGTTTATTTTTAGTTTATTTTAAGTTATAACTTTCATTTTGTCACTTTAAATTTAAGATTGTTACTTTTTATTTTATTTTAAATTATTAATTTCATTTTGTAGCTAATTTTAAGTTTGTTAATTTTTTATATTATCTTAGTTATTTTTAATCGATTTAAATTTTTTGTTATTACAAGTTATATTTTATATTTTTATATAATATGTTGTTATGTTGTATGGGGTTAGGTGGTAGAGAGGACTATACAGTCCTAACCTCGCCCCTAAATAAAGGCAAATCAATTCAATTCAATTCTCTCTCTCTCTCTCTCTCTCTCTCTCTCTCTCTCTCTCTCTCTCTCTCTCTCTCTCTCTCTCTCTCTCTCTCTCTCTCTCTCTCTCTCTCTCTCTCTCTCTCTCTCTCACTCTCTCTCTCTCTCTCTCTAAATATATATATCAAGCAAACAGCTTATACTTTCACAGAAAGAGTTCTATGATTTCGGTTTCATGTCTTGTTCTACCATCTGCATTATTTTTGGGAGGTGGTATCATGCTTGCCGGAGTCCAGTTAGCAGACCAATTACCTGCTGTAAGTTTTGCCTGCTTAAAGAAATAATTTATTGTTTTAATTGGAGCATTTCTGAACTTATAATTGAATTCTATCTGTTTGATTTTCTATGCACACACATATTAACCAAATATATGTCTGGCACACCAGAGGTGTCTTTTTAGTTTTCACCTCTTGTTGACCTATTTCTCCACTCATTCACATTGAGCCCCTCATTTTGGGCCTTAATGAATCCAAGGATCCTTGCATAAAAGTCATTCTTACACAGTTATATAAATATATATCTTCAATCTGTATATAAGTAGTGTATCGTTCTTCCACACTACTCTCATCTTGCCTCTCTATCAGGGTTTCAGTGAATCACTTAGGATGAAGATCCTTTGAGCACTTTCTTCATTAACATAGTTTAGAATACTGAACCCTGTAGAGGCAGTTTATCATTTTGCTACATCATGTAGCACATAAAACAGTCTTACAACAGCTCTGATTCAATGGGAAATATCTCTTTTAATATTTTCAGCACAGTATAGCAGTCGGAGCATATATAAAAATGTTACACTGTAACTGTAACTAAGCATCATTCTCTTGTGGAGGCTGTAGCATTAACCTTAGTTTGAAATATTGATGGAGGAAGATCCAAGACCCTTAAATATTCTATATATCAGATCATAAACTGTAACTCTAACTACAATATCTATCATGGAGTCAATACTAATATAAGTTTTTGTTTTTATTTGTTCAGTGGGACCTTGTAGTATGTTTTAATTTTGTTAAACCATAGAAGAACAATGGTATTTGGAAATAGTTTAGTTGTCTGGTGACAAAACACACTTTGGTTCAAATTACATTAGACTGAAAGGTTACAAAGAGCCTAAAGTCTTAAATATATTAAAATTTAGAATTCTTGAAAGGAAAGCAGCCACAATGATACAATTGTCATGTAGTTTTAGTCATTAGTTTTAGTACGCTTTGTTAAACTAGTTTGCTTATCATAGATTAAAATAACGACCTTTTTGGTAATGGATTCAGTGCGAGATGCTGGTTTAATAGGGTATAACCCTAACCTCAGCACCAGCCTCTAGCTGTTAGTTTAGCTGTAGTATATAATAAAACTGATTACTAAACAATAAGCTAAAAATTTGTTTTTATTGCCATGATTTTTACAATATATGTTAAGTGTGTTGTAAAAAAGTAATGTTTCAATATATATCTAGTATATAAAAAAATCAATAAGTATCCAAAATTTTTTAAAACTTGCTGTAGTTTTTAGATCTGATATAGTTTTGACCTTGATAATTCCATAACTTTTCAACCCTAGAGAATTTAATTGTTCAAACTTAATTTGGTTAACAAAATGTTATGTTACAAAAATAAATGAATTACTATTAATAAACACAGTAGGTAGATTTAATGTGAAATTTTAAGAAATGCTTTCTTTTTGTTTTTTTTATAAGTGTTTTAAACATGATGTGCTAACTATTTATATAAAATTTGTATTTAATTATTTTAGGTTGTGGTGCTATTTGGTTCTGAAACCTTCAATGGAGGCTCACCTGGAACTACTGGTTTACCACCCCCTTCCTTAGTTCGTCATCGTGATGTTGTTTTTGTACGACCAAACTTCCGAGTTGGTACACTTGGTTTTCTTGCAGCTTCTGCCCTGAGTCAATCTGTCTACCCTCCTACAACTGGGAACTATGCACTTGGAGATGCAGTGGCTGTTCTAAAGTGGGTGCAGCTTAATATTCAACATTTTGGTGGAGACTCTAAATTCGTCACAGTTGTTGGATATAAAGCAGGGGCGACTCTTATCACTGCTCTTATAGCTACTAGAAAAGTAGAGGTCAGTAAAAAGTAGTAGCTTAAATAATTTACTTATTTATCTGTCATTACAGAATCATTGGGAGAATTATAATTGTAGGATAAATTAATAAAAAATATTGTTTTTTATAAGGAACCAATATATATAATTTTTAATGGTTTGAAGAATTTTTATTCTTGCAGGTAATAATTTTTCATGTTTTTGATGAAGGTAAAAATATATAATTAAATATTTTATTATGTGTGATTATTAAAAGAAAATGTTTTCAGATGATACCAAAAAGGTGTTATAAAGTACTGAATAAACTCAATTGGATGCTTGGTTGTTCATTTTTAAGTAACATCAGGAAGAGAAATTATAATATTTCAAGATGGCCAATAACTTTTTAGGGGGATTTATTTACTCAGGGCTCAATGGTCTAAGTATACCTTTAGGTTAGGTATTAAAGATTTCTGGAAGAAACTTCAAGAATTTTTCTCTATAAGACTTGATTAAATAAACAATTTTTCAAAAACATTAACTTTGTATTCATACATTTTTTAAATAATGCAAATAGAGGAAAATATTAAAAAATATGAGATTTCTGAGAAGGGAAAGAATAAGGAATGAAGATCTTTAAGACAGTCTCAAAGTTGAAACACTAGAAATGTTTTGAATGGTTTGGTTACATAATGAAGATGGAGGAAATCAAAATGCTTACAAAAAGAAAGACCTTTGGTGTGGCCAAGAACAAGATTGAAAGGTTCATGTTCAGGAGGATATGCAAGGTAAAGGAGTAGATTGGAGACTGATGAAGAAGGAGGATTTGTGGAGAGTTTGTTGTGAATAGAAGTGGTTGTTCCAGATGACCTTGATAAAGTCAATTCAACAGGGAACTAGTACACCCGACTAGTTTCCCCCCAAAACACAGCAAACACTGCCAATATAAACACACCAGTCCACCACATCATGTCCCTGGCCTTAAAAGGCTTTGCTTCACTCAATTTAACTCAAAAAACTCTGTTTTAGTAGCTTGTTTCTCATTGGCCAACAGCATCATGTTAGGTGATGGAGCCCACTAAAAACTACGACCTTACTACAATGACGGTTGTTCAAAAACATTCAGATCAATCACAGTCCACCTCAGCTCTGATTGGTCCATACAACCACAATACAAGCACAAAGACCAGCTCATTGTTCTTGAAGAACAATAAACTGAGTTTTGTATAAGTAGAGTGCGAAGACATCCAATAATCACTTATCCTCAGGGAGTCACCTGTGAACACTATACTTCCCAAGACTTCTCCTCAGGGAGCAACCTAGTACAAGTCTCAACACTTTTCTCCGGAGACCACCACCACACTAATACTCCTCAAGGAATCACCCAGCCAACTTCTCACTTGCTGATAACAATGGAATTGAGGGACTACCACATAGTGCCCTGTTCACTCCATACATGTTTTGTTCATCGAAGACACCTAGCCATATTGCCCTTTTACTTATAAACCAGTCCAGCCCAACTGAAAGAAAAGATAGTCCGTGCCTTCCAACAGGGAAATGAATTAATCCTGGCCCAGCCGAATGCAGTACATCCTGTCGCCTCCTGCAATTGTAAGAGCTCCGGCTCTGGCAGTAGAGGCCTATGTACCTGTATCCCAGGACCAACATGGAGCGGCGAGTTGCTCGCTGTTACCCTTTAAGTAGGAACTTTTCCAGTGACCAGGACCTAGTACTAGTACTAGGACCAGCACTATAGAGTAAGGACTTTTGAAAATGCATGACACTCAAAGAGATATATTTGGATCATTATTTGAAATATTATGATATGTAGTTGTACTATATATTTTTTTTCATATGTCAAAGTTTGTTTTTAGTTTAGACCTAAAAATAAATTATTATTATGTCAATAATTGGATAGACCTTTTTAATTTTTATATTATATTTTATCAGGACTTGTTTAACCAAACTTGGTTAAGTAGTGGTTCAGCTGTGCTACCAAAAATGCCTTTGATAGATTCTATAAGGGATTATCAGAGTAGTTACTTGTCATCTCTGCCGTGTAGTGAACGAGACTTAGAATGTTTGAGGAAATTGGTAATTATAATTATTTTTCTTTGTATAATTAAAATAGTTTAGTATTTTTTATTATAATTAGTAGCATTAGTAGTTCCATCACTTTTAGTCTTTAAGTGTAGTCTAAAAGTATTTTTACAAGAACAATATTTAGTTAGTCTTGCTATAAGCTTTTTTTTTTTTTTTTTTTTACAGAGCAAACATTCAGCATATTTAATGGATTAATTCCCCCCAGACTACAATTCCATAATTCAGATATGGAAATATTAGACCATTAAGCTGTTAAGAGAACTGAAGAATTAAAAAAAATTAAATTTTTTAGCACTATCATTTCTGAATTAATTTCAAAATTATACTACTGACATGAAAGTTCCAAGTCAGCTTGTTATTTATGATAAGACCCAAGAACTTCATTAAATTTAATTCCTCAAGTTCATTTCTATCAAGCATTTGGATGTAGAAAAATGATTAAAGTTGAGAAATGTAAATAAGTTAATGTTTTACGGTTGTTAACCTCTAAGTTGCTTAAATTTGGATTTTGGAAAAATAGGAACATGTTTAAAGCTAATCTACTGTTCATAGTGGTCGGAGATACAAAAATTAATAATTTAGACTGATAAATTTCCCTAATAATATTAGAAATTACATTATCAATTGCTGTTGCAGAGGATCCCATTAATCTTGTGAGGGAGCCTACTTACCATTTCAAACCATGATTTCCCAATAAATCTCTCAACCCATATGTACTTCTATATTTTTGGAGAAAATTAATATTTAAGATTCCACATATAACAAATTATATTTTTTATGATATACTTTTGTAAGAAGTAATTCTAGGTGATTAAAAATATCTGTAAATTACAGGATGTTGTAAAACTTTTGGACAATGTTCCGGAAGAATGGAGGCATTCTGTACCAAAACTTCCTGATGTTGAAGAGGAGAACAAAACAAAACATCAATGGCTAGCTTTGGATGGTGTCATACTGACAGAAGAACCATTTCAAGTGTTTGAACAAAACAATCTGTCGGTGAAAATAGTCATAGGTATTATATATAATAAGTTAATTTTACTATTTTTGTTTGTATATAAATTTATTATGTGAGTATAATGTTTTGAATATTTTCTTTTATCAAAAGCCCTGGCTATAATATAAGATTTTAAATAAGAACTATGTATAGTATAAGTAACAACTGCAACACTCTTCTTTTATAATTTAACTAAACACAAATTTAACAATCAAGTTTATACAATAAAAGTTTAAATAAAATATATATTATTATATTGCTCTCTTTCTCTCAGGGTTCCGTTAAGTTTTAGCAAATACATAGATATTTATTGATTTAGGTCTAAGTGTACAATGATAAAAAAAACCAACAAATACAAATAGTTAAGATAATCAAGTTCTCTTTTGTATGACCAAATATTTGATAAATTGGTTTAGTATTACCTTAGTCTCTCTCTCCCCCTCTTGTTTAATTTCAAATTTATTTTTACTCAAATTATTACTCAAACCCTCAAACTGGCAACTATCCAGATTCGACCCATACTCCCGGACAAGTTGGCTATAAAACACTGGAAAACACGTTTTTTGAATTCAACATTTTGCCCACTTAGAATCGTCCTATCGCAATAAAAAAAAATAGTGTTGGAAAGCTAATGTTCCGTAGATACATAATCATGCAAAAAAAAACCACAAAACATTATAAATAATATTCCAAAAATTGCTAAAGTTCGCATATTTTTGATACGTAACGTCAAAGATTTGTACTGTGCGGTTGTAAGTAAAAACGACGCCATTTTTTCTCATATGTTCACAAATCTATTTTTCTGTCAAACAGGTCGACCAAAACACTTTTTTGTAGATCACGTCTTTCTCTTTCTATCTGTGGTTTACAAATTGTTCTATGTGTGATAGATCACAAGATATTTCTACTTGACCAAAGTAGTAACCTAATGGATTTGAATAATAATTATATTTTTGGTGAATTTTTGAAAATAGTTACCAAATATTCACTTTTTAACGTAAAAATGAACCATGTCTAATGAAAATTTTATAAATTGATATTTCTTAGCAACAAATTTTGATCTACAAATATATTACAAATCTCTAGTAATACTTCAAAAAATTCAAAAAAAAAATTGTATGGTATACATTACCATTTCTGTGAAATTCTTCCCTCCGTTACTTTAGGATTTTTTGCTATTTGACATAATAACTCCAAATATTTTACATCTAACATTTTTTTTTCACTACACAGCTAAATTCTATGCACCTTTCTGAATATAATGATATATAGAAGTTGTGTATAAAAATATATATTACTATTTTTGGTTAATTTTTGAAAAAAAGTGTCAATTTACCTTTTTTTCGTAATATATATATATATATTTTGAAAATGTAACAAATTTTTTTTTTCTAAATATATTCACAAATATTACACAAAACTTTTGTATATCTTGGAAAAAAGTGGTAAGCTATTGATTTTGGATGATACAGGTTTTTCTGAAAAATGTTTACATAATTTTTTGACATCTAACATACTTACTCCAAAACCGTTTCATATAATTTTTTTAATTTTTCTTTTTTTTTTTTTCATAGATAAATTCTACGCATCTTTCTGAGAAAAATGATGTTTTCTAAGTTAGGTTTTGTATAAAAATAATATTTTTTACGAATTTTTTAAGAAAATAAAACCTTACATGCGCCGGTTGCAGGGTTAACACTATAATCAACCATCTTCATCTTCAAATTCTTTTCTTAAACAGTTATTATCACTTTACTATATACAAACTTTGTTTTTACTCTGGATATAAAATCATTTTAAAACCATTTCATTGTTGTGCATTAAAACTTAAAACTTTGTGCACCTTCCTTTTTTTAAAGGAATTCCGTACTATTTTTCTTACATACATGATCTTTAGAGTTTATTTCTTATTATCCTTTTTTTTTATTACTTTAGCACTTTAAATACTTTCTATGTTAGTTCAACACAACACCTTTTAATATCTCGACTTTATCTTATGCACACTTAGTTCATAGCCTATTTCTATTTTTTACAATCTTTATTTTGTTCTTTTCAAATTTATTTAAGTTTAGATATTTTTTTGAATAAAATCTCACATATTTAGAATGAATTCGTCTTTACTGCTATGTCTACACCACCAACAAAATATGGTGGCTCCATAACCAACTGTTCATAGTGAATATAATTTAGGCTTACACAATTTTCCGAAAAACACAACTTTCACTTATCAAAGTCTTATACATAATTATATTTATTCCTAATTTCCTATATCTGAAAAAAAATAAATAAAAAAAACATACATGTCATTTATTTACTCTAATTTTAACATACAACTCCTCTGAACATATTTACAATAACGTACTAACAAACTTAATCCATGTGAACCCTTGAGTTGGACTTCTATGTATTTCATGATTGTTTTTATATGGTAAGTACAATCATTTTATTATAATTTCAAGTTCAATATAAAATATTATATATATAAAATATTATGTATATATATAGTTATTGTCATTCATGAATCTCTTTAAAATTATTTATAACTATCAAATATATTGAAGTTAAATAGCAAAAAGACTATTTAATTTCATATTGCAACTAAAAACACTTCTCATGCTCATAAAAATTTTAATGCTTTGTTTCATCACTATCATTGATAATGATTAAGTGTTAATGATAATATTTTATTGAGGTATTGCTATTTGTTTATTATTTTTATTTCAATATTAATTCATTTTTATATTGAACGTGTTATAATATAATAGAGTAGGTCATACAAACAACTTACAAATAATGTGAAGAGAAGCAACACAAATAGAAGGGATAGGATGGTATAATTTTAAATAATTGGGTTATAATTAGAAAAAAAAGTTGTCCATTTTTAGAAAATAATAATAATTTTAGATTTAAAGGTCTTCATTATAATATATTGTAGTAATTAGCTCTTAATTGAATTCTTAATCATTACTTGATGATACCTTTTTTTTTGTCTGTTTGCATATTTATCAGGATAAGATTTAAATTATTAAAATTTAATTCAACTGAATTCATTTAACTTACTTGCAATATTTTGTAATATTAATTGTAATTAGAAAATATTTTGATGCAGGTACAACAGCACTAGCTGATGGTACTGAGGAATTGCTCTCACAGATATCAGAGTGGACTTCAGAACAAGTGAGCGATGTTGTTCGAGGAAGTTTACTAGGCAAGTTAGGCCTTGCTGAAGAAGCTTTGAGGAGATACAACTCTACCGCCTTAGGACTTGCTACAATGATTACTGACATCCGTACACTGTGTCCTTTGTTAACTTTAGCAAGGAAGTTTCCATCAGCAGCATTTTATGTTGTTACACAGGTTAGTTAATTGGGAAATATTTTAAAATTTGTATAATGTAAATCAGCCTTACAAATTTAACCTTTAATAACACCTTTAGTACATAGTTATTTTTTTCTGAAAATTTTAAGAAAATATATTAAATTGTCGGGTATATTTTACTTTTCAGCAGCAAAACATAGCTTGGGTTTGGTATCTTTCTTATGTTAGTAGTTTTAGTTTACAACATGGTCCTAGGCTACTAGGATAAATCATATCAATAATGTGAATTATCCATTATTATAAAATCACTTTAACACCAGAAAACAGCAACAATTGGTTAAAACTTAAAAACTAGTGACCTGATTTCAAAAAGTTTTCAGTTCCACTTAGGAGTCAAATTATATACTATCTCTTCATTGAAAAAATAAATGTCACTACAAATTGAAAAATACTTATAATATGTCAAAATTCTAGTTTTGACATTAATTAGTTTTCTAGACTACCTAGTTCTAGTTTTCGTACTACCTGTTAAGACAAATATTGTTAGGCTATAACTGAGGAACACTACATGACCGTGAATTGTACAAAGACTAAAACCTGACCTGATAATGTACCTTCATAGGAAAGAAAACTAGTTGAAAATCTGTTAGTAGTTATAAACTTAAAAACAGATAAACAGACAATTGAAGAGACATTGTATTTAATATAAATGAACACATTGCACCTTTCCATATAAATTTGGAGGTTGGTATCTACATGTTTTGTTACATCAATGTATCAGCATCATCAGAACATACATGTTAGTTAACGCAGAATGTTGCTTTGTCAGAATTAATACACAACACAAATTAAAACAAAACATACATACCGACACATTTAATTGATACCCATTAAAAACTATTTAAAAATAGCCTATTATCATTCTATGAAAGAGTTTTATATAATTTTAAAATAATAACTTTTCTATATAAAATCAAAATAACGCTTACTATAGTTTTTTTGTCTTCTAAGAGGAGGGGATTGGAACTTGTGTCTGGGATTGGCAGACAGCTGAACAACTTATGTAGACCTATATTACTTTGAGACTGTTCCAATTCTCCATAATATATCATGAAATTTATAAAAGATTATTTATTTACATTAATGGAATACATAGTTAATAGTAATGACACATTTAAGAAAAATTCAAATTATTGAGCTATATTAAGAAATTATTATTATTATTTTTTGAATTTCAAACTTTGTTTCTATAATAAAAGAATTTGAATGAGTACTGTGACTTTATATTCTAATGATGCCATCAAATTTTGATTTTAAAGATATTCATTTAAGTCTGAAGTCATATATCTGAACTCATTTGGATAAGTTTTATAATTATGTCAAAATGGATTTAAGTAAAATTAAGTTTGGAGCTTTGTGTTAAGTTCATGTTGTAGTTTTATAGATTTTGGACAATTCAACCATCTAAAATTAAGCCTTGATCCTGATAAATGTTGACTGTCAATTTTAAGTTACAAAAGATTGATATATATATATATATATATATATATATATATATATAAATTGCTGCATAAATTATGAAGGAAATTATCTGTTGAGATGCTAAAGTTAATTACTAGTATCAAACAGAATTGTATGATACTCCTCTTTTTTTGGTGGATAAACCAAAATGACATACAAAACTCCATTAATCATTCCATCTCAAATCACTTCAGTGAATTAGTAAATATTACTTATACCATTCTAATTATTATCATTATTTGTTTGTAAAATATATGTAAAACAATTATAAATATTTTATTAAAATTAAAGAGTTTTTTTACTTAAAACACTTTAGATCAGTTTTTAATTTCATATATATGTAGAAATAAGATTTTGATTTTATTATATGTTTTTGTCATGAAGGCACACTACCAGTGCCAGATTAAGCACTAAGCAGACGAAGCGGCCGCTTTGGGGCCCCCAAGGGATTAAAAACAATATATTAAAATAGTATAAAATATTATACTATCCGGGTTGGGATGGTCGGGTTAATTGAGGGGGTTGTCGAGGTTGGGGGGCTCCTTGCCTATCTCGCTTTGGGGCCCCAAGGTTCTTAATCCGGCACTGCACACTACTTAAAATGATATAGTATACAGCATACACAATTCACTTGATATATAAACACTAATAATCTATGTTTCAGAGCCGAGAAGATAAAACAGATGTAGGAATTGATATGGAAGCAATATTAGGTCATTATCAAGGAACCAAAACTGTTACTCGGAGGTATGTCAGTGCAATGCGGCAAATATTTTTCCGTTTTCTTACATTTGGTAAAATTAATCCCACATCAGATGCAAAGAAAAACCAATTTCTTTTAATAGATCAAGATGCACAATTAGTTAATGAATACAAGAACTGTGATTTTTGGATAAGTAAAGGAGTTGTACCTCGTTATGGTAAAGTTGATTAAATCAGAGTTTGATATTGTTAGTTATGAGCAACATCCATTTTTATAATTAATTGTAAATAAATTTTCAAGCAAAAATAAAGAAGGTTAAATATTTCTGTGAAAATCAAATTCTAAATTAAATTTTCTAAAAAAATGAACCATTCTTTTTAAATAGTCAGCTTTTTTACATTTTATAGTTAAAAGCCTTAAGCAACTGTTTAAGAATCAATTTAAGTCCAAATCTATAAGTTTTACTACAAAAAAAAAAAAAAATTGTAATTTAATTTTTCAATATTGTACAGAATAGTAATATTAATATTGTATTTTATTTATGAAGATACTGTTTAAATTATTTAAAAGATGTATATATAAGTTAGAATTAATTTTGCCTCTTGTATACCAATGATATTAATTTTATTGTAATGTAGTAAAGTATTTCTTTGTATATATGTGAAATTTATTGTTGATTTGTACACAAAGAGATACTGTTTTTGTTCTAGTTAATTTAAGATATTCCATGAAAGAAGAGGAATAATTATAATGCCTCTGGCATTTATTTTATACATTTTGTACAATATTTTATATACTTTATCTACCATTTAAACAATATTGATCTCTTGGAACACTAGTTTAGATTTAGGGAAATATATATTCAGGAACGTTCTGAATCATTGATAAGTTGCTTTATAAATGTATATTAGAAAACATTCTGTCTTCTGTTTAATAAAATTAAAATTAAATATATTGTTTTCCAATTCTAAAAATTAAAGTTTAATAAATGACAAAATAATTTTAAGCAAGTCTGAATCAAATATGAAGCAGCATAAATGAAATATTTTAACTTCATTTAACAATTTAAACAGTTCTTGTATTTATTTATTTAAGAACTTATATTTACTAATTAATCTATTGAGACATTATTCTGTATCTGTGTTAGTTTTGTTGTAAATTAATGCTGTTTGAATATTTTTGGAACAAAATATATTTAAAATAATTTTACTTGATAAAACTGTTTTATACATATACGTAGTTTATTTTAAGAGAAATTCTACAGCGATATTCAAGAAAGTTTTTGGATTTTTTATACATCTCCTTCTGGCATTAGGAATACACGATAATTTCTGGTTTTTACACATGATAGTTTCTTAGACTTCATCATCCTATAGTAAATTCTAAACTAATTGGATAAAAATTGTTTTTGTATTGGGGACCATAATTTACATGAGTAAATTATAATTACTCATCACTGTATAGCTATACATAGATAGAGTTTCAGATGTTGGTACTCTTGGATTCTATTGGAACTGAAATATGTTTATACCAATGACTTGGACCAATGTGATTTTATGCCACCCAGAGTGACAGCTGTTGCTGAAATTCATTTAAAAACTGTCTACAAAAATATGGTATTTGAAATGAAATTGTTGAATAGTCAGTATAAGAAATGAAAGCATATTATTCGAAAATTATTTACCAATCTAAGCACATTAGAGAAGTTGAAAGTAAAAATGTAATCATGTAACATTAGGTTTAAAAAAATAAAACTTGAAAGTAATGTTTTTACAAAGATCAAAGGTGGCTGGTCAGATGGAGGTTCACTTTTATTTTATATTTTTCTAGTTCCAAATTTCAGATGTCAACAACATGTTTGATACTGAAAATTTCAGATATTAAAGTAAAATAATGTTTTTGACTTATATTTTTATATAGTGTAAACACAGTGTGTCAAACATAATAGAACAAGGTCTCGAGAAAGTTAAGATGAAGTTGAAGTGATGTAGAGTGCATATAGTTTTATTTTATTTGATGTCAAAAGTATGGTTTGAAGTGTGATGGTTGTCAAGATACTGTGGGAGTGGAGGTGACCAAGGATAATATTTTATTTGCTATCTTTACTAATTAAAGTTTTGTTCTTGCATGTAATACAGTCAGTTTAATATGTTTTTGTTTGCTGTTATGGATTTTAGCTAACTTCTTATTTTAAATATACTAATTAATGTGAAGACTGATCTAACTGTAATTTTTTTAGAAACAATGTTTTAATTTGTGGCAAGAATATGATAACAATTACTTATTAAGTTTTACTGTCCCTGGACTAACTACACAATTAATTGTAAGGGGAGAATTATTCGTCCATCAAGAATTATTCGTCCATATATTATACTATATTGTACACTTCTAAAAAAAAAAAAAATATATATATAGTAGTCAGTATCAGTCGTTATGTAGAAATGTCTAAAGTAAACTTTTCACTGGCCTTGTTTACGTCTTGGTGTAAAGAAACAGGTGTTTAATAATACATGGTTTATTGATTTTGCCAATGTAACACAATCATTTCAAAATCTTGGCAATTCGTCTAATCATATGAAATATATAAATGTAATTCAATCAGCTTAAATTAAATTAAAATAAAATGACTGATAACTTTCAAGAATCTTATAAGCACTATATAAGTGACTACAATCAAAATGTAAAAGTGTATGAAAACAGACAGGAACAATTTTAAGTAAATAATAAACTCGTGAGCTTGATGAAAACATTCCGTGTGTCAACTGAGGTCATTTTAAGAAGTTGTTAAGAGTGTTCTAAAGATGTAAAAGTTGGTACACAAAAAATTATAATGTATTCATTGATGGTTCCAAAACTATATAGAACAAAATTGATAGATTGTATTCACAACATGTTTGTGATCAGGGCTGGATTTAGAGTTTGGACGCTCATAGGCCCAATAGTTTTTCCCACCCCCTCTTCATACCATCAGAGCGGGAAGGGACAGTCTGACTGGCAATTTTCCTCAAGAAAGTAATATTTATTATGACAGTTTTAATTTTATTACATAATAACATCACTTAATGAAAATAATTTGAGAATCAAATTTTTGTATTTGGGATGCATTAAATAGGCCAACAAGGTATTGGAAATAAGTTAAATCTTTTTGATAGCTATCAACACATAAATACATGTATGCAATAAGTTTTGAAGTTTCCTTCAAATATGAATATCAGAGAGTATCTAAAATTAGTTTAATAATGAGTTTACTCATGTAACATGATTGAAAAGAAATGTACTGTACAACAAACTATATATATAAAATCAAGAAACACTTAATAAAAATGAGCATTGTTTTTTATAAGTAAGACTTCAAAGTATTGACCTTCAAAGTCAATTTATAAAGCTTTCCTTGTTGCTTTTTTGAGCGAATGTGATTATGATTCATCATATGGCTTCCCTAGATGGTGAGAAGGGTTAATGATGTCAATCTGTCATGGGTGGTTGCAGATCTTAAATAGTTCTTCACGACAAAGTTTGGAGAAGGATCTCTCTCCTTGCAGTTTGTGGCAAGAACACTAGGAACCATTCTTAAGGCAATGTCAATGTTCGGATAGATGTCAACTGCATCAAAATGACGCAAAACCTTTCTAATGTCACTGTCACTTAGGATCATGCTGGTTTTTTCTTTGTCAGTATTTTGCACCAAAAAGAGTTTCAAATATAACGACTCATCTACAACAACAGGCTGAAGATTTTTGGAATACAAATTCAATAGCTCTCTTGCATGTTTGGTGTTTTCTGAGGCTTCCAGTCCTTTAATAACTTCGAAAATCCAAGCCTATTATGGAGCTGAGTATATTTATTTTCACGTCTCTTGAGTTTGGAATATAAAATATCTAATATAAAGTTGAAAGTGTGAACAAAAAAGTTCTCAGTTCCTGTAAATGTAACATCGCTGCTATGTTCACCATATTCACTAAACTGTGTAGGTATCTTCTTTTTGCGTCGGGCTTCATGCCTTGTTGAGGGTCTTTCAACACTGTCATTAGCAATTACATTCAAACTTTCCAATTTGCCTTCTATGTTTTCATTTACATCTCAGCAGGCGTCATGACGAGCATACCATCGAGTCTTGGATAGATTTTGTAGTTGTAAATTACACTTTTCCTTTAAGATAGACCATCTGTGTGTTGAGGCTCTAAAGAAATTATACAATTCCTGCAGCAAATCTAAAAATGTAACAACACAAGACCTTATTAAATTTAAAGAAAGCACTGAACATGGTACATACTCCGCCGCCAGAGGACTAAGTTCCTTGATACGAGCCTGAACGCCGATATACATGGCAGACATATTAAAAGCATTGTCATAGCCTGGCTTCTCCAATTGAAAATGTCTAAATTAATTTCTTAAAGAGTCTCAGAACTGTGTTGACAATTTCTTCAGCTTTATGTCCAACATTTGGCACAAAACAAATAAACCTTTCAATCGGCATGCCATCATTTGCAACATATCTGAGTATGAAAGTCAGTTGATCCACATGTGAAATGTCTGTTGAGGAATCTAATACTATACCAAAGTATTTAACTTCATTATCTTCTTTTAAAATTGTGGTTTTAACATTGGTTGCCATAAGAGTAATAAGTTCTTCATAATATGTTGTTTTAGGAAGATAATATGTACTTACAGAAACTTTGTCACCATATTGCCTTAAATGTTCTGCCATTGAAGGGTTGAATTCGGCCAGAAATTACAACAGTCCGAGGAAATTTCCACTATCAAGTCTATCTAAGTATTCATGTGTTCCATGTAATGACATCCCTTACATAATGTGTACCTCACTTCAAGAGTAAACTTTTTGTTTAATTGCCTCACTAAGTTGATCATCAACACGGCCTCTCACACCATCCATAAGTTTTAGTTTTTCTAAGTTATTTTTATATTTTATAAACTGTTTTCATATTCTAACACTTGATTAGCATTTTTCCAGTCATTAAATACGGTAGAAAATGCGCTGATCTTATCAGACTATCCAAAGAGCATACATGGAACACAAAAAAAACACACCCATTTGATTGTGAATAAAACAGCCATGTTCTGTTTTTTGTTTCACCATTTTGAAGTTTTTTGAAAAACAAGTTCTTGGACAAACAACAAACTTTGTCTGAATATTGTCTTTTAGACTGATTAAAGTCTAAATCGTTATTTTGTATCACCCTTTTAGTGCACATATAATCTCGTAGTTGTTCATATACATTCCATAAAGCCGGATCTGAACTGAAAACAACATCAGTTCTCCAACTTTATAAATCTATTTCCTCTCCAGATTGATTTTGAAAAACAGCCTGTGGTTGAATGGTTTCACAAGAAACTACCTCGAATTTAGAAGAGACAGAAGAAACAGTGAGTTTTGGTTTATGGCTCATGGCTCTTGTAGACATAGACACTACAATTTAAAAACATAATGATACTTATTTTAACAAACTGAGTTAAATGATAAAAATCAGAGTGTACGTGCAAACCGTCTGTATTGCGAAAAAGCACTAACTGATTGTTTACTGGGAGGGTGGAGGGTGGGAATGACTGCGCGTATGCCTCGGCTCAACCTAGCCACAGATAATATAGTAGTAGAGACACATTGACAGCCAAACGTATGACTCGACCGAAGAGCGGCATGAGTCACACGCTCTACGCTACTGTCTATGCCTACTGTAACTCAATGCAAAACTACACGTAACTTCAATCAACAACAATTACATACACTAATAAACTGTATAAAATAAAATCAAATGAAGACTTTTCTTAACTCATCATAAATATTTTTGTTGTTATTTAAACAAATATTTTTGTTAGCATGTGCCCTCTGACATTGTGCGCCCTAGGCTTGGTCCTAGTGATAAATCCAGCTCTGTTTGTGATCATTCTATTGAAGAAGAAATTCATTATATACATTTCTCTCCATAGAACTGGATGATGTTATACGAACATAACACAAACTTCACAATGTTCTGTAAACATGAAAATGAGTTATTTTTGATATTTAAAATATTGTATTATGAAATAATAATTGGTACAATTATGTTGGAATTTAACAGTTTTAATTATTTGTGTATTTAGCTGACAAAACACATTTTAAGCACTATGAGCAAATATATCCCAGCTTTAATCCCAATATATTTAAAAGAAAACAAGGTTTAAAAAACAAACTTGAACTTCTATTTAGTTTTGCCACAATATTGCATATTATTTTAATAAGTCAATATTAGTTTTAAAAGAAAATAACTTCCATGAAGAGGTATACTTAGAAGTTTACTGACTATATTATTTAGTGTAGAGTTTCTCATCACACAAAAAGGTTTTTGTTCCTAAAGAGGATGAAAACTTTTCTTCAAAATTATCTGAGCTCTCATTTTTGACCATTACAGTATGTAAAATTTAGCAAGAAGAGTTGTGCAAACTGTGCAAAAAAGTGTACATTATTTTTCCCCTTATTTGCTCTTGGTTATCTCCTCATAAAAATATGAAGGAAAGAGCATACAATAAAAGATCTCTAGCCCTCGAATACTCTAATAGCGCCAGGGTTGATAAAGAAGAAAGGTTAGTCAAGAGAGACCTGATAGGAAAGATCAAAGAGAGGGATTTAACCCATGACTACATGAAAAAAGTTTATATATATATCCAGCTAGGTTTCCTCAGATTACCAAGCCTGTATCTACTACAGTAATGAGCCCTTGAGGATGAGAAGTGTAAAACATACTACAATAGCATCATATACCATTTTCAAACATTTATGGAGTGAAAAGTTGATCTAATCTTAAAAAATGACCAATGCATTTTGTTAACTTAAGTATGGTTTATCATGTTTATTTTTATTATAACAGATTATTGAATTTGTTAATTTACTATGCAAGATTATTTGTATTGGTTTTATGTCACAGCTCTTTAAATGATTAATTAGTAAAGTAAAACTTAAACTATACTCAAGTTTTATCTAAAAATTCTCAACTTATGTGCACACATAACCGCACATACAGTATTGGTTGACACTGTAGAAATACGTCCTATTGGGCTACAAGCCACCACTGCAAAAAGTTTAAGATGTTTGGAATACAATAATGTTTTATATTTATTTAATGTGTATAATGTACTCAACTTGTATGCAAATATATATATTTCCATATTTGAAATTAATTGTAATCTTGAATGGAATGTAAATGAACATACATAGGATATTATATACAATAAAATGTATGTTGTCTAACTAAAAGACTATCTTATTTATAAAGTAAGACATAAAAAATGACAAAAAAAATCAACCAATACAAAGTAGGATATTGATGTGATATGTTTTTCTGAGGTGTTTACATTTTTTATATTATATGTATAGTTTCCAAATGTAATTAATATTTAGATAAGTAAATTTTGTATTGGTAGATTTAAAATTTAATAATGACTACAGTAAATTAATTATAAAATTGCAGTAAATTTACAATGGAGTTATTGGAGTGCACCATGATTGAATTTTGTATAAAGGTTACCTATAGAAAATAATGGCTTATATAATTATGTAGTAGCATGATAAAATATTTTTTATAATAACTTTTTACTTTGAAAATATGGTCTGATTTATTTGATTGGATTAAATGGTAATAATAATTAATGTAGTATGAAATTCTTAAACAAAATTAAATAAAGTTGTGAATATGTCCTATAAAACTTAAAACTTGTCTATTATTTACTATTAGTTGATTACTTATAAATTCACCAACTTAAACTGATAAAATACAAAATCTAGAGTTATCTAATTATGTTTTAATGTGATAATAATATAAACAATTTTTTGATTGTAAATGTGAAAAGAAAATCTTTCTGAAATATTAAAGATTTTAAAGTTTTATTCAATGGTGGCGTTAAGGCCCCAGCAGACCCTAGAGGGATCCAAATACAGAAATATAATAATAATTTAATTAAACTATTATGTAAATATTACATCACATTAATAATGCAGTATTTGAGATAGCTCTCATAAGTTTTCATTATGTCTATAATTAAACTATTTTATTGTCCCATTCAAAATTTTATTAGGGAGATCTATCAATATTGAGAGGGGGGGGGGAGGATTATAATGCCACTACTGGTTTTATTTCAATATTGCAAATTAGAAAATATTGCTTTATAAATTAGAACAATACCTTAATAAAATTTGTCCATACAAAGTATGTTAAATAATTAATATTGAATAATAATGGAGTTTACTTGGATTTTAGCAAATGGGCACACTTAAATGCTAAACACCAACAGTTTTTCATTATATTCACAACAAGATTTTGAAACAAAGGGCAGAAGTGAAAAATGATAGGTTATAAGAAGCAGTTTGGTTTCTCTTTAATAATTTATAATGTAATAAATATGTCTATAATATTTTGACACATTAGCCTATTTTAATTTCATATATTTAATTACAATGTTTAAATAGTATATTTCATCACTAGGAACCAAAAGTGAAGCTCTTCGATATAAGCTCTTTAGCTTTATTAATGCCTTTATAACGCTCTTTTTTAATGCCTGAGAAATGAGCAAGGATCAAAAAACTTCTTTAGGTCCTAGTGATGAACTATATTTTTTGTTATACTGCAAACAATATTAGAAAATAATTTCACAAAAACTAAAATGTTATAACCTATTTATCTTCAAAGTTTGGACAAGTTACACAAGTTTGCAGCTATTACAGCTGTTTAGTTTGTGTTAGTGGTACTTATTTATAAAATCGATGGTAACAGCTGTTTTATCTGTTATTTACAATCGAGAGTGTCGGTTGTTTATATAGATTCTTTACAATCGTTAATTAATTCGTATAAGGGAAGTAACAGTTGATGACATTGACCTCAGCTGATGTTTTAGGTCCTATAACTAAAAAGAACAACTTTATTATCTCAATGCATGTACTGAAAACAGCTGTTTTTGAAGCAGTAAGGCGAAAACATTATTTTTTAATTATTGTTGACACCAGTCTCTCTATATCTAGCTGTAAACTGTATTTTATAAATAAAGTTTGTATACATTTTTTGTAATTTCTTACATGCCTCTGATATATATATTTTTTTGCAAATAATAAAGTGAACTGATCATTACAATTGAACGTCTGCCATCCCAAAAAATTGTTGCTGAAATATAAATGTAAATTGAATTGGTTTTAATTTGAGAAAATATATTGTTCATCAATTTGAATAATTGATTACCGGTAATTATAACAAAATTTAATAGCTTGGGTACCATTAGTAGGACCATTAAAACGACTTACTATATTGTTACATGATTTTATAAGGTATTTCATATAAGATGCTCACAGAATCTTATATTCCTAACATCTGTTACTCAACACATCTGTTAAAATGTACAGGTTCATTTAGAATGATGACACAGTTCCATTTTATATTATAATATATATATATATATATATATATATATATATATATATATATACAGTAGACTTCCAATAATCCTGCATGTTCTGGACTTTTTCGGTACCAGATTATCCAGACTTTACCGGAAATGCCGGATTATCGGTAGTACCATATGTGATCGCTGAAATGTAATTTCGACCGCGAATACAGCTTGAACATGATGTTAGAAAGGAAACACTGTATCTTTTACCAGGAACATAAGGATAAACGTTTCAAGTCAAAAAAATACTGTACAGTATAGAACAGAACTTATTTTTTATTGTACACTACATTTTAAATAGAGTAAGTACAACTACAGCAATACATTCACATAACTACAGAAGGCCTACAGGGAACTTTTAATTGAAATACAGTATATTAGAGTTTAGTTAAGTCCTACAATAATTTGTAAATTTACAAGTCTCATTAAAAAAAATCTCTAATCCCCTTTTGTCTTGTAGAATATATTTTTTTTTCTAAAAAGTTATTTCTCACAATATGCAAATCAATGATTTTTGAACAGTTATAATGTGAGTTTGGTTCAGTAAATGTTATAAACTTGTTTTATGCGTCTGCCGCTTCAACTTAGCTGACCCATTCCATTTCTTCTATTTCTTCATCATCTGACTCAGGCTGAAAAGACCGCCGAGCTCACCCGAAGAAACTCGAAGTGATAAATATTTGTTAATTTATAATTTTTAATTAACACTATACATAATGCTAAGTTTAATACATTGTTTAATACTACTTAACCAATGTGATAACCCTATCACAAATCAAGGGACAGGGGAGGAGAAGGAAATTATTATAACAATTGAGTTTCAATAAATAAATAAATAAATAAATAAATAATAATAATAATAATAATAATAATAATAATAATAATAATAATAATAATAATAATAATAATAATAATAATAATAATAATAATAATAATAATAATAATAATAATAATAATAATAATAATAATACAATGCCTGGACCATATATAACATCATGTATAGCTTACTGCCTGATTAAAATAATAAATTAAATTTTTTTTTTTAGCGGTGTACAACTGTTCTGGTAATTATTTATACATAATGTTCAAGCTTTATGATAATGATTTGTGAATCAACTGACCTATTATATAATATGATTTTTTAGCAGTTTTGAAAACAAATTTATATTAAAAAAAAGAAAAAAACCATTAAAAGATATTTTGCTGATTTATATAATTGTCACAGTTTCATAAATACATCACTGTGAGGCTGATAAAGGACATTAAATTTACTTTTTTTCTTTCCATGGGTGCATAGAATTTTATTCAAGTGGAGACTTACAGATTTAAATAAGCTATATCCACAACATTACTTATGTTAAATGACATATTTAATTGCATATAAAAATACTGTCATTTGTTATATTTAGATGTATATTATTTAAAACTTTTACTTAATTTTTTTATAATATAGCCTACCACAAAGTTAAGTAATTTAATTTTAAAACCAATTTTAAAATTTACAGACACTATCAGACCGTGTCACTTTTATCACTGTCAGACCCCATGTTTCATATCAACAGATTTTTTGAACTGCCGTTTAAATAATATAAAACACTTTGTCATATTGCTAAAATGGTTAGACGAATTTTATAACACAATGATCTGTTCACTTTATATATTTTTAGTTTGTAATTTGTCAATATCCAGTGTATTATGTGTTAAATGGTTTTAACCTAAATATATAACAAATTAAAACCCAATATATCTTGTATTTTACATTTGGATACATTACTTTTCTCATTGTATATGCTGTTGAATAAACTCATACAATACAACATAATATGTGATGACTATGCAATTTCTGATATTCAAGCTTTATGTAATGTGTTTATGTACAAATGTTTTTTAGTTTATTAGTTTATAATACAGGTTTAAGACAATTTTGTATACATTATATAAGAAATATTATTTGTGTGTTTTTCAACACGGTTTTTTAAGCGTTTTGTGTGAATGTTTTCTTTAAATGTTGATGTAATAAATAATTGATTGTACAAAATAGAGTTCATTATTTGTGTCTTGAAATTAGAATATAAATTTATTATGAATCTATTGTTATTGTAGTTCATACATCACTGAGGATGGTGATTTTGTCGTTGAAACGTGTTTGATTTAGTTAACGTAATTTTTGTGAGATCTTTTGTTTGAGTTTTTTTTTATCTAATATTATCTCACAAGTCGAGCTCAATATTTGTTAACTAACAAAACCAAAAGCCAAAAACCTAAATCACAGACAAGAGAGACAAAACCTAAATCACCCTGACCTAGGTCAACTAATCAATAGTTGGTAGTGTTACGAGTAGCATTACTGCAAAGTGGTGATGCCCAGTTGGGTGATACATATTTCATTCGCTGGGGTCAGAGACAGATCGTTGTTTAATCCAAGACCTAACCTCTTTATCAGTTTGATGGTTTTTAATTTATAACTCGTGTACAGATGATTCGATTTTCAATAGAGTTTCTTTCATGTGAAGGTGTAATATCGGGTCAGATATTGAGTCGTTGTTTAATTCAAATTCATTAATTAGTTCTGAAGTTATAACGATATATACCTACACTAAGAAAAGGAGAATGTTCGACATATTTTAAGCATTTTCATAAAATATTCTGTCAAAATATAGTTCAGTGGTAAAGTTCAGTGATATGTACTTTAAGAGTTTCAATATAACTAGTTACTAGAACTAGTAGTGCCGATGTATGTAGAGCCTTTCGGCACAACACCGACACCCACCCCAAGAAAAGAAGGAGGAAGGAGAATATCCACTATCAATATAACCTAACCTACCCCCATGAGTCCAACCTCAACTGCATGGGTGACGGAGTGAAGCTCCGTCAGGGCTCCCATGCCTCGTGGTACCAATTTGAGCTATAACTGATTTCTCAGCTACGACCCGATGCCCAGAATGGTCGCGGGCCCGTGATCGTAAACAGACCACCGTTGACGACCACTACGGTTTCGGTGTCCCTTCATGTTCCGCCTGGGACTTGACCGTACACTCCAGGTTACCTGGTTTTCCGTACAGTTAAAGATGATATATAATTCGACTCTTAATGGGTACTGACAAATTTTAGAAATCGGTGCAGGTACAATATTTTAAAATATATTTTCACCGCCAACATGTAGTGTTAGTAATAAAATTGGTATATTGTTTAAACGCTTATTAGAACCTGTAAGAGGTATTCTCTTTTTAGTGCATTTATAAAAGATGTGGAATATGGGGCTTTCGACCGACTGGGCAAGTTCAGTAATTTATTCAGCTTACCTCTGATAGTGTTTAATTATTGTAAGAGAAACACAACTTCAACAGGAAAATATGTTTATGTGTTTAATGTGACACAAGTTTCACATAACATGGGTTATAAAAATTAAATATAAAGGAATTATCTCTATTTTACATAATCGTTATTAACTTGATTATTATTAAAAAACCTTTATTTTATACAATTAAACTATTTATTATTAATTACTAATTACATGTTGCGATTGTTCTCTAATATGAGTTTTACAATCCAAAACATATTCATATAATTTACATCTAATACTTTCTGTATGTTCTAGACACTTGGAGTTATTGCTAGAAATATTTGAGTTGCATAATGCAATTTAAATGACAATGGTTTAACCACATGTTCTGAAGTATACTTTTATTAAATCCTTAACACCGTGTATAACACTTATCACTTCACTTAGGAGGAATTGGACTCAATATTATATCGTTATTGGATTCACTGGATATACGTTCCACATAGTTTAAACAATGATATTATGCACTTAATTTTAGCAGCACAAACTTATGTTAATACTTTGATAACTTTCATGAGACTTATTTAACGGATTATTTCTTATATAAGAGGTTTTATTTATTCTCGACGCGTTTCTTATAATTTGCATTCATCTCTCTTCCGTCTTTGAAGCTTCTTTTACCCATTCCATTTTTATGTTACTCTTTTGATTGTGAAAGTCTAACATTGAAGAAAATCTACATATTAATGTGTACATCGTAAACTTGCTTTACAAAGAATATTTCCTTGTATGTGTGAGGATAACAACGGCTTCAACTTCCGTGACTACAATGTGAAATTAATTTAAATTTTATCCATATAAAAGAATAGTTAACTGACATTTTATTGTGTATTTATTAAAATTCCTTCATGAGGATATTTGCTTGCATGTGAGAGAAAATAAAGCTACGTTTTGTCAACGGTTTCATTTTCCGTGACTACAATATGGAATTAATTAAAATTTGATCTACATGAGGTGATAAAGAAATAGTACAGTTGATAGTGCAATGTTGTTTAAAAATGAAATAAATTATTTCCTAGTTATAAAGTAAACAGAAATCCATTTTTAAATAATTGTAGCAGTTTCTTATTTGGTCGTACTGAATCAATCAGTCTCATTTAATATTTACTAAAATGAAATATTCCTGTATTTTGTATTTCTTACATATACGTGTATTATCGAGAAAGTATCTTATAATTCAAAATATGGATGTTGAGTTTTTAATGGATGTAATGAGCTCAAAAGATTGATTTTGGGGATGTTAGTAGGTCGTTCGGCGTTAGTAATACAAACAACATCATATTCTGTATGATATTCTTCATTGAATTTTTTTGATTTTTAAAGCTTATACAATGGATTGTATAAAACAATTTTTAACATAATTATATTAAAATTAATATATTTTTCTAATGTAACATGTAACTTATAAATACTTATAATTTTGGTTTTCAGTTTATGTACTGTCGTCAAAAACATTAAAATTATTTGATTGGTGTTATCGACATAATTGCTATATGGTATGCCAAGATGATAATAAATAATTTAATTAAATATATTTGTACAAAAGTGAATATAAAACATACACTTTTCAGTATAAAGTATTGTCAACAATGTAACACCGATCTGAGGCAAGTGAATTAAAAAAAATCAAATAATTTTTAAAGTTTAAAATGTAGGCACATAAATATTTTAGACACGAGACAAAAAAAAAAAAAAAAAAAAAAATCAGCTTAAAATAAATGAACCAAGAAAAAATCTTGTAAACAACTCGTATGAACTATGTAAACAGAATAATTAATTCAAAGCCAACATTTACTTTGTCATCGGCGACAACAGTTGCACTTGTTAAAACTTTCAGGTATAAAATATTGTTTCATACTTTTTTTCTTTATATCACCCTCTCCCCTCATTATGGTTCATGATTTATCTAGAAATGTAAGCATTCCTTGGCAAAAATATAATAATACAAATTTTAATTATTTCCAAAAATTCGATAAATTCCACGTTCATATGTTTTTGTAGAAATCCTGACTTCTGATATGTTGATAATTCGTCTCTTAAAGAAAACAGATAAATTATTGTATAGATGATTAGTATTTTAATGTATTTTGATCCCTTATTAGGAGTGAGAGCACGTAGGAAGAGGACCAGGCCATCGAAGTTGATTAAACAAGAGCTAGCATCAATACCCGAAGAAGAAGGGGATCTCCCAAGAGTGGTTAGAGCCTGTCCGCCTGAACACTGTTGGGAGAGGACCCAATCCATGTGTTAGAAACTCTTTATTTTATAATTTAATGTCGCCTTATATAAAATGGAAATCAATAAACAGTACACTAATATTTTATCTAAACTAAAATAATAAATATTACATTCCCAGAAATGTCTCTATACTATGACATTGTATATATGAGAAAAATCAGTCATTGTTGTCCATGGTGCTCAATTATCAACTTGTTGAAAAATATTTTAAAAGATATTTATACATTCAATTAGAAACTTAGGCAACCCAATATTACTTGTTCCATGATCTATCTCTTCCTAAAATATAAATTGTATGTGATTAAAATTAAGTTTTTATTGACAACCCTCTTCTGTAGGTTAATTTTTGTTTTATGCCAATTGTTCCTGAACTGTAATTTTTATTTAATTAGAGATTTTGTCTATTACGTTATATTACTGTCATACACCATAATTTTTGCATTTTGTCAAAATTTTAAGTAAATCAGTAGAGTCGATTTTGAGAAATAAGATCTTTTATATCAGCTTCATCTACGTTAATTTTTTTTTATTTTTTATTGATCAACTGGTATTTTTATGAAGATGGCAACCTTTTGTTTGGATCCTTAGAGACTACATTCTAGTAAAATGTGACTAAAAAATTTTGGGCTATTTTGAGAAAATCTCAATATAGATTTTTGTAGCTTAACTGAAAATATTTTAATAAACATATCAAAAGAGCTAATATATATCCTTACCAACCAAATTTGATTAAAACATCCACTTATTTGATCTGTAGACATCGTCCCAAGAACCTCAAAACACATACTTTCCCAAAAAACTTGACATCGAATTTATGATCCAACAGATATTAATACTATAATATGTGAGAAAGTAAAAAAGGCAAAGCAAAATGTGTGTTTAATATTTTATTAGAAATCTTCATTTGGTCCTCACTTAATTTCTTTTATTCTTCGCTTGTTGGTTTGTCTTCCTGCCTGTAATATTGGTAAGATTGTCTGTAAGAATAGACAAAAATGTAACATTTAAACTCCCTAAATGTTGCTTTCAGAAAACTATTTAAAATGAGTAAAAGTTGATTTTAATAAAATATTTCTTAATATTTTAAGCTATTTTTGACATTTGATGTTACAGATGACTTCACATTCATCTCAGTACTGGAACTAGTTTTTCATTATAAGAGCTACAAATTCATTTTGTAATTAATAGCTTTTAGGAAGCAATATATTCATTATTTTGTTTAGTTCTTATTAACTTGACACAAAATTAAATATCAGAAGTTAATAATAAATAGATTCCACCATTAAGATAAACATCAAAAGTCATTAGAGTATTATTTGTCACAAATAGTTTATAAGAATTGAATTTGTCTTTGGCAGTTAATAAATTCCAACCACCTTTTAGTTGTGTACCTAAAACACAGGTACCTACCATGAGTTTTCTTGCAATGTTTCCCGGCAGTTTAGATCTTTTCGGCGTAAGCTTGTGTGGGGTTTTTTTCTCTCATGTTGAATAAGTTCTATGAAACTTCCAAAATGATAAATAAAATAAATTACCTGATGGTATTCCAAGCCAGGTAGGTGGAAAGAGTAATACAGGTCCAAGCCCTTTTTAATCGTTAATTGTTAACAAATCCATTATTTATATTTTCATCATAAAATATGGCCAGAAATTTAAACATGAATAGTGTGATACAATGGATCATTAACGGCGTGAGAAGTCACTTTGAAGATCTTAGGGTTCTTGTATGTGATACATCTCTTTTAGTCATTTGCCTGCAAGAGGCTTACCTCCATCAAGTCCACTCCTTTATTGTGAGGGGTTTTCAGTTTTTAGAAAAGACTATGTCACTGAAGACAGAGCTAAGGGTGGTTTAGCAATACTTCCCCACAACTCCATCTGTGAACCTTGGGACTTCATTGCAGGCGGTAGCAATGACGGTTTGTTGTTTGTATCTGTCACCTAATTACAGGTTTGAAGAAGTGGAACTGGTTGACCTAATCAGATAGATGCCTGCCCATTTCTTTTGGTGGAGGATTTTAATGCTCACCACTATACAAAATGTTACATATTAATGAAAAATGAAGACATATTTTCATTAACTTTGGTTTTTAAATTTATTTCTACTTATTACATCATGGTTAACAATTTTGTGTTCATATTTTATTAGTGTAGTTTCTCTAATTGTTTTGAGATTTTTATAAATCAAGTTTGTTTCTTGATGTAAACTGGAAAGGGAATATCGGAACTTTTTCAATAAAGATAATGGTGGAAAGGTTAGGTTGGAAAACACAAACTGATATCACATCCAAACAATTATTTACTGATATCCTACAAAATGGTAATTGATTAGATCAAATTTTTAAAGATATACCTTCATAATATTTACTGGCTTTATTAGCTTATACTATGAATTTATTTACTTATGAATACTTATATTTTGTTAAGAAATGTTTAAATAATCGAAAGGTTTTAATATTTTGTTTTGTATGTTTAAAAAAAACATTTGTTTAATTTATTTAAGAACTTTTAGCAAATCAGTAATTAAATCATTCATTAAAAATGTCACAACATAATATACAATTAAATTTCAGTTCTTGCAGTTTTCAAATTGGCTTTTTAAATCAGTAATGAACAAATCAGTTTCTTCTAAAATGCTGTTAATACATTTAGCCTCTTGTGATGTTAGAAGCATCAATTCTCCATTAACAAACCTATTTTCTGACAAGACTTGTTTGTAAAGTTCATTGTATATTGTTTTATAGTTTTTAATATTAACACTTAAGCATTCTAGCAGCTTAATGCCTATTTTATTTTGACATGTAAGTTCAACTTTTGATATAATTATGTTTGTAAGATTATCTAAATCTTCAGTCAAAACTGTTGTGTTTTTTATTAACTCTAAAGCTTTATCAAACGACTGAGTAAGATTATCACAACCAGAGTATTTGAGTCCTAAGTTATAAATTTCAAAGTCAAGATCTATACTGGAGTTTACATCCTGAAGACACTGCAGATTATATCCATCTTCATTCCGAGGTTTATTTTTGTTGTAACCTTCTGAAATGTTTTTCTCAACAAACAAAAGACCATCAGATAGCAAATCTAACAATTTTGAGGTTAAAGTTGTTTTTATTAGTTTTAAATCTGCTTTTAAAATTTTTTCTTGATCTTTCATAACATCTTCAAAATTCTGCAATATTGGATTCTTTGTTGTACTATTTGGAATCACAGTCTAAAACATGGTAAGAAAAAAGTATATAGTTAAAATATTATTTTAAATAAAGCGTTTTTAATAAATTTAAAGTTTTGAACGTTCATATATTTAGAGTTTAAAAATATTTCCTTATTTCATAAAATTAAAGATTATTATTAATCCTATTTTTTGTCAAAACACAAATAATAATAAACAAATTTGTATAGTGATTCTGTGAGTACATTTAAACGTGGTAAACAGATTAATATTAATATTATATATATTTAAGCGCAAGAGCCTTAAATTAGTCACTTTTAAATAAAAATTGTGTCGTTGGCATTCATTATATGTAATGGACAAGCAATAAAAATGGAAAACCAATATTAATTCTGTACTGTATGCCCAGGATATTGGAATTATGAGAATACTTTTGTCGTATTGATTGATCAGGACAAGATTCTACCGGGGAGGGGGGGGAGGATATGTATCATATTGGTAGAATGTTCCTTAATTAGATCGTGTAATAATCATTTTTCAGCATTCCCTTAACATTCTTGTCTTTTATCTGATTTTTATATAACTTAGTTTCAAAGTGTCAACTTCACTATTTTTGTTTAATTGAAAGCAGTCTTAGGCAATGGATGTGTTCGGTCCACATTTTGGAGAGACTGTGGGGTAATGAAAAATAAGGAAAAGTGAATACTCTCTGACTGTTTCAGAAAACTACATGTGATTGCCACATGGTTGTGAAAAAACTATAATTTCAGTTGACCCATATATCTTCCATAAAACCACAAATAGTAGTCTACAGTTACAACTATCAATGATTACTTAAAGTTATTGATTGAAACAACAAAAAGTAGTTATCTAATGAGTACATCTGTTTTATACAGTATAATTTACAAATTATACAACTGATTAAACACAACTGTTAGTAAAAAGTGAAGAAAATCAAAGTCTTGTACCAAACCATAAGAAATGATTGAAGTTGAATTTAACTCTGACTATCAATGGGTTTATTTTGGAATTAAAAAAACAAAACAAACTCTTGAACAGTTAATTCTGTGATGTTTGGTCATACATATTGGTTTTGGACATAAACCTTCAAATTCCATTACAATATTATTGAAATTATAAACATTAAAACAAATTGTAATTATTTACTTTTGCATTTGATTAATAACTATTAGAATATTAGGGTTTAAATCACAAGTAGTCAATAGGGAATGGAGCTCATTTGTATGACTTGATAGTATCAGATGAATTTATTGTTGTTACATTAAGATTTCATCTGCTAGGGGAACACTGCTTATTTTGTTTGTTCCATTCTAAAAATTACATATTGTAAAAGTTGTTTCTAACCTTAATCTAAAACCCATTACTATTGACTATTTCATAATACTGTAGTATTTTACTGAGGCAAAAATTTATAGTTAGGTACATATAGGGTGGCTAAAAAATGCACCCCTTACATCATTTCACAATTTTTGTTTTATTAATTTGAGACCAAATGTCATATTTAAGATTAATAAACGTATAAGATTAATAAACGTATGATTAAACTATGTATACAGTTTATTATATTATAAGATAATGAACATATACATAGAATAATAAACTATGTAAGATTAATAAACGTATAATCACAATTTTCTCAAAATGGGATCGAAAGATTTCGATAATTTTTTTTTAAATATAGCCTTTAAGGATCTAAAATAAAAAAATGTATAAATTGCCACCTACCTAAAAATGTTGGTTCGGGAGTTATTTGTAAAAGCCAAAAAAAAAAAAAAAAAATTCATCTATGGAATTGTTTTACATACATAATTTATAAAAATTAGCTCTTCATATTTTGTTAAACTTCATTAAAATTTGGATATATATAAACCAAACTAATGTACACAATATCAAGTAAAAGAAAATTACGATGTAGAGATAGTGGACAATAAATCGAATATGAAGCCATCATAAAATATACTATTTTTAATCAAATAGAGTTTATACTATGGATTAGTTTATGGCACAAGCGAATTCTCTATTTAAATATGTTAAACACATTTTATGAAATAGGATTTTCAAAAATTGAGAGTTCTATACATATCTTCGATAAGAAATACATGGACATCAATAGCAAGGAACATTTTTTTTTCTATCTTGTAGAATATAGAAGTTACAACGCATATTATTTTGTAGGTGGATGTGTGTAAAAGTTATTGCAAAACACAATTTATTTTTAATTACTGCCAAGAACACAGTGAATGTTAAACTATTTGTGACATATATGATGCTGCATAAAATGTTGATATTCATCTCAATTGTGGAATCTGTATCTAGGTTTATTTACTAACGACATCCAAGTTATTACGTCTAAAATGCTAATAATTTCGAAATGATTTAAAGTTGTTATAATAAAAAATAGGTTGCGCCATTGTGATAATACAGAAATCCAATGCGTTAGTATGTTATAAAAAATTCAAATCCAAGATGGCGGATCCCAGATGGTGACAAAAAATGGTAAAAATCTTAAATAGTACGATTTATCAATATAAACCTTTTTTATACCCAAATCGATATTGCGAGAATTGTGAGTGAAAGATACTTTTTAGTCAGCCTGTGAATAAATTTAGCATAGGCAAGAAGTATACTTTCTTGTCTGTGGTTTTAGCTAACTAGTAGTATAAAAGGCACACAACATTATATTGCAAGACATTATTTATTAGACATGAAAATGATAACAAAATAATGAAATTTATAAAAATTTAACTAACCTGCACATAGAGTAATATCACTATAACAATGTAGATTCCACCTGGCATTGTCGGTCTTCTTATCATAACTGACAAGTAAAAACGATAACAGATAACAAGAGAATAGTATTGATATTCTATCATCGTATACTAATTAAATTATAATCAATGAAACAATTTTCCTTGTTAGATAATTTTGTCATAACGAACTAGCCTATTCTATTTAAGTTGTGCAATATATAAGACAATATCAGATATTTTTGATATATATACACTTTTGGGTCTTTTACAAGAACATTTAGTGTATTTACATAAAATAATTTAATAAACCCACATTTCAGACCACAGCAGCAAGGCTCAACTAGGGACCATCAAATGTACACCAATTATTAACACAAGTTTTACAGTTTATAGGTGTCAACACTCTACAGTTCCAAAATTTTGACAGAGTTCGTTTAAAATCGGTTAAGTGTTTTTACATACATAATTTCTATAGATAAAATATAGCTTGTTATGTTCTAGTTTTAGAAGACACTTGTGATTTTAAATGGTGCAAAAACATTGTATTCATTATTTACACACTGCAAAACAGAACACAATACTGACAAAACATATGTATTCGTTTCCTAAAATACCAGTCCAGTAGATGTCAAATCACGCTTTGGAGCATCGGTGTTAACTGAGAATTATGGGTGATAATACAATTTATATTCATTTACTCCCAGCAATCTGTTATTTCAGTCTTTTTATTATTTACGACATGTTTCGGACTTAGCATTCGTCCATCGTCACCAATTAGAGTACACTGTAGGCTACTCGTTAAAGTTGACGTTTTCAAACATCGAAGTCAAATTTCCTGCTTGGTTACTCAAGGTCGTTCCAAAGGAGGTCTTCGGGTAAGCCGGATCAAATTTTGATGCCCAATTCCTACACCAAACAGACTTTTCACAATCATTCCTTTTTTTGATAAAATACAATTGTAGTTTGAATTACCATTGCACCCTAATTATTAAAGTGATCAATCATAGCTATAAAATGACCGTAAGTTTAGACAGAAATAAAACAAACTTTGCTTTGTTTTAAGAGTAGTTTAACACAACTAAACACAAGTTAAAGTGCCATATTAATATTCTTTCTCAGTAGAACAGTAAATTATTTCTAGTTATCAGATAATATTAGCGCTAAAGTAACAATTATAGAATCGTTTATGGGTGTGTTTGATAAACTTAAAAACTCACCTATCAAATCACTTATTAAGTGTATCTTTCAACAAATGCATCGATAAGAAAGGATTCTAGGAAACACTAAAAGAGTTTCGAAGTGTTGGTTTGTACTTTGTATACATTGCAACGAACAGTGATACAATGAGAGTGATAAAACAATCATTGTCGTTATTTGTTTTAATTATAATACAGGTAAATTATAATTAGTTTGTTTTAAATAAATTATATATACTTTAGAAATATACACTACTTACTTTGGAAAGGAAGAAAGCGGTAAATTACTTTAAAATATAGAGAGTTATAACTTAAGGATTTGGTAATAAGGTATTATAAAAAGTTGAATAAATTTATATGAAATGACTAAAAATCATTATTATTTTTTAGTTAACTATGTTAACAGTTACCTTATGGTAAAGCTGTCGAACAATCCTTGACATATTTTTAACATAGTGCATAATTATTTATTAGATAGTTTTTAATATATTTTTCATAAAAGCATATAAACATTAGTTTTCCAATGTTAACACATTTTTAAAAACATTACCACTATTTGGTCTTATTTTAAAATGTTGCAAATTTTATGAAGTTTCGTAAGTTCAACTACAATTAATGAAAATAGATGTGTAGAATTGTCAATTTTATTATTATTATTTTTTTAAATGTACGCAAGTTAATAAGATTATAATTAACCAATAGTAAATGCTCCAATTTCCACAATAAGGAAACTAGCAAGTCATCACCTACACTTAAACACATTGTTTGGTGTTGTCTCCTCGATTGTGTATTCAATGTATATATTATAGGTTAATTACCTTAATTTTTCCGTCAGACAATCCAAATTTCATCCTTGTATATCGACCTATAGATTGTAGTTGGTTATCAGCGATTGCTAGTCACAAGTTTATCTCTTGTGCATTGATAGCAACTTCAGTATTATTGGTCAGCAATCGTTTCAAAGATTTTTCATAAACGTACCTTGTGTTTATATTCATATATTATATTAATGTGTCACATTTTAAACAATTTAACAAGTGTTTTACGTGTCAACGAATTTTAATGTTATAAATTTGATTTTAATAGTATTTTTTCAATTGTAATGAATACTCCATTTTAGTTTTCGACGACGCATTCATATGGCTGAACACGATGTTATGGATCTGACGATGACGGTTTAACCGCCGAAACCGGTTATCCACAATGATAAAATTTGGAATTTTTGACAGAAAAATGAAGGGAATTAACTTATAATATATTCACATCATCTACAGTTGTTACTCGAGCACAAATTTTGCGCCGCTGACACATGGAGAGGCTGTCCCATGACACAGGAAGCATCAGTGAAGAAATGTAGCCACATCTCCAAATCTAATGACATTATCAAATATGCCAATCAAATATAGTAGGAGAGGCTAGATCCTATGAATCCTGCAGATATCAGCATCGAACCAATGTAGCCACATCTCCCAATCCAATGACATTATCAAATATGTCAATCAAATATAGTAAGAGAGGCTAGATCCTATGAATCCTGCAGATATCAGCATCGAACCAATGTAGCCACATCTCCAAATCTAATGACATTATCAAATATGTCAATCAAATATAGTAAGAGAGGCTAGATCCTATGAGTCCTGCAGATATCAGCATCGAACCAATGTAGCCACATCTCCCAATCCAATGACATTATCAAATATGCCAATCAAATATAGTAAGAGAGGCTAGATCCTATGAGTCCTGCAGATATCAGCATCGAACCAATGTAGCCACATCTCCCAATCCAATGACATTATCAAATATGCCAATCAAATATAGTAAGAGAGGCTAGATCCTATGAGTCCTGCAGATATCAGCATCGAACCAATGTAGCCACATCTCCCAATCCAATGACATTATCAAATATGCCAATCAAATATAGTAAGAGAGGCTAGATCCTATGAATCCTGCAGATATCAGCATCGAACCAATGTAGCCACATCTCCCAATCCAATGACATTATCAAATATGTCAATCAAATATAGTAAGAGAGGCTAGATCCTATGAATCCTGCAGATATCAGCATCGAACCAATGTAGCCACATCTCCAAATCTAATGACATTATCAAATATGTCAATCAAATATAGTAAGAGAGGCTAGATCTTATGAGTCCTGTAGATATCAGCATCGAATCAATGTAGCCACATCTCCAAATCTAATGACATTATCAAATATGCCAATCAAATATAGTAAGTGAGGCTAGATCCCATGAGTCCTGCAGACATCAGCATCGAACCAATGTAGTCACATCTCCCAATCCAATGACATTATCAAATATGCCAATCAAATATAGTAAGAGAGGCTAGATCCTATGAATCCTGCAGATACCAGCATCGAACCAATGTAGCCACATCTCCAAATCTAATGACATTATCAAATATGCCAATCAAATATAGTAAGAGAGGCTAGATCCTATAAATCCTGCAGATATCAGCATCGAACCAATGTAGCCACATCTCCCAATCCAATGACATTATCAAATAAGCCAATCAAATATAGTAAGAGAGGCTAGATCCTATGAGTCCTGCAGAGATCAGCATCGAACCAATGTAGCCACATCTCCCAATCCAATGACATTATCAAATAAGCCAATCAAATATAGTAAGTGAGGCTAGATCCCATAAGTCCTGCAGAGATCAGCATCGAACCAATGTAGCCACATCTCCAAATCTAATGACATTATCAAATATGCCAATAAATATAGTAAGAGAGGCTAGATCCTTTGAATCCTGCAGATATCAGCATCGAACCAATGTAGCCACATCTCCCAATCCAATGACATTATCAAATATGCCAATCAAATATAGTAAGAGAGGCTAGATCCTATGAATCCTGCAGATATCAGCATCGAACCAATGTAGCCACATCTCCAAATCTAATGACATTATTAAATATGTCAATCAAATATAGTAAGAGAGGCTAGATCTTATGAGTCCTGTAGATATCAGCATCGAATCAATGTAGCCACATCTCCAAATCTAATGACATTATCAAATATGCCAATCAAATATAGTAAGTGAGGCTAGATCCCATGAGTCCTGCAGACATCAGCATCGAACCAATGTAGTCACATCTCCCAATCCAATGACATTATCAAATATGTCAATCAAATATAGTAAGAGAGGCTAGATCCTATGAATCCTGCAGATACCAGCATCGAACCAATGTAGCCACATCTCCCAATCCAATGACATTATCAAATAAGCCAATCAAATATAGTAAGAGAGGCTAGATCCTATGAATCCTGCAGATATCAGCATCGAACCAATGTAGCCACATCTCCCAATCCAATGACATTATCAAATAAGCCAATCAAATATAGTAAGAGAGGCTAGATCCTATGAATCCTGCAGATATCAGCATCGAACCAATGTTGCCACATCTCCCAATCCAATGACATTATCAAATAAGCCAATCAAATATAGTAAGAGAGGCTAGATCCTATGAATCCTGCAGATATCAGCATCGAACCAATGTAGCCACATCTCCCAATCCAATGACATTATCAAATAAGCCAATCAAATATAGTAAGAGAGGCTAGATCCTATGAATCCTGCAGATATCAGCATCGAACCAATGTAGCCACATCTCCCAATCCAATGACATTATCAAATAAGCCAATCAATAATAGTAAGAGAGGCTAGGTCCTATGAATCCTGCAGATATCAGCATCGAACCAATGTAGCCACATCTCCCAATCCAATGACATTATCAAATAAGCCAATCAAATATAGTAAGAGAGGCTAGATCCTATGAGTCCTGCAGAGATCAGCATCGAACCAATGTAGCCACATCTCCCAATCCTATGACATTATCGAATAAGCCAATCAAATATAGTAAGTGAGGCTAGATCCCATAAGTCCTGCAGAGATCAGCATCGAACCAATGTAGCCACATCTCCAAATCTAATGACATCAAATATGCCAATCAAATATAGTAAGAGAAGCTAGATCCTATGAGTCCTGCAGATATCAGCATCGAACTAATGTAGCCACATCTCCAAATCTAATGACATTATTAAATATGCCAATCAAATATAGTAAGAGAGGCTAGATCCCATAAGTCCTGCAGAGATCAGCATCGAACCAATGTAGCCACATCTCCAAATCTAATGACATTATCAAATAAGCCAATCAAATATAGTAAGAGAAGCTAGATCCTATGAGTCCTGCAGATATCAGCATCGAACTAATGTAGCCACATCTCCAAATCTAATGACATTATCAAATATGCCAATCAAATATAGTAAGAGAGGCTAGATCCTATGAATCCTGCAGATATCAGCATGGAACTAATGTAGCCACATCTCCAAATCTAATGACATTATCAAATATGCCAATCAAATATAGTAAGAGAAGCTAGATCCTATGAGTCCTGCAGATATCAGCATCGAACTAATGTAGCCACATCTCCAAATCTAATGACATTATCAAATATGCCAATCAAATATAGTAAGAGAAGCTAGATCCTATGAGTCATGCAGATATCAGCATCGAACTAATGTAGCCACATCTCCAAATCTAATGACATTATCAAATATGCCAATCAAATATAGTAAGAGAAGCTAGATCCTATGAGTCCTGCAGATATCAGCATCGAACTAATGTAGCCACATCTCCAAATCTAATGACATTATCAAATATGCCAATCAAATATAGCAAGAGAGGCTAGATCCCATAAGTCCTGCAGAGATCAGCATCGAACCAATGTAGCCACATCTCCAAATCTAATGACATTATCAAATATGCCAATCAAATATAGTAAGAGAAGCTAGATCCTATGAGTCCTGCAGATATCAGCATCGAACTAATGTAGCCACATCTCCAAATCTAATGACATTATCAAATATGCCAATCAAATATAGTAAGAGAGGCTAGATCCTATAAATCCTGCAGATATCAGCATCGAACCAATGTAACCACATCTCCAAATCTAATGACATTATCAAATATGCCAATCAAATATAGTAAGAGAGGCTAGATCCTATAAATCCTGCAGATATCAGCATCGAACCAATGTAACCACATCTCCAAATCTAATGACATTATCAAATATGCCAATCAAATATAGTAAGAGAGGCTAGATCCTATAAATCCTGCAGATATCAGCATCGAACCAATGTAACCACATCTCCAAATCTAATGACATTATCAAATATGCCAATCAAATATAGTAAGAGAGGCTAGATCCTATGAATCCTGCAGATATCAGCATCGAACTAATGTAGCCACATCTCCAAATCTAATGACATTATCAAATATGCCAATCAAATATAGTAAGAGAAGCTAGATCCTATGAGTCCTGCAGATATCAGCATCGAACTAATGTAGCCACATCTCCAAATCTAATGACATTATCAAATATGCCAATCAAATATAGTAAGAGAAGCTAGATCCTATGAGTCCTGCAGATATCAGCATCGAACTAATGTAGCCACATCTCCAAATCTAATGACATTATCAAATATGCCAATCAAATATAGCAAGAGAGGCTAGATCCCATAAGTCCTGCAGAGATCAGCATCGAAACAATGTAGCCACATCTCCAAATCTAATGACATTATCAAATATGCCAATCAAATATAGTAAGAGAAGCTAGATCCTATGAGTCCTGCAGATATCAGCATCGAACTAATGTAGCCACATCTCCAAATCTAATGACATTATCAAATATGCCAATCAAATATAGTAAGAGAGGCTAGATCCTATGAATCCTGCAGATATCAGCATCGAACCAATGTAGCCACATCTCCCAATCCAATGACATTATCAAATATGCCAATCAAATATAGTAAGAGAGGCTATATCCTATGAGTCCTGCAGATATCAGCATCGAACCAATGTAGCCACATCTCCCAATCCAATGACATTATCAAATAAGCCAATCAAATATAGTAAGAGAGGCTAGATCCCATAGGTCCTGCAGAGATCAGCATCGAACTAATGTAGCCACATCTCCAAATCTAATGACATTATCAAATATGCCAATCAAATATAGTAAGAGAAGCTAGATCCTATGAGTCCTGCAGATATCAGCATCGAACTAATGTAGCCACATCTCCAAATCTAATGACATTATCAAATATGCCAATCAAATATAGCAAGAGAGGCTAGATCCCATAAGTCCTGCAGAGATCAGCATCGAACCAATGTAGCCACATCTCCAAATCTAATGACATGATCAAATATGCCAATCAAATATAGTAAGAGAAGCTAGATCCTATGAGTCCTGCAGATATCAGCATCGAACTAATGTAGCCACATCTCCAAATCTAATGACATTATCAAATATGCCAAGCAAATATAGCAAGAGAGGCTAGATCCCATAAGTCCTGCAGAGATCAGCATCGAACCAATGTAGCCACATCTCCAAATCTAATGACATTATTAAATATGCCAATCAAATATAGTAAGAGAAGCTAGATCCTATGAGTCCTGCAGATATCAGCATCGAACTAATGTAGCCACATCTCCAAATCTAATGACATTATCAAATAAGCCAATCAAATATAGTAAGAGAGGCTAGATCCTATGAGTCCTGCAGATATCAGCATCGAACCAATGTAGCCACATCTCCCAATCCAATGACATTATCAAATAAGCCAATCAAATATAGTAAGAGAGGCTAGATCCCATAGGTCCTGCAGAGATCAGCATCGAACCAATGTAGCCACATCTCCAAATCAAATGACATTATCAAATATGTCAATCAAATATAGTAAGAGAGGCTATATCCTATAAGTCCTGCAGATATCAGCATCGAACCAATGTAACCACATCTCCAAATCAAATGACATTATCGAATACGCCAATCAAATATAGTAAGAGAGGCTAGATCCTATAAGTCCTGCAGATATCAGCATCGAACCAATGTAGCCACATCTCCAAATCTAATGACATGATCAAATATGCCAATCAAATATAGTAAGAGAAGCTAGATCCTATGAGTCCTGCAGATATCAGCATCGAACTAATGTAGCCACATCTCCAAATCTAATGACATTATCAAATATGCCAATCAATTATAGCAAGAGAGGCTAGATCCCATAAGTCCTGCAGAGATCAGCATCGAAACAATGTAGCCACATCTCAAAATCTAATGACATTATCAAATATGCCAATCAAATATAGTAAGAGAAGCTAGATCCTATGAGTCCTGCAGATATCAGCATCGAACTAATGTAGCCACATCTCCAAATCTAATGACATTATCAAATATGCCAATCAAATATAGTAAGAGAGGCTAGATCCTATGAATCCTGCAGATATCAGCATCGAACCAATGTAGCCACATCTCCCAATCCAATGACATTATCAAATATGCCAATCAAATATAGTAAGAGAGGCTATATCCTATGAGTCCTGCAGATATCAGCATCGAACCAATGTAGCCACATCTCCCAATCCAATGACATTATCAAATAAGCCAATCAAATATAGTAAGAGAGGCTAGATCCCATAGGTCCTGCAGAGATCAGCATCGAACTAATGTAGCCACATCTCCAAATCTAATGACATTATCAAATATGCCAATCAAATATAGTAAGAGAAGCTAGATCCTATGAGTCCTGCAGATATCAGCATCGAACTAATGTAGCCACATCTCCAAATCTAATGACATTATCAAATATGCCAATCAAATATAGCAAGAGAGGCTAGATCCCATAAGTCCTGCAGAGATCAGCATCGAACCAATGTAGCCACATCTCCAAATCTAATGACATGATCAAATATGCCAATCAAATATAGTAAGAGAAGCTAGATCCTATGAGTCCTGCAGATATCAGCATCGAACTAATGTAGCCACATCTCCAAATCTAATGACATTATCAAATATGCCAAGCAAATATAGCAAGAGAGGCTAGATCCCATAAGTCCTGCAGAGATCAGCATCGAACCAATGTAGCCACATCTCCAAATCTAATGACATTATTAAATATGCCAATCAAATATAGTAAGAGAAGCTAGATCCTATGAGTCCTGCAGATATCAGCATCGAACTAATGTAGCCACATCTCCAAATCTAATGACATTATCAAATATGCCAATCAAATATAGTAAGAGAGGCTAGATCCTATGAATCCTGCAGATATCAGCATCGAACCAATGTAGCCACATCTCCCAATCCAATGACATTATCAAATATGTCAATCAAATATAGTAAGAGAGGCTAGATCCTATGAGTCCTGCAGATATCAGCATCGAACCAATGTAGTCACATCTCCCAATCCAATGACATTATCAAATAAGCCAATCAAATATAGTAAGAGAGGCTAGATCCCATAGGTCCTGCAGAGATCAGCATCGAACCAATGTAGCCACATTTCCCAATCCAATGACATTATCAAATAAGCCAATCAAATATAGTAAGAGAGGCTAGATCCTATGAGTCCTGCAGATATCAGCATCGAACCAATGTAGCCACATCTCCCAATCCAATGACATTATCAAATAAGCCAATCAAATATAGTAAGAGAGGCTAGATCCCATAGGTCCTGCAGAGATCAGCATCGAACCAATGTAGCCACATCTCCAAATCAAATGACATTATCAAATATGTCAATCAAATATAGTAAGAGAGGCTAGATCCTATGAGTCCTGCAGATATCAGCATCGAACCAATGTAGCCACATCTCCCAATCCAATGACATTATCAAATAAGCCAATCAAATATAGTAAGAGAGGCTAGATCCCATAGGTCCTGCAGAGATCAGCATCGAACCAATGTAGCCACATCTCCAAATCAAATGACATTATCAAATATGCCAATCAAATATAGTAAGAGAGGCTAGATCCTATAAGTCCTGCAGATATCAGCATCGAACCAATGTAGCCACATCTCCAAATCAAATGACATTATCGAATACGCCAATCAAATATAGTAAGAGAGGCTAGATCCCATAGGTCCTGCAGAGATCAGCATCGAACCAATGTAGCCACATCTCCAAATCTAATGACATTATCAAATATGTCAATCAAATATAGTAAGAGAGGCTATATCCTATAAGTCCTGCAGATATCAGCATCGAACCAATGTAACCACATCTCCAAATCAAATGACATTATCGAATACGCCAATCAAATATAGTAAGAGAGGCTAGATCCTATGAGTCCTGCAGATATCAGCATCGAACCAATGTAGCCACATCTCCCAATCCAATGACATTATCAAATAAGCCAATCAAATATAGTAAGAGAGGCTAGATCCCATAGGTCCTGCAGAGATCAGCATCGAACCAATGTAGCCACATCTCCAAATCTAATGACATTATCAAATATGCCAATCAAATATAGCAAGAGAGGCTAGATCCCATAAGTCCTGCAGAGATCAGCATCGAACCAATGTAGCCACATCTCCAAATCTAATGACATGATCAAATATGCCAATCAAATATAGTAAGAGAAGCTAGATCCTATGAGTCCTGCAGATATCAGCATCGAACTAATGTAGCCACATCTCCAAATCTAATGACATTATCAAATATGCCAAGCAAATATAGCAAGAGAGGCTAGATCCCATAAGTCCTGCAGAGATCAGCATCGAACCAATGTAGCCACATCTCCAAATCTAATGACATTATTAAATATGCCAATCAAATATAGTAAGAGAAGCTAGATCCTATGAGTCCTGCAGATATCAGCATCGAACTAATGTAGCCACATCTCCAAATCTAATGACATTATCAAATATGCCAATCAAATATAGTAAGAGAGGCTAGATCCTATGAATCCTGCAGATATCAGCATCGAACCAATGTAGCCACATTTCCCAATCCAATGACATTATCAAATAAGCCAATCAAATATAGTAAGAGAGGCTAGATCCTATGAGTCCTGCAGATATCAGCATCGAACCAATGTAGCCACATCTCCCAATCCAATGACATTATCAAATAAGCCAATCAAATATAGTAAGAGAGGCTAGATCCCATAGGTCCTGCAGAGATCAGCATCGAACCAATGTAGCCACATCTCCAAATCAAATGACATTATCAAATATGTCAATCAAATATAGTAAGAGAGGCTAGATCCTATGAGTCCTGCAGATATCAGCATCGAACCAATGTAGCCACATCTCCCAATCCAATGACATTATCAAATAAGCCAATCAAATATAGTAAGAGAGGCTAGATCCCATAGGTCCTGCAGAGATCAGCATCGAACCAATGTAGCCACATCTCCAAATCAAATGACATTATCAAATATGCCAATCAAATATAGTAAGAGAGGCTAGATCCTATAAGTCCTGCAGATATCAGCATCGAACCAATGTAGCCACATCTCCAAATCAAATGACATTATCGAATACGCCAATCAAATATAGTAAGAGAGGCTAGATCCCATAGGTCCTGCAGAGATCAGCATCGAACCAATGTAGCCACATCTCCAAATCTAATGACATTATCAAATATGTCAATCAAATATAGTAAGAGAGGCTAGATCCTATGAGTCCTGCAGATATCAGCATCGAACCAATGTAACCACATCTCCAAATCAAATGACATTATCGAATACGCCAATCAAATATAGTAAGAGAGGCTATATCCTATAAGTCCTGCAGATATCAGCATCGAACCAATGTAGCCACATCTCCCAATCCAATGACATTATCAAATAAGCCAATCAAATATAGTAAGAGAGGCTAGATCCCATAGGTCCTGCAGAGATCAGCATCGAACCAATGTAGCCACATCTCCAAATCAAATGACATTATCAAATATGCCAATCAAATATAGTAAGAGAGGCTAGATCCTATAAGTCCTGCAGATATCAGCATCGAACCAATGTAGCCACATCTCCAAATCAAATGACATTATCGAATACGCCAATCAAATATATTAAGAGAGGCTAGATCCCATAGGTCCTGCAGAGATCAGCATCGAACCAATGTAGCCACATCTCCAAATCTAATGACATTATCAAATATGTCAATCAAATATAGTAAGAGAGGCTATATCCTATAAGTCCTGCAGATATCAGCATCGAACCAATGTAACCACATCTCCAAATCAAATGACATTATCGAATACGCCAATCAAATATAGTAAGAGAGGCTAGATCCTATAAGTCCTGCAGAGATCAGCATCGAACTAATGTAGCCACATCTCCAAATCAAATGACATTATCGAATACGCCAATCAAATATAGTAAGAGAGGCTAGATCCTATGAGTCCTGCAGATATCAGCATCGAATCAATGTAACCACATCTCCAAATCCAATGACATTATCAAATATGTCAATCAAATATAGCACGAGAGGCTAACTATGAGTCATGCGTATAGCAGCTGTGAAGAAATGTAACCGGATCTATAAATTCAAATCCATTGAAACGATGTCTTTATTGTGTTTTCTCGTCATGATAAATTAGAGTTTTATCCACTATTGATTACAAATTTTCTACATGTTTTGTCAATATATTTAAGTGAACATTATACTTTATAATCGAACAAGAGCATTTTTAGAATTATCCTTGCGATTTTTTATCTTCTTTTATAAAGTCGATTACTATTTCGAAAATAAAATTATATTGTACTGGGAGTGTTGCGCGTGGAAGGTGGAACATTCACAATTATTCCGAAATACGGTAACAAAAACTATATATTTTCTCTTTTGTTTCTATTTAGTAATTTTTAGAAACATGCAACTGTTATAAAAGAAAAGATCCAATAACATAAATGGAAAGATGTTGAAGGCCAACGACAGCAGTAGTTTTCTTAAAATATCAAATATTTGGATAGCAGATCAACTATAAGGAGAAGAAAATTAAACTGAGTTCTTTCATTCAAGCGGTAGGGTTCTTCTTTTTTGTATTAGTGCCATATTAGTTATTTTGTTTTATTTAGTAATTGTATATAAACTGTTTTTAAAGAACGTTATTTATCTAATAATATTTTTTGTGTAAAAAATTGATTCATACAAAAGGGATAACGTTAATTTTACTACTTACTACTTAGCCCGATTACACCTGAACCATATTTTTGTTTGTCAATGACATAAATAATATTAATTTAAAAATCAAAACTGTTATAGAAGATTTTCAGATATTTAATTTCTTATGTTTGTTTGTTGTGGTAACTTTTAACTTTTCAGTGTTCATAAAGTTGACAGATGAGTTTTAAAATTGTAAGTAACGGCAAATAAAGAAATAGAAAATATTTAACTTACTAAAGATATTAGAGATTAAATTAATTTAACGATTCAACAGATTGACAACCACATAAACTTAGGAAAGATAGTCTAACTACAGACTGCCAGGGAAAAATAATATGAAATCTTAGTAAAACAATACAACGGGTGTAACGGTTGCTTCTGCATTTTGAAGTTATTATTTCTTTAAAACTGTAAGTTTGTATTTATTTTATTTATGTACAATATTTACCATCACACATTATATTACAAGCTTTTCATTTTGTTGAATACTTGGCTTATATAACGTTTTTTATTACAGGCATGCGCAGATGATCGCACCTCTGGAAATATCACTGAGAATTTACTTGGTCTGTTAACCAACACTAAATATCAGGTAGTGGGCCAAATACAAAATCTGCAAAAACTAATTAAAGATATACCTGAGAGAACTTATAACGACTTAGATAATGAATTTAATGATCTAATCAGCACTGGAAAAACAAAAATGGACAACTTGGGAACATGTACTATTGAAACTGAAGAAACTTTAACTCAAATAAAATTCAAGGGAACTACAGAATTCGAAACTTGTGTTAATGCCTCAAGTACTCTCGGTGATATTAAAGATTTAATTTTAAATATGATCACGTTTGAGAAACTGATTGATAACGTGGCGTTTCTAATTAAATCGCAATTTGAAGTCTGTCTCAAGTTAAATGCTTTCAAAAGAGCAAAATGTTTATTTATTGTTCAAAATGTAACTTTGAAAGAAGGAATTACGAATCAATTCATTAGTTTTATGTCCAGCAGTCAGGATCTGTCTAATTTAATGGCTGAAGAATTTCAAGAGTGTTTGTTTGACGCTTGTATGTTTTTAAGTGACGAAATTTTTACCATTTTAAAAACTAACTGCGGTAGTGAAAAACAAGTTTTAATATTATTGTAATGACGTAATAGCTATTAATAAACGTAGGAAATCAAAATACCACAGGATTAATACATGAATAATAAACGCCACATGTATCTAATGAATAATTTTCTCCTTCAGTTTTGATAAGTCCTGAATCTCATTTTTCTATACCTTATTCTATTATACATGATATTTTATTCGAACCTATATTAAATAAAGTAACAGTAAACAAGGTACAATAGTAGTTTCAAACTTTTTGAACTCCATTTAAAATCTGTCTAAAAAAATATAATTCTTATTAAAAACAAATATTTTGTAATTAATAACATACTACTGTATTTGTATTTATCTTGTAGGAGAAACTAATTCAATAAACTATTTATAATAAATAACTATTGCCACCTAGTTTTTAACAAGTTAAGTTATGAATGCTCACTTCTCAAACCTCTTAATTAGTTAAAATAATCCTGACCTTTATACTCGGTTAGATTTATCATTGAAAAAAGTAACAAATTATGTTTCCAGAATATTATTGAAGAACTTTAAATTGTTTCTCACTGTAATGGACTTCAAAATCTAACCTAGTACATCTATGGACTTCTCATAGACTTCAAAATCTATGTACATTATTTATACGTCTAAATACAAATACTACTTTAATTGGAAAAGAGCTAAAATCAATACATACCTGCGAAAATGACTTTGAGTTTATCTGTGGAAATTTTGAAGTTACTACTCAATCACCATTATTGGGATTAAAAAAAAATCAAGAAAAGCATTTAATTTAATCTATATCTTATTACAATAAGCTTCAGAATCAACGGTGGATTGAAATCCCTTAAAAAATAATTGCTCCGATTTTTCGCAGTAAAAAAATGCTCAAATAGATTTATGATCGGTTGTTTCTGTCACTTTGCCAAACCAGTTTAAAACCAGGGCTCTTTTTGTAGTATTTACAATTTAATAACTTTCATCAATTTCAGTAAATAAAAATGCCGAGATGAAGAATGTATGAAGAAAGAATTCATAAGAATAAGTGAAAATAAATTAGGTATTTCGAAGTCGCTAACGTAAACTATAGCACTCATTTTATAATAAAAATTGTTAAGGAAAACTAACTTATATGGCAGGCTATATAGCAAGTATAAATATCTACTGATAAGCTTACAGCCAAAACACTATATCTAATAAACTGATATTGTTAATAGGTTCTGCGGAATACGCCGAAGATTTATTATCTCATTTACAGGAGAACTCCAGGTTCGAGAGGGTGAATTACAGAAAAGTTTGGAAAGAATGACTAATTTCAGCACGGTTCAAGTAGATAAATGCAAATCTAAAGTAGAACAAGAAATTGGAAATATAACCGAAAGGATGAATTTGCAAATTACATAGATTCTTGCAAGTATAGTTAATTACCTTAGAGGTTGTCCTCAGGCTGTATAATAGTTCTGGCTACAGCGCTGTTTCACCGAATACTGTCGGCTTCATCAGGCCCGCACTAACACATAAACACGTAACACAACATAACACTAACACATATAAAATCAGAGTATGACTCGTCGTACATAAATAATAAAATTTTTGTGGCCACATTATAGGTCTTACTTGTCCAGCTGCAGGTATGGTACTGGATGTATACAGCGGGCCTGACGAAGCCGACAGTGTTCGGTGAAACAGCGCTGTAGCCATAACTATAATACGGACTGAGGTCAACCTCTAAGGTAATTAACTATATTATATATTAAACAGTCCAAGGCAACACATTATACTTTATAAAATTCTTGCAAGGTTGGAACTGAAGAAGTTAGGGATACTAAATGGACAAATAAAGTCTGGACGGGAAGATGTAATAGAGTTTGAGTTACGGAGAAAATATAACAGAACTAATTTCAACGATTTACAAAAAATATAACAGATTGTCAAAAGTCTTCTTTTTCAAAATAGCAGTTTGTGTTATAGAAAATGTTAGCAGGTTTTCCCAGAACTCTAAACGAAGATTTTAGTACATCCTTGGACATAAAGATAAAGTTGAGAAGATTGTAAATGACGTAAAAATGAGTTCATATATTGTATTAAACTTATGATAGACTTAGCTGAATCTAAGTTCAAGAGTATTTTCAAGGGAAACTGCGGTACTGACCTCCCAGAAAACAATAACTGACTGACAAATTCCAGAACATAATTGTAATTTTTACAAACAATCATTATTTTCACTATATATTTCACTTCTGTAATGTTGTTTATTTATTTTGAAATTGTTCATTTATATTTATGGATTAAATATCATTTTATGCATTAAGTTTTCCTTACAGAGATATAAATACAAATCTTAATAAATAAAGCTAAAGATTGTTATATATTAAAATTGTAAATTTTCGTTGCGTGTAAAGAAAATTCCTAAGCATTCTGTTATTTTATAAATAATTATTTCTTATTCGTATGTGGCATAAATAAATAATAAATAATATAGCGAAAGAAAAAAATAGTCAAATACCAAACTACTTTGATTTTCACCTTAAGAGGACAAAAGGTTATCTTTTTCGTTGATAACCAACATTAATTTATTGTAAAATATTTAAACAAATCAGTAGAATTAATACTTAAACTACTTAGCTACACTAATACCCTTAGGTTTTTTCACAAAACTCATGATGAAATTGGGAACAGCACATTTAAAAGCTTAATACTCATTAAAGGTTTTACCAAATGAGCTAACATATCTGTCCAGCAAACCCCTCTCATTATACCACTCAAGGATTCTAACAATTACATTACTTTTAGGTGTAATTGAGGATTCTCGCGATTGGGCTAGATGTTGGCGCTCTTGCCTTGTGTTTAGGGGTTTGAACCCTTTTAAATTAAAAAAACTACCGAGTCACAAGTATAGTAACTAAAAATTGGAGAGCTACAATTGACAGTGAAGCCTGGTCACGAAAGCTACAATTACTAGATGTGTTGAGTAATACAACACTAAAAAAAGTCGTGTAGCACAACTAGGCCTACAACTAAAGGTGTATTTATATTACTAGATTAATTACTGTTGCTTGACGTAGTCCAGCTGGCTGATTAAGAGGTACTTAATTCCTTTAACTTTTTCATTATACATTCCCTCATTTAGGGTGTCGATCAGCCAGAATCGGCGATTTTCTGCAAACAATGCAGTATTAAATATATAAGCTACTTCAAATATATGCCCTCATTGACATCTGATTTTCAATTTTGTCCTCTTCTTTTCCGGGACTTATATCAGACCATTATTTTGTTTTCGAACTACGTTTAACTTCCACCCTGCATCCGCGTATTATTGTAAACGTTCACTGTTTGCTAACACTTTAACCAATTCAAACCTAATACGATATACATACTCTCCACATATCCAGCAGCAGGTACTATAGATAAACATATTCTGATACGACATTAAAATAGTGGCAGTCGTTGGTTTTTGGTTATAACCGTCTCGTTTTAAGGGATATATATATATATATATATATATATATATATATATATATATATATATATATATAATTTATTTATGTAAAATCTGTAGTAGTATTTTTTATTTTATTTCCTCCTAATTATCCGATTACCTAAAAAGTTACCCTTTCTCACTTTAATTCTAACTTCCAAATTTAAACTCTAACTACCATTTTCACCACAAATTATCATCCAGAACATCATGACAAACATATTTTTCTTTCTGTCATTTTTTCTACACCTTAAGAGTGTGGGATGACAATAGAATAGAAAAACTCTTGATGGCATACGGTAGCCAACTGATTTTGTGTACTCAATGTAATGAATTTTCAATCACCTTACCATCTGAAGACCAAACTAAGAATGACCACATATAAACCCCACCAAAGACCACTCAGAAATACCTATTTCATAGAAAAAATACAATGGGTTAGTGGCAGTGTTGCCCAACGGTTCGTCAGTTTGCTATGATTTTTATAAAAACTTGATATACATTTAATTTAGTTATAACAACAAAAGTAACTATTTAAAAGGATGACCTTGTTTTTAAACTAACACTTTTCTACTAAAATTTGATAAGAAATGCTTAGCTAGATTTTAATATATTCTATCTTCTATGACTACCTTAATGGTTCTTTTTAACTTGTTTACCGTTAACTCCAAAACCAGTGTTTTTAGGAAAACTGCTACTAATACTAGCAAACTTTTATCTTAAAATTGAAGAACATGTTTGGAATGCAAAGGACCCTAATACTTATATATTAGTTTTAAAAACAACATCAATATATTTCACGCATCACAAAAAACTGTTTTCCTACTACATATTTTTGATAAAGAACAAATATTAGTCTAAATATTAATCCAGCAATGTTACAAACAACTGACCGACTTACATCCAAAATGAAAGAATCTATGTAAAGGAGCGTAGCTATTTAATACCACAGTGTTTGCAGGCAATTACCGATCCTGGTCCATCTTCATCCAAAATGATAGAATCAATATAAAGGAGCGAAGCTATTTAATACCACAGTGTTTGCAGGCAATTACCGATCCTGGTCCATCTTCATCCAAAATGATAGAATCAATATAAAGGAGCGTAGCTATTTAATACCACAGTGTTTGCAGGCAATTACCGATTATGGCCCATCTTCATCCAAAATGATAGAATCAATATAAAGGAGCGTAGCTATTTAATACCACAGTGTTTACAGGCAATTACCGATCCTGGCCCATCTTCATCCAAAAGGATAGAATCAATATAAAGAAGCGAAGCTATTTAGTACCACAATGTTTGCAGGCAATTACTGATTCTGGCCCATCTACATACAAAAGGATAGAATCAATATAAAGGAGCGAAGCTATTTAATACCACAGTGATTGCAGGCAATTACCGATCCTGGCCCATCTTCATCCAAAAGGATAGAATCAATATAAAGGAGCGAAGCTATTTAGTACCACAGTGTTTGCAGGCAATTACTGATTCTGGCCCATCTTCATCTAAAAGGATAGAATCAATATAAAGGAGCGAAGCTATTTAGTACCACAATGTTTGCAGGCAATTACTGATTCTGGCCCATCTACATCCAAAAGGATAGAATCAATATAAAGGAGCGAAGCTATTTAGTACCACAGTGTTTGCAGGCAATTACCTATTTTGGCCCATCTATATCCAAAATGATAGAATCAATATAAAGGAGCGTAGCTATTTAATACCACAGTGATTGCAGGCAATTACTGATTCTGGCCCATCTATATCCAAAAGGATAGAATCGATATAAAGGAGAGAAGCTATTTAATACCACAGTGATTGTTGGCAATTACTGATTCTGGCCCATCTACATCCAAAAGGATAGAATCAATATAAAGGAGAGAAGCTATTTAATACCAAAGTGTTGGCAGGTAACTACCGATTCTGGCCCATCTACATCCAAAATGATAGAATCAATATAAAGGAGAGAAGCTATTTAATACCACAGTGATTGCAGACAATTACTGATTCTGGCCCATCTACATCCAAAAGGATAGAATCAATATAAAGGAGAGAAGCTATTTAATACCAAAGTGATGGCAGGTAACTACCGATTCTGGCCCATCTACATCCAAAATGATAGAATCAATATAAAGGAGAGAAGCTATTTAATACCACAGTGTTTGCAGGCAACTACCGATTCTGGCCCATCTACATACAAAATGAGTGAATCTATGTAAAGGAGCGTAGGTATATAATATACCACAGTGTTGAAGACAATTATCGATTTTGGCCCATCGACATCCAACATAAGGGAATGGAGGTAAAATAATTCCAGATTTCTTCAAGAATTCAATAAAAATACTGTGATGAAATGGTTAGTTTTTAATTATTAATATTATATTAAACAAAAAAAAAAAAAAAAAAAAAAAAAAAAAAAAAATCTGTGAACTTCAATAACAATAATTAATTATTATAAACATTGCTACAATCTTTGTTTTAAATGTTTAAAATGGCGTCATTAGTATACAATGAAGCAATGAATACACATTCTTGAAACTCGGCATTTATGGAAACTTTTATATTAAGAAAACGATTTTGAAGAACTATAGTTTTGTTGGAAATATAACAAAAAAACCCTGTTTCTGAGCTTAAAACATTTATAACGCAATTAGCTGCTTCAAAAAATAAAACCTGTTTGCAAGTTTCCAAGTTGATTGAAAGTTGAAGCGATGCATTGGTAAGGCTCTCTGTGAACTCGGTAATTTCGCAATAAAAATCTTTAACCGTTGCATTTGACTGCAGCTGATTCAAATCGTCTTAGGTTGAGGGTAAACAATTTCCGATATAATCCATCCACCTTGTATTTTGCTTGACTAATACGATCGTCCAAAGATTCACTAAAATAATCACAGTATCTCTCAAATGATTCTGTGTGTTTTTCTAGTAATTCATCTATTACATCTTTCATCTCCTTTTTGACATCTTCCAAAGTACAGTAGAAAGAATTTCGTCTATAAAACTTTCACCTGGAGAATCGTCTGCAATACAAATTCAGAAAATATAACGTAATATATATTACTTACTTACTTAATAAATATGAAATATAAAGATGAAAAGATAAAGTCAATAAAATATCCTCATATTTTGGAAACGTAATATTAACAAAAACAATGGCAGACTCTCAATATTATATTATTTTTCTATATATTTATATTTATTAATTACGTTTAGTTCGTGTTTTCATTTTAATAGACATGAGCAAACATGATTTACATATAATTAGATATACTACATGTTACTAATATAGTTAATGGACGAAGAAGTGGAAAATATCTTAAAATTATAAATACTTTTCAATTTGTTTTCCGATTGTTGTTAAAATTGAAATAATAATTAAATTTTACTAACATTTTCCCATCATTTAGGTTTTGTAATGATTGGGGACCAAAAATAGCAAAAGTCGTAATTTTTTAAAAGTAATGTTCTTCCACTGAAAATTAACAACATTGTGTTCTACTTATAGAATATGGGCCCAAAAAATCTTTGGTTTTTTCGTTTTATTTAACATGTTTTTTACGCCTTATATTTATAAAAGATTTCTAACAAATTATAAACTTCATACATTTTGTGTCACTTAAAATTAATTTTGGATTTTATTTCAGAAATTATTACAATATTCATATGGACATATCGTGTAAGAAATAAGAATAAGAAGTTTTTTTTTAATGAAAAAATAACGAAGTATTCAAGATAATTGGTATTGACATGAATTATTAGTTTTGATGGTCTATAGATTACGATACTAAACACTATTTTTATAAAAATAGATAATTACAAAGTTTTATCATTTTGACCAAAGCATGCGATGATTTGTAAGAAATGGATTAGGCTAAGAACTCTAGACATTTTCTTACCCTATTTTAGAATCCTTTATTTACGCTCTACCAAGTGAACATTTAAAAAATGTATTTTAATATGGACCTTAATTTGTTCAAAACATAAAACCACCGAAGAACAATATTTAACGACCAAATTGATTTAAATGGTTATTCACAACGAAATCGCTTTTGTATTAATTACTTTTAAGCATAAATGGTAAATGTTTCTTCCTTCAGTGAATTTTTTTAGGAAAACGGCACTTTACTTCCTCCCTCTTCCCTTCCACTTTTTCTTTTGATAGACCAAAACTAAAAATAAAATGTAATGGAATTCTTAGTCGGAGTTTTAATTTTATACCCACTCAAAATGTAGAAAAATCTAAAATTGGATAAAATTGTAAATATGAATTTATTTCGAGAAAATGTTTCAAGCTCTAAATATTTTACCGAACAAAAGTGATTTCTATTGTTGGACCAACAACATAAAAAATTCCAGAAAGTTGAGTAAAATATTTACATATACAGGATGTTTCAAAAACTTCAGGAGTTTATTCGTCACATCAAAACCAATGAAAAAGGTATTTGTGTAATACTTATTTATAATACTGATATTTGCTTTTACGTTTTGTCAATACATTTAAATATATCTACTACATGGAGGGGCAGGGAGTAGAATTTAACTTCCTCATTTTACCAATACCACATCCGCCATTTGGCTCAATCTAAACGAGCAGGGCTGGAATTTTACTTTTATCTCGGGCCAACTTCAGATATCTGTTTACATAATTTTACTGTGAACATTTACTGATACATACATACTCCTCTTATTACAGTAATTACAATGGATATTGTACTTATTACTGATTTTATATATTTGAATTCTCTTTATTATTATAAAATATTATTAGAACATAAAACTAAATTTCGGCCCAGTGTAGGCTTATAATCAAATCGAATATTCCGATAAAACTTATAAATTTTTAACTTATAAATAAAGAAATTGTAAATTTTTGGTTCTGGTGGCGCCAAAGTTAAAATAATTCTCCATAAATGGTATCGTACTAACAACAGCTTCCCTTCCTATTTTAGATATTAATTAATTTATTATTATTACTATTTTTATTGTGAATTTATTTGAGTGATATAGATCGATTGGACTTTTATATAGTGTTAAAAAATGTCAAAGGAATTGTAAAATAACAATTTGGTATAGCATCGCTTCGCCTTCGCGACCAAGTGGATTGTAGATGTTGATCTATCGAGACCAAACATATCCTATCATATCTCATTTACTATTGAAATAACCCTTGTAGTTTGAGAGCTTCTTTAGATTTGAATGATTTCATATAGCTTCCACCACAGCTTTGTGTGCAATTCGATTTTAACTGCTTTTTGATTATAACCAAAACTACAATTCAATTTTCCTACAAAATTGAAAGATGTATAATTTATTTTCAAGTTATGACATTTTAATATAAATAAAATATTGTTTGTTTTCCTAAAAGTAATATTTATAATGTATACCAATGATTTAATCATTGAACGCAAAGTCATATGTTACATGTTTTAGAAATTACTTATTTTCCTTTTTGAACTTATTACACTTTGGTACAGCAAAAATGCAAATATTATTCAAAGTAGTTTTATCCTTACAGTCATTTAGATTTTATATCTTTCATGTAATTACGTGAAAGCTGAATGGATTGTGGGTGATTATTATGTCAATACAATTATATAAAATATTCAGTTACCGTATATATTTTTCTTTCTGACACAATAAATTGTTTAATTATTTTTATATTTACCTGGGTAACAATATTAATACTGTTATAACCACAGCTAGTTTGTAGAGACCCATGATGTACATACAATATTAGGAATACTTAAGGTGTTATATGTTACCAGACGATGAGTTCTGTTAGTATACATGAAATTGAAGCATAAACTTGAAATTGTCTTTTTAAACTTGAAATTAACTTATCGAATGATCAATTCATGTTTTTACTTAAGATGTTTATAAATACATACTAACAAGAATAACTACTTTACTTCCACAAATTGTTAAATAAAGAAATTGATACACCTGAATGATTTTAGTTAGATTTACTTGAGCTAAGAAAATATTTATTTTCTGATAAACTCCGTTTAATCAATTTGTGTGTGTTTTAAAAAAATGTAATTACATTACGATAAAGTACTTCACATTAAAAATAAATTGAATTCATGTTTTATCTTAATGGATTAATTAATATCTTGTATTTGTATTCTTAACAGTAATATTTACTGTACTTCAGATTAATAAAACACTGTCACGTTTTCCTAACTTTACAGGAGACCAATAATTAAGCAATTATAATGTTTCATTCTTTTTTGGCTATTATTTATTGAATTTTTATGACAGAAGTTTATGAGAGATTCTATTTCTTTCTATTCACTTCATGTCCTACTTTTTATCCCTTCAGTAATAATATTTGTTGTTGGTTTTTATCAGTTTTTATGGATATGGTATTGTTTACCTCTAATGAAGCTGTTATATTTTAACACATAGTGTTGTTAGGTATTCAATGATTAACAAAATTTAAAACATAAAATGTTTACTTGTATGATTATTAGATTTTATAATTCATCTGTAAAATTAAAATATTTATAAAGGTGTTAGTTTGAAAAAAGGTCATCCTCAGGTAAGTTTTGTTCTGGATAGTCACTTTTGTTGTTATCACTAAATGTGTGTATCAAGTTTTTATAAAAAATAATTGCAAACGGAAGGAACGTAGGGCATCACTGCCATTAAATCAATGTATTTGTGCTAGGAAATGGGTATTGAGACTCTTTGACCGTAAAATTTCTTTAAATGGTTATTCACAACGAAAATTTCTTTTATGTTAATTAATTTAAGCACAATAGTAAGTGTTTCTGTCTTCTGAGAATTTTCGTAGGAATCGGGACTTTACTTTCCCCCTTCTACCTTCAACTTTTTGTTTAGATATACGCAAACTAAAAATAAAACGTAATTATTTATGGAATTCTTATTCGGAGTTTTCATTTTATACCTATCTAAAATGTAGAAAAATATTGAATTTTATAAATCAATAAATATTTCGAAAAAAACTTTCAAGCTCCGAACTTCTATTGTTGGACCAACAAAATTTCAGAAAGTTGAGTAAAATGTTTACATATACAGGATGTTTCCAAAACTTTAGGAACTTCTTCGTTACATCAAAACCAATGAAAAAAGATTATAAATATATTTCCTAAAATACAGGGTTTTTTATCTACCTCCCATTTTGTGTTTAACTAAAGTACATTAACTAAAGTACATACATTAACTAAAGTATTCATATATTTATATCGAAGTACCTTCTGAAACAAAATTAAAATTAATTTTAAGTGACACAAATTGATTGAAGTTATAAATTGCTAGAAAGCTTATGTAAATGTAAATGTAAAAGACTTTAAAAAAACGTAAAAAAAAAAAATAATAATAATAAAAATAAAAATAACAAAGATATTTACGTTTTCTATAAGTAGAAGACAATGTTGTCAGTTTTAAATGGAAGAACATTAGTAAATAAAAATTACAGCTTTTGTAATTTTTTATCCAATCATTACAAAATTATTGTAAATGACAGAAAGATGTTAGTAAAATGTTAATTTTTATTTTAATATAGATCAGAAAACATGTTGAAAAGTATTTATTAATTTCAATGTATTTCCACTTCCTCCTCAATTTACTATGTTAGTAACATGTAGTATTTATGATTATTATATGAATCATGTTTGTGCTTGTCTATTAAAATGAAAACGGAATTAAACGAAATTTATAAATATAAATATATTTATATATATAATTGAATATTGAAAGCCATCCAAAGTTATTGTTAGTATTAGATTTCCAAAATATCAGGATTTTTTGTAGTCGTTATCTTTTTATCTTTATATTTAATTTTTATTATCTAAGTAGATATTTAGATAAAATTTTACTAATTATCGCTACCATTTTTCGGTTATGCTTCACCAACAGTACCTAAAATCTACTCATTGTTACTATATTCACACAAGGGGGAATATACGGTCTTTGTATTTTAAGGTTTAAACTTCACCTTTTTTTACCTACCTTACCCCAATATTAACCAGTTTTAGTTCAAAATACCTCCAAATTTGAAACTTACCTTCAAATAACAAAACTAACGATATATTGTATGCCGTGGAAGGGGAACAACTGCCACCTGCACATTTATTTGTTTCAACATATTAATTATTATTCATATTATAATTCAACAGCAAGATTATATCAACATATTTCTGTAACAACATAGAATTTTTATCATTGTCATCAAGACACTAAAGATATGGTCATACAATCACAATTACATCGATGCTGCATTATAATTGCTCATTTCAGCAGTTGTCCAGCTAGTCTTAAAAATAATATTATTTTAGTTTAAAGAACGTTTCAAAATTTCTGAAAAAAATGGCTATCATATCTGTGACGGATATTAAGATAATGGAAGCAGAATGATTATTCTATAAAATTGAATACCCTTCTAAATCCCTTAAAATTATAAGAATGGCGTGTTTATAAAACATATAAAAGTAGAAAAAAATAAAATAAAGAATACAATTTTCCAATAGTTTCCATGGAAATCATATAGTTTTTTTTGGTTATCAAAAAGTTCATTTTTATGGACATAATATATTATTTCTAAATTTCTGTATGGATTAATCTAGTAACTATTTCATTATCTTCTTCTAAATTTTCGTTTATATCTACAAACAAACATGGATTCTACTATTCACCCATTTGAAACCACATACCATAAAGATTATGATTGGCCAGACGACTCACCCTGGATAGTAAGGTACAGTACGGAAGTTATAGTAGTATACGTAGTATTTAAGGTATTAGAACCACACAGACTAAGAGTAGTAGGAACCAGTTTGACTATTCTATTGATATTAATGATCTTTACTAAACTCTTAGCAGTGTGTTTTTGTCATTAATGTCTATTTTAAATCGTTATTTATAAAGGTAACGTTGTTGAATGATTTTAGTGAATTCTCCCTTTCGTTCCTTAATTTTTTTATACTCCCCAGATAGTCTAATTTAAGTAAACATTTTATTATTATTATTATTTTTTTTTTTTTACAATAACCTATATTTTATTTTAGATACGCAATTAAAAAAGAAAAAGTGCAATGTTTTTTCTATTTAGGCTATATTGGAATATTTTTGTAGTTTAGAAATGGTAAAAACTCTATTGCCTGATGAAATGAGAAATTATCAATAGAAATATTCCTCACTATAAGTAAAATTTAACCAATACAAAGGTTACAATATTTGAAACAAAGTAATTAGCATATAACTTAACTGTAGTGTCAAAGTTATTACAACTTCATACATACTATTTTCTCATAAATTATTTGACCTGTCTCATAAAAATAAAACAAAAGGACAATCTCTAATTATTAGGTATATTTTAATATGTAAACTAATTAGCAACGTTCAATTCAAGAGGTTCAGCTTTGTCTGATGTTTAAAACAGTGATGAATTAATTAAAAATTAGTGATGAAGGCTTTCGATACATTAGATCGCACTATTCTCCTAGATAAAATGTATAAAGCAGGAATCAGAGGAGTAGCATATGAATTGTTTTTATCTTATCTTTCTGGAAGAAAGCAGAGAGTGAAAGTCGGAGATAAACTCAGTGAGGAAGTTGAAGTAATCTATGGAATTCCGCAAGGATCTGTGTTATCAGGGCCATTGTTCCTTATATATGTAAATAGTTTATGTGACGGTATATTTAAAGGAATGTTAACAGCATTCGCGGATGATACTTCACTTTTTTACAGATCTAAAACTCTCCAAGATTTACAAAACAGTATGCAAAACGATATTAATTTGCTTAGACTTTGGTTTACCGAAAATTGTTTAGCAATGAGCCCTAAAACCCAAGCGTTAATTTTTAACTTAAATGACAAAAAACGTGTAAACCTATTACTCAAATACCATGAAGTTGACTGTACATTACCAAACTGCAACTGTTTACCTATTACTCTTGTAGATGAAATTAAATACTTAGGATTATTTGTTGACAGCAGGCTAAGTTGGAAGATTCACATAAATTACATAAAAGATAAGGTTATTAAATATACAAGGATTTTCTATTTACTTAGACCCTTTTGTAGTCAGGACCTATTACGAACTTTGTACTTTGCCTTTGTTAATTCGAAGTTAGAGTATGCTTTGACATTATGGGGCGGCACTTATAATACTACAATGAAAACAATTGTTGTTCAACAAAACTCATTTATTCGTATTATAGATAATAAATCAAAATTAGAACACGCTTTACCTATTTATAGAAAACTTGAGATTCTACCTATAAAGAATTTGTATATTTATAAGGTATTAAAAGTTTATTATAATAAGAGTAACAAACAAAGAGAAGATATTCGAAATCCTACTGTAATCCTTAGAAATAGATTGAATGCGTATGTTCCAAGACCTAGACTTACTTTATATAAAAGGTTTTTCACCTATCTTGCTCCGAAATTTTATAATTACTTGCCATGTCAAATTAAAATTGTTAAAAAGTTAAGTAAATTCTTAAGAGTGTTAAAAACATATCTTCTGTTTCATGATAATATTTCTATGTTTTATGACTGTTTAGAATAAGATATGACTTATAAGGAATATTTTTTGTGTTGTTTTATTGTTAGGTTTAAGAATAGCCTACTTAATTGTTTAGGGTAGGATTTTTTTTTTGTTTTTTTTTGTTTTTGTTTTTTTTGTGTTAACTAAGATATATATTTTCTATTTTGGCATAATTAATATTATTTATATATTAAAAAATAAAATAAAATTGTTTGTCCTGTATAAATAATAAGTAGCCTTTGTCTTTTGTTGTTTCTTCCATGTTGAGAGATGTAATTTTAACAAAGTTCGGTGAATCATCAAATGTAACCGATCAGCCGCCACCTTTATCTCTAGCTCTTGTCATAGATTGTAAGTTTCATGTGTATCACCCCAAACAGGTTTTTTTATAAACCTCGGGGTCAGACTTTATTAGTCTTAAGTTTGTTAAGTGTGTAATCTGAACATGTATATGTATATAGTGACTAATAAAGATATTTCATTTCATTTCATAATTCTTTGACCATCAAATTGCGTGAAATCTCAAGCCTTTAAAGGATCTTGATCAACCCTTGGTGAATTTGTTATAAGCACTACTTAGCTCAATCGATATGTGTTGCACATACAATCGATAAGTACATCAAGTGTATATTTACGAACTGACTATCGTGCACTAGGAAGGCCGGAGAAGATCAAATTTTTTGTTTGTGTAGTTAAAATATGAAATGGAAGTTAGAATAATATATATTTTGTTATTGTTTTCAGGCCAGAAAAGCCGCCGGAAGTAACAAAACCTCGAGGCATACTTGAGGTGCGTCCAGCTCCAGGATCCTGTACTTGCGATAGACATGACTGGAGTCCACACTTTGAGAGAGCGAAGTACCTCAAGGAGCGAGAAGACTGTTTGGTCGATAAACTGAATGATATTAATTACGAGGTAATAGTTTACAATACTCTGGTGCTTCATTTTTTAGAATAAACAATATTTGTATTAATTTTAATTTTTATGTACTGATGACTTGGGTGTACAAATTTAAATTGTTCATGATACTAAAAAAAGATGGGAGGTTAAAAGTAAAACAATAAAAGACTGGTGGATATATAATTCATTAACACTATTGAAGAAAAAGTGTGTGGTTTGGTAAATAGTTATTTAAAGATGTTTATTTAGTGGACAAATTTGTCAAAGTAAATAGAATATTGATTAGAATTTAAAATGCAAGAAGCATTATCCTAACAATATTTTACGTTTCTAATGACAAAGAGATTATTTGTGCTAACAAGTTGTATTTCTTTGTTGACCTGGATGTATAGAGGATGGTTTTTTTGTATATACAGTGTCATTTGTTACATGGGACTATTATTTGGTTAAGGTCTCATTGTAAACTTTTGTTTGAGAGACTAGGTTTTACTAAGAGTTTCAGAAATTTTGGATATTTTGAATGTTTAATGTGTGTTAAGAAACCTGATATCAAAATTAAAAATTAGTGTTTTAGTTTTTTTAAATATTGTAATTGGACAATTTATAATTACCGTATGAGAGAAAGAGAGTGAGTGAGAAAGAGAGAGAGAGAGAGAGAGAGAGAGAGAGAGAGAGAGAGAGAGAGAGAGATATTCTTCTATAATTTCAATAAAAACAACTCTATAGAAGTTGATCACTCAACTTGATTATTCGTATCTAATTTTTACTTTTTGCTTTTTACTCCTAAAAATTATGTGTACTTCAATCCATATTTAATTTATTGCTAAAAATTAGTAATTGTATTACATTTTTATTAATTAATTACATTTTTAATGAATGGATGAGTAATATAATAAGTTTTCATTTAATAAAGAATTGGACGTAATATTTATTTAAAAAAAATGAAAATTGCACGACACAAAGTAACTAGGTGGTTTTAGCAAAAAAAAACAATAAATAAATAACTACGGGACAATTTTAAAACATTACCATAAAGTATCTATTATGTTATATTTTTTAGATTAATATTAGGTGTTTTATATTTTAGAGAATGCTTCTGGAAAATGCTATTCTGCACCATCCTTGTGGAGATATCAATGATAAAATGAAGACAATATATCAAATAGATTATTCAAGGAAAGGTAACTATGTTTGATACAAATATTTATATCCTATCTCTATTTTAAAATTCCTGTTATAATTAAACAGGTTTGATCAGATGTTTTGAAAAATACTCAGATAATATAATATACAAAACTACCACTTTATATTTCCATAATATGATAATTGCTAGATACTGTCAGGCTGGAGGAATAAAACTCGTTTAAATAAACTGTTACCGTTTGTAATAGTGAAATTAATTAAAAAAATATTGGAAGAGAGAGAATCCATTTCTTATTTAAACTTACATATTTTATTTACTTATGTGTACCTCATAATGTTATAGGATATCCTGTATTAGAATTCAAGGAACTGCTAGTAGATAAAGATGATCCCGTTGCTGTTCCTGTACCAATGTTAAAAATCGGATTGAACAACGGTTACAGAGATCCTACCTTCTTTAGATACCACGCAATCAAACGGCCGAGGATTCATCCGCCAGTACCCATTACGTTTAAAGCAGGTATATGTTCATTTATATTTATTCCTTCCGGGTTGTTCTATGTAATTAAACAATTAAATGTAGATATATAAGAATCAGTTAGTCCTGTTCAATTAAATCCTACATAGAGTACAAAGTTTTAATTTATACGTGTTATTTCTACTCGTAGTTCATTGATATTTTGGAGAGCTTATAATCAATGGCTCTCTTTGTTTTTACTGTCTTTAAAAATTATCAAGCTGAAACAGAGAGTTTCATGAAACTTACTCATCCCTCACGATTAATTAAAAACAACTTTCTTGACATTTTAAAAATTTAGGATCGTGTTTGGTAGTTTTATGTTTTTAAAGAAAAAAACGCTTGTCTCAGAGGAGAGGAAAGGGAGGGGGCATAAGGGATTGAAGTAAGTAGACTTTCTGTTTTGAATAGGGACAATGGTATTTCTGCTATTTAAAACGTTTTAATTTATTTAAAAAAAAATTTCTTGTGATTGATTTTATATTTTTTACAATTGTAAAGATGTCGGTACTTTTAAAGAATATAGCATAAATATAAAAATACTAATTAAAATTGGTTTAAATACTGTAATTGCCACAACAATTATACACACCGCCAAGACGATGTTTAAGTGATCTTGTCTGATTAAGTCTCTAATAGTGACACTTGAATTAAACCTAATTTGTTTACAAAAAATATTATTGAATAATAAATGTTAACGTATTTATCAGAAAACGTATTTAAAATAAATCGTCTCAATTATAAAATAGTCCCCGGAGGTAAAAGATGTTTTATAGATATTTTGATATCAAATATTATAAAAATTATGTCTTCAATTTAAAAGAGTTGAATAGTATGTTTTAAATCAAAATAATGTGTTGGGTTGTTCGTACGATTTACAAATACTTGTTTAAAAGGGTTTTTAGATCTTACAATGTCTTCCTTACCTCAATGGACATTTATATTCACCTAATGATGTTTAAATTAAAAATGAGCTTAACTCCATAATCTCAAAATTAAAAAAATAATTAGAAATCATAAAGGTACTAACTGGACTCTTAAATGGATTTAAATCAAAATAAGATCGAAAGTAAAGTTTTATTATTCTTTGAGTATTGCACAAATATACTTCTTGGTAATGGTGACCTCTTCTACTTTGGAGGTCCTACAAGATCTCATGGTAGCTCATTTAGTGCAGCTATTGTGGGGGGGGGAATTAGGTTTAATTTCACGTTAAGGTAGCAGGGTATTTTTGTTTGGTGAGGTATACCAATGCAGATAACTTGTTAGTGTTGCGTTTTGCTAATGTGCATTTTGTATGACTGCAGATTCAAATTTCATTGACTAGACTGTGACTCTAGTGAATCCAACTGATCTAAGAAAACACCCTAACCTAACATATCATATCCCTAACCTATAAACAGTCCTGAAAGAAATTTATAATCCTGAAAGAAGTAGAATGCTAATTATACTAGGCCAATTACTAAAATGATTTTCGAGGGTAGGGTAAACTATTTTTAGTTTATTCATTGAGTGATTAAAATTTCTTTCGTAAAATGATCTATGTTCTTTAACATAGAGATTGATAGTAACAGGTTGTGTTGAAAGCGTCTTTTTATTTGTTTCACAAAACTCAACAAATTAATTTTTGTTTCTTTGTTCAGATTTTATTTAATAATGGATTGAAATAACTCCCCACAAATGTTTTTACTCAACCACACACAAAGACAAATACTAATAAATCTTTAGGTTTAGAGGACGAAATTGCCTTGAGATCAAAAACTTATATTCAGAATTTCTGAAAATTGATTCTAGTCATCTCAAGTGTTTCTAAAATATAGGCTCATAAATGCACTGGACGCCCTTGCTCCAAAAATAGTGATTCAGGAGTTATAAATTAATAAGGCGTAAGCGATTTCGACAATATTTTGGTTTAATTTTAAGACAAAACTCAAACCAATGTGTCGAAACAAAGGTAAGAAAAAATGAAAGTTTGTGAGGAATTTGGAGAAGGACTAGCAAAACCCAGGTGAGGGTTCGTTACGGTATTTTATTCTTCTTCACGAGATTCCGACCAAAATTTGTTTAAACCGATTCTATCGATTTTGAGGTATTCTATCTTTAATATCGCGTTCATGTTTTATTTTTATATCTAAATCAAACTCCTGAACTAAAATTTTCATGGAGAATGTATACCTAGTAAGCAGCTCAGTACTGTAAGTTTTTATACATATTTGGAAATTTATATTGTACAAAAATAAAAATAATAACCCACAGGTAAAACAGATACATGAAGAAGGAAGAATTAGTTTATTTTTATTGGCTTTAAATAACATTGTCCTGAATTCTTATTATAGAAAATACTTCGGCTGCTGTCGGGTTTCAAGAAGATCACGGGAACGTTCAAATTTGTTCATGTTTATATTACAATGTAGGGTCTTTTAATTATACCATTTATATTTATTATTTATTTTCAGAACCATTCTACTTGGATGACCAGTACATAGGTCGAAGTGAATATATGGACACTATAAGCAAAATGGGTCTATGTGCTATAAAAGCTATGCAACAATATAAAGAACCATTACCTTCAAGTAGGAGGCGCATCGGTGATGTGTGTATTTAAAATATATAATAAATATGTGTTCTATTGTTAATTTAAACTTCCTGTCCATAGCTTATCGTTTTATCACTAGAACAAGATTGTTTGTAAAGCATATGTTTACGTATGTAATACTGTACTAATTTATTTAAGGAAAACAAACTTGTTATATAATTATATACATATTTGAAAATTAAGTTTTGAATTTTATTTTCGTGATTTCTGTAATATTATTGTGGAAATAATTTTCAAACTTGAGATGAATTTATTTTATGATTAATAGCGAGCGATAACTGAGACAATGTCTTCTTTAAATCTGGAAGAGGCTAAAATATAAGGCTCTGACTTAACTACATTTTTATGTGAGTGATACATAGTAAATTGTAACGAATGTTGAGGTTAGAATGGAATGCAGGCAGTTAGGTATATTTTTGGGTGAAAGTGAAGTGTTCGAAATTTTAAACTCAAAAAATAAAGAGTAGACAAATTTTTAAACTATAATTTAAATAATTACTAATTAATTGATTTTGGTCTATGTTGGTAAGGTACCCACAAAATGCCACTTTAGGAGTTATCGATTAAAAAGGAAAAAAAAAAACCATGAACGTTCAAAAGTGACTTCCATAAAATTATGATGTAATTTGAAGATATAATTTAACTTTATTTTAAACAATTACCAATTAATTGTTTATTGTAAATGTTGCTAATGTGCATTTTTGTTTGTGTGTGTAGTTGTTTGTTTTGTTGTTGTTAACCTTTAAGATACAAATAATTATTAGACAGAATTAAAAAAATAATTAATATTTTGGAATTTTAAAACCAAAACTACCCTAACCAGTGTTAGGTGTCAAATAATTGCTGGAGAATATTTACCACTGCTTACGGAACTTTTGGAGGTTTTATTAAGAAATGCGGTATCAACCAATTGTTCAAATACTTTTATTGTACACAGGAATAACTCTTAGCAGTGATTGTAGCCAAGAGAGTAGAGAAATATTTTAAGAATTGTAGTGGTGAACCCAGCAAAGTATGTAATAAATAAAAACATATAGATTTTCGTATGCACATTTTATTTTTTTAACGTTCAGTACATAAATGTAAAGAAACTATCGTAAAATTGTCGTCATCGTCTGGGTTTCCAGGTTCAGGTTTAGCCTGTTCTATCTTCATACCTCCCATCTAGTCTTACGTCTTCCAATATCCCTCCTCCTTACAGGCTGATACTTTACTAAGTACCACCACCACTACCTCCACTCATTCTCTCAACATGATGCCTCCACCTATATGAACCATCCATTGTTATTCCACCTGTATATTCTTAATTCAGTCCTTATATACTCATTTAAGATTCAATCATGTAGACCATAATGCTACATATTTGTATAACGTATAAATGTAGTATTTGTATGTAATAAACAACTTCTCAGAACAGTATATTATGCAATAGTAAACTCAAATATAGAATATGGGTTAATAGTATGGGGAGGGGCGTACACTACGAATTTAAGGCAACTAATAACTATTCAAAAAGCTTATATAAGGTTAATTATGCACAAGAAAAGAATAGAACATACAGCACCTCTTTTGAAATGTTTAAAAATTCTACCTCTCAGGAGTTTATATGTGTTTAAGGTTTTGCGTATGTTTTTTGATAGAAGTGGAAATGGTAATACAGACAGGAAAAATAGAATAGGCGCAATAAGAAACAGATTTGACAGAACTATCCCCATGCCTAACTTGTCACATTTTAAAATGTTTTATATATTTATGGCACCAAAATTTTTTAACTGTCTGCCTTTAAACATAAAATCTTCTTATAACAGAGTTCAATTCGCCAAGAGTTTGTGGGAGTATTTACTCGAGATAGAAACTGTTGATTATTTTTTCAATACTATTAATTAGAAAAGTTAGTATTATGTTGTATAGTAAGTAAAGTGAATGAAGTGTAATTCAGAAGTGTTAATCATATGTTTAGGTGCTTTGTTATTTTGTTTTGTGTATTTATTCTATTATTATTTGGCTGGTTCGCTGCCTTCCAATACTCATTGAAACTATAGTGATCCTTATGAATATTAAATCCACCTTCACAGGTGGATTATATAACCCAGGTGGTTATTATTTCTATTTATGCATATGTAAAATGTGGTATTGTATTTTGTATTTTATAATGGAAGAAATAATAAAGATTTTTCATTAAAAAAAAAAAAAAAATGTATTTTAAAACAAAGTCACAGGACGGACTATCTAGTTAAAATAATGTAGATTTTATAATTTTTACCCAATAGAGTTTTTCACATTAATGTGTATATTAAGGCAATTTTTTTATATTTAAATAAATTAGTGTACAAACTTGTTTTCACAATTAATTTATTTTTAGCAAATTTTCTTTAGAAAGAAACGTATTGTATGCCACACTTAGACATGGATCCTTGATTTCATCGATGATGTGTTCTAGAAATTTTGAATTTTAGTTCGAAGCCATGCGTTGCGTTATCACTCTAACTGCTGCATTTTGTATTATATTTTCTCAATTTTTTTCACAAATATTCGATTTGTTAACCATCTAGATTAAATCGTTTATCATCACCATTAGTTGATAAATTCCATAAATAGTTTTCAGGTATATTATCACCCATATTAGTAATAATAATAATAATTTCTCAGCCTGCTATAACTTTCTAAATGACGTATTGTGTGCAGCTATAAAATCTAAATACAATTATTCTTGGATGTATTTTCTACAATAAATAATAAGAAAATTATTGTTAAAACAAAATGTTAATTTTTAACAGTACAATTTGTAAATTCGATAAATACATCTAAAATCTATAAACCAGAATGGTATTGGAATTTTAGTTAAGTTAAAAGCTTGTTTTTATTTTGTATTATATGTTCGTAACTCAAAAATAAGGGTAGGTAAACTTCAAATGATATGTAGTTTGAAACGGGCTTTCGAAAGTTTGTTGTGACCTGAAGATCCTTGTATAGATTATATACTTAATAGATTAGTATAGTTCATTATTCTCCAGCTCGGTAAAATAAAATTATTAATAAGCAGCATTCAAAGACGACTTTGAAATCAATAAATGTATTAAAGTACATGTATGTAATAAATGTACTATTAAAAGTATGAAAGCTGAAATTCTGATTAGTATCAAATCATTATATTTGCCAAGCGTCAGGGAAGTAATTAATGAATATTATATTCTTTATAATATTATCTAAAACTATAAAGTCTATTCGCTTTTTACGAATTGCTGATGTATGTATATTAGTTACCTTTATTAGTAGCCAGAGCAATTCTTTTTTTGTAAAAACACTACATCGCTGTTTCGCCGTTCACAGCCGGCTTCGTCAGGTGTAGGTTTAACACTTAAATAAAACACATAACGACGCTGAACACACACGATAACACGACACAAAAAACAATATGAAATCTACCTGAGGTTAACTCTTCGTCAAATGTCATACAATCTTTATACTGGCGTGGCCGAGGCATAGTTTTTGTGTTTCTGAACGGAGTTTCTGTGTTTCACGGTTTTAACCACCCCCAAAGTTGGACGTTTTTACACCAATCATTGGGCTCGTTGTACGGGAAATTTTCTGAGTTGAGTTAAATAGAACTTTTGACATTTATTTTAATAACAAAACATTTTTCTGTTTTGGTATTGAGCAAATTTGATAACTTTAAGCGTTAATATCTTTGAACCTGTATAGAGTTAGGAATCGGATAAAAGGGAACATAATGCTGACATAAAGTACTACATTCTGACATCTTTTCATTTTAATTCACACTTTTAGTTTCATTCAATTTGTACCATTATTCGTTAGTTTTCAAACATTTTGATAAAATGAACTCTGTATAACTCTCAACCAGAAAAACTGCATTGCAATGAGTCAGCCGAGTATAAATACTAAAAAAAAAAAATTGACAAAAATCTGATTTTTTATCAATTTGCACACTGTCAAACCGTTGCACTATTCACAAATATCTTACTACATAATGAGGAAGTTGATTAGTTAATCATAGGAAATCGAAATCAAGATTAGTAAGAAAATACTTATCTTATTTCATACAATACGAAAACAAAGTCCTAAAAAAATATATTACAACATATACACACATAGAATATACCTAGAATAACTTTACAGATTCTTAAAAATAAAAAAAATTGTAAATAACATAATGGGGACAAATAAACTACAGCTACCAATAAAGTGGATATTATAGTTTCCAATTATAAAATCATAGTAATAAGCTGTTTCACATTTAATATTGTAAGTATTTAAAACGTTTACCCAAATGTTACTTGTGCACAATATTTAGTATATTATTGATTTAAAATAAAAATATAAAGAGAAGTATATAGAAAATAAAAATGGTGGACAACAATGAATAATTTCTATGACATCATTAGTTCGTTTGTTGTATTCAAACAATTAACGAACTAATGTTGCCTTAGAAATCATTCATTGTTGTCTACCATTGTTGTGTACCATTGTTGTTTAATGTTATTAATGTCAGTTTGAAATATCTCTCCGAGGAGCTAATATCAGTAATAGTTAAAAAAAAAAAAAAACATTTCGGTTGTATGAATGTGCGGGTGAATTTATATATTCGATTAGTTCATAATAACTCTCTGTAGAGTTACATAGAATATATATGTGTGTGTGTTTGTGTTTGCAAACGAGCGGGCGCATTTGTGTAGAATAAACTGTTTTTGAATTGCGGTTTTTAGTAGTGAATTAGCGACACTTTAAACACTCGAGTTATTCACCCAAACCTAACTTTTTTCTTATTGAACCTTTGCCCTTTTGTTTACTGTTTTACTTTTATATTGGTACATAACTCCCAATTAGGTTACAGTTGAATGATCCAGTTTAACTTAGCAAAATATATATAAATTTATTTTAATTATGCAGAGTGTGTAACTTATATATAACTTAAAACATATAAGAATATAAAGCTATTAATTGCCTCATCTCCCAATTTTTTCAATCAGTTTTAGAGTCAGTAGTGCACCCTGGTGCTCAATGGTTAGTGTTGCCAACTCTCCTGTATTATATGGGAAAATTTTTTATATAATTTATATATCTATTAATTTATATACTTAGAGTTTATATATTTGTTAAATATGAATTAATAAGGATTAGATATACAATAACTCGAGTCGCAATCTTACGATCCCAAAATAAACTCAATACAATAAGGTCACAACAGATTGAATATGTTATTTATAAAATGTTATGTAGGGTAAATAGAAAATCAGTGGGTGGTCAGTTGCTTGTAATCGAAAGTAATCTTGTGCCCACTCATTCATTTAATTTTCACTCGGCTCGCTATTAAAAACAACAGCACTTAAACACTCCGTTTTATGCTACTAGTGGTAGTAATTCGAGCCATTGCACATCCAAGAGAGGTGGTTGTCACAGACCAACTTATTTTCTGCTTATGTAATTGTATTAAAACGATATTACTATGTGTATTATTATTATTTTAGAACTTACCTTCTACACAATGGAATATAATTTGTATAGATTTGAGATATATTTAATTATTTATAAAAATATCACAGACGATTGAAAGACTATAAACTTATTTTGAACAAATTAGCTAACATGTTATTTAAAACAATTTAGTTTAAATACAATATTGTACTGAACAAAATGACTGAATCAGGCGTATTTAGAGTTTAAATAATATTAACGTCTAAACTTGTGTGCTTTACTATTGTTATCGATCATACGAGTACATTACTTATCACGCTTTTAGTTAAAGTAACCTACAAAGATAAATACAATTAAAATTAATCTTGGTTTCTCTCTCACTCCTCCACATTTCTCTCTTTTTGACGACCTATTTTTTTTCTATAAAAACAATCTTTCACTTTTTGTATTTAACATTTTACTTTCTCACGTATACGTAGTATAGAAAAGTGATGTAATGATGGGACAGAAAACTGTTGTCTTGTTTTTGCTGATATGTCCGTTTTGAGATCTCCTGAGCCCAAAAAAATTGTTTTTGGAATTATATCTGTCTATCTATCAGGCGTTTGTCATGCATACCGTATGTGGCTATGTAGACATATTTTGGAATTTTTTCTTCTTTTGTTTTTCGTTATTTCCATAACTCAAAACTTGGGAGTGACTTCAACTATAAAAATATAAAATCGATTGTAACAATTTTGATAAATTTAAAAAACGAAACATATTATTTGTCATCTATCCAAACACGTCGATTTTATCTTCGTTTTTATCTTACGCCGGTAAAAAAAAAAGATCTTAAAGATGGTAATTTTTCAAAGTCATCTAAACCCATGTCATTCATAATTTATTAAAGTGTGAAGATTAACTAACCAAACTCTAATACAGCATTACAAAACTGAACGTTAACAAACAGTCTTCATTAAAAGCACGAGTTTAATTAAACAATTTACGAATAACGTTGAGGATTTGTTTATGGCACAAGTAAAGTAAGATCAGACCACATTAGAAAATATAAATATTCTTGATTCATAGTTTATTTCACTTTCTGACTGACAACTAGTGAACTCACATTTTTAAGAAGAATAGTTTCGCGGGGGAGGGAGACCAGAAGAATTGTATTAATCTTTGAAAATCGTTCAAGAACATTCCCGCGTCTTTTTCATAAGAGGAGGAGTGGAGGATCGATCAGCTGTGGAAAATATTTACAAAAATCTTACACGTTTGTAATATCATTTAAATTAGAAACTGTGAATTTCAATACTTTTTCAACATAGTTATCCCGTACAATGTATTGCTTCAAAGGGTTTCTAAAAGTGTTTTGATTAAATGTAATTATAAACACATAATAATGACATGTTATATAATAATGTTATAGGTTATAATGTTATGCACTATAGGGCCTATATCTTATATACCTATCCTTCGAATGGCACGGGACATCCACAAAACCTACATGATCAGTCGCAAGATTTTTCCTGACTGGACACTGTTCTTTACCTTCATCTTCGCGCGGATACATGTGACGTTCTGTTTTGAATATTTCTAATTACGATATGTCAATGGAAAGAGCTTCTCAGCTTGGTACATGGAAAACCTTTCCTCTTTCCTTGTCCTCCACGAAAGGGGTACGGTACTAACAGGTGGTTTTTAGTGAGTAAAATTCTTTGTATTTTGAAGATTTTCCAACTATAATGCGAAATTAAAAAAATTTCCGGTTGACCTGTGTCACTGAAGGTATAAAAGGGAAGTTTAAATGCAGCTATAATAGCCGAACTAAAAACATATTCTTATGCTACAAAGATGTTCTGCGTTTTTAATATATTTAAACTAGTCGCCACTGTGATGATGTGGGGGGGGCGGAATGTTATTGTAAATACTATTATTTTTATAATAATATAATAATTAAACACGCTTTGAGACTAATAATAACACCTACAAGTCTAAAAAGTAAGCTGATATTTATAGTTTGGAATATATATGTTTATTTTTGACAGCACTCTCCGATTTCAAAAATCATTACGTTTATCATTGACACAGATAAAACGAGTCAATTTTTTTATTACCTAATTGGTGCCGGACCACTTGTTTTAGATTTTAACCCATCACCTCTGGGAGAAAACTATTAAAACTAAGGGAATTAAACACGATAAATGCTATACATATAAAGCTTATACGAAGGGATGGTTTTCGGTTCAGCCAAATTTAGGCTTCTTCAATATCAATGTAAACAAATAAAACTTAATTTATTCTGTCAATTAATTGTATAATATTCAATATTTTCAGTTAAAATTCAACAACTTAAATTCTTTTAAATTTAAAATCAAAGAAAATACATATTGTAATATCTAAAATATATTTTATTATTATTATTTATAAAATAATAACTTATAAATAATGTTACATAATTTATATTGTGCCTTTGATTAGCGACAAGCGATTTATTTCAGTTGTTTCACAATTTGTTTTAAGAATGTTCGAGATTGTATTCCTTGAAAATGTTTGGGACAGGCCTAGACAATTGCTAAACTCTGACACCAAATCTTTAGACACATTTTCAGTACGATTTAAATAGACGATGACCTGTTGAGAAATTTTGGTGTAATCGGCGGAATAAGACTCCAGAGTGGAGATGACACATTTCGCTGCTTCAAAAAATGTCTCATTATAACACTCATCAATCTTATGGACAATTGTAACGGCTAACTGTTCTATATTTCCTGAAAACTGAAACACGTCATAACCTAATTGTTGTAAGTCTGCTATTGACTTAGTGAAGTTGATACATGCTGAGAAGTCAAAGGACACCTGCAATTGTGTTTCTCTCAATGCCGTTTCAGTACCATGAGCACAATTCATATTTTCCATCTTCTTCGTGGCATCTCTAATATGATTGTCAACAACGCTGGATAAAATAGTTCTAGAGTTATCTAAATTGCTTTTAAAACTGTCTTGTATCTTCTGAACTTCAACTTGTATATTATTTTTAACTTCCTTCAAATTTGTAATTAAATCCTGGACAAAATCATCCCCTATTTTGTCGCCTGCATAGGTCTGAAACAAATAAAAAACTAGGGTATGATTTGCCATCTTATGCGTAGAGACAGCAGTTTATATTGTTGTACAATTCATCAAGTTTACAAGTAAGCCTTATGAAATATATAATATAATCAATCTTCATTTACTTAAAATATAGACAATATAAGCAGCTAACCGATATAATATTACATTGACAAATTGATTGATTTTCATAATCATATTATACGTATCCCAAAAGTCCCATCTTCATTTCTAATTTTTATACTAATAAACATTTAAAGAAAGAGATTTTGAGGAACTTTATAGCATTAAATTATCAGGGTTTAACATACCGGACTATTTTACCATTCCCAAAACCGATTTTTGGACGCAACTATACCTTTTTAATCAGTAACCATTGTGATACATCACTATGAGCGAGAAAACAGGAACAAGTCATAGATCGTTATGTTGCCGCTGTCTAAAATATACTCAGATGTATATTTAAAATAAATATTTAAATCCTATTGTATACTTAAGGCTGAAAGGAGTTTGATTACAAAGGGGACTGTTAACTTAGAGGACAATCATTAACAATGTAAGCTTTGTAAGCAAAACCCTTTTAGGGTTTGTGGCACACAGAAATGATTTTTTTTAGGGAGAATGGGAGCCAAGTTTAAAAAAATGTTGTGTGGCAATTCATTAGAAATTCATTTATCGTGAAAAACAATACTTCCTAATTAGTGTTATATGAAAACGAGGCAAGTACTTAATCATTCTTTAATCAGGTTTAGTAATATCAATTTTATATTATAAGACGACATTTTGAATTGGAAATTAAACGAAATCGGATTTGGAGTACTGTTTTCAAATGATATTCGACATAATACTAAAATAATAATAATAAGAGAAATCTCAACTTAGAAGGCAATTTTGAGACATCTGGTACAAATAACGAAAGTTGTTTACGTTTATATATATATATATATATATATATATATATATATATATTTACTGATTTCACTTTATAAAAATCAACAACTCGTCTAACAAATAAATGGCACTGTAAGACGTTAAAAATGTAAATTAGTAGTCACATCATCAGAACATTTATTTAACTTTTTCTTAATTCAAATTACGTATCACTAATTAAATAAATTATGAACTTAATTTTACTAACCTAATATGTTAATATATTGTTATATATAATGTATAAAATAATTACCTAATTACCAAAATAGTAATTTAGGACTTAAAAAAAGTTTTGATAAAAATTTACATATTTGTATTAGAAAAAACCCAAGCATATCCTACTTTCATACAACGTATTGTTTAAAAATCTGTTATCAATAAGATAGATATTATAAACAATATAAAACACTGAAATCCCTACCACATGTTTGGTACAATAACACAAACACAAATAAAATATTGATTTGCTCATGTAATTATAGTTCCCTGTGCACATTTCGGTAACCAATTTACCATCATCGGAGAGATCTGAAATACTCCGTAGTTAATTTAGAGTATAATTGCAGATCCCTCCGATGAAAATGTACATCAGAGAACTATAATAACATAAGACAAATCAATATTTTATTTTTTTTATTTTATTTGTGTGTGTATGTATGTGTGTGTGTGTGTGTGTGTGTGTGTGTGTGTGTGTGTGTGTTGCAACGGTTTAATTGAACCGCCTGCAAGGAGCAATTTTGGAAAATAGCTAAATTCCAAAATTTCAATTAAATCAAATAATAATTGTAGAAATGACAAAACATTTCTAAATAAGCATATAACACATGTAAAGTTAAAGGGAATATGTAGGTTAGCCAAGCCAAGGTCACGCGCCTTGACAGGAAATGTCTAGCGTTACGGATTGAACAGGAATACGTCCATATGTTTCTATGCAATAAAATCAAAATCCGAAAACTTAAATTAAAATGATATAATCGTGTAGAGCTAGGAAAACCTAATAATAAATAATAAGAGAATAAACTCGTCAAATTATAATAAAAAAGTTATAGCCATAATAAAACGTCATAAAACATAAAAAACCCTTAAAATGAAGAAATTCCAAAATCTAATAATAACAACACATAACTATAATATAAACTAGTAATAAATAAGACTCGAAATCAAAAATTAATAAAAGACCATAAAGTAATTAAATAATAAATAACCAAAAATGCAGAAAGTACCGTAACTTGTGAAACCCAGAAGTAAGGAAGAAGAGGAAAGCAGTTTTGGAACTTTCAGCATCAGAGGAACAACTTACAAAAAGAAGATTTTCAAAATTTCCAAAATTGGAAAAACTAAATTTTGAAAAACTACGAAATTTTCAAATCTCCGTAAAAGTAAAAATATACGTCGTATCGCTACAAATAAAGATGGAAAATCATCAGGAAAAGAAGGGCTTCAAAATGAAATCACCCAGAAGAAGATCGAGCGAAGCGAACGGGATATATGAAGAAAAGAAGAATTCGCAAGTAAAAAATTATAATTTTCAGGAATCAACTTGTCTTGAAGGTCGTGCGCAGAGAAGGCAGTAGACGCATGGAGAGGGAAAGATACCAACTTCAAAACGAATCCACCATAAGAAATTAAACTAATTATAACAAATAATAATAGAAATAGATAATTTAAAATGAAAAAAATAGACAAACAATAGAAGAATAAGCCAAGGAAAGTTCATCGTAGTGCAAATAAATAAATAAAATTAATTAAATTGTGAAATAAAACAGTAACAATAATCAGTGAAGGTTGGCCACACTGAAAGGCCTAAATTTCGACGAGTTAACTTTCTTCAAGTTAATTCGACAGTCTCGTTTAGTACCAGCTCCAGGGAAGTCTTCTAATAGCAGCTCCAGGAAAGATCACCAACTTTACTCAAGTCTGAACAGGAAATCGTCGTGAAAATATATTGTCAACGCTCTGTACTTCGCCAGGTTAATAACGGTGCCCACAGAAAGGATCGGCCTTGCAGGAGACAACGTGACATCCTACAACAGCTTAGTATAAGAGATCTTCACTACGGACTCCGGCAAACATTCTTCTAGAACTTGTCGTCATCAACAGATTCATCGAGAACTGGACTTCGGGATATTCTAGACAACTCTAAGAAACCATCTCCAAGATCTTCCAACATTCTCAGAATCAGGACGAGCGGACTTGTGCACTTCACAAAAACAAGGTACTGCATAAATCAAGCTTTTTTAATAAATAAAATATTTTTTAATAAACTTGAATTACGTCCAAAATTATTAAACTCAATAAAGTTAAATAATAACATTTTAAAGACAAAGTAAAGTCAAAATAAAGCCAATTTTAAATTCATTCAAATAAAGAGATATAAAATACAATAAAATTCGAGTCAAATAATAAAGCAATCAAGTAACAGATTGGAAAGGAATAAATAATAGGATTCATATTTATGTGTATTAGAATAAGAATATAATTTGTTAGTTTTAGTTAATGTTAAAATTGTTTAATATAGTAGATTTTCAGTTTGTTAAAAAAGAAAGCATTTAATATAAATTGTCAGAAAAGGCGACAGTAATTGTTGTAAGTGATTCGAAAGAAATCCATTGTTTCTCACAGTAAAAATTAAATTGTAGACTTTTAAAATAAATTTGTTAAATTTCACTGTTGAATATTTTAATTAAAACTAACCTATTCAAAGAAACTCATTACATTAGAAAGAAGAAAAAGTAAGTGCTCACCAGTATAAAGTTAAAAATTCAAAAAAGAGCAAATTTTGGTGTTAATGAATTAAAGAGCTCCAAAGGGCACACCCTTTGAAAAAGAGTCTGGAGTTTTAAGAAAGGTAAGCTAGTATAAGAAGTGAATATATTAATATAGTAAAATTTCTTGTGTTAGCATAAGTTGATTAAAATAAATTATTCTTGTGTGACATAAGAATCAAGAGCCTTATCGAAACTATTAAACTGCGAGGGAATCACTCTCTATAACGCGTTTTGTGGTGGTAAGGTCTTGCAGCGTAGAAAATCCTGACCGTCCGTCTGTTGAGCGGGAGGGGGGTGCGTTGCAGTGTGTGTGTGTGTGTGTGTGTGTGTGTGTGTGTGTGTGTGTGTGTGTGTGTGTTATTGTACCAAACTTGTGGTAGGGGTTTCAGTGTTTTATATTGATCACGTTCACCACAGTGCTCATTGAACATCTATTAAGGTAGATATATTTGGTATTTGATTAATGACTGTATCCAAATTTCGATTAAAATAATTATATACTTTTATATTTATGAAGAAAAATAGGAAGTTCAGTGTTATTGAAAATTTATTAGCAGTAATATGACATATTGACTTGAGTATGAACTATACGTTTTAGTTTACAGTTCCACATTTAATTAAGTTTTTGCCACTAACTGTGGTGTCACAATAAAATCTACACTCTGATTTTGGTCACTGACCCACTAAAATTTTTAACGCGACAAATAATTTGGACGAGAACACATCCGATAGGGACAGATGAACAGAATTTACCTCTAATGTTTTGTGCTTTAGGATGAAATTCGTCTCGACGTTAAAATATCTGTCAATATGTCCACCTATTAAATTTATTTTCTATAAGTTCATAAAACCAAAGCAAATTATTAATATGGCCTAATTGGTCATTTACCATCATTTGTGTAACAACTAATACACAACCTTTCTATAATATAAATCAACTCTCATAATCACATCTTAAACCTAGATAATAAAAGAGAAATCAACATAACCTAGTAACGTTAGCTCATCTTGGAAATATAAAACCAAGCCAAAAAATATGCCTGAGCAGTCAAAGCTAAGACTAAATACAAACTTGATGAGATGAAACTACCAAACACAGGCCTACTACACCTGTAGCTTTATTACTACACTGTGTTGCTTATAGTCCTTTGTGTAGTGCAGGTCTGTGTGGCGTGGTTTTCTCTCATCACGTTTGTATTTAGTCAGATTTGACTACTCACGCATAATTTTAGACTTCAGTTAGGCTATAGATTTAGTTTTACATGGTTTTACGCTACTAGGTTATGTTGGTGTTTTTCTCTTTTATGATCTACTTAATGAACTTGATAATGAGTGTTGTTTTAAGTAAATTAAATAAAAAATAATTTAAGGCACCCAACCTTTCCAAATCTTTCATTTTGATGTTACTACTATACCCGCAGGTTGTTGGAATTTAGAAATTTCAAGGTTTTTAGACTTTGTTATAATTTCAGCACAATAAATTGTCTAATTAACCAGCTCATCTGTACCAGCTACCAACGTTTTCTCTTAAATGTTATGAGAATAACTGATAATATTTGATAACAATGAGACGACTATTGCAATTGTTGCAGAAATCAATCATAATGGGTTAAATTTAGTGTACAATTTTATGAATGATTAAACGAGACACAATTAAACCAAAATATCTACTGCGTTTTGTATCGCCCTGTTAAATTAGGAATGTTCTGAAATGGATAAAATATGTAAAATGTAATGCTCTGCATTTTCATTTACATATTATTATTTTTATATACATATTATTTTACAAGAAAAGTTACAATATTGTTGTACTAATTATACATATATGTCAGTTCATTCAAAGATAGAGCTATAATAATATTATTGAGTATTTTTAGGTTAGGAGAATAAGTAGCGATATTTCAAGATAATTATAGCTTCAGAGTGAATGATTAATATTTGGTATTGTCATTCATGTGTTGAAAAATTATATTATTAAATATTGAAGGGAATATTTCGATTTTAGTAATTGATTTCCATATATTTGTATTAAGAAGTTGAAAATCCACAATCAAGTGTTCACGTTCACTTCACAACTTATTTCTCCTCTCTAACCACTACTGGATCACAACACTCTACCTCTCGTTTACTTTCTTGACTGACAATCTTTATCTCTAATTGATATTCTATATCTTCAAAAAATTTCAAATGGATGTTTTAAATTTCTTTTCGGCTTCCAATATATTCTATTTATTTTATTGTAGTCCATTCACCCGAGTTTTTCGCTAATGTAACAATTTTTAATAATCAGCTTCGGGCAAAAGTAATCTTTAGTAGCCTATTCCCAACATTGTTCTAACTATTTTAAAATGTTCTTTTTTTTTATACACTAAATATATATACTATATATAAGGCTTATATAACTAATATTTCTATTTATAATTAAAATTCTTATAAACGTAGTTTCCTTAATATAGATTTATAACACTAAAAGAGAGTTAAAAGTTAAAAAAAAAATAGAATTTAAAATGATTTCGAATAACAAACTAAAACGTAATACGAACAATTCAGATCAACAAAAAAGTAAGCTTATTCTTAGAGATAAAAATTTAATTAATTATAATTTAGTGAAAACAACGTTACCTCGATATCCTGGAAACATGCCAATTAATAATAAGTAATTCATGTGACCAATTTAACCCGTTAGTAGAAATAAATATCTAAAGAATGATCTGATGACATTTTACAGGCAGTAAATTTTAAAATGGTGGCAGCTTTAGTTTTTTTCCGATAACTTAGCTTCTATATATTATGCAAGTTTATTCAATAACTCTTTTACGCATCTTTAAAGTCAGCAACAATAAAAAATACGACGATACACAATGGGGAATGTTATAAACCTAAAATTTAGGCAACAAATGTTATTTTGTTAAGCGTTAATTAGTGCTTTAAGTGATTATTCACATATTGGCAGATATGTTCCAAACACGTAATTTTTTTTTAAATCGTGGTAATGGACGAAATTCTCGTCGTATTGCCATCAAAACAACATCCGCTGGATTTTTAGTTATTGATATGGAAAATTATGTAGCAAGTAGGTTCGTGTTATTCAAATAGTGTGCTATAACAGAGCATACTTGTGCGCCTAAATAAGTTACAAGATAATGTACAAAATTCATCAAAAGTGAGACATAGATTTAATAAACCAGGCCTAACGATTTCTGAAAATTGAGCGAAACATATTGAGTTTTTGAAGTGAAAACTTCTATTGGCGTGTTGGGTACTTTTTTGGGATGGACTTTTTCAATAGAAATCGCGTCACGCACCGTACCGTACCATAATGCAACTTTAATATATATATATATATATATATATATATATATATATATATAGACAACGGATACGCGCGCACAGCGTATATATAAACTCATATATCTACGAAAAATATTGCACTAACTTTCTCACATACCCATACGTATTAAAACTAAAAATCAACGAAAAATATTGTACTAACTTTCTCAAACTCATATACATAGTCAAACTAAAATCAATGCAAAAATATTGCACAAACTTTCTCACATACCCATATATATTAAAACAAAAATCTACGAAAAATATTGCACTAACTTTCTCAAAATTCGCATACATAGTTAAACTAGTATAAATAAAAAAATATAGCACAAACTTTCTCACATACCCATACATATTAAAACTAAAAATCTACGAAAAATATAGCACTAACTTTCTCAAACTCATATACATAGTCAAACTAAAATCAATGCAAAAATGTTGCACAAACTTTCTCACATACCCATATATATTAAAACAAAAATCTACGAAAAATATAGCACTAACTTTCTCAAAATTCACATACATAGTTAAACTAAAATCAATGCAAAACTCTAGCACAAACTTTCTCACATACCCATACATATTAAAACTAAAAATCGTTTTCACTTCTAACGTGTGGTCTTAAGCACAACCAGTTTTTTTATTTGTTAATCTGCAACTTATCCCATCCTCACTCTTACCTCTAATTTTTTTAAATACATTTACGTTGCTCGGATAACGTAGGGTATATAAAAAAAATTCTTATCGTCAAACTTATGCTCGTTGTGAGTTGGACGTGTTACAGCTGTTTTATGACTGATGACATTATCAAAACTGTACATGAACTGTTTATTTTTTGACATTTAATATGTATTTCGTGTACAGTGTTTGATAATGTGATCAGTCATGAAACAGATGTTTCAACGTCTAACTCGCAACAAGGATACGTTCGACGGTGAGAAATTTAATTTTTACCAATTACAGTAACTATTACATAAGGCTTACATGTGACTCAATACGTGTTTGTCACAGTTGCAAGGTGTGTTTTGCACTGTTATTAAAACAATTGCTATAAAACTTATTTCAAATAGCGGTATTCATACTAAAAATTGTAAAAAATAGTGAATATCAGTGGACGTCAGAATGGCCAGATATCCTCAGCTGTCTTTCATATTTATGTTAAGAACATCAGAAACGGAAATTAAAGTGAATTCTACTTACTTGAAAAGCGAAAACATAATCATCATCACTTTACCATTATATGTCACTTAAAATAATATTTTTATAATTTTAAAATAAATAACTTTTTGTAACTAAACTGAATTTAAAGTAAAATAATAATAGAAGGTTTTTCGGACTTGCTAAACATTATCATCCGAGTCTGTGGTCAAAGAATTAAAAACATATAGAGGGCGTAGCTATCCTACATAAAATAATATTCAGATATAATTTACCTGTGTTATAATCAAAGCAGCTAAAGCAAATACAAAGTACAACAGTCTCATGTTTGAGGAAATTCTCAAAAGTTATAATTATGGACAACTTACGATGATCACGAATTATAAAAGACTACACTAGTTACACACTGCACACACTCTTTTGTAAAAACCTTGTATAGGTAAGAACCCACTTTAATCTTATCTTATTGAAATTTGATTAATCGTATGTCGCAATTATTTATTAGCTCTAGTTCAATTTAATGGAACACATAAGAAGACAAGGAAAATCTCTTTCCATATCATCAAGAAATGATAAGTCGGATTAAATACGTGATGTTCCTTAAGTGGGTGATAAATTAATTATTTGAATTTATTATTTAGTTTATATTTTCGAAATACTGTAGATTAGTAAGTTTCTAGAATTTCTTTAATTAGTAATTATTGAACAACCATATTCCGCGCAGTTTCTTGTAACTATACATTGTTTAATGATTTCTTGAGAATTTCGACTAAACAATCTTTAATAAAAACCAAAAACTATACATAAAAACATACTAAAAACGTATTCATGAAACATAATTATGGTTAGTAACGTCACTGTACAAAATTGATGACAAAGTTTTTTTAATTTAACAGCAGTTGCCCGATGATACCGCAAGGCGAAAAAATTGTAGCTCATTTATAATATTAAAATAATTTTGAAACTTTAGCTTTATTTAATCCTTGGACAATATAAAGTGTTTGAAAACATAACAGTCTCCCTTCTATCACTTCTCTATAAAATATAGTCAATAATTATAAAATAAATAACCTTGAAAACATAGTATAAAACTGCAACATCTACAATGGACACTCTAAAGTGAAATAAATTCAAGCTACCGAAGTTAAATAATGAACAACTTTGATTTCATATTTTTAGGCCGTAATCCAGTTTGGATAGGTTAACGTATTCACACGAGACTATGATTTGTGTGATTTAACAGTCACCACACTTGTCTGTTCAGTCACAGTATCATATCAGTTAAACTTTTGTTAAAAAACAAAAAATAAAATGGCTGGAGATTAATCGTAATTATATATATTTACTAAAAGTCATTTTACCATTTATTATTTAAAATTTTGTGTAAACAAACTTTGGTCCCCGTGTCTCAATTTCCATATCTATTTTGTACATTTAACTATTGGTGACATTGTCTTGTATGTTGTAAATGTAATCCTATATCTCACTAACTACATTTAGTGATAACTACATTATCTGGTAAAGTAAGAATAAACAGTGAGTCTTAATAGTGATTAAGCAACAATGATTTATCAAGTGATCAGCTTAAAAGTATAAACAACATAAATAGAAGCTTAATTGGTTTTATAAATTTAAATAATAAAACCATGTAAGTCCTAAGAAATATAAAAATATGAGGAAACAAAAGTAAATCTGCTACAAGGTCATTATGACAGAACCACTTCACCACTTCAAGACAGAACTTATTCCGATTCATTGGAGTTGGTCATGCTTATGGAATATTAGTAATGCTTAATAGTAAAATGTCGTTAAAAGAAAAGCTTCTAACAATGTTTTACAATAACAGTAAGTGAATAAAACAACTGTGGTTAAAAAGTTTCTAGTAATCATCTCTTTCTAAAAGATCTTTTACACTTTTGGAGGAAAAATGGATCTAACATTTGATTGGGTTTTATTCATTACAAACCACCAATAGAACTTTTATTGTGTTAATTTAATAGTAGCACGAATGGAGCTTACATCCAAGATAAACAAATTTGAAATAATATTATACCAAGGAATGATTCATACGAAGTCAGGTCCTTAAAATAGTGCAATGATCACAGGAAATTCTACCGAGATAACTGTAATCTGAAAAAAACAACGGATTTAATAACTTGTTAATCAATATATAAAAAAATAAATAAATACATGTCCATGTGTGATTGATCGAACATTTTATAAAGATAATCTCATAATACCTTATGTTGTGTGTCATCTACATTTAACTCTATGAAGCACATGACAAGAGTGCAGTTTAATTATTACAGACATATTTTTACAGTAGAAATGAAAAACTGAAAAGATTTTGCCAATTCATGTTCAGTGTCTACAATGATAGAAATATTAATTTTTATAAAAATAAGTTTTATGTTTGACTTGGTAACGACGCTTAACGAGTTTCTGCAGTGGTAACGTTTCGCTCTCCTGTGGTTGAATTGTTGAAGTACAGGTGACATCAATCACGGAGTCGAGTTAATGAAGGCACTTTGATAATTGAATATTGTAACTACATTACTATAATATATTTCAAACTATTTTACAAATAATATTTAGTTTTTAGGTATTTTTCAAACAAATGAAATCAGTTACCGTGTCGAACAATCTTTTGTTATGGTCGGCAAAATAGAAAATGTATACCATAATTTACACCTAAAAAGTTTAACACCTAAAAAAATAATTTTCGTATTTTGATATTGCTGGATACTATTCTGCATACTAGATTACCACGATATGTGACAGATAGTTTGTTTTTAGTTCAAATATTAACTTGAACGAAGAAGGGCGTTACGGGATAAAATTAGGAATTCTACTTCAATTTGTATTTAATTACTGTATTTTTTAAATGTTTTGTTCTGTATAATTCAATATTATAATTTTGTTTCGTTTCAGGCTATCTATTTATCATTGTGTTTTTTTGTTTTAACTTGTCTGTTGTTTATGTATTTTTTTATATACAATTGTTAGTTTTCTATATAAATTTTTGTATAATGTTCTATACATTCGTTTTACGTTTTTTTGTACATTGATGAGGTTAAGTGGTACTTGGTCCTAGCTTTGACCCTTAAAAAATAATAAAATTTGTCAAATTTTCTAAAATCGGGTAACAACAAATTGAATTACCTGAAAAATATAGTGTTACTAATTTGTAAGAGTCGTGTGTTTCAACGGACATTGAAACCACGGTACAGTAAACAAAATTTATTTTACTTACATATTAGGAAAATATATGAGAAATATTTTCAAAAACGTAACACTTTAAAATAATTTTTTCTAATATACTTTGTTTTTGATTAAGTATTTTCATATTAAAAACAAAGGTTTCTGTCAATAATTTAATATCTATGAATTTTAGAATATAACAGTGTTATTTTTATGATAATCTATATTTCTGCCATGATGTACTTTACCTACTGAATCATGTTTTTTTATGAAGTTGGTAGATCTGACGTAGATGAAGGGAATCCTATACTCCCAATAATAGTGAAATTCTTACTCACTAATTTTTTTTCCTTCTTGTTAGTAACCCTGAACCTCCTCCCTTCCTGTTAATATCCATATTACACAGGGCAGAGATTTAAGATAAGTATTCCATGTGAGAAGCTGATGAGCTATATTCATGGTTCTGTTGAATAGATTAGGGAGTGTTTCTTTCTGCAAATGAATCTTCTTGTACTGCCCAAGAAACCTCACTCATCTATATCCGTTGGCTCTGCCCTCTTCTGTGATTGTTTGACATAGGTGAGTTTCCTTAGTTCGCTATTTCAGTTAAGTCTCGACTTTAAGGGATAAAGCTTTTGATAAATAGCTTTTGAAAATGGAGTTCACTCAAAATGGGTTAGCAGAAGTTAAGAAATTGATGAATTTGAAAATAATTTACTTAGATCAATTATTATGCCTATCCCAGAAGAAGTAGGCCTAGTAACAACTGATATGGTTAAATCGTACGTTTGCCTTCATTTGTTGTGTATGGAGTATGGATGTGTTGTTGGAGTATGGATGAACAATCCATTATTATCAGATAATTTTAAACAAGTCATTTAATCTTAATCAGCCGAACCATGATAGTGAAGGAATTTTAATTTAGTATAAGGACGATAACAACAGTCAGTATTTAGTTTTTAAAAACAGCATGTTTTTAATAAGGTGATTCGATAAGTGAAGTATTTCGACAATTTTGCTTCAAAGTATTTAATAAGTAAAATCGAACAGAATGGGTTGAAAATCACTTTATACAAAGAAAGATGAAATAAACAAGAAAATTTTACGACTAATCTACTAATGAATCATGTTTTTTAGTGGAAACAATAAATTAAATATTGGAGGAAATAAAGATAAATATAATCAAATAAAATACTCGAAAATTATTAAGAAGTCTAAAAGTAGTAAAACACTTTAAAATAATAAGTATGTAGTTAATTCTGAAGAAAATTATTAGTAGAAAGTAAAATTACAAATTACTTTCGAACTATAAAACTAGATATACAGGGTGTAACAAAAACTGTAGCTGGGTGTTCGTTTTCAGTTTTACACACCAAACAGAATTAAAAATATCCTGTATCAAAATTTCAATGTTCATTTTGGCCGCCATTTTGTAATTTTTAAGAAAAAATTATATTTCAAGATTAAATTGAGATGTCACAATAATATTTGGTAAATAGGTTTACACGTATATCTTCTAATACAAAATTTAAAAAAATCGTGTAAGGTTAAGGTAATACAAGTAGAGTATAGTTATGTTTATTATGTAGTATATGAAAATTGAAAGAGATGTTTTTCAATTCCTTGATGTTATTTGCAATATTACATATAAGTAACATGGTTGATACGTGGACGACACTTGAACCAGCTTTTAGCTGTGAAATAACAAAAATACTCTCGTACGTCAAGGCACAAAATGAAATGTAAAATAATCGTTTTATTTATTTATATCTTTAAGAAGACAGATTATATTAAAATAATGCTCCAAAATTTTGAGACTTCATGGTTAAGAAATTCTAAATAAGTTAATTTACTTTGAATAATAAGAATTAAGTGTAGTTTGCCGGTTTAGAAAGTAACTTTCTTATTGTTAAAAATGGATGAAAGCAATCCGCAAGTTTTTACGTAAGGTTTAAACAATTTCAAAAAGGTAACCATTTAAAATATTCAACCTTGAATATCTCGAAAGCCATTATTATTACAAAAAGTTAGAAAAGACGAAAAAGTTTTTTTTTTTTAACCACAAACAGAATGATTTTTTATTTTATTTTGTCTGTATGTCAAAAGATAACCGAGATATCAACAAAAAAATTAAAACATAATTTCTTAGTAATTGTCTACAAAAATACAAAAGATTCGCCTAAATCAAAATATTATTAAATTATAATTGTGTTTAATAACAATAATAATAATAAAATCTATTCTCAAGAAAAGTACCAAATAGTATTTTTAACACATTCAATATTAAAAAGATAATTTTGTGTTAGATTTTATTGTTATTATTATTAAGTATTATTATTTGCTTCTAATTATTCTTAATTAGATTTTTTATTAGTATTAGCTAAAAATAAACAGTACAATAAGTAAACAGTAAATAAACAGTAAAAAGGCGTTTCCTTAAAAGTGTTTTTAGCTATCAGAAAACATAAAAGATCGATCATGATAATTTTGTTTTGTTAATGTGAACAAACTATACATTTTAAGATTAAGCTTTTTTTAAAATTTCTGGAAAATATATTATTTTACGTTTCAAATGTTTGCTGTTTTAAAAAGAAATATAACACATTCCGACAAATAAATGTAATTTAGCAAACCATGCATTTAAAATAGTGTCATTTAATTAAATTTAAAAATATGAGATCTTTTATGTTTGTAAGTTCTGAAATCATGTTGTACCTAGTAACATACAACTACAATAAAATTTTCGGGTTAGGTGTAATAATAAGAGAGAGTGATCTTTATTTGTAAATAAAAAAGAACCTCCATACAAGTTCTAATGTTCATTTCCTATCAAGTAAGCAATTGAGTGAGTTTTTTTAAAACCCCAAATGAAATGCAAATCTTTTGAAATACACCTTTTGTTTATTGTTAATATATCTGTTGAATATTTTATTTACACGTCGACAGTAGAACTGGTCTATAAAGTGTTCTGTTATAAGAGTATAAATCTTTCTAACATTACAATAACTAAGGAGTGATTAAAATGATGTCATATCATAAACTTTAAAATAGTCTAAACATTAGTTTTAAGAAGAGGGTAATCTACTAACATAACTCAAATAAGGAAAACAACAAATTAGATTAGAATATTAAAATTCGGATAAATATGTTTGATCGTTATCAAAAACTAAAATTAACGTAATACAGTAGAACAATTTTTTGAAATACCATGTTATCTTTTTTGAGTGGAAAGCGCAAATTGGCTTTCGTTAGGGCTTTAATACTGTATTGTGTGCACTTATAAAATATCTTAGGTATCCAAGCAAAACCTAAGAAGTACATGTATTAGAAAAGAACCTGGGGTTTAGAAAAATAAATTTATTCACGTTTAATAATATAAATAATAACATTTTTCGTTACTATAGTTTCATAAACTCTAAATATTTATCAATTTGTTATAAATTATTACTAAATTTTATCACAAAATCAGTTATCATTTTGACATGGACAAAGAAAACAACCAAGTAAGTTTGTTGTATTATTAATTTCTTTTCATTGCAATTAAGAGGTTTTTATTAAAGACATAGTTGTAGTAACGATCGTTGTTATATTGTGGAAACTCCATTATAAATGAAAATCTCATACCCTACCTTAGAACGGTGAGCAGTGTGATATGTATACATATTCAAAAAGTAAGTGCTTTCATCATTCCTATCAGGTCTATACGTTATATTCCGACCCTGTCGCTATTCCAGGGCTGGGTTATTACATTTTCTTTTCTTATTTATTTGAAGGTGTTTGTCTTATTAATAACTACGAGGTTTGTCGACTTGACAAAAGACGAAAGAAAGTTTTGTCTCTAAATATTTCCGCAGCAACACTAATGTTGTGTACGCTTGCCGAATTAGTACATTAGTTGTTAAGACACTGACCATGTTCAGGCAAACGTCTTCCACTCAGATGATCATATACAAAGTGTTTTGGGACAGACCCGGAGTTTCTCTTGTATATTTCTTACTTCAAGGTTTCACAATCACGTAGGTGTCTATTATGAAACACTCATTAAATTTCGCTCACTACAAACAGTTACAAAGCCACATCTCACAAGTTTCGAGCTCACAAGGGTTTGGAATGAGTCTATAACCCCTTCCTTACAGCCCAGACCTTCCACCAACCGATTTAACGTTTTTAACACCTGTAATCTTTCTTTGCTGATTGGCGGTTCAACGAAGACAACGAATAGAGGTCAAACAGGTCGTTAATATGTGGTTTACACAGATGGCTACATGTCTCTATGATGAATATATACAAAATCTGTTGTCCCTCAGTGACAAGTGCCTCTATAACAGTTGTAAGATTTTTTTCAACAAGAGACTTTTACACCGTAAAGTATTTGTGACATTGAAACAGGTCTCATCAGTGTCGAGACATCTACACGTGCGAAATGAGTATAGTTTTTTAATAGATGCACACTTACGAGGCTTGTCGTTGGTTTACATTTACAAGATAGGATGAAACTTTGTAAAGGATGGTTTTCATGTGAAGATTATGCAAGCTCCATGATGGCGTTTACCTACATAAAATCTATGGGGAGTTACTTGGATAGAATTAATCGTAAAAACTCTGTCGTTACATGTTGGAATACCAGATGTCGTAAAATTCCCCTCCATATTTAAAATTCTAAAATAAATACAAGTCAAAGCTTTTGGAAACGTTCAGGACTATAAAAGCTAACATTTGGTATACATGGTGGTTTTACTATTCGTTCCAAAATAATGCTTTCAGAAGGAAACTTAAAAAAATTAAATGATAATTGATACATCCAATGGTAATTTAATGATACATTCGTTAAAGCAAATAAAGAGTAGAGGAAAACCGAGTAATCCTGATTATTCTATGTTACTCCGTTCCAAAATGTTAGCCAATAGAAATTTAAAACACAGTGTTGGAAAAGTAATGCTCATTAAAAGTAGATTAAACTCGATTTCATTTAGTTTTCGCCAAAACCCTATTACTAAACAGTTTTGGCGGAAAAGTAGTGTAAATGAAATATCAATGCAAGTAGAATAGAAGTATAATTTTGTTTTTCTTCAATAGTCCATTGCAATATTTCTGGATATTCCTCGTATATTAAAAAATAAATAAATAAAAACTTGTGTAAAGAAGCATTTTACTGTTAGATTTATTTAGGAGTTTAATTTACTTTAAAATAATGATATATTATGGTAAAAATGGTGTCTATAACTTCTTGTCATGTAAAATTTGTAATGTTACTTACGTAGATTATAAGGTTTGAAGTTTTAAAACTAGATTAAGTGAACATAACGGAAGTTGGCGTCTGGGTTATGAATATTAATTAGTTTTTCCAAGGATGTAGATACATTAGAATAAAAATCTGACACCGTTTAAAAATCCAAAATATCTCCTTAAAGAGTGAAAAACATTCTAGTTTAGTATTAAATAAACAGTTAGATTTAAGTAACTTGCCTCACCTTCAATTCTTGAATGTTTTAACCGGCGAAGTATAGATAGTCACTGGTCAATAAATGGTTAATTGTTTGTGGAAAGTACGTATTTACACAGTTTTGAAATTATATATTCGTTATATACTTTAATTAAATATTCGTTTAAATGTTAATTAAGCTAATAAAACTCAATTAACATTTTATACATAGCTTGTAAAATATTAAACAATTACATTAATAACATATTTTACCAAATCAGTATAATAATCTTCAAGAGATATAAAGTCACATTATCTCCCATTTAAAAGATATGGGATTTCCCAAAGCTTAACAAAGTTCATCCACTTCTAGTATCATGTTAATAACATGTTAAACAAAAAGTTTAAATACTTAAACTGTACCTGATTAGACCTGATAAGGGGTATTTGTGTGTTCATTTGAGTATCACAACTTGGTTCTTCAAATAATATGTGAGTTTATTTGGATTAAACATATTAGAAATATTATGGTAAATGAGAGTTTTTTTTCTTTATATGTTGGTATTTTGTCTTGGGCAGCTCTTAATATCTTTTGAAGAATCCTACGAGATTCTGTAAAAATCCTCACATATGCTCTTGGTTTTGTACATTTCACAATAATTGTAAATTTAGACCAAATCTTATCTTTTGTAATCGTTAGATAGCCCATGTACATTCCCATAGGTAATGTACATCAGATAATCCCGGTTTTAAAATTCATAGAGATTTTATATTAAGAAAAATAACAACTTAATAACTCGTAGCACTCAAAATTCCTTTAACTACGGGTTGTATGATAAAATTAGTTTTTTACGAATTCTTTAATAACTATGACATTTAAATAATGTAAATGGAATGGACACCAGTGGGGTTTTCTTGTAAAATTTAATGACTGCACAGAAAGATTGAGCAGCGTCTTGCTTCTGCCCTGGTAGATATAACCCATTCTTGTGGATTGTCACTACACCTCAGTCCTTCACTGCCTTTGAGTGCCGAATTGAGAGTGTGAAATGAGTAGTAATCCTTCTGAGAGGAAAGTTAACAGAGTGGATCTTGATAGAACTGTATTGCTTGAGACTAGTTGCACTTCGACTGGCTGTGATGAGTTAAGGTGATCTCTTTCTCGTATTTCTCAGACCTTCCGTCCTGTGGAATGGTGTAGTGTGACTGAGGTGGCAACATACCTCCATTCTAAATACATACATATCAATCGTAAATGGTGATATTTTGTAGCGGTGTCATGGTGTTTTTTGAAATCGCAAACAAATGACCAGATATTTATACTTCTAGTATTTAATTGACCCGAAGTATAATTTTCATTATTAAGTTAAAGCTGTGAGGTCATTTACGAAATCCATGAACGGATCAAGTCAGTTAAAAGCTTCGTTAGTAGGTCTGAATGGATTACTCAGGTTAATTAGTTTAACTTTTATAAGCATAACTCAATTACCGAAATTGAATGGAAAAGGAAGAACTTCTTTTTGTGGATGACTATGTGAATATTCGATTTATCCCTGTTTTGATTATTTACGATTTCATTATAAATGATGGCTGTTTGTTCATGGTTCTTTCCAGTATATACTTTGGGATGACACAGAAGTATGCAATTTTAGATGATGTTCCTTGGCCCAAAGACAATATGAAAAAATATCCAATGTTAACAATTCGAGACGGGCTCCGACCTGAGAACAATAAAAATTACAATGTAAAGTTTATAAAAATGCATTTAATCAGCTGTTGTTTTATTTAAGTACCATAATTATTGGATAACAAATTTGTTTTGACGTTCAGTTTAAAAAAGTTACAATTTTATCTAGAGATTAATTTGTTAGAGATAGAATTAGTAAATCTATTAATGAAAACAAAAAATAGTTATTATATTGTGAAAAGCTTACGTTTTGACTTCATTGGAGTTCAACTGTTTCGGAAAACGTCCCATCGTCAGGTTTTAGTCAAGAATAAAAATTAAAATGTACAATACACATCACTTAAACAACAAAACACGAAATTATTATGATATATTTAAGTTTTGGAAGTGAACGCATTTGTCCTGTAAATTGACAGACAAGAAGTTATCACGGGGCAAATGCGATTGTTTTCAAACTTAAATGTATAATAAAAATTTTGTGTTATATGTTGTATAAATGATGCGTATTGTACATTTTATTTTTTATTCTTACAATTTGTACGAGCACCTAACAATGGGACGTGTTTGTAGTGCAATAAAACAATAAAAATAAAACTGTCTAAAACCTAAGTTTTTTACCATTTATTAAGTTATAGTGGATCGTAATGCAGAAATTTCACTACAATAAATTAGCATTAGAGAAATGTTATATACAATAGTTTTCTATCTATATTACCAATATTATTATAGGTAATTAATATTTCATTATGTTGTGAATGTCTTCCGTTAGGAAAGTATTCAATTATACTAATACAGCTATTATTTGTCCTCGGAATGGAGATTATTCACACTTATTGACTAAAACAAGTTTTAAGCATTGACGACATAAAATCGACAGAAATATCAGATCAAAGCATTACCTATTACAAACACCACGTTTGTATAATATAGTAACAAAGCCTGTGTTTTATCGACCCTATATCACTTCTAGTTTCGGATCAAGCTGTATTTAAAATGGTAAAAAGTACACTTATTCCTCAAGTCATTACAGGATGAAAATGTTATACACAACTTTTGTGACTTCCCAAAATACCGGATTCTGAGCATGAAAAACCCTTCATAATTGGACCCGGAAAATCGACAACCATTGGTTGTAAATAATGCGTACAATAGGGTAGATTCTACTTGAGCTGATAAAGACAGGGTGAAAATAGTAATATGAAAATTCATAAAAAATAAAATAACAAAAACAATTTTTATGTATAGGCTTACATACAAATGTTTACACAGTTTTGTAGTTGTAACAGAAATATTAATTAAGAAAAAGGTTTAGTTAAAAGAGAATAAATATATTTGTATATTATTGTTCTTACAAATAAATACAAACATTATTGTTTTTCAGGCAGAGCAAGCTCCCATTTCTGATTTGGAAATTAAACAAATTCTGAAGAAAGTAGAGAGTGGAAGACTAATGTCTACTTATCAAGCACATTACAGCATGCAAAGTATATAATTTCTATAAACCCATCCAACTAATCAAAACACAAATTGATGTACATCATAGTCCTTGCCCTAAACACAAATCCATATACATCACTCCCTTGATGGTATGAAGATGAAATTGTCCGCAATACTAAGGAAAATAAACTAAGCAGAAAAATTGACGCAACGAACGTGAATTTTTATTAACCATCCAAACACGAATTTATAATAATAATTTCTGTTTTATACTAATTATAAATTGATATTTTTTCTAAAATTTTCCTCATTTATACATGTGTCTAAAATTAAAAGTTGTTTCTACTAGAAATAAAGTCTAAAGTAGGCTACTTGTAAGCGATTTTCTTGGAAATGTAACAAGGAAAAGATAACATTTTGCTGTTTTATCTCTGTATAAAATATAACTGGTAGATTAAAGTACTTATTTATTGATATTTTAGTCCACTACTTTTAAGCTAAAATTTGGCCCTCTATTGTTTTCAGGCTTTTCGGTGAACACTCCTAATGCCGTGATTAGACCTTCATTTGATGTCAAGAAGTTCAAATGACAAAACAACTTAAGAAAAAATATCACGCAAGATACAACAAATGTTTTGCATATACGTGGATCTCAACATAATGAAAAATAAAATAAATTCAACCTGTCATGTAATTATTGCCCTTTACATTGCTTAAAATAAATATAGCACTGAATCTCTAACAAATGTATTATGGTCTTATTCAATAACGTTTACAACGTCTGTATCCCACTTATCTGTCATCATCTTCTTACTTCTCAGTCATCAATTCCATTTCATGGTTAACTGCACCGATACATGTAGGCATTACACCATAGTATAGAAAATACCGTTACGAAATGTTTCAAGATATACGATTTCACCAAAAGGAGAATATATAAATAATAAAAATAACAACACTTTTTTGTGTGTGAACATTTTGGCATCTGCCTTTGTCATGATAAAAAATTACAGATATAGTATGACAATATAATAATATACATGTTATTTATATATTATTAATCATTTGGTGAAATCATGTATATTCATAAATTTTATCTATGAATAAATCGGTAATGTAATGGAGATGTATTATATGCGACACATTTAAGGAGTTGTAGATATAGACTTTGAAAGTATAAATATTTTGGAATTATATTTACCATTTCGGTTCATTTTCTTGGCAACTTTTCGTGTTGCAAATGTGAAAAGGTGTTCAAAGTACTGGTGATGGTTTAGTAATGTCAAAATCCAAAGAAAAGTCTAGACTTCGTACTGGCGATGGTTTAGTAATGTCCAAATCCAAAGAAAAGTCTAGACTTCGTACTGGCGATGGTTTAGTAATGTCCAAATCCAAAGAAAAGTCTAGACTTCGTACAGGCGATGGTTTAGTAATGTCCAAATCCAAAGAAAAGTCTAGACTTTGTACTGGCGATGGTTTAGTAATGTCCAAATCCAAAGAAAAGTCTAGACTTCGTACTGGCGATGGTTTAGTAATGCCAAACCCAAAGGAAATTCTAGATTTCGTACTGGCGATGGTTTAGTAATGCCAAATCCAAAGAAAAGTCTAGACTTTGTACTGGCGATGGTTTAGTAATGTCCAAATCCAAAATAAAGTCTAGACTTCGTACTGGCGATGGTTTAGTAATGCCAAATCCAAAGAAAAGTCTAGACTTCGTACTGGATATGGTTTAGTAATGCCCCAACCTTAAGAAAAGTCTAGACTTCGTACTGGCGATGGTTTAGTAATGCCAAATCCAAAGAAAAGTCTAGACTTCGTACTGGATATGGTTTAGTAATGCCCCAACCTTAAGAAAAGTCTAGACTTCGTACTGGCGATGGTTTAGTAATGCCAAATCCAAAGAAAAGTCTAGACTTCGTACTGGCGATGGTTTAGTAATGCCAAATCCAAAGAAAAGTCTAGACTTCGTACTGGCGATGGTTTAGTAATGCCAAATCCAAAGAAAAGTCTAGACTTCGTACTGGCGATGGTTTAGTAATGCCAAATCCAAAGAAAAGTCTAGACTTCGTACTGGATATGGTTTAGTAATGCCCCAACCTTAAGAAAAGTCTAGACTTCGTACTGGCGATGGTTTAGTAATGTCCAAATCCAAAGAAAAGTCTAGACTTCGTAGTAAATTGAAAGCTTGGAAATGGTTATATCACTCGAGTATTGCATATCAGTTAGATTTTGAGTCTTGAGTACATAGCTTAGAAAACGTTAGCTAGGACTTATTGATGGAGCTATTCCTTCCTCTATAAATTATAAATGAAAAAAAAAAACATGTTTAAACTAAATGTTTGTTCAACGTACAAAAATAATTGTGGTTTCTCCAAATTTTGTAAAAAAATATTCTTAAATAATAAAAAGAATTATTTCGTGGACAATTAGACCACATAACGTAGATATTATTGAAAAATCTCACAAGCCGTATAGGGTTCATGTACGGATTTGGTCTTAACGACGTTTAAAATAATATTTATAAAAACAAATGTAACCAAAAACTTTGAAAAACAGTGAAATAATATGCCATTAATTTTGATATGTAAACGTCACTAAAAGTAATGTTATCATATGATTATTATATGTTATAAAAGTTGCAAACATTTTCAAAATACAAAATTTGTTTTACAAAATAGATTTATTAGCTAAATTTAAAAAAAATGTGTTATTATATACGTTTATATATGTGAAAAAGGAGTCGCCACAATTGGGAGTTCTAAGGGATGACAATCCCTTTAATGAAAGGATTGAAATCCGGTTAATCCCGTACGTTTTCTTCTAGAATACAATTTTTTTAACGTTTTCGTTCTCATTACTGTCTTACCGGTATAAAGTTCAGACGTTATATAATAAATATGTAAAAAATCGATTTATCGACTTATGCATAGATTGATAAATTAAATATTGTGTAGCATTATGTTTCATCTTTCCTCTTTATTTTTATTTACAAGGAAAGAGAAATTTAAATCGATACGAGAAACATTGAAACTCAAGGAAGCTCACACAGTTAAAAAAATAAATTACACAAACCAATGTTTCTCATATACATATATGATAATTTCTATTCAAAAATTGTCACAACTTAGTGTATTTTTATTGATTATGCGTATTTAGGTTAAACACAAAACAATGTTAATCTTAGGTAAGTGTAAAGATTGAATTATATTGTTAATATTCAAGCATAATTCGGGCAGAGTAAAATACAGCCATAGATAAATTATATGAATTGTCATATGTTACAGTAGCCTCAGACTAGGATTGTGTCTGGTGTAAGTGGCGTGTCCTCCCTTCTAATTGTTTCTTTAGCCTGGTAAAATCCATTCCAAGAAAACTAGGTACAGTACACAAATTACTGCTTAGCTACATTTAGTTCCTAAAGTTACAACTTCGTGACAGACTTTTGTGAACGTTTTATTCTAATTTACACCGATAAAATAAACGAATAAATAAACGTTTACACAGGAGAATTTGAGGTATATATTTTTTTATCGGGGTTGTAAAGGTGAAAGTAAACGCAACAAACAAAGCGTGGGGGTTTTTTCCTCTCCACCACAGACACATTCCTACCTTGATGATACTGTATTTGAGTATCTGCCCGTTCATCTTTCTCTCCCCGTTTAGCTCTCCTAATGTTTTTTCATTGTACGTAAAAAACAGCCATTACTATGGTCTACGAGTCGACTGGGTCTGATTTTATTAAAACCATTCACTATTTTAATTCTTCTTCTTTGCGAACTCCTTGTGCTAGAGAACTAGGACTGTGTTACTGGGATTAAGACTGTGCTTTGCCGAAAGTTCTTTGCAACTAGACATCTTTAGAGTTTTATTAACGAAACAGAGTCCTTTAATTCACAAAAATTAACTGTTGACAGAATTACTGCTTACGATCCATTATTAGCATAACATAAAATAACACATATATAGGCAATTAAAAGCATACCGTATTGCAGGTTTATTATTGATTTATTTATAACTTATCAAGTACCTTTAATCAACATACAAAGCTTTAGATGATTTTAAGATATTAAAATAATTATGAACGAGTGGCGTAACAGAGATATGAGCGCATCGCAGTGCATTTAAATATCAATCAATACTCGGATGGTACGCTTGCTTCACGGAGTCTTGGAATAACTTAAGTAATTATTTACTTCTTCAACATTACCTTGACTTGAGCGTGTCTGCGTTATGGGCAGGTAAGCCTTCCTTTCACAAGATTTTAAATAAATAATAAATACAGTAGTTTAAAAATTTGTTCTAAAACATATGTAACATATCAGACAATCATATCTTTTAGTTTCAAATTTTACAATTATGAACTTATAGTAAATATTGTAAGTTTTCAAATTTTCATAATTTAAATAATAGTAATTGCTTACGGATAATTTTTAGTAAAAAGAAAATTATTATTTCATGAAATATATTATGAGAAATCATGGGGAAAAAATAGACACGATAATGTCAATTTTCAGTCAGTAAAGAGAAAAGACTTATAATTTAGCTAATGGATTATAAATAAATGTTTCATAAAGATGATGATGATGGAATTAATAATGATGATATTTATTAATAAAAAATATTATAATAATGTTGGAGATTCAATGAGATTTGTGACCTATAATATTTAATATATATATATATATATATATATATATATATATATATTAAATAATTAATAATTTATTAATTTAATATTAATTAATTTGATCAGTAGAATAAATTTAGATATTTAAAGTTCAGTATTTGTAGAGTTTAAAAATACATTTTGTCATTTACCAACTTGAGAAGTAAAAATGCTAGTCTGGGACCTGCAAAGTTCAGCCGTCCTGAAAGAATCTGTTTAGTAGAATATATTTAGTGGTTTAATTCGTGGAGAAATAAAAAAAAAAATAAAAAAAAAACAACTACTACATAAAATAAAAAATAAATCTTGAACTTGAGTAGCAGATTATCATTATTTGTCGTCTGGGAGTTACTGAAATAAAAAAAAACATAGACTTTCCTACTCGAATTTGATAAGTAGAATGTATTAAAAGATTTGAGTTCAGAGAGCTACACACTTCAAAATGTCACAAAATGTATTTGTATTTCATAAATACGGGTATATTCAGAGATTGGGAAAGAGGGACCTGAAAAATTTAAAAGTCGCAGTTTTATTTGAATTTGATAAATAGAATATCTTTGGAGATTTCGAGCCAGAGAGTAAATACGTAGTTTATAAACTATATTATGTAAAAAAAAAGAATTTTTATCTTAAAAATAAGGAAATCCTAGTGCATGTTATCGAAATATTTTTATAAACAGTAAAGCTATGGTCTACTTATTAAAATACAAGAAAAACACGATAACTATTTGTCTGTCTATACAGTAGAAATTTTGACCTAATACTTTGACCTAGTGGTTGATCATTGATATAAACTTGCAATTTCAATAGCCTATACACAGAGAATTATATAATTATCTTATATATCTTGCAGAGAATTAGAACAACAAAATTAATAAATATATACGAGCACATTTAATGTCCTAATATTTTAACGTTTTGAGTGCAGGATAATACAAATATATTAAAGTATAAGTTCACTAGCCTGTTAAAATATGAGCAGTAGGATATAAGAGTATTTCGAAATCTGAAGTCAATAACAGCTGATAAATTAAAAAAAGAACTATAAAATGAAAGTGGTTTATAAGTGGGTGACGGCATCATTTATTGTATAAAATTCCATCCTTAGTCATCTTAAATTCTACATAAAATGTTCTAACTGTGATTTTAGGAATTGAAGTTTGAAAATAGCCTGCTAAGTTAAAATAAATGTTAAAACTTGGACATTCTGATGATCTCAGCTATATTATAAGGAAGTAAAACATTCCTTTTAAATTTTAATTATGTACATTTTATTATTTAAAAAAAAATTGTAGTGATTAATTTTTATAAACTGTTTGAAAAAAATGTTCTAATTTCGAATTGTATTAAATATCTCTAATAAATGTTTGACATTTATGTTGTTAATGTTATTGATCTGTTGGTTTGTATTGAGGAGTTGATTTTAACAATTTCTGATTATAAAATGAGTTCTAACAACTTCTTTTGTATTTTGTTTTGTAATGATTTCTTTTAATTTGTTGCACTGATTTAAAGACATTAAGCTATCATTACAGTAATTATATTACGTTAAATTTGATTTATAATTTTAACTCTATGTTTATTTATAAACAGAGTTACTAACATGGTTTAAACACGCGAGGAACATTAGGTCTTATATTTATGGATGTTAAACCATGCCTTTACTAACTCACGTGCTTTACATAGTTAAATATGTCGTGTGTATGAAATGACAAAGCCCTTTATCGATTTTAAAACATTTTAACAATTAATAAAGCTTTAACGTCAAGGACAACATTGTCAACCCAATTTTGCGGTAAATGCTTTTCTATTATTTAAATGGACGAAGTCACAAACTGTTACATGGCAGAGAATGTACATTTAGACCTAAAAACTACAGCGTATAGAGGCATTAATGTTTATACAATGAAAATAAATGTAAAATGTAATTTTATATAAAATAAATTTTTAAATTCCGAAACAAAGTGACTGAAAGAAAATTATAATCACCGGTCTATCTTCTGTTCAAGAGGCAAATTACTTATTCATTAACTATATACAAATAAAACATAATTTGCAACCACATTTTTGACATTAGAAAATTTATGAAAGCAGAAAGTGTAAGGAGTGAAATTACGCAAATGATATTCAGCAACATCTTTAATGTTGCTTTCAACTTATTGTTTTAAACTGAAATTTAATATTTCTTAAACGAAAACCCTTAAAATTTGTCTGAACTATTCAATATACAACCTTACCACATAATATAATGTGGTACTTCTTACGAAGTTTTGAAATCTTCAACATTAAGATAAAACCGATATTATATACGTGGGCCATTTTTTAAAGTAAGAACCGTTTTTAAGTGAAGTAACGGCAATTTTATTTATGAACATTAATTGTATCAAAAACTTAAATATGAACATATTTTTACTTTTCTACATAGTCACCAAGAACATCTAAGCATTTGTTAAGTCTTGGCACTAGCTTTTGGATCCCCTCATCATAGAACTCTGCCGCCTGAGCTGTGTTAAAACTAAAACAATGCCTGAGTATTGTTGTTTTGTTGGTTACAGTTAGTAACAGTTTCTTTCAACACGTCATCATTTTCAAATCGCTTTCCACCAAGATATTTTTTGAGTTTAGGAAATCCAAGAAAGTCTGATGGTGCCAGGTCAGGGCTGTAGGGGGGATGGTCCAGTAATTCCCATCGAAAGCTGGCCAGTTGCATCTAGGTCATTGCTGCAGTGTGATGCTGAGCGTTATCGTGAAGCAGCACGATGCCACTAGACAGAAGTCCCCGCCGGCAGTTTTGAATAGTGTGCCTAAGCTTGGTTAGTGTTTCGCAATATATCTCAGCATTTATGGTCATTCCTCTTGGCAGAAAGTCACAATCGGCGGGTTTATTGATTAACATGGCGACAAACAAAGCAGTGTTACGATAGAACTAACAGTAGCAGAGACATGAAATCAACTGACTGCATAGTTGGGGACTGGGCAAGAGTAGCTAACCTTGAGCGGGCGTCACGACGTGACAGCCTGCGCGGTTGCTATGCGCAAACGGTTCTTACTTAAAAAAATGACTTGTCGTAGTTTGTCTGTATAAAATCACTTAACTATGTACTAGAGCTTCATAAAGAAATGTAAAAGGTCTCAATTACAGTGGATACAGAGGGGAACAAAATTAGTTAACAAAATGGCAAACAAATTTTAACGAAGTCAAGATTATTGGTTCCAGTAAAGAATGAAGATCCATTTTATTTCTTCATAAATATTAACCTATGCTTATATTCGGATTAAATAAAACCAAAAATTGAATAATAAAATAAAGAAATATTTATTCTTAAAGTACTCTGTTTCCTTTAAATTATTTCCATAAGATAACATTTCTTTTTTCCTAATGCCTTATTTTTAAATTCATATGACATGCGCTAAACTACTGAGACTTTTCTGAGATATTTCTATAGTTTCCAACCCCATTGTTGAACTACGTTTCTATAGTTAGTCAAAATAAACTAGTTATTAAATTTTTGTTTTACTCATTTATTACCTAATTATTTTAAATTAACTGCAAGTTATAGCCTTTTAGATTTACATAATGGACTACGAAGAAAAAGATTTAGACACGTTTCCTACAACATATCAAAAAGATTTTATTTGGCATAGAAATTTCAAACGGTTTCACCCGTAAGTTTAATTATTGTACTTTTTTTATATAATTTTTGTCAAATGGTTGCTAGGAAATGAAGATCAATATTAACACTGTCCTAGGATAGCTCTGGTTGTCAGATAGATACATCTGTATACAGTTACATAAATTGATTTTACAATTAGGGGGTCGAAAGAAAAATGATTCTAAATATATAAAAATATAATACATATAATAAAATAATAGTTTTTATCCAATCGTGTTGGACAATACTTATAGATCCTTGATAAACAAATGTAATGAGTCCAAGTTTTCAGGAGCAATTTCGAGTCACTACAAGATTTTAATTTTTCAGAAAATCTTAAATTTTGATTCATTTTAAAATTTGTAGGTCTGTTTGCCATGCAGTTAAAATGTACCTTGTGAATGCTGACTACGGCTTCAATCGGCCCTGGGGTGTTGCGTTTACTTTACCTTCTGAAAGAGTAAGCCAATAAATTATTAGAGTTTTACGATCTAAAGCGTCAATTGAAATTGATGTCTTGATGGGAATTAATTTTAAAACTGCTTCAATTTTTTGAATTTGAACGTTGGAAAACTGAGAATTAAAATCTGTTCTAGAAAAACACATTTGAGTTTGTGATTCGTATTGGTAATGTTTTTTTGGAGAATCTATCTTTTCCAACTCTTGAAATTTATTGTTTAAAATTTTACGATATTTACCACGCTGCTATTCTAGAAACGGTGGTTTTCTTAAAGCTGTTGCTGCACTGTTATATAATTGGTACCGCAGTTCGAAAATAAATTGAAATAAAATCGAGACAAGAGGAAAAAGCGAGTTAGATTGAAGATAAATGTTTCTGTGGTATGGTCTGTTAAAACCACATTATCTATAACCTTACTTAAAAAGCACATACAATTATATTCGTTAATGATAATAATTTGGAGTAAAATGTACATTATCACAGATATTGGGTCTGTAGTTAGTTCTTCTGATAGAGAAAACATGGGTTTCTGTTTGCTTGGAAGGTTAACAAGTTTTGAGCTCTTTGGTTCTTTAGGAATTTTTTAGCAAGAAGACGTAAATGTAGTGTCTCTCATATGCACTTTCTATACGATTGATTATGATTTATCGTAGTTGAAATGGAATGATTAAATGGTGAAAGGTTGTTACACATTTTATCATTTTTTGTTGTTGATTTATTAGAGTTAGAAAATTCTTTACTGAAAATTCCTGGCATACACCTCAATATAATTGGTAGTGAGGAAGTGTGACAGTATCCTGAGACGAAATGATCAGATAACCAGGTATAAATATAGCTTAATAACAATAAATCTCTGAAGTCGAGACGTGAAAAATCAAGTTTTATTTAACATTATGATAAGAGTTGGCAATGTGAGTGTTGGGTGACATTTAGAGCTGAAAACTTTATACTATGATTAAGTCGCTTATTTGTACTATCTGTGATTAGAGTGTTGCAGGACATTGTTATAATAAAGACAAATATTTCTGTAATTACACATTACAAATACAGAGAACTATCCCTCAAATGTAAACATCTGGTGGTGTTAAATCACATGAATGAGAGAGATAGAGAGTGTCTGTTCCACGGGATATCACGTCGTTTCCAAAGTTGAACCGAAGTATTTCCCAATCTGTACTCCATCCTGCTGGAAGCACTGAGCTTGAAGAAATTTGTGCTCGGCAGAATATTCTTATGCCCCACAGAAAAGGCTTTATCACTTTATAAACTCACAGAATTCTGTTGGTTATCCTCAATAAAATACCCGTTCACTATGGAGTATTATCTCAATAATAATGTCTTGTCAATCGAAACCAAGAAACTGAACTGTTGGTTATATATATATCTATTAAAATAAAAATGGCACTCTTCAGAAAAGAGCGGGTCAGTTTTGAGTTGGACACTCTGTAAGGACACAAATATAATATACAATGTGAACTGCTTCCAGAATGAACCATGTCAATGGAACTTTAAATATTAAAGTAGACTATTGGTATATAGGTTAGGTTAGGTTAGGTTGGTTAGGTTAGGTTAGGTTAGTTAGGTTAGGTTGGTTAGGTTAGGTTAGGTTAGGTTGGTTAGGTTAGGTTAGGTTAGTTAGGTTAGGTTGGTTAGGTTAGGTTAGGTTAGAATGTAAAGTAGATCAACTGATTATATTTGTTTGATATTCAATGTTTTGTTTGTGGATACAATCACTTATTGTGGCAAATTGACTTGGTTTGGTTAGGTTAGGTTAGGTTGGTTAGGTTAGGTTAGGTTAGGTTGGTTAGGTTAGGTTAGGTTAGGTTAGGTTGGTTAGGTTAGGTTAGAATGTAAAGTAGATCAACTGATTATATTTGTTTGATATTCAATGTTTTGTTTGTGGATACAATCACTTATTGTGGCAAATTGACTTGGTTTGACCGAGTCAAACTACTTATTCATAATTATATAACCAAATATGAAAGTAGAATTCCTTGTTTAAATTGCCATAACGTTTAACATTTTCCACAGGCTGTCATTATATGTATAACAGTATATAGTCTAGTCATATATAGGACAGTTAAATCTAGTTAAGCAAATGTTTTATATCATGCTTAATAGATAAATTTAGAAATTATTTAACGAAGGACCACCAGGAAAATACCTTATGAAAAGTATTAATAGAAATGATTATATTAGAACATAGTTATTTAGAAAAGAGTGTAGATTGCACTTTATTCTGCACTTTTATCCTCAATGTATGTAATGCTTTTCATAATGCATGGCTTGATATCTCTGGCTAAACATAATTCTCTGGACTTAAGTTTAATGTTAATTGCTTACTTAAACACAAAGCTATATTGTTTTTCTACACAGGCGAAAAAAAAATTTAATTGCCTTCGTCCAAGTTTAATTTATAACTCGGAATTTTCAGGGAATCGGTAAACCAACACGTTTTATTTATCATTAGGAGTATGTTTTAATTAAATTTAATCTTTATCTTTACAGCTTATTTAGAGAACATTTGATTTGTTTCTTTTTGTCTCTTCTACTCAGAAAACAGAATTAATCAAAATCAGAATATCAGAATTAACATTCTTGTACCAGTTATGATAGAACTTCAAGTGGTCTTTTGCCATTAAAATATTTGGAAACAATAACCACATGGGGGTTAAAATAGATATTAATTAATAACTAGTTTTAAAATGGCGTTTCGTTAGAAAGAAAATAAAATAAATAAAGAAAAATACATATTTTTCGTCAACAGAAAAAACTAATTTATGGTAAAACCAAAATTCCTTAATAGTCAATATGTTATATTCAACAGTTATATTTATATATTAATCCAAGTATTTGTATTCTTATTTAATTATCAAAGTTAACTTGTAAGCTATATATTATTGTTTAACAATTATTCCTGTACCACAGTATGAAGCGGTAAATAAACCTAACAAATATATAAGCCATACAAGGATCTTAACATTTTATTCTTACTCTAAGAATTCATATGAATTAATGATTCAACTTTTAAATAAAAAATCTTTGGAATAATGAAGGTGATCGTGCAAAGTTAAATGTGGTTTCAACAGTAACTCCGTCAGAAGTAGGTTATTAATCTGACATTCTTGGAAAACGAAAAGTTGAGTCATGCAATGCTGACGGAAGATTAGCTGACTGCTATTCAGGATCTGTGATTCACCAAAGCTTAGCTTAGCATGAACTTGTCATCAAGATAGAGATCAATTCTTGTCATAATGTATTTATTAATAAAATCTATTTACATAAAGACATGAAGATAAACAAACTTTGTTATTAAATGATTGCAGACGTCATGAGGTAAAATGCCAACTTCGATTTGAAGGTTTCCTTATTTTTAAAGAAACTAGAGTTTCGTTACATGAAATGGATCTCAGATTATTGTTAAAAAAATGAATAAAAACAAATAAATTGCAAAACAACTACACACAGATGTAGACTAAACAAATATTTGACGTTTTTCGTAAATCTGTAGTTTGTATTAAAAAAATGTTTGAACCAATTTTAATAAAATTTGGTAAGTATGAGCCTCGTGGTTGTTAAAGCAAATGAGACAGATCACGAATAAAACATTTTAAGTCATTTAAAATTACTGTAATTTTTAATTACCAATTTAATAATAATAAACATACAAATTTAGTATCTTTTGATTAATAATTAATTTTGAACATAATTTAAAAGAGAAAGCTTTTTTTTTGTTTTGTCCTACAAATTTCTATACAATTTAGATTTTCCTGTTGTGGTAAACGATATATACAGTTTTACTTCGTTTTTACGATAGGATGGCATTTTAAACTGTAAACGGAATTGGGAAGTTTATCGACGAGAAATCTTTAAGTAGGATCTTTCCATAATTCAGGTCTAATGTAATATATCCGAAAAAGTTAGAGAGGGAAGAAAATTTTCAAATATGGTATAGCAGTATGCATACAACAACGGTAGTATATATTAGTGTTTATTTAATTTGTTTCAAAATTAAGAAATTGTATATACATTGCTGATATAAATATGTATTTTAAGTTTTTTCCTTGTTTTTTAATATGGTGAAATTAAAATTTAATGAACGCCAAAAACAAACTGTGGATTTTATTATTTTGAACCAATCCCATTTTTTGAAACAAGGATAGATAAAGAATGACGTTTTTTAATGAAAATTAGTCAAAGACTTCCAGGTCCTTTCTCCCACTCTTAACCCCAATTTTCGAAGACACTACTACTACATTTGACTAAGACACTCACTCTTAAATATGCATTCTCACATATGGACCAACATATATTTAATCTGTGAATTGCAGTGTAAATGGAACAATCTTAACAAGCACACGTAAGCTACTAGTAAATATTTTATTTTTCATAGTATTTCATGATGTATCATCTCAAGTTTACTTCCAAAAAGCTTTCAAGATCATCCAATTTTTAAATATACACTATGTTAAGTTTTTATATACTTCTTCTTCTTTTCTTATATTACCAGAATTTAATTATAAATCAAATGAAACCTATTTTTATTTAGATTTGAATAATAAAACTTTGTTTTTACATCTCAAAGATTACAAAACTGCTCTTCAGAACTGAAACAAAATTAATTTCAATTTAGAATACTTCATTAATTAATTAGTATTGAATGTTTAATAGAGAGGATGCCGAAATAAAGGGAAATAATTACACTGCTCAACAAACTTTTCATTGCCAATGGTTTCATGTTAATTTTAGGTCAATTTATTATCAATAATATACAAAGTAAACCTGGTTTATTTACATTAACTCAAGTTTTATCGATAAATACAGTGTTAGTTGTAAACATTTAATAAAACATTAAATTACCATTGTTTAGGTTAATCACATTATTGTAATTAAAATAATTAAATATGAATGCAAAAGATTCAAATTACATTGTATTTGAAATATAATTAAATAATAGTTGTTTTAATAATTGCAATTAATTTAAATAAAAACTCTGATTATAAGTTTATAATGCGTTGTAAGACCATCACTCTGAAGGTTCCACCAGTAGTCTGCCATCATATACTTCGTCCCATACATCTTGATACCTTTCTTCCATCATTTTTAAATCTTGGTGAATTCTTTCATCTGGTTCTTCACTGAAATTTCCAAGAATATGTGGAAATTTGTCTGAAGGCTGTGAAGAAAGTGCATCTTAATGCTCATCTTAGCTCTCAATTTTTAGAAACTAGCAAGCATATTATTCAACAATTGTTCATAATTATCTAATTTATGGTTATCCAGAAGATTCTGGGTCAAAGATACACCAGGCAGAAGCTTCAATATAATTTGTAAAAGGGGAATTCGAATAGTTCACTAATTTATGAATTTGAGGCCTATTGTAAACACCAGCTTTCAATTTCTCATTACTGAATACTGGGAATGATGTACAGATGTATTTACAACTATCGCCATATTTATTTACAACCTTAAGACATTTTTCATTAATGCCTGAATTATTCTCTGTTTACCAGTGCCTTATTAATGACATTGGTTGAATCTAAACACATTTTTTCTCTTTGTTCCCAATGCTTTCCTTTAGCTCTCTTATCCCATAGGCAGATGCAACAAAGATATTTTGTATATATCTGCTTTGTTGTACTAACAGAAAGTTTACCATATTCAAATCTACACAAATTAACTACCCATTTTGATAGTAATGTATTTTATTTAAGACAGATAGACATTTTTATAGTTTTGTTGAGTGAGCGATCGGGATGGAGGCATACTTGTTTCCATGAAGTAACAAAACGAATTTTAAATCTTCGTATTGAACTGTCTTTAACAATCTGTCAATCTGTAGATTTATATTTATGTAATCCCATTTGAAGAAGGAGAAATGTTATTACAAAATACTACATCTTCATCTCGAGTGAAATATGGAAGAAAACATTCTTCTCACGTTCGATAAAACGTTATTTTGGTTTCTGATTGTAGACAATTTTTATCATTTAACCTAGACGGAAAAATTTCAGATTCTTATTTTGATAAATTAAAATGACTAACTAAATCATTTATTTCGTTTTGAGATAATGATTTTGGGATTGAAAGATCACAGTTTCATTACTGTCATGTGTATTGTAACTGAAGTCTTCCATTTCTTCGTCATCTGTCAACAATAGTTGCCAACAGTATAGGATTGTCTACAGTATAAGGCACAGGTCGTTTTGCTGCGTTTAAATTGGGATAACCCCATTTAAGTTTCTTTGTACGATTGAGACTTTTAAGATTTTCGTCGACGACAGAAAAAAAACACATTCACTAACGTGGTTTTGATTTTTCAGTCCTTATCGTAGGCATTTTAAACTAAAAATTTCATTGGCAATCTGAAAAAAATTGCCAGTGTTATCACTTAATTGGCCTTACAATTAAAGTTAGAATCTGTACATGAACATAGAAAAATAAGATAATTAGAATTGTTTTAGTTTCCTATGTATGTATTATAGTATCACTAAATTAACTATAATACCGTAGTATGAGTTATATTTAGTTTTATTAAAACATTAATTCTAGATAGTTTTGGATTAAAATGCATTAAATTGCAAAATTGGATTAAAAAAGTGAGGGAAGTGGGGGGAATCGAAATAAATGGAAATGATAGTTTTTGTGGTTGAAAGCCGAAAAGCTCAAGGTCATCATCGCCATAGAAAAGGAGATAAAAAGGCACAAAATACAGACTTTTTAACACTCGAATACACCAATACTGCCAGAGTTAAAAGAGAACAAGACTCGCTCGAGAGAGACTTGATACGAAAGATGAAAGAGAGAGATCTAACCCAAGACAAAAGTATGAACAAAGGTACAGATCCAACTAGGTACCTCGGGGTTGCCACACAAGTACTCACTTTTAAGCAAGTCCCTGAGGGCTAGAAGTGATGGACTTTTTAATCGATTTTTATAGTTTCAGACCGAAGGAAAAAAGAATAAATCTATAAGAAAAATGTTGTTAGAGGAATAAACATTGTCACTTTTTTAGTAGTAAAATAAACTTTTGATAACCGCCACTAGATGTGAGCATATTAGCTAACAACAGACGCATATCTCATTAGATCCTTCTCAGTGGTATTCTAATAAAAGTAACAGAAAGCAAATGAACTGGAGTGCAAAGAGAGAGAGAGAGAGAGCTAAACTGCACTCTTTTTCCATTCTTAAAGCTATCATGTTGACATCTAAAGCTTTGTTCTACTATTAGATTTGTCCCCGTGAACCACAAGGTCACATTCCTCACCCTCCACCCTATACCTTTTTCATGTAATCTTGGGTTGTCTCTTTCATTTTTCTTTGAGGTCTCTCTTCACCAACTTATATTTTTTTCCAACACTGGCACTATATATTTATTTGAGTGCTAGGGGTTTTAATTTTAGGTTCTTTTCTTCCTTATTTTTATAAGGCGATGATGACTGATAGGCTTAAAAAACAAACCTCCATAACTAACAAAATCACTTTAACCGGAGATAAAAAATGTTGAATTCAAAGATATACTGTTGTTTCATATAAGAAACCAATCAGGTATTTTGCAATGACTTTTAAAGCTACCATTATTTCTTCGCTAAAAATGATGCGTGTCAGTAGTTATTTCAAACTAGTAAATATAAACTAACGTAGACTATGTAATGTTAATTAGGAGTCACACCCATTGACGAAGATGGATTCATATAATGTCCAGGACTAAAACAACAGTGATAAAAATTGACGCTATTTGTTAGAATCTACCAGAAATCATTTTATACTATGCAAAATGTACAACTTAAATAACTTAGATTATTTTTATCTTGTTGGAAACAAAAGAAGATTTATTTATAATGTTTCAGATGCAAAAATGATGAACTACCGATATCGTCTGAAGACACAGAAAACTTTATAAACCCCGGAGACTTCAAAGTAAGTAAACTCCATTATTCACGATGTAATACAAATTTGTAAACTACTGAAGGTAAAAGAAAGTCTGGTCCTTTATGAGGTGGTTACTAATATATAATTGTATATTTTCACTTCCAAAGAAGCAATTTTACTGGATAAACTCTTATTACTCAGTTAAAAAGTCAGAAATAAAATAATTTGTATTTTAGTCGTTTAATGCTACAAAAAGAATTAGTCACTTTATGCTCGCAATCCGTTGGGAAATTTCCACAATAACGAGTTATTATTTAAAAAAAGTCTTCTTTTAAAACACGAATTTAGGTAGTCTGTTTGTATACAGAAAAAAGGATAAACTCACACCGACTGAAATTATAGTTTTGTGATTTTTATAGCTAAGATTTCTTTTTGCTTTGTAGTAATTTTCTATTTATTTGTGTAACTTTTATTATTGGTAAAAATGTTTTCAGAAAAACTAATAAATTTTTATCATTAATGCTCCATAAAGGGGATCACGCCTCTTACGAATATATCTGATCATCAGTTCGGATTTCGAAACCGTTACTCGATTGTAGATCAAGTGGATAGAGTAACTATGGGATTGAAAAGGCGTTTGAAGTCAAGAAATACCTTCCACTAGATAGTCCACTATCTTCCTAGATGCTGCACAAGTCTCCGATAAAAAGTTATATAAAGAGTCGTATCTAGTTTAGAGTAACACGTTAGGTTCCGATACAAGCAGGGGTCCCGCAAGTTAATGTCATTGACCCTACCTTCTAGTTGCTACACAGCAGATTTACCGACCGATAAGAATACTATGGTAGCCACCTTTGCTGATGATACAGCAGTAACGGCCGTAAGTGAATCACAGGCTGAAGCAACAGATAAACTCTACGAATCTTTAAATCGAATAATACGTTGGAGACAGGACTGGAAATTTAAACCGAATTAGTAAAATCTACTCTCGTTACATTTGCCCTAAGGCGAGTGGATTTGCATTACTGTGTATACATCAATAACAAAAAATACCGCAATACGACTATGCGAATTATCTAGGAACGCATCTTGATTTGCGCCTCACATGGGAGCATCGTGTGCGAATGAAAGTGGAGGAAATCCATCTCAAGTGTCGTCAAATGTATTGGTTCATTAGACAAGGATCACAGGTGGACCTCTATAACAAGATTTTACTCTATCAGACCGATCTTGTCTTACGGAGTTCAAATCTGGGGATGTACCAAGGACTTGAATTGTCTGTTAATTCAACGTTGCCAAAATGGTATCATTCGCTCAATTACTAATACAAGATGGTAGTGGCGTAAATAGGATTTTAATTTGTGGGGTGATTAACCTGGAAGAAGACACTACCGAGGGATCCCCCAACTCAAATCAGGGAGAATTTTGAAAATTTATACTCTTAAAAGGGCGATTTTAGCGACTTTATTGTCTATTTTTGTTTTACGTAGTAGCTTCCATTTGCTATTTTGATTTAAAATAGGTACTTATTTATTGCTTTTAGTTATTAGTTATTACTTTTCTTAACTTATAAGCGCTTAACTTATATGTTAAAAGAGCAGGATTTTAAAACTTAGTTTTTTTTAAATTAAAATTATTTTTTTCCTAAATATTATTATTAGTGTTTGGGGCGTGATTGATCACCCGATCACCCCCTTATTTACGCCACTGCAAGATGGTACCAACGAAACGACGATCTAAATTCAGATCTAGACCTCAAATCTGTTGATGGAAACATCAAGGACTATGCACTGTTGCATGAGAAGAGGGTAAAATTTGGTTTCTAATATTTTAAGCGGGCTATTTATTGTTAAGATAGTCATAAGAAGTTATGTATTGGATTTATGTAAAAGTACACATGACAACAAAAATTTTCTCACATATCGCTAAAAATAAAAGTAAATAGTAAACAAACAAAAAGGTACACCTCTTTCTATCATCGCAATATCTTAAAATGTCGGACGATAAATCAAAGAGTTGAAATGGACCAGAGACAAGACGTCGTAAAAGGTCCAATATCTCAAAATCGGTCATGGTTTTTGTATAAAATATTAGTGAAAAGTGATAGGTTATATTAAAAAAGAGTATTTAATTCTTAATGGAAATTTCAGAAAAAATGAATTTTGGAAAAGGGCAAAATGATTGAACGGCGGTGAAAATCCGCAAACATTAATCCTACTTGTGGACATTCCTTTACGTCATTAGCTTGCAGGTTTTACATAAATTTGACATATGTATCTTGTTTTGATGATCGGGGGCTCTTTTTATGATATAAATACGACATTTTGATGATCTTTAAAGTTGGATAATTTTCACGGTAATTTAAAATCTGTCATTAATTGGGAGATGGAGACAAATGCGTTATGTTTACTCATATGTCCTTAGGAGATACACTTTATATAGAGCCCTGAGTCCACAAAAATGTGTTTTTATAATATGTCATCAAACACAATTTTTTAGAAACAGTTTGACCCATTTTATAAATAATTAGTAACTAGGAGTATTTTGGCTCATAATTATGCACCTAAATAACACTCGCCTAAAATTTAACACTACATGTAATAAGGAAATACGGAAAATTGGTCTTTCTCAAAATTAGCTCTAATAATTTTGTTAAAACTACTTGACTTTAACTCATTCAACCAAGAAACAAGAAAAAGAAATATGTGCGTAGAATCTACCAAAAACTTAAATTTGAAAGTAAGAATTCCAATTCCAATACAGTCTATAAAAGGTCTAATTTTCAAAAGTAACTCAAACAATTTCAATGAAACTACGATGAATTATGAATATTATTAACCCAAAGCATTTCAAATTATCAACCAAGCGAATGAAAATTACTATTCAGGAAAAATGAATAAAGAACTAAAACAACATTTCTAGCTTTATTGTAAATTCAATTTCAATCAATTACGAATATGTCTACGAGTTTATGACAAGCTGGGAAATTGATTGTTTTAAAATAAAACAACCACGAGATTCAATCGCGTAAAATTTCCGACGCGAGCTAAGCGAGTGAAGGGTTATTTTAAGGAAGACGGCAGCTATCTTTCCCGAAATGCCTCAACAAAGTATGTAATCAGAGTGCAACACAAATTCAATTGCCAATCACTTCACACATTTCTTGTGTTATTACAACTCGGATGGTATCTATCTTCAACAACTTTGGTCTATTTTACAACTGTGATATGAATGTTACAGCGTCATTGGTGGAGTTGTGAAATGGCGAAACAATACACTTAAAAATCTTAACTGAATAGTTAGATTATATCTAATCTACTTTAGATTTTATAGTAAGTTATTGATAGGCAGTGCATAAATTCGGATGGAAGGGAACAATATTTTGATTTAAAAATAAGATGAACTGTGCATTAGTTTTATTTATTGTATTCGTTAGTTATAATATAACCTCGTTTATACAAAAGGACATTTCCAAAGGTTACAATATAAACAGAAATTTGTTACGTACACACCATTAACTTGTTGTATAACTGATGTATTGTGTGTTAACCTTGGTTTTTGTCTCATCAAAGTTGATCCAAGAACTTAAAGTGAATTAATATTTGATGGTTTGGCAAAATTCTCATATAAAAGTGTTTCGAAAATCTGGTTCAGAGATAATAGGATACTGATAAAAGTATACAGATGAAATCCAAATAAAATTGTTTAGTGAAATTTACAAATAGAATGCTATCAACTTTTTTATACGAGTTTAAAACATATATTAAAAATGTGTATACTATTATATAGGTTTCACGTTTCTGAAATAGCCGTTTTAAAATAGTTTACGACTAAAACTCTCAATAATAGTGAGAGAGTTTGCTTTTCATCTCACGAAATTGTTGAGTTCAATGTAAGGAGATCATATTAAGACAACATTTTTGGGAATCAAATACTCTAAAACATATATTTTTACTCATTCGGATTGTTTTTTTATTTACCAACACAATTATTTCAATATGTGAAAAAATATACATTGAATTTTATCCGTTACCTAGTTTTGCTCCTTTTTAGTTCTTACAGTGAGATGGACTCCATGCATTTAAAAAAAAAAATATTCGAAATAAAAAACGTTATAGACTTAAATAGAGCCTAATCGCTATTCGCTTTAACAATTTTGTCGTATGGATTGTTTGATTAAAATAGAGTGTTTAAAAACGGCGAATAGGGTTCATTTTTAGTTAGTCCTCAGCATTGGTTTTCTTTTACTTACGATTTGGCATTGTTGATTAGGTTAGGTTACATTTTTATATTAAGTTCCGACAACAGTTGCCAGAGTATAAACAATAATTGCGACAAGATACAGGAAGTTAGATTGATAGGTGAAGTTAGGTAGATACAGGAAGCCGAGTTGAACTAACAGATGTATTATGGAAAAGTCAAGTAGAGCTTGAAGATGATCGAGGTCAGTTCTCAGTAGTCAGACTTGGCACGGAGTTGCCTGAGGGTCGACGGGAAATTATCGGCAAAGATTACGCAATAGACGATATTTTTACTGATAACTATCAAAATATTATACTGACAGATTAATAGACGATATTTTTACTGATAACTATCAAAATATTATACTGACAGATTAATAGACGATATTTTTACTGATAACTATCAAAATATTATACTGACAGATTAATAGACGATATTTTTACTGATAACTATCAAAATATTATACTGACAGATTAATAGACGATATTTTTACAGATAACTATCAAAATATTATATTGACCGATTAATAGACGATATTTTTACTGATAACTATCAAAATATTATACTGACAGATTAATAGACGATATTTTTACTGATAACTATCAAAATATTATATTGACCGATTAATAGACGATATTTTTACTGATAACTATTAAAATATTATACTGACCGATTAATAGACGATATTTTTACTGATAACTATCAAAATATTATACTGACCGATTAATAGACGATATTTTTACTGATAACTATCAAAATATACTGATCGATTAATAGACGATATTTTTACTGATAACTATCAAAATATTATACTGATCGATTAATAGACGATATTTTTACTGATAACTATCAAAATATACTGATCGATTAATAGACGATATTTTTACTGATAACTATCAAAATATACTGATCGATTAATAGACGATATTTTTACTGCTAACTATCAAAATATTATATTGACCGATTAATAGACGATATTTTTACTGATAACTATCAAAATATTATACTGATCCATTAATAGACGATATTTTTACTGATAACTATCAAATTATTATATTGACAGATTAATAGACGATATTTTTACTGACAACTATCAAAATATTATATTTGTGGTGCATGGCTACTAATATTTTTGGATCCTATACCTACAACAAGGAAAACGTGAATATGCTTCTTCAAGTTTGTAGTCTCGGTTGTTATTGTTCTCCATATCTGTAGAGACCAATCATTTTGTTCTTTGTAGACATTCGAAACTTTTGAAATTTGCTGCCATATCGTAACACCCACACCTGTTATTAACAGATTATATTAAAAGTCGTTAATTGTATCTCCGGGTATATTGGATCTGTGAAACACATTAATTCTGCTATTTTCACATACTAAAGGGAGGGCAAACATATCCTATTTTCCCATTCCATTGTAGAAATATTAATATAAAATATAAAATATAGTATAACACTTTTATAGAGTTGTACTCTTTTCAATATTAAAGATTTCATCCAACTGACTAATGACTCTCAAATTAACTGACACATACGAACCGGGGTGGTCAAAGTTGCCAGAAATAAATTGGTGTTGGCTGCTAAACTGATGTTTAATATTATTTACACATAAAATGTTTGTACTGTTGAATTCTGATTTATTAAAGATTATAATTGATCAATAATAATAAATTATTTACTTATTTTCGAAAAACGGTACCTTCCACCTTGCTAGGTAGTACCTTCAAGCCTCACCGCCAGTTCAGCGAACACACATGGATGTTCTGTACAAATGCAGTATGTTTCTTTTAATTGCAACGCAATAAATAAACCGTTATATTGCGTTTTTCAATATTTGTCAGTAATAGATCTAATACTCGTGGTACATAACCTAACATTTGTTAACCTTAAGATATAATTTTATTTCGTTATGTGTTTTGAGCAGAATATTATTAAGTTTTGTCAAACCACTTTGTCAGATATAAAAGAATAAAAATATTTTAAGTTAAATGAAATTAATTATCAAATTCAGAGACTAATTAAAGTTTACTGAAATTTTCTATTATGGATTTTGTAGGAAACAGGAACAAAATTTAAATAGGAACAGGTTTCATGTATATCTTTTAATGTCATACAATTAAAAATATTAATGAACAAAAGACAAATAATAAGTTATAGTCAAAATTTGACCTATTTGAAACTTCCAAAATTACATATTTATTTAGACAGATAAAGATTTCATATCTGGACAGAATGTTGATATCTAACTATACAAAAATAGCCGATGTACTAAAACTGAGATGGATGGGAGGCGGGTCTTATATATCTTTAGCTACAATAAAAACAATTCTCCTCTGCTTCTACATAAAACCGTATGTTGACATACTTCATAATTTATACATAAGTGTAGATTTATTGTTTAATTAATAAAATAAAACAATTTACTTATCAATTTAATATTTATGTAATTTTGTAAACCGAAATCAGAGTTTTCAAATGGTAGGTTTGATATAGATGTTCTATTCTGGATATAGGTTTTATTTCACATGGAAATATATTAATATGAATAAGTTAATGGTTGTAAATATGCTAGACAATAATGTACATGTCAATAGGACTCTAATTATTATATTTCGTTCCAGAAAATCCCTCGGGAAGAACAGCTTGAGATCATAAGGAAATTGTACGCACACAGGATGAGGACAACATATCAAGAGGGATACTGTAAAGAAAGTAACAATCTAATATTGTTTTAATTTATTACATAAATACAGTCCGTAAGTGTAGCCTGGATTTTCATAATGAGCATTACGGGAAGTTGCAGGCGGGAGGAGAAGTGATGTCATAATTAAAACTTGCCATGTCACAAATTCTACTAGAAGATGTTGGTGCTGGATTGACTTGCACCTTATGATACGGCGCATTATCAATAACAGTGATCGATCTTAGTTGAATGTTTGGTTTTAATTTTTTTTAGCCATGTTTGATAATACTCAAAGCTCGTATAACTGTGATAATCACCCCCCCCCCAGATTTAAAAGTAAGGCGCCTTTTGTCACAAAACTATTTTCATTGCCAGTGTGTACAACTATCAGTCTTTCCACCTTTTGATACAGGAGATTTTAAACTAGGACCACTAGCATCTGTCTAAAATTTCTCAGTCGTATGTCTACAAACAGAACGAAGTCGTTAATGTTCGTTATTATTTTCTTCCTTCTTTTTTTTTTTATTAGGTGTATTAAACTCCGTAGACCTACCAGCCTGCAAACATTCCTTTTCTTCTTTTAAAATCCGTTCATAGTCCTTCTCACTACAAATAGAACGAAGTGGTTAATGTTCGTTAATATTTTCTTCCTTCTTCTTTTGTATCAGATGTAAAAACTCCGTAGACCTTCCATCCTGCGAACATTCCTTTTCTTCCTTTAAAATCCGTTCATAGTCCTTCTCATTACATACAGATCGAAGTCGTTAATGTTCGTTATTATTTTCTTTCTTCTTTTTTTTTATTAGATGTATTAAACTCCGTAGATCTACCAGCCTGCAAACATTCCTTTTCTTCCTTAAAAATCCGTTCATAGTCCTTCTCACTACACACACATCGAAGTCGTTAATGTTCGTTATTATTTTCTCCCTTCTCCTTTTGTATTAGATGTATTAAACTCCGTAGACCTACCAACCTGCAAAAATTCCTTTTCTTCCTTAAAAATCTGTTCATAGTCCTTCTCACTAAACACACATCGAAGTCGTTAATGTTCGTTATTATTTTCTTCCTTCTTCTTTTTCATTAGATGTATTAAACTCCGTAGACCTACCAGCCTGCAAACATTCCTTTTCTTCCTTTAAAATCCGTTCATACTCCTTATCACTACACACAGATCGTAGTCGTTAATGTTCGTTATTATTTTCTTCCATCTTCTTTTTTATTGATGTATTAAACTCCGTAGACCTACCAGCCTGCAAACATTCCTTTTCTTCCTTTAAAATCCGTTCATAGTCCTTCTCACTACACACAGATCGAAGTCGTTAATGTTCGTTATTATTTTCTTCCTTCTTCTTTTTCATTAGATGTATTAAACTCCGTAGACCTACCAGCCTGCAAACATTCCTTTTCTTCCTTTAAAATCCGTTCATAGTCCTTCTCACTACACACAGATCGAAGTCGTTAATGTTCGTTATTATTTTCTTCCTTCTTCTTTTTCATTAGATGTATTAAACTCCGTAGACCTACCAGCCTGCAAACATTCCTTTTCTTCCTTTAAAATCCGTTCATAGTCCTTCTCACTACACACAGATCGAAGTCGTTAATGTTCGTTATTATTTTCTTCCTTCTTCTTTTTCATTAGATGTATTAAACTCCGTAGACCTACCAGCCTGCAAACATTCCTTTTCTTCCTTTAAAATCCGTTCATAGTCCTTCTCACTACACACAGATCGAAGTCGTTAATGTTCGTTATTATTTTCTTCCATCTTCTTTTTTATTGATGTATTAAACTCCGTAGACCTACCAGCCTGCAAACATTCCTTTTCTTCCTTTAAAATCCGTTCATACTCCTTATCACTACACACAGATCGTAGTCGTTAATGTTCGTTATTATTTTCTTCCATCTTCTTTTTTATTGATGTATTAAACTCCGTAGACCTACCAGCCTGCAAACATTCCTTTTCTTCCTTTAAAATCCGTTCATAGTCCTTCTCACTACACACAGATCGAAGTCGTTAATGTTCGTTATTATTTTCTTCCTTCTTCTTTTTTATTGATGTATTAAACTCCGTAGACCTACCAGCCTGCAAACATTCCTTTTCTTCCTTTAAAATCCGTTCATAGTCCTTCTCACTACACACAGATCGTAGTCGTTAATGTTCGTTATTATTTTCTTCCATCTTCTTTTTTATTGATGTATTATTAAACTCCGTAGACCTACCAGCCTGCAAACATTCCTTTTCTTCCTTTAAAATCCGTTCATAGTCCTTCTCACTACACACAGATCGAAGTCGTTAATGTTCGTTATTATTTTCTTCCTTCTTCTTTTTCATTAGATGTATTAAACTCCGTAGACCTACCAGCCTGCAAACATTCCTTTTCTTCCTTTAAAATCCGTTCATACTCCTTATCACTACACACAGATCGAAGTCGTTAATGTTCGTTATTATTTTCTTCCATCTTCTTTTTTATTGATGTATTAAACTCCGTAGACCTACCAGCCTGCAAACATTCCTTTTCTTCCTTTAAAATCCGTTCATAGTCCTTCTCACTACACACAGATCGTAGTCGTTAATGTTCGTTATTATTTTCTTCCATCTTCTTTTTTATTGATGTATTAAACTCCGTAGACCTACCAGCCTGCAAACATTCCTTTTCTTCCTTAAAAATCCGTTCATAGTCCTTCTCACTACACACACATCGAAGTCGTTAATGTTCGTTATTATTTTCTCCCTTCTCCTTTTGTATTAGATGTATTAAACTCCGTAGACCTACCAACCTGCAAAAATTCCTTTTCTTCCTTAAAAATCTGTTCATAGTCCTTCTCACTAAACACACATCGAAGTCGTTAATGTTCGTTATTATTTTCTTCCTTCTCCTTTCGTATTAGATGTATTAAACTCCGTAGACCTACCAGCCTGCAAACATTCCTTTTCTTGCTTTAAAATCCGTTCATACTCCTTATCACTACGCACAGATCTAAGTCGTTAATGTTCGTCATTATTTTCTTCCTTCTTCTTTTTCATTAGATGTATTAAACTCCGTAGACCTACCAGCCTGCAAACATTCCTTTTCTTCCTTTAAAATCCGTTCATACTCCTTATCACTACACACAGATCGAAGTCGTTAATGTTCGTTATTATTTTCTTCCATCTTCTTTTTTATTGATGTATTAAACTCCGTAGACCTACCAGCCTGCAAACATTCCTTTTCTTCCTTTAAAATCCGTTCATACTCCTTATCACTACACACAGATCGAAGTCGTTAATGTTCGTTATTATTTTCTTCCATCTTCTTTTTTATTGATGTATTAAACTCCGTAGACCTACCAGCCTGCAAACATTCCTTTTCTTCCTTTAAAATCCGTTCATAGTCCTTCTCACTACACACAGATCGAAGTCGTTAATGTTCGTTATTATTTTCTTCCATCTTCTTTTTTATTGATGTATTAAACTCCGTAGACCTACCAGCCTGCAAACATTGCTTTTCTTCCTTAAAAATCCGTTCATAGTCCTTCTCACTACACACACATCGAAGTCGTTAATGTTCGTTATTATTTTCTTCCTTATTTTTTTTTTATTAGATGTATTAAACTCCGTAGACCTACCAGCCTGCAAACATTCCTTTAAAATTAGTTTTATTGAACTAACGGAAACACCATTGTAACACACGGGTTTACACTCTCGTTAATTAATAGTTCCTCCCTTCTCAGCTTCTTAAATCATAAAAATGATTCACTTTTGACACGATTTCGTAAGATTGACTTTGAAGGACTTTACTTCCCCAAACTTTCTTCCTGGCGTTTTCACCTATCACAACACAACGAACCCCAATGTTTTTGAAATGCACGTTTTACTACGAAACGCACAGAACAAAATTCTCTGCAAGACTGAGTTGAGTAGATAAATTAAAACACGAAAACAGATTTTACAAAAATTACCTTTACTTAATCAAAACAGTTTCAACGACATAGTCGCCATCCTCAGTGATACATGAGTTACAATAACTAAATTAAAACTTTTATTTATACGGGGTTGAGTGCTTACTAACCGGCCCACAGACGACAGTGTATCTCAGTGACAGAGGCCAGGCTGCATCTTATAAACTGTACGTACCTTTCTAATGACATAAATGTTGCTATATAATTATTCTAGCATGTCAGAAGGAAAACATGGAACTAATTATAATTTATTTCTAGATACAAATGGAGAATAAGATTTACGGTGATAGTATTCTTTTGTTAGTTGTACCTAAACGCAATTGATTGATCATGTTAAATATTGAAACCAAATTTAGTATATTTGGTTTATAGCTTTCTTATCAACTATAAATAACCATGAGTGTCTGATCGATATATTAATTTCTCTCTCTCTCTCTCTCTCTCTCTCTCTCTCTCTCTCTCTCTCTCTCTCTCTCTCTCTCTCTCTCTCTCTCCCCCTCTCTCTCTTTCTAAGCATAAACAGCTGAATCGATTTTATTATGGTTTTAGTTTTAAAATTCTTTCAGTAGTCTGTACACTACACACGTACATTTTGAAAATGTATTCACAAGAAAGGAATATCTTTTGTGAAAACAGTCGTTTCTATGTTAAGGTCTAGAGAGAAACCTAGTCAAAAAGCTTTATGTTTAGGATTACTAATAACAGGTACAGTTCTATAATAACCGAATTTTTAACCTATTTCTAGAAATTCGACACAGTTTTTTATAATATTATATGCCAAAGCTAGAAAAAATATAGAATTGTTATAAATGTGAAATTATTATTTTTTTGGAGAAAGAGAAACGCCTTTTTAGAACAACAATTTTTGTGATAGAGAGCGGTTCACAGTTAATACTCTTGAGAATCAAATTTTTTCATTAAATAGTTTTTCTGGTCAATAAGTTTTAAAATCCTATTTAAAATACATTTTTACATTTATCATTTTAGTTTGTATAGTAAAAAAAACAACACATTTTAATGTATGAAATAGGAGTTTCTTCTTGGTAAAAACATATTTTTTTTAGGATTTTGAAAACTTTTAAAGAGGCAATAAAGACTGTTTTGAATGAAACTGGAATAAAATAGAAACGGAGTATAATGTCTACTGACAACTTATATTTTTCAGGAAAAAATATTTTTTCCGGGAGAGAGGGGATAGAAGACACTTTAATCCTTGGAGCTATAAAACTGTTCTCGGACCGTTCTCAGAAAGTATTGGCACCACCACCCACGTCGAGAAGAGGTTAGGTTTGCTATGTAAAGTGTCAAATATTCTAAGTAAAGTATTATAATATCAAATCATTATGATTACTCTGTATTTCGTATAACTTAAATCTCACTTTGCAGTTATTTCCGGTTCTATTATTTAAAAAAAAATTAAGTTATATCAATGAATCTTACTTTATTAAGCTACAATCACTCGGTCATCAACGTGAGTGGGTATATCCTGGCATAATACAAGCCGGAAGGTTATGCGGTAAAACCACTCTGAACATTTTGAATGTTTAGAAAACTATTGGTGGAGAGGTGGAATTCCATAATAATATATTAAATAAAAAAACGGTCAAAATAAATATAATTTTTTTTTAAAGCTGAAAATATGTATTCTGGTTAAAAATAGTTTCCGAAAAGATAGAGATGACGTTATTCTACAATTTTTCTAACTAAAACAAAAATTTGCGCCACAAATTTCAAATTTTCTTCGGAATTTCAACAAATTCTCACGAAGCATATTTTCCATAAAATATATATCATATATAAATATTTAGTACTTTTTCAAGTTGTTCATTGTATTAGACGTAAGACTTATTAAAAATCTTAATAACTTTCCTACATTCATAATGACAGTAGACAAGGATTATGCGTAACCAAAAATCTTCGAACATATTTGTCACTATTAAGAAATAGGTCCAGTCAACAAACTCATCGAAAAACATAAATTACGGTAGTTGGAAATGGATCTGGAAAAATAAAATTCCTAAGGAAAACGATGCGTAGCATATACTCCAAAAGGGGACAATTTGGGTAATGCTAAAAAAACTAAAAACTTCATTATTGTGCCTATGTTTTAAATCCCAAAACTTATATCATGTCGCAAAATATTAAATTTTTTAATATTAGTTTTTTTTTCACACAACTCATTGGAGAAATTTTTCGCTGTCATTGGAAACTGAATGCAGCCTATTATGCCATTAAGAAGGAGGACTTTAGGAGGGCAAAGAATCATTCCTCGAACATTAGTAAACATGGATCTTAGTCCAAATAACTACTCACTGACCAGAGAAAGCTTGGACTACAACTAGACAGAACGAAACAAAATGGTGATATTGACTTTCGAAGAAAGATGAAATTTCTACTAGTCCACCTGTATAGATTACTGAAAAACAATAAAAAATTTTAAATGTTGGTTGAACTTAAAACATAAATGTTGAGCTTGAGTTGGGAGATAATATTAGATAGAATAAAACTAGCTAAACGTAATTATTGTGAGAACATGAGTTCGATTTTTATTCTATCTATTTTAAATGAGTTGTTGCAATAATTTTGAATTTCATAAAAGCTAAAGTAGTGGTCGTATTGTGGTGTCTGTCCTGTCTAGTTTAAAGATAACAGTTATTAAAAGGAATAAAATATTATATTGTCTGTATAACGGGATTTGAAATCATTGAAATGCAGTTGCTTATCAGACAATACCATCGTAGTTTACAAGACGAGTGATTGAATTGAATTAAAAAAAATAAAAATACAAATGTACACATTCACCAAGAAACAAACACAACATAAGTGTCAGTTGCAATTTCAACTTTATTTAAAAATTATATTCAGAACCACAGAATTGTTAGGAAACTTGTAAAAATATAATTTATTAATTTAAATCTAAGCTTTAATTCATACCTAGACTAGAACTTAAATAAATACTTAACATTAATGTACGCTCTTGTTATATTTTAGTGTATGGTTACTGTCGACCTGCAAACTACTACACTGGATTTTCCGAATATCAAGGAGTGTACTCATTTATGGGCTACAAAAAACTCATGGAAAGAGGTGCAGCTGCAAGACTAGCTCCTAGAGTGAAAAATTGTCCAAAAACATGAATAAAAAATATGTCTTTTTAATATTTTTGAATGTATATGAAACTATATTGCCTACCAAGTGGTTTAAAAATAATATATTTGTTTGCCTAAAGACCAACTGAATATATGAAAGATAATGTATACGGTTTTATTTTAGCATTACGAATACGAGCTTCATTTCTAGTGTTAAGACAAAATCATTTGTTCCATTTCAAACGGAGAAGACATAAATAAAATACCTACTAAAAATTTAAAGGGTTAAAATATTTCGAAATGTATTTTTTGAGGGTAAAAGAGATACAGATTTCAGAGTTTTTAGTTTATTCTAAATGATTATTACCAGTTTTAATTATTTGTATGCTTTAAAATACGAATATTATTCAGCAATAAAACGTGGAAAATGAAAGATGACGTATCATTTTACGCAGTGTATGTTTAAAATATTGTGATGGTTTTGCTGTGTTAAAAACTCTCTATTATAAATGATACTTAAGCACCAATAATAGATTTATTAATTTTTTGCTTAAAAATGTAGCATTAATAATTGTTAAATTATAATCCTGTATTAAAAATTGTAGAAAAACATTTCTATAGTGACATGATAATTGCAACTTCATACTCCTTATATAAGAAGTATTTTGTTGTTGAAGGAAATATATGTTGTGAGTTTCCTGTATACCCTCTGATTAAAAAAAGTAATTTATTCAAATGTCTCTAATTATGTGTGTCACTGTTGATTTCTTAGATAGAGTTACTTTGATTTTCTTCCAAATTAGTTCTAACTGGATAATTTAGTTTATAATTACCCACGTGAAATAAAATCGTCAACACCTAAAATACCTCAAAGGACAAAACACAAAAACTGTAAAAAAAAAAACACTAACAATTTGAATTCAATTATACTAAAGTGGAAAGATTTGAAAACAAACCTCTTTAACAAACATTATGTTTCCGGTGTATTTGTAAAAAAAGTGAACCTATAATTGCAGTTATTACAAACCAATTTGATGCGATATTTTACAAACAAGTAAAAGTTATGTTTAATCAAAGTAAATATCATACTTGTATGTATTTGTATGTGTAAAAATGAAACAGTTTGAGCATTATTCATTATTACTTATTGCTTTAGAACAAAAAATAATCTTGTTTTACAATTTGGTACAATTTTTCAAACCCTTTTCAATTACTATTGAAATTTATATTTCACCAAAATTCCTTAGGAAAACATTTATTTTAAATAAGAATTAATTGTTTATCTAAATCTCAAATAAATCAACATTGGTTCTTTTACAAAATCATAATCTAGATTATAAGTATAGGGTTTTGTTAAAACATAACCTTGATGCCTTTAAATTATATTGTTGAAAATAAAATAGAAAAGTGTGATCGTCGTATTACGGACTTTTAGTATCTAAGGTAGAGGATATAAATATAGTATATTTTTTAACTGTACTACCATTGGGATTTCTGAATCTATAAGATTTACAGAAAACTTCAAATTTAGGTCCTTACCTACTTCACCTCCGCTGTAATAAAATGGTGTATTTGAATTTAAAAAAATTTACTACCATATCCAATTTGGTGGCTAATTTTAAAATTTCTTACGGAATCACTATTTTTATTCTTGGATATTTTTATGTATGCACTTGTACTAGTTCACGCAATATAAGTCCGAATGTTCGCTAAATTTCCATTTAAAATTCTTAGGAAATAAGAGTTAATTTCTTAATACTATTATTTTAATTTCAGTTATGCGTGTTTTGTTTTATGAATGCTATTGAATTTAGAGTTTTATAGGAAGGAAACTTGACAGGAGATAGGATTCCTGGATACCACCAAGATAGAGCACCATGTGACTTAGTTGTGTATTATTTTACACTATTTTTCCTGGTTAGCTACATAGGGGCTTATATCTCGACCAGCAATAGTCAACAGACCTAAGGTCCATTGATTTTTTAAAATTATATTGTACAGTAACTAAAACATTAACTCTATAACGAACGTTATGTTTTTGTCCAGGAAATTAAAGTGATATTATTTTCAAATTCATAATAAAACCATAAAAAGCAATAAATAATTGTTTTGAAAAAGCTAATATTTGCATATTCAACAACGGTGAACATTTTGAACATTAGCTATAAGACTAGTCTTTATTTCGTCCTAGCTAATTTTAAAGATTTTATAATTAATTTAATGTTAACATAACAAATGTTATAATCATAGTCTCTCAAACAATAGAATGTAATATTGACTATTTATGTAGGTTATAAAACCCTATTCGTAAAACAATACACTTATAAACTAAATTATAGGCAAAGTACCGGTATTAAAAAAAAGGTTCTTTATATTATAAATGGAAATTTGGCGAAATTTCAGGGCTTATACCTCGTAAAGGAGTAAGAATGTAAAAAATATCCAAGAAGAAAAAAGTCTTACTAGAAAGGAAGGTCCGTCTGTCAACCTTTCGTTTTCCTCGGAAGTTAATAAAACAATTTCAATGAAACTCGGAACAAATGGACATTGATTGACGCAGTCGAATGAAAATGATGTTATTCCAGCAGTATTTTCTTAATCTAACTTGTTGAATATAAATACCTTTTACATTTGTTTAGGGGTTTAGGGGTTAGGTTTACATTTGTTGGGGGTTTAAGAGGGACAAGTTCTTACAGCCCAATCTAAAATACCATTTTTTAGTGCTTTAAAATACCTAAATATTAAAAAATTAAAATAATCTGGCAATATAAAATTGAAAAAAAGGAAAAAAAGATGATGTATCAGGTACGTTTAAATCTATGCCAATATGTAGTCAGAATTGGACCACATAAAATGACTAAAGTATTTTTAACCAACATAGTACTTATATAACCTAAAAGTATTTTACCATCATAGTACCTACACAAACACGCAAACAAAACACTTATGTAAAAAAAGAAAAATAATTTCCGAAGTGAGCACAAAACTGTGCTCAAGATAAGCGTCTTTACTCTCAACAACGCCTTGACCTTGACATGTGCCATGTCAGAGTTAAACAACCGTTAGACAAGTTTAGTATAACATTAGAGAGAACGAATAGTTCCACCGTTTGTGTCAACTGAATTTTGTAATGGCGGATACAATATGATTTTGAGTTGGGTAAGTAATATGATACCTTTGTATGGGTAAGCACTATTGTGGTTCAGAATACTTTTCTAGGTTGGGTAAGTACTATGATGGTTAAAATACTTTAGGGTTGGATAAGTACTATGATGGATAAAATACTTTTGGGTTGGGTAAGAAGTACTATGATATTTAAAAATTTTTGGACACGTTATATACATATATTACCATTATATTATCATTTAAAATGTCTGTGGTGCAACCTAGTTGCCAAAAGTGTAACTATAAATCTCGAGATAACTACACTCCGGCGGCTTATATAGGCTCTAAGGATATAACAATTATAACTATGCACAATAGCTCAGTCGTTATAGTCTCTGTCTTCAAATCCAGACTTCATAGGTTCGAATCCCCCTTGGAAATAAAAAGTTATAGCTATAAGTCAGAGCAATGGCGACCTAAGATAAAATGGCAGCAAAGATGCCAACGAAATGACGGCAAAAACAATATGGCGGATAGGTTAGGTCAGGTTATATTACCCCCTCCTTTCCCCCCTCCACTTTTGTTCTCAAGTGTTGCTGTCTATACTTATAACAAATTTCAGGTTTCTGCTACATCTAGAATTAATCACATCTAGAATGATGACATCAATCATTTTTATTTGAACTTGGTAGTTTTTTCAAATTTAACTTGTTTTAACATAAAGGTAACAAACAAACATAACATAATTCTCATAAAAAATACGCCTAAGTATCAGACGCGTTTCAACGACAAGGTCGTCCTCTTCAGTGATACACGAGCTACACCAATCAAACTATAACACTTATAACTTGTCGTTGAAACGCGTCTGTTACTTAGGCGTATTTTTTATGAGAATTGTGTTCTGTTTGTTTGTCATCCTGTATAATTTTTCTCATAAGTCAAGCTCAACATTTAATATTGTTTTAACATGATTGTTGTTGTGAGCGCACTCCAACTATTTAGTCTGTATTCAACCACAAAAAGCCAATTCTCAGTTGCTTGTTGAATAGTACGAGAACTAAAATGAAATTAATTAATGATTTCGAACACAGTAATATCTTATGTGTGTAATTTCTTTTTATGTGTGTGTTGGAAAGGGGTAGGGATATCTGTATCTTCTATTGATATTTTAATATGTCGTGTTCTTCAAGTAAGTCAACACACAGAAATTTCATTTGGATAAAGCAGTTAGGAAATATTTAAAGTTCTACCCGTATATGTTTCAGTTCCAACTACGTCTGACAAGATTTTACTGGTTTAAACGACACCTTTTTAACAAATAACAGTTTTAGATCAAAGATTTTCTATGACGAAAGTCTCTTACTTGAGTGGATATAAACAAAAATCTCGAATAACGAATATTGAACCTCCTTACATTTTCCACGAAACTTCTTACCATCCACTAAAAAGTGAGATATATCTAGGAGGTGAATTATAGAAACGCTGAATTCAGAAAAGTACCAGGAGATATTAATGAAATGTGTTATGTCAGTTGGAAGAACTGGTGCAACAGATTTAATACTTCCATTTAAAAGCTGAAAGAATCTTTACACAACAGAATAATTTCAAAAGGCTTATGAGCTTCTCATACCCGTTATTTCAACAGCTTAGAGTTTTTTGTGTGTAATACCTTAAGCAAGATTTGAACACCAACATCACAGTGGAAGTAAATTATATAAACCGGTAATTGTTTAATAAATTAGACACTAACATTAAGAAATGTACCTACAACAGAATGTTCCTCATTTACTATATGACTATATACATGTCTTTCAATGACAATTAATAGTTTGAGAAAATATGAAGAGTAAATTAAAAATTTCATAACAAACTCTCAGTAGTTTTGCAACAAAAGATATTTTCCACTATAGAACCATTTTGAGTCGTAGTACAAAAAGGATACTCTTGGCCTTAAATCAAGAAAATATGTTTTTTGTTATTGAAAATGTCTTTTTAAAATTAACGATTTCTTATGAAGTTTTATTCAATATGTTTAATTGCTTATTATTTGTATTTAATATTTTTGTTGGTCAGATTATTTTGTTTTGTTTTGTTTTCAACTAAAAGATTAAACCATAAACTTTCCTTTTTGATGTAAACCTTGGAAAAATAATTAATAAAATAAAATAAATGAATCAAAGAATTATATTTGCAAAATACATCTTAAAACTATTTTACTTTGAATGCTACACAATTTGAGTTTTCTTATAACACTTATCATACATATCAGCTCCTACAAGACTATTTAGATAATGGTATATACCATAATATTGCAAACCACCATTACCATAGCTCTTCAAAATTTGTCCAAAGCAATCAAACACCTCCCAAGCTGGTTGACCTGCGTTTTTGATTACATCAATTCCCGAACAATATTGATCCACCATGCCAAATAATTTAGATATCGCTACCATTATAAAATTGCCGTACTGATTTTGTTCAACAGCAGGCCTAATATCTGGCACATTACTTTTCGTTTCAATCTTAGCTGCTCTAAAAGCATCTTCCAATATTTTAATTAACACATCTACATCTGTGATATTTTTTATTGGCCTGATATACTTTGTAGCAAAAACGTCCAAATCCCAAAGTGGGAACTTGTTATAAGGTAATATTCTTATACTAGTTACATTCACTATGTTCTTGATAATGGTTACATAATCACAATTACTGTCAGCGATAACGGGTTGTTTTATTTGATCAAGAACAAATTGTAAAATGTTTAATATGGTTTTGCCACTTTTTAATACATTTTCCGAGCGCCAATAATTGTGTTCTTTTTCTCTCGCTGATATAATCTTGTCATACAAAGGCACTAGTTTGTTTCTGTAGTAATCTTTTACTTGTTGGGTGGTCAAAGTTCGATTTAGAGCATAGAAAGCTTCTAACGATGCTTGACGTGCGTTAGTTAGAAAATCCCATCGTTTGACTTGACGAATCCTTTTTACCTCTTCCGACAAATTGTTTAGATTGAGGTTTAGATCTACCAAGACCTTTTTTAATTCGTTTATGTCGCCTGATAAGCAAGTAGAGTATTGAACAAAATTAATACAAGGTTCGCATTGAGCTCTGTATACCATTCTCGACTCGATTGTAATATAATATATATCTTGGACAATATAATTTAGTTGGGAGTAATAATATTTATTAAATGTATTAAGTCTAGATTTTTGATATTCATGGAAATTCTTCTTTTGAATTTCAATAACGTCTTTAATGTCTCTCGTTTCATTAAGAATCTGCATTTTTATTTGAAATTTGTTTTCTATGTCAGCAAAGTCATCATCATATTTTTTTGCCACAATGTCTCGATAATATTCATTATATGTGTCTGCGACAGCTCGTTGGGTGTAATCTTCGTAAAAAGCAGACAGTAAGTTATTCCAAAGTTTAGCCAAGTTTCTTATCTCATTAATTAACTGAGTCTTCTGCTGACGTAATTTCAGGGAAGTGGTACCGCCACAAGACTCCTGCTGAGCCTTAGTAACACTCTGTAACAATAACACATCACTTAAGTTCTGCATAATACAAGCTATACTATTCTTAAATTGCAGATAATAATTATTAGTTAGTAAGAAACCTTTTATACTGTGATATTATAATATGGTCTAAATCACTACTGAGATTTTTCGCCTCCGTCTTCGGGTAACGCTTAACACTTACGACTTAACACTTAAAACGTATACATTAATAGTAAACACAAAATATAATATTATTCGGAAATAACTTTTTGATTAAAAGAGAAGAAATTAAGTTTCAGTGCGGTCATATGGAGTTTTAATATACATACTCTTTCCCATATGATAACTAAGGATATAGGCAGGAATTCTAGTGTAATATCCATAAAATTTGGAATGAATAGCATTTATCTATTATTAGAAATTTATAAAAAATTATAAACCAGAGGAAAAACCTTTAGTGTCGGAATACAGTATATTGTGAAAATGAGCTTTTTAAAACTCGTTTAATAGATTTGCCTTATCAAGAAATTTTAGTAGGCTCATTAAACTAGAGGATTGAACTCCAAACAACTTAAGCGTTTTGTCAGCAAGAACCACAAAGTCAAATATTATGTGGCCAGGCTGTCTAGATACTCGGTACAAGATCACAGTGTTCTCTTTAGGGACCAGTGCTGTTTCATAATTTTCCTTTAATCATATTTAGTTAGATGTTACAGAATATAGTAGGTATGCTTTTATTTAATCAGTAATGTACTGTAAGAAGAGTGCTTACAAGACCATACCAGCTCGTTTGGTGTTTTCATTTCATCTACCTATTAATGGTTATCTTTTGCTTGACAAGATGACACCACTACTACTGGCACAGATCCCATGAAACTAGATGCAGCTCCTATCACACCCGCTTTCGTACCATACCGTTTAAAGTTTCTTGGTTTATTGAGACAGTTTCAGATTTTTAAATATTTCCCCAAGTCGCTTTGTATATAACGATGTGAGTAATTGCTACTTAACTATCACCAAATCTTATGGATCGGACTTTACTAACCGAACAGAAAACATCGCTTGCCTGCATACAATACATCCATTTCATTACTGGTTGGTTGTTCACTAACAAGTACTGAACCTTATCAATAAGTTAGATGACTGAAAGGAATGACCTCGAAGGAAAACAGAACTTCAAACCCAACTTTGGATTTTTTTGATACTTTAACTATGTCAAATTTTACTGCGAAATGTTTTAATATTCAGTTATCTTTTATAGATGTGTATTTACTAATTATATTTAACTTTCATTTACAACTGCAAAGTTATAATTATGTACGTGTAAAGTAATTCTATCAATTGCCCAGATAAGATTATAGATTTTTAAAATACTTCAATAAACTACTTACGCAATTAATTTAAATATGTACAAATGAAACTACTTAAAATATAATAACTAAACAAATGTCATTATTAGAGGCATCATTATGTTATTGCAGTACTTTGATACTATCCAAATTAAAAAAAAAAAAAAAAAAAAAGATTGCAGTATTGCAGTGTGAAGTTATAGTTTTTAATATTAAAATTTTGAACTCAATCCAATTTTTTTATTTTAAAACCAAGGCCGTTTTATTATTTAAAATCTAAATATCTAACGAATGGTAAATCAGATTTTGCTGACATTTCGATCAAATTTATATTTAAATAGGCAAGTATGTCTGAAAAATCTGAAATGTGTCTACATTAAAAAAATTTAAAACTTCTTTAGAATTTCAGTTTAAAAAACCCATCTATGATTTATAATAATTAAATTAATTTGAGCTTATAATAAAATAATAATGTTTAAAAAATACTTTCTAATTTAACGTAATGCAACCAAAATGAAGTTTCAAACTAACTACTTTTTTTTATGTGTCAAAATATACAAATTAAAATAGTGTTATGGGTAATTTAATTTTATAAAACATCTTAACAACTGTAAGGATTCATAGAATTTTCTCTTTAGAACGGTACAACAATTGTTGGCATAAGATTTGTTTCAATGTGTAATGAAGCAGGAAGGGTGAAGAACATTTATTTGTTCCTAATGCTCTGGGGATTACGGAGAATGTTTTTAGAAAAGTACCCAGTCCGTAGGTGTCGTGCCATCTCGTTCAGGTGCTATCTCATCCAAGTGCCATCTCATCCAGATTCCACGGACATAGGGCAGGGGGTTAATTCTTTACCCGCCAACTAGTGCCATCTCGTCCAAAAACCTATGCTATTGTTTACTTGACAGGTCAACAAAAACTGGAACGTTTGTAGTAGCCTACCTAAATAATTTTATAAAATTCTTATTATTTATAAAATTTCGGGTCTTCCATATTTTCTAGCTTCATACTATTTAAATAGTATGAAGCTAGAAAATATGCCAACTAGTCCAAAGCCGCCAACTAGTGCCATCTCGTCCAAAAACCTATGCTATTGTTTACTTGACAGGTCAACAAAAACTATTGGAACGTTTGTAGTAGCCTACCTTTATAATTTTATAAAATTCTTATTATTTATAAAATTTCGGGTCTTCCATATTTTCTAGCTTCATACTATTTAAACCCCCCTAAATGCTCTTTGCGTTTTATATCAAATGCTATAAATCATGTACAATCATGTTAAAACTCGCCTTGTATGTAATACAGGGAGAAAACTAATCTTCTTGCGGGTGCTCCTTACCTAGGCTCCAGGTTGCGCAATTCAACAACAGTCTGTTCTAATGTTCCACCTCAAGGTTTGTAGAATATGAAGCCGCTTGTATATTAACAGAATTATTTGACATAAATTACAAATAAAATCTGAAAATATTCAAAGCGGCAGTTAGGTTAGGTTAGGTTAATCAACTGTAAAACTACACTGGACGAGATGGCACTTTTTTCTAAGAAATTGGATGTTGGATGAGATAGCACTGGGATGAGATGGCACTACATCGGTCCGTACATTTTTGTCCTTTTGACTTTTTGGTTCACGTTCAAATTTTACTTATAGGTACGGACAGGGTTGTTTTGTTGCACTGCTGCAAATTTTATTAAATTTAGTTTTCAATGTTAAAAAATAAAGCTTAGAATATTATAGAAATCAATTCAAGCGAGAAGAACTCTTCAGTTTTGGTCTCAGTCAGTCCGTAACAGCATCTGTTCCGTCCGAGACATTCGATCTTCTGTAGTATATCTCTTGCTATCTGATTTTTCAAAATGAGTTCCAATCTTAATGTGTTTAATCAACGTGTATCTAGAAATAGTTTTGTCAGAGCTCACTTCTAAATTTGTGCTACTGATTACTTTAGTAATTCTGACATGCTCCAGTGATGAGATTTAGCACAGGTCAGCGTAGGGTGATCAATGTATCATCATGTTCGATTAAACGCTGGTGAAATATCAAGAGGTGGAAACCTCAGAAGTTCGCAGTAAGAGTCCTCTTAATACAAAATGCAGGGCAGCCTCTTAACTATGTTTTAGAACTAATGATCAGTTGACTGTTGTAAATTTAGATTTACTATCATGCCATAAATGGGGTTAGATGTAAAATTAGCTTTTTATCGAGTAGTATGTCATAGATATTTTTATAGATTGAGTATACTGTATTTTTTAACATATCGAGAGTTCATTCTAACTGTGACTTATGGAGAATTAATTGTTAAGTTAATGTCATTGTTGGTGTCGTTGAAATGAAGTTAATTCACTATGAAAAGCCCATGTCAATTCTATTCTCATTTAATGACATAATATTGAATTTAAATGAAAAAAAGAAAAAAATCTTATTTATCCAAAAACTTACGGCGATAACAACAAATTAACATCTTTTACATACTCTGTGAAACTTTCGGAGGCAAGCCGAATGAACATGTGGCCACATCGAAACGTAATTCTTAATCATTTCAATTAAGATTTATGCTCAGATTTTATTTTATTTTAAAGTATACATTTTAAGTCATAAGTGCTAAACATGAATATTAAGGCAGTGTTTGTCGAAACATTAATGTTGTAGTGTATTCAACAAAATGAAAAAATATAGGTTTAAAAAACAAAATATTTAAAAACTGATATATTTCTCTTTTCTGTAAATCACCAACATTTATTTTAGAACCCTTGCACATTACATTAGCAAACATATTATAGTTAGTTTTTTTAGAAATGTGTATATTTCACTGCTGTTGTTAATTTACAAAACAGGTTGCCAAGGAAACGAAGGTATGTTACAATCTGACTTGGCAACGGATCATAATTTATTGTCATGGTTTAAATCGGCAAAACCTAAACCAACTGATCCAAAAAATTTCTAAAGGAATAATTATAATATTATAAATGAAAGAGTGAATCAAATTTGGTAATTTACTATTAAACTCAAACAGTGTATTTTAAGATAAAACTCAAACATTTATATAACATTTATTATTTTGAAATCTATTCTGTACTTTACCAGAAGCCACAACACAAAATTTTAAAATTGTGTAATACTCTGATAGAGATATAAGTTTGCTCTGGCACATTAATAGTGAATTTCCAAGTAGTTTTGTGTTTTGTAAATTTAAGTTTACCATTCATTGATAGCAAATGGTCATGCAATTTCAATAATAGTTCTTTTTGAAAACTAATTATCCTCAGATTGCAAATATCTACGTAAGTAAAACTAATCAAGTAAACCTATCAGCTTTATGCTTCCTATACATATATAGTCTTCAACCTAACATAATATAATCGTTTTAAAAAAATGAATTTGCCACACAGCTTCAATATATATCATCGAAAGGTGAACATTTAAATAAGCAAGAAGATGATAAATACAAATAAACATTGTGCTACATCAGTCATCAGCTTCTGTCTTTAAAGTTATCTAATGTAAAGTCCAAAAACTCCGTTTTATATTATACAGTCGCCATTTTTTTTGATACAAGATATTTACTTGAAAATTCTGTGTTGTGTGTGTAGGCCGCACTTATCTAAAATATTCATGCAAAAAATTAACAAATCGGTCCAAAAACAACTGTTTCACGACTAGCCAAACATTGGAGTTCCTTAATAGGACACACACACACACACACACACACACACACACACACACACACACACACACACACTATATATATATATATATAAATTATACAAGATAAATTATTTATTATTTATAATTTGAATAATTTAAATTCAAAAATATTTGTATGAAATGAAGTGTGACATTCAAAAGTTTTGATTTATCTTTAAAGACGTTATTATTTACAAGTTTTGAAAATGTGTTTCATATTAATTAAACAAGTTTCTAACACATATACAGTGTGTGGTTTAGACATAAATTTAATTTGAACGTTAGTCATCAAAATAAATTATAATTGTTACATTGTGAATCAATTTCGTATGTTGTTTCCATCTATTGCGATATTTAAGAAATGTATTCACATATGACGCTACAGTAGTGGACAACCTGTAATAATAAAACGAAATGTTTCTATCAATATCAATAAAGTTTTACTGGACAGAATTAAAATGGCTCGTGCTAAAATTCTATGACACGTTAATGAGCTGACAGTCCTTCTCAACACAAGTAACTGCCGTTTTCAAAGGGTTGGAAAAATGATTTTTGTAGTTGAAAGTTTAAAAACAACTCTAAATAACTGAAATATTTTTCAGAGAAATTAAGTTTCATAAAAATACAGATTTCGTGACGGTGTTTTCACGAAAGAGGTAACAACAGGTGAATATTCTATATCATAGATTATAGGCTATCACAACTTACCAGAATTACAAGAAGAGCCAAGCCATACCAAAGTAATGCGGAAGGCATGGTTTTGGTTTTTTAAATTTTCCTATTTCTTAATTTTATACCACTACTACAGAAGAATATAAAGTAAATGAATGCCAACTTGATATCACTTCAGCCGTTAAATTTGTTATTTGCACTCTTTTATCTTCTCACGTCACTTACTTTACTACTTTTTCCTATTATTTTATGGAACAAAAACAGTTTCTACATTTATGACTTTTACTTATTTCCTTTCGCACATATTCCTAGCCTGACAAAAATTTGTTGATAAGGTAAAAATAGTTATTCATGGATATATAAGATTTGATGCCCTCAGAGTTCATGAAAGTATTTTTGGAATAATCTTTATAGTTTGCTACAACACAAACTGGTGAACCAGTTTTGATGAAATGGGTGTATTGGTGTATTTAGTCATATCTTAAGACTTGTTGAAGGATATTAAACAAGAAAAATGAGGATACTAAAAATTCAAAATTATGATTTTTTTGGTTCAAATTGATGAGCAGAAAACAAAATAGGAGTCCTGCAAAAGAAAAATTAAAAAAGATAATGTACCATCTACGTCGTCCTAGAGGTAGAAATCTCAAAATAGGGAAAAGTAATATTACCCAAATTTTGGTGAAATGTTGTAGTAAAAAACCAATGTACCAAGCAACACGCAAAGGCAATTTACGTTTTTAGGAGTTCATTGTATAAACCAGACCTCTGTGTAACCAAAATGACACTAAAATTTGATAGATAACGCTTACGACGATTTTTATATATGTAGGCTAACTTTTTAATATGACGTATAAGGTTAGAGTTCATTTTTGACCAATAACCTTCCTGACGAGTTTGAGGAAATAACAACAAATGTAACCAATTCTTTTCTTTAAATACACTTTTAGTTCTGGGTATAGGTTTGTGAGAAAGTAAATTTGAACAAAAATTATTTTAAAGTTTTTTGATCATGATGGATTGTTCAAATTATTACGCGGTTTAATCGGACAATTACCATCATTTGTATAAATAAAACTAATAACGACGTTTCGAGAGTAAAATCAAACAGTTTTATATGTTTCGCCTTAAAATACACACAATAAATAAATAAATAAATAATACCCAAATGATTGTGAATGTGCGAATAAACCATATTGTTAATAATATATTTGTTGTTCAGACATTGAAGTGTGAATTATTTGTATTTATGTAGAGCTAAATAATGAACAACTCCGAAAATATGGGTTTAAAACTACTCTTCACACATTTAATATTAATTAATAAACATTGCCTAACTTTGTCTCACAAAGAATAAAAAAAACCAAAGCAAATATTAACAAATAGTAATATTCGTAACAATCACTCTAGAAATGTCTCTAAGCACTTATATGGAAGGAAGGAAAAACAATATGTACTTTTTCAATATTGAGCTTTCTGCATGTTTTTTGATGGAAGATAGGTAGGTTGATATAGAAAGTTCAATTTCTATCTTTTAATTCTAAAAAATAGTAAATATAATAATATATGTATATATTATGTGTATATTTATTTACAGTGTAAGCGGTTCATTATATGTTTTGGTATTTATTCCCAAACCGTGAATTTTCTTTTTCTTGTGATTTTTCACACCGGCTTTAGTCATTAATGTTTAAATTTCAACAAAACTTAAAATAACATTGTTAGATAGGATTAAGAAAAAAACATGTCTTTTATATTTTAGCTCTATGGTTTTTTGTTAATTTTACCGATAACTAACGTAATTTTGTAATACAATTTATATATTTGGGTTTGATTCTGTGTTTCGGACTTATGGCAGATATTTTTTAGAATAACTGTGAATAAATATAATTTTACATTTTATCATTGTTAAAATACGTGCTATTATATAAATCTGTCTTTTCTGAAGGTTGTGCGTATTTTATTGTTTGTCTTAAACTTTATCTTTAAAATATATGTTCTTATTTTTGCTTAGCATTCGTGAGACTTATTTATTTTTGTTGTTTGCTGAGTTGTTATAACACAGTTTTCATATTTTTTAGAATGCCTGTTTTTTTGCAAAGCTTACTATCAATCGTTCTTGTTGATATAAATTATTTATAGTTGTAATTTATTATAAGAAAGTAAAAGGGAATTAAATTTTATCTTTCACAAAAATATGAAATACTCTCACAGAACCTTTTAGTTTTAGAATTACGGTGGTGAAAAAATTTTTAACTGGAAAGTAGATTAATTTAATAATTATAGCAATTCCAAGAAATTCGTGAATTTATGTTTATTGGAGGGAAGAGTGTGTATAGAGACAAAAACTATGATTTATACTAGAAAATATAATGATAGGTTATGAATGGAGGTATAATTTATGAATTCCACTACTGTAAGTATTATTATCTAATAAAATGTAGGTATTATTTATATCTAACAAAATGTATTAGATGCAAAAATTAGAAGACGGCAAAGGCTTAGGTGTTCGAAACAGACTGACAGATAAAGAAATTTATAAATTACAAGAATATTATGATTTGGCAATAAAAAGAGGAGGCTCTGATTTGGAACAGATGAAAAGAAATGTGTGGGCTACATATTTCCATAATATCAAGGGATGAAAACCCGCAGCACAACTTATGTCCCCCCCCGGACCGGACACTTGGTGTGGTTACAATAAGGCTACAGATAACCACCTCGAATATAAACACAAAAAACAAATTGCCTTATGATATAATGATTTTAACCAAAAAGATTTTTCAGAACCTGGTAGACCCAAATCTCTTAAAAAAGTGCTATCACCAAAGAACACAAAACCCAAATGAGAGTTTTAATAACGTGGTTTGGACAAAAATCCCCAAAAATATTTTTGTGAGACTTGGCACTTTCAGATTAGGTGTATATGACTCTGTATTGAGCTTCAATGATGGGTTTTCAAGTAAATTGGCCATATGCAAACTGCTAGGCCTATAGTTAAGCTACAAAGCAGTAAACACCTTCGCAGTTTTGACTTATTGCGAATGAAAAAAGCCGACAAAGCGGCCGAAAATATGACCCGAGCAGCCAGAATTGCCAAAAGAAAAAAAAATAGACCTGGAAGAAGAAGAAAATCAGGTAGAGGAACCAGATTATGGTGCAGGGATGTTTTAACAATGCCACACTCATCCTAAGGTAAGATTTGACCTTTAACGCTAGTTTCCCGAAACTTTAGTTTTTATTGACGCAGGTACATTTTTCTCAGAAACTATTAAAGATAGAAGGTTGAAATTTTGTCTGGTCATACTTTATACTCTTTTATACAAACACATGCTAAATCAAGGCCATATCTTAACATTACCCTTGTGTAAAAATTTAAAATCGTATAAAAAATAGTTTTTTAAAGTCTTTTATTCAAAACAAAATTTTATTATCTAGTATTTTTAAAATGGTCAAAGAGCATGTGTTTGCTTAAAAAAGTGTATATAATATTGTGTTTAATTTTTATATATGTAGCACTTATACTTTTTGAGAAAATTGTACCTAAAATTGCTTAATTTAACATGGGCGGTATAGGAGTTACGCGCTCCCCTTAAAATAAAGAACGCCACTAATGAGCACAAAACGCAACATCTTTCTAGCACAAAATATTAAACTGTACACAATAATTGTATTAATTTCTTACAAACCTAAAAAAAAAATGAATTCTTTGCCATCTTTCCAACGTCTATTAGTTTTCATTAATTATTCTTCAGAAAGTAATCAATTAAATAATTTATTAGTGAGTTTTCTCAAATATATATCTTGTGGGAGATAATTAGGCATAGAAATTCATTAATTAATGTAGCTTCTGAAAGAGATATAAAGTGAATCTAAACTTACATTGCAAGCGTCATAACGTCGTCTAAGATCAAATCGTAATATAGTTTTTGAAAGCGGTCATGATTTACTTTGTGTTTACCAAATTATTCCTAACCTAATTTTCTTGAGCTTTGGCAAAATAGTTTTAATCATTCACATAAATAACAATAAATAAATAACTTTATAAAATGGAAGGAATATTGAAAAGTCGATTTAAAGAAATTAAGGTCTTTTGAAACATTTTATGTAGATGGCGACCATTACATTTTGATTAGGGGTACATCGAAAATTTGAGTTTATTCTAATGGAAACACCGCATAATTAACGAATGAAATAAACGTCAAATTTAATTGAAATTGGTCAGCTAGTTTGGACGTGGAGCACGCACAGACAACAGACATGTGAGTAATAAAACATTATTTTTGGTTCAAGAGACCTCTAAACAAATAGTTCAGGAAAAACTCGACGTTGATTTTTTTTTACCCATCACATAACTTTCTCTATGAAAGTAAAATAAGCTGTACAGTAATTAAAAAATTTAGCTGATTCCAAAAACATCACTAGATTAAGAATTAAGATATACAGGTAACTTAATATAAGCTAAGACCACTTGATATGAGATCACCTAAAGCCATTATGAGTTCCTAGAACATTTTAGTCTATGATTCAAAGATTCGCTAGAAAATAAAACACCTGTTGTTAGTTATGTGTTCTTCAGAGTTAATATAGTGCCAGACAGTTCTCTGAGAAGTCTATAAAGAAACACAAATTAAAAAATGAAATGAACTAAAGTCTGTATTGTGTCTAACCTCAATTTTTATATCCATGACTTTATTCGAGTTTTAAAAATAGATAAGTGACTATGTGTTTCTTCTAGATTTCATTTGTTTCTCCGAAAGGTTCACATAACCAACAAATGTGGACATCTAATAAGGCTGAGCAGACGGGTTGCATGTTTAGAGTAAACGCCGTTATTCATTACTTTCTAGGTAGTAGTAAATCGTTATGGCCTCATTTTTTGTAATTATTCGTCTTACGGTTTAAGTTATTTATTTTATATTATTTTTCTGGAGTAAACTAAAAGTTCAATTAATTAATAAATTGCAAACTCGTTCCTCTCATTTTTTAAAACGTTATTCAGTTATTGTTTAGTAAGATGTGATATGGTATTGTTGCACACTAGCTCTATTCTACATGGACTTCTGTTGAGTTTAACCTACTTTTAATAGTTGGCAAATTTGGAATCAACATCTAAAATTATTAGGAAAAATGGAGTTTCATTAAAATTGGCAAACAATTATAAATTAATATTTAAGATTGTCTTTTTGGAATTTTGAAAATTTGTAATTTTTTAGACTAGCACACATCAGATTTAATTCGCATAGTTCTTACATTTCACATGTGTAAATAAAAGTACATTTTATGCCAGTCAAATATGTTAATTTCGCTAAAAATGTTCATATAAAAAGGATAAATTTCTATGTTTTTTAATGTATCTATAGCCAAAATTTTAAATACTAAAATATTAAAAAATCCAGTCCTTTGAGCAATATAAAAAAGAAGCAAAACAACCTGCCGTCAGATGGCTTGGATTATAATAATGAATTTCAGCAATATAGAGATACAAAAATTCACTTATTGTAGCTAGTTAAATTTCTCAATAATTATGTTTCTACGGTAGAAAGAAATATAAATACAGTAGAGTGTACATAAACACAAAAAAAAAAATTTAAAATAGAATAAATTCTGAATACTTGCAATTTTCTTTGGTGGCTAAAGAACTCCACACAATCGGTTTTACATGCGATATGTAAATATGTCCATCTTCGATAACTTTTAAAGAAATGCCCAATTTTTATAAAATTTATCAAACGTACTTGTTTCCTTTTGCTGGGAGATCGGACAAAGATTTTAAAAATATAACCAATTCATAAGGAAACGAAGGAAGTAATGAACTATTATCAAGAGTGTATTAGAAAACGCAAATAGGAATGCAAATGTAAGAAAATTTCAAATAATAAATAAAAAATAGATGATAACCTTGTAGATACAAAATTGGAAGAAGAAAATTTAGTTAACTTAATAATAATATAAGTCAAAATAAATCAATAAAAACTTTATGATACATTCATCAAAAATACACGCTTGTCCTTACACTCTTCAAGCATGTACATTCCATAACATGTTCCTTACACAGATAAATGTATTTCTTACAATGATAAATTTTAAATATAGAATTAAACCAGTATTGTCAATGAAGGTTATAGTAAATATTTGATCAACACCATTTTGCTGTAAAAATAAATAAGTTATAATTTTTAAAAAATTACTACAAACATTTGTTAATAATAATGGTAAAACTATTACTGTATTTATGTATATACTAAAACTGATATTTAGAAATTTTTTTAATATGATTGGTTTAATTAATTTTATAGAAACATATTACTATTCCGTACTTTATTGTATTATCAATGTCAATTAAATATTAAGAAATAGCAAAGGCAACGTATACAGTAGGGTAATAAAGTATTTATAACATCTCCAATAAAAATTTTGAATGCAAATTAATAGGCTAATCAAGACCGGTTATTGGCATTAGAATGCTGGTGAACGGATGAAATAATTTTATATTCATTGATAAATGTTGAATTTTGTAAAACATTCACATACAATAAAAGAAGGAAATTGAACAATTGATATTCCCATAATAAATTAAATAATTAATGAGAAGTATAATGTAAATCCTTTACTATTAAACTTATATATTAGGATCAATATTTAAAGGTGGAAGCACTACTTGTGTCTCGTATTAACAATTATTAGGATATTTAAAAAAATTCAAGTAGATGATTATAAGAAGTGTGTGTACAACTTCAAAAGAAACAAAAATTTTAAAGTAGCAGTTTATAAGGAAGTGTCTACAACGTCAAAGTTACAGTTTAAAAAGACGATTAAGAATATCAAATCAAGGCTTGTCAACATTTTCAAAGCATCAATTAAAAGCAAATTTCAAAGTTTATCAAGAAGTTGCAATAGCAAAGAAAAAGTTTTAAAGGAATTGCTTACAATTTAAAACCTCCATGTTAAATTGAAGTATCTACAATTCCAAAACAACGTTGAAATGAAAGAGCTTACAACTTTAGTGTAATAAATAACAATAAGTGTCAATATTTTTCTTTACAGGTGGAAGCATTACTTGTGTCTCTTATCCAACAGATTATAAGGAAATGTTCACAATTTCAAAACAACTATTTATAAGAAATTGCCTACAATTTTAATATAATTTGTTAGAAAATCTGGTATGTTTATAATTTTAAAAGCTACAGTTTAAAAAGAATTTCAAAGTAAGAGTTTGAAATTAAAATCATATAATTTAATAGTAACAGTTTTTATCGAAGTATCTACAACTTTAAAAGCTACAGTATAAAATGAAGAGTTTACTATTTCAAAGCAACAGCTAAAAAAAGAGTGTCTAAAATATTTTAAATAACACTTGAAAGATTTTTACATTTTACAGAAATATTTTCCAAATTTTCTAAAAAAATATATAAAATAAAAAAAAACTCGTTTTCCTTAAGTGAGATCTAGATAGTCAGCACATGATACGAAATTAGTTTGTATCGCATAAACAGTTGAAGGGTAAAGAACTATATTTTTATCATGTCTTGCCAAGGCTGGAGAATTAGTTTTAAGGTAAACCACGTTTTGCACAATAAAAATATTAACTATTCTAATACCTTAACATAATCAAGATATTCCAGTCAGCGTTATGCCTACAAGACAGAGGTTGTCTAATTATACACACAATTATCTGTTTTAACTACCTATATATACGTAATGTGTATTTATCTAACATTTTAACTAATTACACTGTCATATAGTTTACATTTGACGAGTCGTTAGATTGTATATTTGGTCTCGTAGTCTACAGCAAAAATATCCAACACACATAAATAGACCATAACTCTAAGTATATTAAACAGTGTTTAGTTTATTGTGACACTGAGTATACACAACAAGCAGGCAATGACGTCATATCCATACGATACTGGCCAACACTGCTTTTAGACGTAATCGTTTCCTCGAATAAGATCCACTGAGTAAGTTTTTAGTGCATGGATTCGATATTCTTTCTTTCTCCTGATCAACTTAACTTTCTTCTGACTGTTAATGCTTTAGCTTAACCGTTTTGTTCGTGTAAAAAATAGGCTGCGACTCGAAAATAGTAGACAAAGAGAGTCTGGATATTAAGACCACATGTGAAAAATCCTCTGAAAATCCGCCAACATTCGCGTCATGCTTCATGTTTATAATATGCTTCTAGGAAGTGATGTAAATCGTGTACGTAATAAAGAGAGTTTTTGTAATAGCTGTTGTAGTTAATGTTACAGAGTATTATATTCATATCATTCAGTCTAAGAGTTAAGATTAAGTTACATTCTAGTTTGTTTTACAGCAAAGTTGGGTTTAATCATTACTAGAGGAAGGAAATACAATCTTACAGCCTCTGTCTAATTTTAAAAGACTAAAGAGAGAGACTTTCTTTATATTTTAACTGTCAATTACTCAACATTTTGAAACTCGGTTTCATTTTTATATTTGTTGGGGGTTTTGGGGAGACAGCTCAAAAACATTAAATAGAAACGTCCGATGTGTGTTAGCTCATTTTAAAAGTGTAAAAATTACAAAGTTTTTTAATTCTCAAATTAATAATATAGAACAGTGGTTCCCAACCTTTTTCAACTGGCGACCCACCTTTCCTCTGGAATACCTCCAAGGAGTCTACGGTGGAGAAAAAAAACCTTATTTGTATTGTATCCCTTATATGTATTGTATATTATTATATAAACGTATGTATATATATAATTTACCATCAAATATTGCATATATATGTATATGCTTTTTTGAAGATACAGATTGATTATTGATAAAAAATTTGTGTTCTGATTTGAGAATGGTTGACAAAATATAAGCACTTTGTAGCAAAAGAGTTATTTGTTTAACAATAGATATATGTTTGCAATATATTCAACAAGTGGTTTCATACTCACTAACAAGTATTCTTAGGTGAAGATAAAAACTACAATTATCATAAAAGTACACAAAGACTAATGATTATAAAAGTACACAAAGTATTAATGAGATTTTTGGGACTGTTTCGATTGAACTAACACGTCAATATCAGGATTGAATGAAGATGTTTTAAATCTTAAGTCACTTTAAACATTGAGTTGATTTCTGTATTTGTTTTTTAGGAAAACTAAAGTTGAAAAAGTACGTTCAGACAAATATGTAGTGGTGAATACCATCAGAAACCTCAAGGCAATTACGGATATTGTTGGATATTCTGTCCTCGTTTCCATCCAAAATGTTGTTAAATCTTTCTCCTTATAGACAGACTTCATTGTGGAATCACAAGATAGTTCAATGAGTTCATTTTCCTGCAAAATAAAAAGAAATAAAACATATGTTTAGTTACGCTAATATTTCAAGTAAGATTTAAAAGAGTAGTAGCTTACCATGGAGGTCATGAGGTTAAGATTCTTTAAGTTGTCCTCATCAAATGGATTTTTAACCCACTGCTTTTCTTCTTCTATGGGTGGGAAGTAGCGTCTAGGTTAGAAGTCAAGGCTTCGATATGATCAAAGATCATTTTTGAAGTTTCTTCATTTACTTTAAGATCATTCTCTTCCAAAAAATCGTTCAGAAGTGGGAAGGCATCAAAGATATTTTTCTGAACTTTATCAGACCACCGTTGTATCTTTTTGATAGTAGCATCAACTTTGTCTTGTACAAAGAATTTGTGGACATCTTTTCCTTGTAAGGTCAAATTAAGAGTATTTAGAGAACTGAAAATATCCGCTAAGTAAGCCAACTTTATTAACCAAATCTCATCATTAAGGCAGTTGTCTAAAAAAACTTGAGCTTTCAACTTACCTTCTGCTTGCAATTGTGATAACAACAACCGTACCTCATCACGAAGCTCAAACAACCTGGCCAGAACTTTTCCTCTGGATAGCCAACGGACTTCACAATGCAGGAGTAGTTGTTTATGCTCACTCCCCATTTCATCGCACAACACACCAAAGACTCTGGAGTTTTTAGGTTGGGACTTGATTAAATTTACGATTTTAACAGAATCGTCAAGTGTGTTTTTGAGGTTTTTTTCCATTCCTTTCACCGCTAAAGCCTCTCTGTGAATACTACAGTGAACCCATTCAACTAATGGAGAAACTACCTTAACTTTCGCTGCTAGTCCTGAGTAAATGCCAGACATGGCACGGGCTCCATCGGTTGTTACTCCGACACACTTAGACCAGTCAATTTCGTTTTCTTTCATAAAACCATCCAAATAGTTGAAAATATCAGCCCCAGTCGTTCTGGTAGGTAAAGGTCTGCAAAATAACATTTTATTTTCTTCTTCTACTATTTCCTTGGTCTCAAATCTTACAAAAGCTAATAAATTGGCATTATCAGCTATATCAGTGCTTTCATCCAATTGTAAGGAGTAAAATTCACTTCATTTCAAAGCAGAAATAAGTTGCTGTTTTATATTTTCAGCCATTTCTTCTATTCTCCTTTTAACCGTGTTATTTGATAGTGGTATTTCCCTTATTTTCTTGGTTGCTTTTTCGTCAAACAAAGAGGCAGAAATAAGCTCAGCAGCTGGCAAAATGATATTCTCACCTGCTGTATGAGGTGCACCTTTTTTGGCAATCAACCGCGACAGTTGGTACGAAACTATTGTAACCTTTTTATTTTCACGTCCTGTTGAGACATTTTCCATACTGGTCCTAGTCGATATCAAATCTCTTTTCTTATTTTGAAAAAAAAGCTATACGCTTATTAACACATTCTGGATGTTTAGTTGAAATGTGTCTTTCTAGCTTAGAAGGCTTCATGCTTTGGTTTGCCAATGTTTCAAAGCAAATTACACATTGAGGTAATGGTTCTTCCTCTGTGCCTACAAATGTAAACCCATATTTTATATAATCGGTACTATATTTCCTGAAGAATGTTTTTGGTTTCTTTGCATTCACCTGTACTTTACCCTTTTCAGAATTTATTAGGTTGGTATTTGATGGGCCAGGCTCACCTTCATCAATAGTTACTTTAGAAATTGACCTCTTACCAAAAGATACTGTTTTCAACCATTTTTCCATCTTAAAAACTTTACTAAACCACAACACAACCACAAAGCGAAAATTCAATCCCAAACACCAACACGTTGTACAACTAGCTGCACCAAATATGTAAAAGTAACTCACTGCACGATGGTTAGTAAATGGCGTGACCTTCGACAGTGTGAACGGGAGGGGGAGCGTTGTTGAAGAGGGGGGGGGGGGTGGATCTGGGATGTAGTGTTTCTGTTATCTGCCTCAGATGCCAAAAATCAAGAAAACAATCAAAACACAATTCGATTTGTTTTTTGTTTTTTCTTATCTTTTCTGATGGTTTATTGGATGGTTTCTGATAGTTTTAGGATCGAGTCGCGACCCACCTGTGACCCTTCCGGGACCCACTAGTGGGTCGCGACCCACCGGTTGGGAACCGCTGATATAGAATATAATTGTTTAATTAGGTGCAAGGCAAATTATCGAAGTGCTCAGTTTTTAAACTTCTACAGAGGAGCACATAGAAAACAGAATATTTAATAATGCCTAGATAAAGCAACCCTTATAATCTACTAGTCCTTTTCTATTCACTCTTTGTCCTCTTTTGGAGTGGGCCATTAAGCGATTTTTTCAGCCATTTTTTCGTCTTAAGATATTAAAACGATGTATTACACAATGGGCGCTGCTATTAAATTTTTTTGTTTGAGTTGCTCCCACTCCCCCCTCATCAATATTCATCTATAAAGATAAGAATCATTGACTTACAAAATATTCTCAGTATTTAAAGTGTATATTTGTTGGAATTATTATTTTTGAAAAAGAGTTTTATTACTATTTTTGTTTTACTTAAATATCAAATAGTCTCACTAGTCTAAGCACCAGGAAGGATTTATTCCATGCTTTTTTAATTCCCTCTTTCTTCAACAGTCAAATGAGGAATTATAAAGACTTATATGGTTGAATTGAATCTTTTTAATTTATATTTTTTTGCATCGTTATGTCCAATGCACAGTTTTTAAAGAAAATAAACAATATATTGTTTTAAAATTAATAAGCTTACATTTTTAATTATTTAAACGCTCGTTCCACCTTGTACGTAAAACCATGCACGTTGGTGGAAAAAAAACATTTTTAATTCAACCACTTTAGAATTTATCACAATTAAAAGATTCAAAATTAAGTATATAAATCTTTAATTGCGTTTCGTAGTCGTTATTTGATTTCGTAGGTTCTGAAAGGTTAAGTCCTTCTTTGTAATGGCGTGAAAGTAATGGAAAATTATACTTATTATGATTATATTTGGGCTACTCTGATAAGTCGTTTGGTAATGGGCTTCCATATCGCAAATGTAGGTTCGAATAAAACTAAGTTTAGGAATGGAAAAATACAATTTAAACCACGTGATTCAAACTTGAAACTACGTATGGTACTGGAAGAAAAGAATCGAAACATTCTTTGGGGAATGCAGGTTGGGTATAGTGTGAGAAATCGGTTTTATTCCTCATACAGTGAGCACTCGGATAGAAAATTATGTCACCTGACAAAGGACTCATTCAACATTCAACTTTGTAAAGTCGTCAAATACATAAAATATAGTTGCAAAATTAAATACACCATGAAGGAAGTTGATAAGTTTCAAATGAAAGACTACAGCATTGTGTAGAGAAGCAGACCCACAGAGATAAAACAAATTAAGGCTAAATTGAAGGAGAGAACTCTGTTATATTTGTGCTATATGTCTGTTAGGATTGAAATTAATATAAAACTCGGATAAGTTAGATAGCATTATTAAATGCCATTAATTTTGTCAGTATCATGGGTACAAAACTCCTCTAAAATAGGCTAAAAGTTACGAAATATATTTAAAATCAGCGGTAATTCTAAAACAATAACTTTCATGGAGTTATTGGGTGCAAGCTACCTTCAATCTTTGGTGACTTGAATATTCTGATATATCTTGGTTTCTCATTTCTAGCTTGGAGTTTGCTATTTGTATTAATTTTATACATTGATATTTATATTGTTCTTCTACACACAAAACTTATTACATAACTTTAGCTGATGTAAATATGTTATGCGTTATGCAGCACTAACAAGTATTCTTAGAATTACATCTTTAGATAGATTAACTCTCATGACATTGAAAATTGAATAAAATTCAAAAATAAAAGGCCTATCCTAACCTTGTGTACGTGGAAGTTCACACACGCGTTAGACGTAATATGTTATGGTTGGCATGCTTTACACTTTGTATATTTGAAACTGTCATGTTTGTAAAGAATTGCTGACTTTATGCCAATCACCAAAAATATTACATACAGCCTTCGTCATCATGTGACAATTAAAAATACGTTTTATTTCCTTATAGACTTTGAAATAAAGCTTAGTTTACGAATCCATTCTATAGAGAGAATGTTTTATCATAACGGAAACGAAACATTAATATTAAGTTATCTATAAAAAAATATTGCCCACTTAAAACATCTTTTTTATTTTATCACTCTTTGAACAACGTAAAGGCGGAAATAGCATTTACAAGAGAAAGCATTAAACATGGATTTAGGAAATGTAGATTGGGGAATTACTTGAATAGTTAGAACTAGAGAGAACAAATAATAATACATAATCGAACACTGGAAAACGTTACAGTACTTGTGTTTATTATTATTTTTTATTTATGTTGTCATTATTTTATTTTTCTCCTAAATGGAAAAGCTGAAATTATTATATATATATAAACCGGATTTTTTTCAGACGTTACTCTTTTTTTTTTTTTTTTTTTTTTTTTTTTTTTTTTTTAAATAAAGCAATATGTTTTGTTGAAAATAAGGAAAAACTTACTTTTGTATTTGATTTTTTTTTACTTTATCTTATACTTATTTGTTCTGAATTATATTCTCTACAAATTTTGTTGAAACATTTTACGCTTTTATCAGCTATTTGACAAAGTAATTTCATAGCGACTTAAAAGAGTATTATTTCGATCCCAATTATTTGTGTTTGACCCCAAATTTCTCATAAACTACTGGATAAACAGTTCTGCAACCAACTTTTTACAGCTTTTCTTGTCAAAGTGTATATAAAATTATCAAATTTGACCCTTAATTTGGGTCCCAGGGATTTCAGCAACATTTAATTTTACCAGAGGATTAGAAATTTGGACGAAAACTTTTGTTATCCGTAACTAGCTACCAAAGCATTTTAAAACATATGTTTATATGAAGTATTTCTTTATTTTGCCCTGTAGAATTGGCTCAGGAAGTGTCGGTAAAACTTCGTTCTCCTGTATATTTGTTAATAAAAATAAACATTAAAAGTAACTTTTATCAATAGTTATAACTTATCCTTCTTCAAATTTTTGTAGTTAAAACTTGTAGATTATAAAGATTTTTGATATATAATCCGATATTATAATGTTAAATTTTCAACGGTTGAAGCGTTTTATTAAACAATGTTTACTGAATGAAGAACTTAAATTTTAGTTTTGAACTTGAAATCCAATGTTTCTGGAAGACATCTTTATATCTTTAGGCAATTATTGAGAAACAATCGGAGGGCATGAATTATTTCCCATTAGTGGAAATGAATTTTTATTTTTAAGCTAACGAAAAAAGACCCCTGTTTTAGTATATATTGCAGATACTGAGTAGAATATTTCCACACAAGTCAATTTGTTTGAATGGATAAAACCAATAAAAAACTTCTTTCGAAATATTACGAAATTATTCACATCTTAAAACAGCTAATTACACAGTATGAACAACACATTTGAAACAGCTGAAATAACATAATTAATTAACACTTGTTAAAAAATAGGAAAACTGTCTTAATAATTTTCTTTGCTTTTATAAGAAGGCCAATCATTATTTTAATGTAAGGTATGAAAAGGATGACCTGATATCGTGTCTACAGTATAGTTACAATTTAATTGATAACTTTGTTATTTGTTTTACAAGTAATGTTACGGTTTAATTCATGGGATTACTTTTGAAAGTTGTACATGTTGACATTATTTTAAGTTGTTTTAAGATATTCACAAAAAAGTTTAATCCTTCAGAAGGCGATTTTGTAATTTAAGGTTTGTCATGGTTATAATTGGCTCTACAAATAGTGATCACGTGAAATTTATTGGCTCAATCGAAATAGACTGTACACATAAAGAACAAATAAATGTGAAAGTTCAATTAGAAATCAAGATTCATTTCCCTACGTTATGTGATATACGAAATACCTCAGTGAGCCAAAAGAAGATCCGCAATGTCGTTACAAAGATGTGGGAGAACAAAATGTCCAAGCTCGCCCAATACGTTTTAAACTTGATGCATATAAAGTTCAATAGTTTGGCTGTCTGGTACAATGCAAAAGGAATCGGCGTTGGTATAAACATATGATTTGGCAATAGCATATTTTGGCAAGGCTTATGTTGCTAATACTGGCGTAGGTGTGTGTAGAAATACCCGACCAAAGCATCTTCTATACCTTCCCCGCTTTAGTTACAGACCAACACTTCGCGAGTGATCAAATCTATTTGTGACGAAACAAATCCTGGATACTTTGGATTAACCGTGTGTATACATTGCAATGTGACGCAAGGAACAGTGACACAATCTTTATCGGTTGGTAATCTTTTAAGAAATACTTTTTAACACCCTTTAGTTGATAATTGGTTAATAATTATTCGCAGGAAAATTTCCAACCGAGTAATCAACTATGTAAATATTAAATTCGCTGATGGAAAATTTCTTGGAAAATGTGATTACACATTTGTTTAGAAAGCATATTAAAAAAAAAAAATGCACCGTTAGCTATGTTGAGAGTATGTGGTACATTGTTTTACAGTACCATCAGGTTTATGCACAATATTGTATAGAATATATGTCTTTATATTTCCTATGAGACGCAAACTGAGTACGAAAAATTCAAATCAACTCTATTATAAAAAATATCTTTACATAGAAAAGCTTTAAAAAAATTTGACATCTAAAACTAAATGTTCAATACTTGTGCATATTTTAATTTAAAATATGAAAAGGTTTGATAATAATGTAAACATAGGGAACACAAGCTTTTATTAATATTATTTTTTTTACCTGGTGGTAAATCAATCACATTTACAATTTCCACCAATGTTACGTAATTTATAAATATTGTACATAATAGTATAAAAATTTATTTACATATTCATAATTATTCTAAAAGTTAATCTTAGAAAACACTACCTAGGCTTAAATTACTAAGTTTATGCAAAACGAGAAGAAGAAATATATAGTAAATATTTATTAAAAATAATTCTTTTCACTTTACAAAAACATTGTTTAAATGTTTTCTTTTCCCATCATAAAATTCAGTATTTTGTGGTGTCTAAATAGCCTGTTTGATTATTTAAAGTACTGTAGACTGGTGAGTCTGCAGTACTTCATTTAATGTAGTACTGAGCAAAATACCAGATGAGAAAATTGCGTTGTGAAGAACAAAGATTATTTAGCATATTGTTTCAGTTGGTTTTGTTTTCAGTAATCGAGAACTACTCAGGAATATTTTTGGAGTTTTAGTTTCAAGTCAGATGTAACCCCCCCCTCCTTAATAAAATGTATGTGATATTGCTACTCAGTATGAAGTATCTATATTATCCGTAACAAATAACCAACAGTCTAAATAATAAGGGATTCGTTTTTGTTTTATTATTCATTTTGTTAATTTAAAAATTGTAAGAATAAAAAAAAACTGGAATCTCGACAGTGTTGTTGTAATGAATACTATTGATTTTCTTTTCATAGCAATTGATTTATTAAATCAAAATTGTCAAATGCACACATTGTTACATTCAATGCATGAAAAAAATATAATAAACATTGTAATTTGACCACCCATTTAAATTTAGGAATGCTTTAGTTTGCTAAAACCCGTGTGTCAGTTTAATGAAAGTGAATATAACAAGTCAAACTGACAGATATTATTTAAAAAAATTACTTTTATTTTCGTAAGTTAAAAATATTCTATTACACTTCATACGATATTTAAAAAAGAAATAGGAAATTTTTAAATTTTAAAATTCAAATCATATTAATAAAAAAAGTAAGAATAGGTTTCTCTATATTACTCGACGTTAATACTAGAAGTGTGAATGAAGACGAAGTGTGTGAAAAAGTCCACTTGTCAGCTTTAATGAAAGTGAGTATCTGGGAATCTCTACAATCCTAGAAGTTTCCGAGGCGAGCTTCTCTGGTGGAACGTAGTTGATTCGATTTATAATGAAAGAAAACGTAGTAATTGAAAGGCAAATTAGCCATTTGATATCATGTACTTTAAAATTATTTATGATCTATGTACATTATAACATACATCAATAACATACAAAAACATGGCGCATTGTTGTTTTCAATAACGACTTTGAAGATAAAAGCTCTGTTAATAAATTAAACTATCTTGTTAGATATTAATATCTTGTAATAAATTAGTACCAAGTTTGGATTTAAGTCAATTGCGAAGTAATACAACAAAGTGGGTCGAAGGAAAGACCTATAGAAACTTTTGGCTAGTCTAAATCTCTTCCTCCAAACCCCCTTTGAAGTTCTCATGGCTTTTCACTCCCCTCCTTCTACAGGAATAAAACCTACCATCGCCAAATAGGAAACAGGAATTGCACTTACTGAATAACCCGAATCTCTTGTAAATTGTAATTATAGCTAGTAATAGAGCTTGGAAACACTCTTGTTGATGATACACAGCATTGCACAATTAATACACACGAGTATGGGGAGGATGGGGAGGAATGTTATTAGCCACAACCATTAAGGATAACCAGGTTGGTTTGTATAATAACACCCCCCACACACGCACATACAATAACAAAATTAAACTTTAGAAACTAGTCTACCACGAATTTTATACGCACTGTTTCTCAACCATCATGAGTTAAGAGCGTTTTTTGGGTGTGGAAGGGTGTTAGTACTATTATTTATAATTACTTAAACAAATAATCTTAGTCTCATAATTTTATTGATATTTAAATCTTAGACTGATTTACTTTTCGAAATCAAAAATAATATAAATTTTTTAACACGTATTTAAAAAAGAAATGCAATTTAAATTGTATTATTTTTAAAATAACCTTTATTTGTAGAAAATATGTTGTTTACATTAAGTTAGAAATAATCTTGAACGTTTTAATTAGAAGAATTATATTTTATTTGAGTTACGACGTATGACGATTTTTAGATAGGAAATAAGTTTAAAAAAAAATAACATAAAAAACTATGAATTTATAATAAAATGAAAGAATAAATGTATAACATTCTCCACTTGAACTCATAATATAGCTCTTTTGAACAACTCCTATAAATCTGTACAGTGTAATTTCATAATGTGAGTCTCAGTCATAATTCGTTGTAGTTAACTCGCCAGAGCAGTTAATTTGTTAAAGCTAAAGTCTATTTTCGTAAAATAAGAGTATGCTGAATGTAAACATTTTAGTATAAACTGTGTTTGTGTGAAATGGAGGATAAACACTTTTATGCGAAGACACTTCCGTCAGCAGACTAACCCGGCGTCGGAACACAAATAAAATATATTAATTACCCAGCGATGACGTAGGCCGACTACCATTTAATTCTGTTGCATCTTACTTTCAACGTTAATCATTTTATTGCTATTTGGAAAATTACTTTCTGGAGGAAAATATTCTCACTCAGCTTTTTTTGTTTTAAGCTTTCGGTTAATACATTTTTTTTTGTGTGAACTGTTATTTTTATGAATAAAAGAAGTCAAATTTTCAGTACGATAAATCTATTGAATGGGTTTGTGATATAACCAAATGAATCTATCACTGATAAAATCACTGAGTGAGAAGGTGATGATAGCAAATTGGCTTTAATTTTATTATTCGTAGTTTATAAAAGATGTCGTTAACAAGTTTCTTTCTATCAAAATAAAATAAACAGCTTACAGTACGTCGCGTTATGCAACACACACACAAAAAAAACTTTGGCAACTCGGCGATCACCACTCGCGAAATCTTGAGTCTTATGTGATGAAATGGAAGAGGTTATAGCAGTCGGTGTTCATAAATATGACTTGCCAAAGACGCCTTAGGACCTACTCGAGAGGGTCCCACAACCGTTAGACGAAATCTCACGACTTGAGACCTCTGAAGGTCTTATGAATGGTGACGTTAAAGGTGCTAAATATTTTCAGAGAATGTAAAAAGATTCAATGATTATTGCAGGATATTATAGTTTTGTATAAATATTGAATGACTACAGTCGATTCTCGCTAACTCGAAATTCAAGGGACTACAACTTTTCTTCGAGTTACGTGTAGTTCGACTTAGGCATAGTTCGAGTTATAGAGGTCAATCTTGACTAAATTCTACTGACAGAGGTAACGAGATATAGAGGTAAACCAAATAAAATTCGAGTTACAGAAGTAAAGAATAGTGTACTGTACTGTACTTAATTCCCTCTAAAAACTAAGCATTCTGCGGAAATGTAATACTAAGCATTACTGTATCAATAGAAAATAAGTGTATTTAGAGTATACATAATAAAATACGTGTACATACACGGTAAACAGTACAGTCCTTATATTAATTTCACTGATTAAAAAAGTCCGTAATCTTCTTCTGATTAAGACTCAAAACAGTTTTGCAGTCGTTTTGCAGCACGTTTGTCAATCATATTTTCGATTGAAACAATCGAAGTAAACACACTGTCTGGTGCTTCACCGTTTTTTTCTAAAAACATACGTAAAGTACGTACTGCAGCTTTGGCTTCTTTAGGTGTAATGTCTGCTGGTTCCTCTTCCTCGTTTTCTTCGTCAGAAGGAGCATCCTCATCGTTGCTCGAGATATAGAGGTAAACTTCGACTTGTGGAGGTAAAGTGTAAATTGAATTCGACTTATCTACTGAACTTCGAGTTATAGAGGTAATTTTTGTGTCTCTTCGATTTATAGAGGTAAAATATGACCGTAAAATTAACTCGAGTTATGTATTGTTATTTTTTCGACTTAGACGGGTTTTTCCAAGGGGATTGAAAATAATTCAAGATATTCAAGATTTCGAGTTATCGAGGTTCGAGTTAGCGAGAGTCGACTGTACAATGAATACAATTGTAAGTCCAATATATTACGTCAAAATTCAAGAAGAATTTATCAGACATTTTACGTAAGTGGGGATCCTTATCTTTTCTGCAGTCGTATATAAATAAAACATTGTTAATGTAATTATTTGGCAACGCAATTATATTTACTTTTTAGAACCTTTTTTAAAATCTTTGATTCAAAATATTTTTTTGGTATTGTTGAAAAAAGTAAGTTAAAATTTTGTTTTACTCTTTGACTTAGTTTCCTTTACTTATTTTTACACTTGGAGAAGCTAGTAACTACTTAAATTCTTCCAGTATTCACCTCTTCGTATTACTTCGATTTATAAATTACTGGCATTACATTCCCATTACTGCTTCCTCAGGGGTAAATAAATAAATATAATCTTCTGTCAAGCGAATTTGAATGTACTAAAATACTCCTTTATGTATTTCAAATCAAAAAAATTTCCATGATAAAAGTGAACCTACAAATATTCCAAACGCACGCAAAATCTAATTTAGTCTTGGAAAAAAATTCTAATTCAGACAATGTTAGTAAACTCAGACCAATATTATTTGCATTTATTATATTAATATATATACTCTAACAATTTTTTTATTAATTTTATTTAAATAATTAAACAGTGGTGATGTCTAAAGAATCAATTAATTTTCACAGTCTATTGCTTGTTACCTGTATTTTAAATATTTTTAACCCTGTTTGAACTATAAGACAGTGTTATATATTGCTACTTTTTTTATTTATTATTAATAGAATTTTCTGTTAAAGGAAATCTTTTCTATACTCAAATGATCATTAATAAGAGAACAAAACAATAATACTATCAGATTTGTGTTTTCAAATGGGGATGAATAATATTCTTTTCCCGTCTTTTTATTACATTCGCAGGCTTTGAAGATATTAATAAAAATAAAAACTTAATCATTACAGAAAATCCTGTTTTATATTTCACCACCTGCATATAGACTGGATACAGTTTAGATAATATTTTTGTAGATGTGTAATCCCAGTGTTAAAAATACCTTTATCTAATAATACCTCAATTCTCGCTATATATATATAGAAGACATATTGCTGGAAGAGTTTGTCGATTCACATTTCATATTTAGAGAAGGGGAGCTGAGGTTTAATAATACCATCGCAGTCAACGACGATGACATTCCACACTTTATGTAAAATATTTGTTCTAAAATGAGGCAGGAAGATATTAACTTCAAACTTTGATGCAGGTCACGTGCGTAAAATGGAATAGTAAGTTTAGAGGAGTAATATTGTGTAGTGTTGAATCATGGAACGATGATGACTAGGTAAAGTACGTAACAAATTGTTAGCATATGAAGTTTTAAAATATTAAAGAAAAGTAAAAAGAGTTTAATCTGTTACAATGAACATTAAACCCAACTTCATAACCAACTTAATTACAACACAGTTTATGGTTTTCTTGTGATATAGCTAAACAGGAAACGTAATAATTAGAAGTAACTACACGCCATTGACTATACATATTCCAAATGAATAATATGTTTTTTTATACGAGTTGAAATGAAAGCTTAAAAAATATGAAACAATTAACTTTTGGATGGAAACTAATTTATTGAGATATAAAATAATTGACTTTTAGTCACAAATTTTGAAATAGGAGAAGCCATTATAGGAGTGCCTAGGTGTCATAGAAAAATAATTTAGATGGTACAGGAGGTCCGGAAGATATTTTAAAATGTTTAAATATTCAATATATGTTGACTTTCTAATAAACTAATTTATTTACCAGTACAAGTCTTAGTACTAATTGATCGTATCCATGCAAAAAAAAAATTTCTAAATACAATATTGTTGATTAACCTCCATAATTTATCCGTCCATAACCTCCGTTCATCGTTAAGACTAAATAGGACAGGAAACTATAAACATCACTATAAAAAATAGTATACAAAAAGCAGAGAATTTATAAATGACCCTAAAATATCAATTAGAATCAGTTTAAAAATTCAGACACAATATAATTTTAAATAAAACTCTATAATATTAAAATCAAAACCAAAAATACCTATGGAATTTATTCTGGGTGTTGCTTCAAGTGCATCTTGTTATTTAAATAGTAATGTACACAAAATACATCTGATAAATTATTTTTAAACTACACAGATCCACCTAATATACAAAAACGTTCAAATCTTTTAAAAGTGTTTGTGAAAAAAAATACAAATACAAAGACAACATGACAGATAATGAAAACAATTGAAAAATATCAAAAGAACCTGGACAGCTAATTTACTACTCGAAAACTGTACTTATCTTAATAATAACATTTTAGTTTGGACTATATAGAGTAATATTTCCCAGTATACATAGGTCTACACACCATACCATCATTTCATCAACATCTGATCGATATTATTTAGGGCCGTTCGAATTTTGAGATCTTTTAGGTCGATGTCCATGGTATATCTATACTTTTTGACATTTAACTTTATAACCAGAATTTTTAGGGGAATGACAAACCGATACATTTTCTTCTTTGGTAATTTGATCAAAAATTGTAAAGCCTATTTTATGAAATTCGAAATTTTACGTATAGCCAAATTATGACCACACACCAAATTTAGTACAAATCGGTCCACCCTTTATGATTGTAGAGCTCTGTAAAGATTATAGGTTAATCTCTCTTTTTTTATTCATGGGACTAAAAATTGGTATTTGGGTGAAAAGTCAACATATAATTTTGACCCCTTCCCTCTCAATTTTTTTAAAAATAACACTTTGCATATGTGAAAAAGAAAAGAGGAATATTAAACCAACTACATTCTTTTTTAAATCGGTTGTATTATAATAATTATTATAAATTTATATGCTAAACTATAAATATGTGTTTAAAAAGCCAAATTTCCAGCCAAAATCAGTCACTGATCAATTTATCAATCTTACTTTAAAACAGAAGACTAAACTGCACTCACGCTATTAATATTTAATTCCACTCTGTGACAAAAATGAACAGTTTTCTTCATATTGAAGTCGCGTTCTACAAATCTTCTGCGCTAGCTCGATCTCATGATTCATTTAGAATCTTGAGTTGTGTGCCAACACCAATTTATATTAAAATAAGTGGATTCTATAGTATAGTAAAAATATTAATTTTGGATAGCCTATAGCAAGTGATCGTAGCCGAATTTCAATCTTAAGTCAATTTCTTTTGCAGGGAAGATTTTTTTTGCGACTAAATTTAGGAATAGGAGTAGAAATAAACAAGCAATAATTAAAACAAAAATGATAAATGTACTAATAACAATTACAATCGGGTTCCTTGACAGAGTGGTATATCTATGGGTATAGCATTTCTCTGTGTATGAATCAGCGTGACGAGTACTTTTTAAATTTATTTATACATTTCGACTAAAAAACAAAACTTTAGTAATACTTTTTTTTTTTACTTAATTTATGTCTATACATCATGAGTTTGGTTAGAGTCTTTCATGGGGCCTGAGCAATCGTTTTTGATGCATCTAATTCTATAATATCTGTAGACCTTATTTCTAACGATAACAAAAGAAATATTCACAGTATATTCATTACATTTTTGTGGTTATGAGCAAGTCATGTAATCTTTATAAAAATATTTTATGAAATACATAATTTTTGTCAAACGGTTTTTTGTGTTCCTTATGTTGTTTTTACATAATTACTATTTAGCTATTTGACATGGATCATGAAATGGTATATTTACTTCTTTTTAATTTTGTAGCTATAATGTGAACTAAGAAAACTCGTCTAAAGTTAAAACATAATCTGATTTTTCATATTTGTTTTATGTAATTCTTTAAAAAACTTTAATTTGTTTCCAATCAAATTTTAATAACTCCGAATAAATTCACTCAACTCCTTTATTTAGATCACATTATAGCTGGAAGCAATCTAAGCATTAGGATACTGTAGTAAAACTTAATAGTTTTTCGACATCTTGTAAAATGACAAAATTAGGTTTCGGGAAATGAGCATTACAGTTATTCTTTTTTTTAAATTATAGAGATTTTTTTTTTCAAAACTTCCCAGCAGCATATGTAAATTCTTTATTATCTATAAGCTGTTCATCGTCAAGTATTTGTTTTCTTATAGCTCTTATTTCTTCTGAACTTGCCAGTTTGGACGGTTTTCTGCACAGCACAATCTTTGCACATCAAATTCCTTCAGAGCATCTTCAATGTGTTTTTTAATAAAACACTAGCTAAATTCTTCCTCGTAGACCTTATCCACTGGAGGTGAAAAGTCACTCACTATCTAGAAAATTGTTTCTTACATTCAGAGTGAATTGTCGGGGTTTTACATATGTATATCATACCAATAAAATAAATTAAGCCATTTTCAACAAGTCCAACATTGTAACTTTAAAACCCCTCCATTTTGTATAAGGAAAACCTTTTGAGATCTTATTTTGCATTGTATTCTCCTAGCAGAGACCTTTAATATGATATGAAACTCGACCTATGCTCTCATTTAAGATTTTCTTCTGACTCCCTGAGGACCGTCCCCATAAGGTGATTAAAAATTCATAGTTTCATGTTGTTGATACAATTCATTATTTCATGAAATTCTTGGTAAATTTTACAAATTCATAATTTTCCACGGCTTTACGTTATTTTTTTATTAAAATTCTTTTATTTATGCCTAAGTTTTCTTGACAGGCATACAAATATAAAAAAGCGACTCAGATTTCATTACTTTTGAGTTTTACATTTTAAATTTTGTAAATAGTTCATGATTAGTTTTAATAAAATAGGAGTTAAATATATATCTTTTATTTTGAAAATTAAATGCTAGTCATGTGGAAGAATATAAGATAGTGAATTAATACCTAATATAATTGGTCTCATAGATACACATTGTAATCTCAGTAACATACTGTATGATTAGAACATGTAAAATTTGCAAGCATCTTAAAAAAAAAATGAACTGCAATACTTATAGCGCCATGTGATTGTAATATATTTGTTTAAGAGGTCCCTTTATAATTTCTTATGAGGCTCACATCTAAAAATTTGTATATTCCACTTCAATATTCCTTGTCAATAATAACTAATGTATATCCTTTATCTAATTTTAAATAGAAACAATTTGTTGTTTTAAACCTTTGGGTTAAATTTCATATTGTTGCTAGTGAATATTTTGATTTTATTCAAATTTTGATTTTATATAAGTTTCTTATACAGATTTATTAGAATGTTTCTATTATTAACAAATATGTCTTCCACTATAATTTAGGAAACAAGATTATAATCCATTACATTGACAATTTATTGGCTTTGTAATATCTTTACTGTGACACTTATACATCACTGTTTGTTATTGGAAATTTAACCAAAATGTCAAGCTTAAGTCATTATCTACAGCTTGTTTTTTTTAAAATCTACAAGATAGTGTACCTTAACACCAATTTGTTAAAATTAAAAGAAAATGGCAAAACCTATATAATTCTGATAGGACCATCATTTTAAAAATCAAACGTTAGTCGGGAGACGTGTATCTGACGACCTTCATGTCAGTAAAAACATTAAAATTGAATTCAAAATGGATGAAAATTGTAACACCGTCAACTATTGTAGACATGACTCCAAGCTCAATTAAAAACTTCAGACTCTTTGACAATCTACACGATTTCAGTGATTTAATCTGTATGGATCGAACACACGCCAATTTATAAACAGTATGAAGATGTTAAAAACATATTACAATTCTGATCATTTCCAGTATTGAAGAATAGCTTTAAAAATATGACTTTTGACTCCTTTCTCTATTATTAAATTTAAATGATTTGAATTTCCCCACAATGTAGACCATTTACTTCATTCTAGGTTTGTAAATTTTCTACAGGTCAACTTTCTTTACAATATTTCGTGTTTTTAATTTGATCTTCTGCTATAGAATTGACGAAAAACTTCCCACTTTTGTAATGTTGCTGGAAAATCCGATCTTGTCTGTCATTGATTTATTAAAATAAAATATATTGAGGAGTTTGTGAGTGAGAGTTATTCAAGTAGTTAAAAAAAAAATTTGTAATTAGCCAAAAAGGGCACAACGTTCAATATGGATGTAGCTGTAGCCTAATTCTGTTGATGGACCAAATCATAACTATTTCTAAGGCCTAACTACTCAAGGGACTAACTACTTCTGTAGGACGATTTCTATATCTATGATTTTGTTTTGTGTTCACGTTTGAGAGGTCGTTTTAAATTACTAATTTCAATACTATGATAAGTCCAACAAAAACTCAAACATAATTTTAACTTAAAGTTACCCAACTTATCTGAAGTAAACAATTATGTTGAAATGGATAACAAACCAACGGTTTGTTCTGATATAATTTATTCCTTAACCTATTGCATATAATTTTAAAAGTCACCATCAATATAGACAATAATTCAATATTTTATCATAAATAAGCTCATAATTAATTACATTGCATTTGTTTGTAAATTCACTTCCTAAATCGAAAAATATATGGTGGTGGATGTGGATACCGAAGGTTACTTATCATTTTGTTTAAGCACAATAAGGTTTACGAATGTTGGAATAAAAACATAAATCTCACTTTTTTCGGGAATTAAACATATTAATGTTTTTGAAGGGGGCATTTTTGAGTCAGTTACATTGAATAATTTTAAATCAACATGCTAAGTTTGAAACAGTAAAATGCAGCGTACAATTGTATTGGTAAATTTACAAAATATACAGATTTTAAGTCTCTAGTTGTTAATTCCATTAAAAAGTTTGTAAGAAATAAGGGGAAGGGGAAATATATGTATAATTCCATTTAAAAAGTTTGTAAGTAATAAGAACAAGGGGAAATATATGTATAATTCCATTAAAAAAGTTTGTAAGAAATAAAGGGAAATATATGTACAATTCTATTAAAAAACGTTTGTAAGAAATAAGGGGAAGGGGAAATATATGTCTAAAATATTCACAAATATTTGAATAATAAAATAAATATTTCTATACATCTTGCAACTTTAAGTTTCTCCTACAAAGATATTTTATAATAATACTTAAGTTCTATCCAGCATGTTGAGTTCAGTGTTCTATGCAGCATGGTTACAAAAAAATTGAACTTTTAGTAATTTAGAAGTACGTATATAAAATATTATACAAATTTTACTTTTATTTCTTGTATGAATATCGTTTAATGTATGCAATTATTAGTAGCCTATATCATTAGTGTGTAGGCAAAAACTGTTGGTTCTATATTGTTATTTTGAACCATTATAAATATGTATTTACAAAATTTGATTTCATCTGTTCGATTGTATCGATTGTATATATTTCATCTGATGATTGAACAGATTGGATTTTATTTGTTCGATTTGGTAGGTACATTTAATGAAAATGATAAAAGGTAAAAAATTACATAATTTGAAATAGACCAGTTAAAACATTAACTATATATATGAACAGTGATGACTATTTTATATATAATTATTTACATACATATATAATTTGTATAGGTATAATAATTATTAGCAATTAGGCCTAATTGTGTAAATGGTTTAGTTCACTAAATAATTATTTATTAATATTCTACAAGAAATAATACATCAACATATTACTGTATATAGCATCGAAATTATACTGATACCAAACTACGTTATATTATATTATATGCAGATACACAAACCTTATGATAAAGTTGAGTGAATGTAAACACATTTTTCAAAAAGAATAACCTCATGGAACACTTCGTTTACCACCAAAAAATATTGATGCTAAATATATATTTTACATTTTTTATGAGCGCATAAAACCGCACAGCAAGTCAGAAAAATGATGTAATGTATATAATTAAGCGCAAAAGGCTCAAACTTCAGCGACAATGCTATAGACGTGTAACACGCATGATAGTTTGGTTATTTTGGTCTTAGTTACATATGAAACCGACTAGCTTAGTTTATTCGTCGGGCTTTCATTGTCTTATACTAACAGACCAAATCTCTGTGGTCGTTATTGTTTACATGTGTGTGTTAGTGATATGGTGGTTACAACAAAATGCGTGGGTAAGATTGATATATTTAACATATTTCTTCTTTTACATTTTTTAACTTAAATTTTGTCCGTTTTTTTTATTGCTTCTATATGATGTATAATGATATAAATGTCAAGCTTACTTTTATCTCATCTAGCATAACTATTGTATTCTACATTTAGTTGTTGGCTTTAAATGTATTTTGAAAAAAAAATCACCTTTTGAAAAGAATAGTCTTTATAACAAAGATTTTTACATTGTGCTTAGAACTAAAATACGGTTTCATTACTGCAAATGGAAAAAAGAAAATAATAATAATAAAAAGTTGAATAGATATTTCAAATTTTAAAACTCTGGAAAAGCAAATTTATATTTAGAAGATTTCGTTTTTTTATACTTTAAAGTATTTAAAGAGAACATTTATTAAATGGGTTATTATGTATGAAGAATTATTGAAGTATTGACATCATAAGTATGTGCAACGATACTTGTAATTATAGGAAAAAAGTAAAAGTCCTGCAGAGTAGCATACTATTCTTATTTTGACAATATTTGTTTGTAAATGGGATTTTTAAAATAACTTTGCACTGGCAAAACTTAAAAATTAATTAATTATTAGTATTAATTTTGATTGACATTTTATATATATATATTATCTGAATAAGTTTATAAATAGATAATTGAAAACTAATATAAACTTAACTAAGCACTTCCTTTAATAGGGAGTGTTGATACCTGGAAATATCGGTATATTGACAAGAAAATAACAAAAGTTGGTTGGTAGTTCGAAACCTTTGCGAGATAATGTTATATTTTACGTATATGCTATACAGGTAAATACTATGATAATTATTTAATACAATGAAAAATTAATCGTATTAATACTATGATAATTACGGAGGGAGGGAAAATAAAAACATTCATTATGAATGAGAGGAGGAAGAAGGAGAGACATCAAATTCATAAACGTGGGAAATATTTTCCTTCTACCTCTTCAAATTATGCACAACATTAAACAATAAGTTGTTTATTCAAGCCATAATACAAAACAATAATTTTATATTTATTATATATATAAATCAAAACACAGGAATGGTAATAACATATATACACATTATAAGTTCTTTACAATTTTCAGTTATTCCTAACCTTGTTATCTTATTATTACTAGTTGAAGATGGAAGTAGGCCTACTCGAAACGCATGCTCAACATAATAATTATGTAGGTTCTATCAGAAATATAGAATGTTAGAATAATTTCAAAGGAAAATTAAGTTTTTTATTACTTGTTTTATACACCGAATATAATCACCTCCATTCAAACTTTAAACTCCATTCTAAAACCGCCTAGCTGACATAAATTACTCAACATAATTCTGTATTTAATATGTTCCGGCAACGAATTATATAGTCTGCTTATCATCATGTAAACAACTTGTTAAAGTTGACAGGTCTATGATTTGTGAAATATAACAACTCACGGGCATGGCAATCCCTAGGCATCTAAGCGGAATATACACTTTTCTTCATGTCGTCTTAAGTCTCTCTTAACCTACTCATGTTCTCTTCTGAATCTGTCGCTATTATAGTATGCGAGGACTTTAATATTTGATTTTAATTTAAAGGCGTTGATAACCGAGGATTTTTGCTTTTAAACGGCAAGAATATATATATATATATATATATATATATATATATATATATATATATATATATATACACACTTTGCTTCCAGTGTTTCTAGCATTGATCTAGAATACAAACGAAATATTTACCAGATTACCAGCAGCAATAATAAAAAAATTAACGAGAGATAATGATGATAACAAATAAAGAGAGATAAAATTAATGCATATTACATAAAAATAAGTATGGAGGAAAGATTAGCTATTTCACAGTATAAGGTATTATGTCAATAGTCTAGGCTCGGTTAAAGTATGGTTTTTCTGAACTGTGACAGGAAGAAAAAAACTATTAAGGAAAGGGGACGGGATAGTAGAATAGAAAATGAAATACTCTTATATAAAGTATTGATGATAAAGCCTTCATTATTGCAGAATAATTGTACGAGTTTATATAGAAATGACATCATATGATATTGAACGTGCCGATAAGCTCTATTCTTAAATTAAACAATGAATTGTTTTTATTTCAAGTCTGCAGTAATCATGAGTTATTAAATGTGTATATGATTGTCTTTGTTTACCAGTTTTAATAGACCATGTGTCGCTCACGGGTCGTTAGACGGATGTATTGTTAACTGTGAGTACACTGTTTATTTCCCTTTCCTAATAATTTTATCTTCGTATATTAATATTTTATATATAAGTATAAATAAATAAATAAAACATTAGTTATTTTTACTTATTAACCTTTATAAAGCACGAGCTATATAATAATATGAATTTTTTTAAATTAACCAAGTTTCAGTTCGACGTATATTTTTAATTATTTCTGATTAGTTTTTTAGATGCGATTCTGTGATACAGCGGCGTGGTTATTGAATTGGTTTTGTACAGAATAGGATATGTTATTCAACGAAAGTTGGTAAAACGCTTTTTTAAAAAATTGTTTAAATATAAACCCTATTAAAAATTCTCGTACGTTTATTAAAGTAAAACTGCTCGGATAATTTCCCTTTGAAACAAAAAACACAGTCAAGCATATTTATACAAAAAATTCATTATTTATCTTATTTTTTTTAAAATTCATAATCCACATAATTAAAATAAAGCAGATACTTTAACGTTTCTTGGTTGAGGGGTTCTAATATAAAGATTAGTAATTATATATAGTTTTAATTTCCTAACAGTTAAATATAATGTTGTATACTCTAAAATAAAAACTATGTGATAAAATACATATAGTCATCGTTATATAAAACTTTTCAATTTGTTTTTCCTACTTAATTTTTTCTAGTTCATATTGGAAACACAAATCTTAATTTATAATTCACAGTTTAAAGGACCAGGTAATATCGAGTTACATAGAAATCCGTTTAGAAACGAAAATTATCTCTAAGAGTCGATATATGTCTACATTTTAATTATACAGTAGGTTTTAAAAGTGTCGTGGTTGTGTTATCTCAAACTGTCTTATTTTCTGCATGAAAGGATTGTCGCAGCTTTGATAGTGTAGGATATGATGAAAACAAAGGAAATATTCGCTAATAACTTTCCAAATATTTAATACACAGAATAGTTGTATTATTATACATTTTTCGGACATTTTCCATCATTTGTGTGTTAAAAATCAAAACACGCCGTTTCGGGAATAAGAATGAATTCCCGTTATCAAGTGACTAAAAAACTAAAGAAACATGAAACTAGAAACTAAGCCTATGTAAGAAGTAAAATTAAATAAGAATACCACCAAACTTAATATCTAAGTATGCATCTCAGAGCTAAGACTGAGTCTTAGCTATTTACCTCTTACATAGGCTTAGTTTCTAGTTTCATGTTTCTTTAGTTTTTTAGTCACTTGATAACGGGAATTGATCCTTATTCCCGAAACGTCGTGTTTCGATTTTTAACACACAAATGATGGCAAATGTCCGAAAAATGTATAATAATAAAATTGAACTTCCATCATTAACAAATAACTTCAAACAAAGAATAGTATTAAGCATTGCTTGAAAACATTGACTACATTAGGATCTGTGCAAAGGGAATGTGCCACTTTCTTTTAAAATCCAGAACAACAGCTGATATTCAACACAGGATTTCAGCAACTCTGAACGAAGTTATCACATTAAGGTGTAAAATACACATCGTGTTACAAGATACTTCATTCTCTAAATTTTAGTTCAAATGGTGTAACAACTGGGCACCAGTTTACCACCAACTGGGCACTAGTTACCACCACTAAATATTTATTTAGTGTAACAAGACCAAATGGTATATTTTATAACCATGATTTTATCAATTTGGGCATGTTATCCACAAACGCTCATCAGATGTATGAGAAAATTGGTAATACAAGTGCAATATGAATGGCAATACCTTAGAATTTCTAAGAAATATGCGCTTAGTAACTGATGTTGAGTGGAAGTACTGATGGAGCGAAATTTCACTCGTCTTGTACTTCATCACTGGCTCGCTTTTATGACTCTTTTATAGAAGAACGATCCATCAGCACAGTTTCTGCAAATGCGACTTGCAGATTTACCGGATTCGTCTTGAAAGATACAGTTTATGAAACAAATACCTACACTTTACGAGGCATTGATTTTACTGTTTTGCGTCGGGCGTCTCCTTATTCGAGCACACAAATGTATTAATACACAGGCGCTAACTTCCAACATTTTTTAGAAAAAAATAAATGTTAAACTTCAAAGAATAAATATAAGTATATATATTTCTTTTCCATTTTGCATTTCATTCATAAAAACAGGCTGTTGGGCCTGGCCCTCATCATCGAAACGTTCGTAAATTGCTCATCCTGTATCTACTATTTAAAAAAGAAGTGGCAGCACTATTGGTTTGATCAAGTAAAGACTATGTACGTGTTTATTTTAGTTGTATATATAGTAGTAGGTTTAAAATTGTTAAGCTTCCTTCTTTGCAAAACCTTGAAGAAATTATTTTCTAATAAAAATAGACAAAACTACGCAGATCTTGTGTTGCAGTTGTGTGAAATAATTTATCATCCATGAAGTGTGGCGTTCAGTATTAATGGAAACCGATCAATATGGTGCATGTAAGAGTGTTATGATTGTAAATATACAAACACGTGTCCATGTCTTCTAGGAGCCTGTGTTATTAATCATTGCTTTTAAGTGAATTGCGAGTAAGTACACACATGAAACATTTTCTGAATGGAAAGATAAATCTTAAATAGTATATAAATTACAACGTCTTCATAAGATTGTGACCTCATTATCTGGAATATCATCAGTGGAAGGTTAATAAATAAACTTTATGAAAACAAAAACAACAAACAATGGTAAAGACGTAATTTTAATTTACCTCTGATTATTTAGCGTTTTACATTTATTTAGTGTTTCCATTCTGATGTTATTGTCTAATCGTTCTTACAAAAGGAAATAGTTTTAAAAGGGTTATTAAGATATATCTGATATTTATTTTAAAATAATTTTGTTGTTATTTAACGTTCATAATTTATGGACGTAACACTAAAAAGAAGAGACGATTTATGTTTTTATGAACCTAATTTTTAATATGATATTTGAACAAACCTAATCCATCTTGTAAGGAAGGATATAAATTTAATATATTCTATATTTTTAATTCATCTTCTATGGGATGATGTAATTGCAAGCTATTCAACCAATATAATTTATCTTGTAAGGGAGGATGTAATTGTCAGCTATTCAACCAATATAATTTATCTTGTAAGAGAGTATATAAATGTAATCTATTCTATCATTTTAATTCATTTTGTAAGGGAGGATGTAATTGTCAGTTATTCAACCTTTATAATTCACCTTTTAATGAATGATATAATTGTAATCTTTTTTACTTTTATAATCAAAAGCCAAAAAGTATACAAAGATATAAATGTGTTTATTGCCCACTTGATTATGGATGATATATTACATTTAGCGAGACTGAAGTATTTTCAAAGAAATACTGTTTTTTAAATTTGATACACAAAATATAAATACGAAGTAATTTATGAACTCATAGCTAGGTCCGTTTGTGTAAAATAGTTGGTTTAATTCTTTAATTAGAATTCATTTCTAAACATTCATGGCCTCAGGAAGGCTGATGTTGCCGTAACAAAATAACAACAATTCAATCCAATATCATTTCAGATCTAATTCATATTCATTCAATAATAAGTAGCTTATCTAAGGTAACATCGAAGAAAAAAGGAAAATAAACAAAATTTATACAACCAAAGAGATTACGCCTAGGTCCTTAACTAATATTTAGTTAATATTTAATTTTGTTATCGAAATCTTACTCCAACCGACTACTGGTAATACATAATTAAATAAATATAACTTAATCTTCTTGCATAAAATACATTCTTATTTTCTTTTCGTTACACAATAACAGCCACTCCTATATACACATACTGCAATGTGCCTTTTTAAATCTGCATTTCTTTATAAAGACATATTTTCTAAATAAGCTCTCTCTGTCTCACTGTCATACACACTGACTCGAAGTACTGAAATGCACAAACTGACTGAAGTTCTGTGGTTCCAAGTTGTCTGGCGGATCATTAATAGTTTTTGAGTTTTTCCAACTTTTCATAATTCTCAGACACACGGAAGTAGCTTGAGCCAAATAGACACGATACTCTCTGCTCCATCCCAGCTGTGAATGCTCTGATTCTCAGTCATGTCGTAAGTAAGTGTATAGAAGTGCACATCGCCCTCTATCTACATTTTTACCTCGCATATAGTTGCTATAGCCATAGTCGAAACCATGTTATAGCCATTTTCTTGTCCTTGATTTTAAAATAATACATATATTGCGCTGGTTTAAAGACGCACTGTCCTTCCAGTTTTAGAATTCTAGAGAATTTGTATTATAATTACTGTATTTGAGTTTCGATATCTTTTAATATTTGTTTTATAATTTATTCCTAAATTTTTATTTCCTATTATTTCATCTAAAACCCCTTGTAACACTAATTTATGTATTTCATTTTTAAATTTGTTAATCAAAAATCCATCTTTATTTCCCATATTCACTTGAGGATCGAAACACTTCAGTACCAGTTCTCCTTCCCTCCCTTTCATTAATTTTGAAAAAAATATTCTCCACACCTTGCCAAAACCATTCCCCTCACTGGCCCCAATTCCCATGTGCTCCCCGGATTGGCTGCACTGTTCGCTAGCCCTACTACTCGTCTCTAAGCAATCTCCTCTATTTTACCACCACAGCTCCATATTTCTACACCGTATAGAATTTTTGATAGGATATTGCATTAAAGAGATTTACTAAAATTTCAAAATTGATATTTGGAGCTTTCATAATTAAATTTGTTACACTTGCCAGAGATATCTTTCCCTTACAACTTGCTCTCCGGATTCGGTAATCCCATTTACCCGAGTAGTTTATCTCAAAACCTAAATATATTGTTGATTCAGATCCCAAAATCCTTTCATTGTTTAAGAACCAAACATTCTTATTACTGTGTTTACTTCCTTTGTTCAAAACAATTAATTATAATTATTTGTCTTTTTTATGTATTAATTATCAGACCTGATTTTACCAAGTATTTGTTTAACGAATTTCAGCTCTTATGGAGACCCACATCAGAAATTGATAGCAGATTGATGTCGTCACCAAACAATAAGGCAGGTATGCCCAAACCTGATGTGGTGGGTGCAAGAACGATGTCCCCAGACAGGAGAGAGACAAAATGAAAAGGATAGGTGACACAACACATTCCTGTTTGAGGCCTATTCTGCTTGAAAAAACTTTACGCAATTTTTTCCCTCTTCTCCCACTTCACACATATATTAAACTCTGAATAAATATTTATTATAATTTGTAAAATATGGTTTGACATACCCATTTTCAATAATTTATCCCAAAAATTCTTCTATTAACTTTATCGAAAGCTTTTTCCATATTTACAAAAACTGCATATTACACCTTTCCCCGTTTAGGTGTGGTATATTTTTTAATTAGAGTTTCCAAAATAAACATGTTATTTACCGTATTGTGGCCTATTCTAAAACTCGCATGAACAAATTTATGATTTTATTACCCCCCCCCCACCCAAGACCTCATTCTTTCTGCTAACATTCTTCTATATAATTTACTTAAAGAAGGGAATAAACATATTCCCCGGTAATTAATGGGGTTGTATACATTTCCTTTATTTTTGTATATCGGAAAACTTACGCTTGCTTTCAACCCTTTTGGATACTTGCTAGTCGTTTGTTATAGAAATCTATTACTTTATTTTAACATTGTAGTATTTATCCTCATATATTTTACTCCAAAATTCGTTTGGAATTCCATCCACTCTGCACGATTTCCAATTTCAATTTTCAATTTACACCCTGCAAGTTTCAATTTTAATAGCTATAATTAGTTCCCCCAATTATAATGGTTTATCTAACAGTTTCATTATGTACTACAGTTTACCATTAGGTAGTATTTAAATTTTAATCAATATTTATCTTCTTAAAAGAAATGTAATTTTTGTAACGCTCTATCGAAAGATTTCAATGTTACTAGTGAAGGAATTTCTGAAGGATATTAATTTAAAATCACTCAAGTTTCTACTCGATAGTAAACACAACAATAATTCATAGCTCATTAAAAAATTCATAAAGATTCTCACAACAAAAACAAATAAAGTTATTCATATTTCTATTTTGATTGTGAATTGACTTTGATTACAGACCACAACATTAACAACAACAGTATTATAATATAAAATCTTAATTATCTACTTCTTATATAAGCAATATTGGATACCTCATTACTTTGTTGAGATTTTTAAATTTTTTAACTTAATTGTTAGTGTTCAAGTAAAAATAAATCACTTCTCTATGATCGACAAATTGGCAAGGAATTTGTTCCATGACAGAGTAATTTGTATTATTTCTTGTCAAGTAATTTGAGTCAACCTGTAACACCAACATTGTTGTAGTAAATGTGTTGTAATATATGTTGAAAAAATGTATTTGTAACAATAAATGAAAATAAGCAATATATGAATTTTCAATTCAAGTTTGCTATTAAGAAAATACAATGTTACATTCAGGTGTTTTTTCTGCGGAAATAAAATAGTCGTTTGTAGATTTATCTAGACCATATAAAAATATAAACAAAAAAATTACGAACTAGTGAAGTTGTTTTGAGAAGCTAACAATCGCAGACTTATTGATGAATTATGTATAATTACGTTTTTTTAGTACTGTATTAGTATTTATAACGTGTTTAATTTCATAATGCAATATAAAGTAAAACTTGTTAAGCTAAAATTTGCATTGGAAAACATGACTCAGTATTTTGTCTTGTTTCATCATAACCATGGTCATCTTTTAACAATTCTACCTCAGACGGTTGTCTACGCAACTTCATCCATGCTCGACGATCTGCTCCTTCTCCATTAGTCTCCAGTTCTACTCTCTTGGCCTGCATATCCTCTTGAAATTGAACCTTTCGTCTTGTTACTGACCTTCCACAGGTCTTCTATACTTTTATATCATTTTAGGCATTCTGAGATCCTTCATCATCATTATGTGCCCAAACCATTACAAACTTTTCTATCTCTTATTTTAACATAGAAATTCCTCTATGAAAATTAATTTATGTTAACTGTAATTTTCTCCCTTTATCCATGTACATTCTTTTGACCCAAATTTTAAAATTGGTTGATAGTTCGTTAAATACGTCATTGTTGGCTTCTCCAAGTTTGGTTATCATATTATATACCTCACTATCTTATAAAACTAACTATTCTTCAATATCATTTGACCCACATCCTCTACATTGGCGGTGATCCTGCTTCCTAGGTATTGAACTTATCTAAACTTTCATGAACCTATCCTTCCAACGTCACATTTCTGTTTGTTTCTTATATTCTATCCAACAACAATATCTTACTTTTTTTAAATGAAGTAAATTATTTTTACAATATAATCTACGTAAATATATTTTTTATCATCACTTTTATCTTTACTTTGGAAAACTTGAATGATTTATATTGTTAGTGTTTGTAAATTTGGTCATTATATATCAGAAAATAATAAGTCCATAACATCCAAATTCACAACTTATATATGCATCCGAGGACAAAAGAGCAATTCTAAGACAATATCCCTCATCTAAACTGAGTTAAATCCTTATTTTAATTGATCTTGAGAACAAATGAATCTAATGTTACTTAATTTACTTGCTATGAGAACTACATTAGTTCTATTTCTTTAAATATTATTGTTTTACTGAGAAAGAAAGATTTTTAATTACAGATTGTTTTAGCAAAGGTGGTTTCTTGGTTATTGTGAAGTGACTTTCCACTTTTTAACAACATTGATAATCTTGTTTTCTTGAAAATCTCAAATATTTCTATCGGTCTAGTCGTTGAGATATTTTATCAATACATTACAGTATTTATTTGTTTCAACAATGTTTCTTACATAACTATTAAATCTGATCAAACTGAGATAAATATTTAAGAGAAAGCTAAAATTTGTGTTGAAGAAAAAGATATTCTATGATTGACAAAGTTGTAAAGTTTAATTAAATATAGTTTATATTACAGAGAAAACGGAAAAATATAATAACTGAATCATTCACGAATTAATATGAGCCTTATGGTGATGCCAACTGAAGGAGTAACATTTAATATTATGTAATCAGATTTAACAGTAGCAACATTACTTTACTGCACTGTTTTCAACATTTCCTTCCATTAGAAAATTACAAAACTTGATTATTCTTTAGTTTCTAATGTTGAAATTGTAGCTATTTCGATGTCGTCAATAAAACTCCTCCTACCAGAGACATTCAAAATTTCTATAATACTTCCTTTCGATAAAAAAATGCATTTCTCTGTTGATATTTGTGATAGTATTTAATAAATTTAAATATGATATTTTTATACCTTTATTAAATATTTATTAATTATTTGTTTTTATAATAAACCTTCACTAAATTGACATGCATTTTCAATATTAATCGTTGTAATTGTCTGTTCAAACAATTTGTTTTTAGTTTAACACACAGGTATAGAAAGTACTGTGATAGTAAAAAAATTGACTTTCAACATTCTTGTAGATCATTAATTTTGAGTTTTTGAATACAATAACGTACATGTTAAACTTGTGGAATAATTTCGATAATTTTAGAATATGAACATATTTTTATCACATCTAGAGAATTTGATAGTTAAAAAAATTGGGGGTAGTTGCCATACTACCAAAAAAAAAAAAATTTTTTCCCCCCGAAGGATTAGTTAAATTATGCTAAAATGTATCCAAACAGTTTCTTTTTAATTAGTTGGAATTTTTTTTTTTTACATAAGATTTCGTACTTCCATTTAGTTTTACATAGTCAAAATTTGTGTCGAAATACCTTTGACAATTTTTGAGATATTAAAAATTTCCCATGGCGTTAATTTTCATCTTTTAAACTATAATTTTTGCAATTTTATTAATAATGGTAATGAATGGTTTAGACAAAAGTCGATTAGGAATATTTTAAGGTGGTATGATTTACAAGACCCAATAAATACGTGTAAGCTTCTATAGGCCAACAATTAATTTTTGTCAGAACTTTCGTCACATTTTACTAGAAGGGAGAGGATCTTGTGACATTAAGATTAAAATAAAAATCTTTCTTCATAAAAAAAATCGCAAAATAACAAATATATCCTGACAATTGCAAAGTTGTAAGGAAACATTTAAAGTGGTATATCGTTTATTGTTTGAATTTGCATGAGTGAATATTTTTCAATAAAACACAACCAAAATCAATAAACAATAAACAACAATAACTTTACATAAAAGAATAATAATAGCTACAACTGTAACGCACAATTGTGTATGTTATGAGATTTGTCATGATAAGGTAGTTTCATAACTTGTCAGTGAATTTATTAATAATTACAAAATAAGTATATAATTTGTTTGTTAATGAACGTAATGAAGAGCGTTTGACACTAGTTCACTAATTAATTGTTTCAACTCACTAATAAATTAATTTTTCTTCACTGTGTCACATTTTATCTCATAAATACACAAATTTACAGGAGTGCATTGTCTTACCTATTGAATTCTCTTTATTACCATAAACAGAGCAATATCTACAATTCTGTAATGTAGAAATATCACAGTTTTAGAAAATGAGAGTGGAATTTGTATATACAGATCTATGAAATATGTTTGTACATATTATTCAGGCACATATCATAACTAAAAAATACACATATATTTTGTTAGGTGAATGTAATTACTGTATAAACTTAGTGTTTGGCTCTAGTCCAATAATTAATTATTTAATTTTCTTTGACTGCGTGAAGTTGCAACTAATAATAAACAGAAATTTACAGAAGTGCAACGACCTACCCATTGAAGTCTCTTTGACAACTTATTTTACGATTTTCATTTGATGTTTATTAAACCTACCATCCATCATTTGATTTTATTTCCCTTCCTTCTGTAATGTTGTTCTTCAGCCTTACATAAATTATTTAATTAACTTCATAATAAAGTCATATTTGAGTATGAGTATTAATTATGTATTATGAATAATTAACGACGTTACTTGTTTATCTAAATATTTAAAACCCAAATTTAGCACAGTATGAAAAATATTATTAAAGAGACGTCTATAAGCAAATTTCTATCATTATGATATGCAAGGTTAAAACGTAACCATTTAGTTCTTCCATTATTTACAGGCTGTGATGACGTAGATCAGCAGAATTGAACATCTATTCCACACCAGTTTACAATGTCCAAGTAAAATATCTGATCCAACAGTTTAAGAGTTTAAAGGTGGGCCAATGTTTATATGCGTCAGTCACTGGACAAAATGTTTAGGAGAGAAAACGCCTACACTTATGAAATGATGGAGACGCTTCGAGGAATAAAAATAGCCTTACAAGAGATTAATGCTCAAATAAATTGTGTTTCTAACATACTTTCACTTTTTATTGAAACGTAAATTACATTTTACAGTCATTTAACTTATTTATTACGTTTTTAATTCTATCATTACAACATGTGATAGATTTTGACAATTTATTATTAATAAGCTGTACTTTCTGAACACAAGTAGTGCAAAGAAAGCGACCTGGAAATAAGCAATAAGCGGACAAAGGGTGGACTAACGGAAACAAAGTTCCCTTTATACATTATACAAGTACTTTTTTTATTAAAAATAAACATCATAATTAATTGGTTTTTCTTATGCGCTTGAGCTGTAAATGTATTCCTTAGACGACACTCCTGACAACAAATCTTTTCCGAGTTCAAAGAAATTTTACCACATTCTATCTCTTATTATTACCTAAAACCCTACATTTATATTTCGCTGTAAGGAGTTAAGCCGTTTGGCGACTAGAGTATTCTTTACTGTAGTAAAATATCTAAATAAAGGGTGTGCTAAAATCTCAGTCACCTCTTGATAGTTTTGACTAATAAAGTACAAATGTTTAATATAGTTAATTACCTTAGAGGGTGTCCTCAGTCCGTATATTAGTTATGGCTACAGCGCTGTTTCGCCGAACACTGTCGGCTTCATCAGGCCCGCACTAACACATAAACACGCAACACAACACAACACTAACACATATAAAATCAGAGTATGACTCGTCGTACGTATGCTATAATAACAAAAATTAAAATTAAATAAACATAGCAAACATATCTACATTTCATTTCAACTAAACTTAATTATCAATATCATACTGATAACTGCTGTATAGATCCAGTACCATACCTGCAGCTGGACAAGTAAGACCTTATAATGTGGCCACAAACAATTTTATTATTTATGTACGACGAGTCATACTCTGATTTTATATGTGTTAGTGTTGTGTTGTGTTACGTGTTTATGTGTTAGTGCGGGCCTGACGAAGCCGACAGTATTCGGTGAAACAGCGCTGTAGCCATAACTATTATACGGACTGAGGACAACCTCTAAGGTAATTAACTATATTATATATTAAACAGTCCAAGGCAACACATTATACTTTATAAAACAAATGTTTACTCCTACTATAAGTAACCCTACTAAGAATAATCTAAACTCCTATGGTAATCAACTGTCCTACAATTATGTATTAAAAATAAATTACAATAATATATAGCTATTATCATTACTTATAATATCATCCATTTGTCAGACAGAAATCTGAAAAGACATTCTTGCCAGCAGCAGTATCGGGATTTGGATCCACACCACAAGCTTCAACTACATAAAACGTAACAAAGCTCTTTTAGTGGTAGACGATCCTTCTTAAAAAAAATAAATGGTGAAACGAGAAAAGAATTTATTCATATCTTACGTTAAGAGTGCCTTAGAAAGGAATAACATTTCAGGACTGTAACATTGCATCAGGAAACTTATAACTCTGACATTCTGCATTATTTCATATACACAATGATAACAAAAAATTATAAAAGGGTGTGAAGTATTTAAAAAGAATTTGAACCGGACCACCACTTGTGATTCATTTAAACGATATACAATTATTAGAAGTTATCGCCGCCGCAACTGGTGATCGTTTGCCAGTATTAGTTTAAAGAGACAGAATACAGTGTCAAGGCTTATAAGTATAACTGAATAAAATGTAAATCCATCTATGATTTATTTTAAAATAGTGTAGAAAGATTCAGAACTATCAGACCTTGAAAATCGATATAAGTATGTGAACTAAGAATAAATAAAAAGTTGAATGTTAAAAAAAAACCTTTGAACGCTCCTCTTTATATCTGCGACTTTTCTTAAGGAAATATAGATACAGAATATACTACTAGAATAGATGAGTTAAATTAAGAGAATTTGGTGAGAAAAACTTTTTTTAAATATAATCCAATTTAAGTTTAACTGTTCATATAGAAAATACCTCTATTTTGTACCAACCCTAAAATTAATATCTTTCAACACGTGAAAGTAGTTGACTGCTTAGGATTATAACAATAACCATTTCGTTGATTAACATCATAAATTCAAGATAAAATTGAACTGGATAGTGCACTGAAATTAATTAAGACAATTAGCAATTAGAATTATAAATTTAGTAAGTAAGAATGATAAGTACACTTTAAATTTCAGCAGATAATTCAATATTTAGAACATATAAAATTAAAAATTAGACGTGTTTCTTAGAATGCAGAACGCTGATATAAAACCTGTATATTATATTAACGATTAGCAAATTTGAACTTTTTAGATAACAAAAATTAGGATTAAGTTTTCTATTCTGTGTAACTTCTATCTATGGACAAATAATAAAGTTCTTATTATAATATTAGATAATATAGACTGGAGAAATTAATAATATAATAAATACATAATAATATTGACAGAATAATTTTGTTACCTAATTAAAAAGACAGTAAAAACAGGATAATATACAAATAAATATTGAGCTTGACTTGTGTGATGCACTCGATAGAATAAAACAGAACATACATTCTCACAAATAATATGTTTATTTATTTAACGCGTTTCAACAACGAAGTAGCAATCTTCAGTGATGCATGAGTAATAGTCATGCATCACTGAAGATGGCTACTTAGTCGTAGAAACGCGTTTGATGACGTACTATTTTGAGAATTTGTGTTCTGTTTTACTCTATCAAAGCTTGCACTACAAAAGCTAAAGCTTTTACACCAGTTTGATATTATTGCCAAGTTTACATGTTTGCATTCCTAACTTTGACTAGAATAATATCGTCTTTAAATACACCTGCATAGACATTCCTTAAATGCAGTTATTGGTGTTTAAACGTGTTACTAAGTCTATTATAGTTTTAAGGCACTTCCGAACTATTGCGGTACGTGGTACGGGTAAACCGAAATCACTTACGTGGCCATGTATGTACGTAACAACTTAAAGATTAAAACGTCGTCTTAAACAAATAAAGTGCTTGTTATAAAAACTTGTATTTTATTTCATTTGGTGATGGAAGTTTCCAAAATTGTTGCTCATTTCCAGTTAACACGTATATGTGAATCATAAAAAAAAAAAAAAAAAAAAATCTGTACGTCAACTGATAAGTTAGTTTGATTTATTTTGAAAGTTTAATAATTTGTTCGTTTATATAGCCTAAGTAAATAGACAAAAGACAAATAATATAGTTCAAATATTTGAAAGAAAATTATCAACTTTAATTAATGAAACAAATTTCAAATTTCATAAACTATTCAGCACTCTGATACTCTGCTGGCTTAGGTTACGAGTTTATTTTATTGTTTTTTTTTTTTTTTTTTTTTTTTTTTTTTTTTTTTTTTTTTTTTTGTGAATCCGTTCTTTTAATACTAACAGATTTGAATAAATTATCGAAAGATTGTTGAAAAATTAACGATTTTGAAATTTACTTACTATTATACTTTTAGTATATATTGTATTAATCAAAACATATGGGTACAGTAATTCTGCACATATATATGTGTACTAAATCTGCGCAGAACTGTTTTTAGTTTTAAAGTAGGAAGTACTCATGAGAAGTTATTCCGATAACTATTTAAAAAAAGTTTTTCTATTCTAATTTTCAAATTTACCAATCAATATTTTGCTTAATAAACGGGTCAAACTATTTGTAAAACCGAGTCTACAGTCCCCGTTTGAAAAAAATTGGACCCCTCTAACACATTTGTGACTATACGTAATGTGATTATGTAAAAAATGTCTCCATTATGTAGGATCGACGGACATTTTAATAGTCTCAGGTGTCAGAGTTTCCATAAAGGAGGAATAACTTGAATTTGTGTATTAGAATTTGCCTACTACTTAAGATAACACAACTACTGTATATAAGTTTAAAGATTTAGAATAGCATAACTGTCAATATTAAAGTTTGAGTATTGTATAATCTGATAATCTTTGCGAATAACAGCTCAAAACTACTCTTCGGCTGTAACGTTCCATTAACCAAAGTTTCGTCTAAACAAAATTGTTTTATAGATGAACTCTAATACTGAGCCAGACATGAGTAAAACCTATTTATAGATTTAATACTTTGGTTTGGCGGACGTAGTGAGGAACACATGTTTTATCTTGTAATATTAATTTATAACACTGCTTTCATTTTATTGCGGCGAAACTTTCGTAACAAGTGGGAAGGATTTTAATGATTTCAAAAAATCGTATGACAATTTAATATTCCACTGATCATTAGTTGGAGGATTTTAAAGAACAAAATATTCAGCTATGGTAATAAACGCTTCACACATATTTCTCATATATTCACAAAACTAATTCTTTGCCATTTTAATCTACTGGAGTTATAATCCTGCTACAAATGTACACCTACTCGTTCAATTTGAGTTGTAGCTTTAGTTTTCATCCATTTATGTCCTCACCTCTATACCTCCTCATTATCTCGTGTTCATTAAGCGCTAAATATCAAATCATATATGTTATATTTACTAAATCAGTTTTTAAATGATTCTCCATTATTTATAAAAGTATTTATTAAATTTTCATTGCCATTTGAAAAAAAAAGGCAGATTTAATTATTACGGAAGTAGAAACTACGATGAGATTTATGTAAACGTAATGGCGGGAATGCTAGAAAGCTAAAATTATTATGTAAATTTGATATACCAGGTGGTCCAAAAGTCACCTACTGAATCAAACAGAGAGTTGGGTTAACATTTCTGTTCCCTTTCTAATAATAAATCGCTGAAGGCGCAGTAAAACTCTGAGGTAAATTCGTAAAATATTTGTTTTTAGTTTCTTTATTGTTGTTGATTTCTGGGGAATACCAGACCTCATTTCTTAATCTGAGGTCTGCTAATATAAATGACATTCCTGTGGAAGTCCATCAAACATTGTTGTTAATGACGTCATCAACGAAGTCACTCATTGCGACAGCGTAATCTGATGAATCGTCATCAAGCTGCTTTTTTAAATTGATCGAAATTCATTTGTAGTTGTGGAAGAGTGTAGATGGTATTTACTGTACTTCTCTCCTGTCACTTTGCAATTAAAATCGTGATCTTTGACAGGATAATGCATTACAAACTGTTGCAAATGTATTTTAGACAAGCAGCGCAATGGGTGAGGAGATACCGTTTGCAGTTGTGAGCATTCCTGAAAGATTTACAGAAAATCATAGCTACACAGCGTTATCCCCTACATGAGCCAATTGTTTCATGATTAATATTTTAATTTTATACCTAGTTCAGTCAACCAAGTTTCGAGAAGAAAGTGGAGAAATTACCACCTTAAAAAAAGGTTAAGAAATCCCTTCTTCCATTAAATTAAACTTCTATTAAAACATAAGGTCGGTGATATCTATTTGACCATATACTAACCGTGGTAACATTTAAATTTTCCTCATGTAGGATATTTTGAATTGAAATAGTTGAAGTTCCTTGTTAAATAAAAGCATTTTTATTGATTTGTATAGACTCTGAACTACTGCCCGTAAAAAGTTGATTTTTTCACATGTTACAGTTTTCGCTTGAGTTATTTTGATAGACCTTACACAACACAATCACGTTAAAAATACATTTGTGATCTGTAGACTGTCTTAAGAGTTAGCAAAAATTAATTATAGAATTTTTTTTATATTTCATTAATTCATTAAAATTAGTTTAGTGTAAAGTTTAAAAAAATTAAAATCCGCTACTAAAAATGACAAGTGATATTTTTATATTTACAAGTAATCATTTTTTTCCAATGATTCAACTGACAAAAGAAGCACAAAAACAATTTAAAATGCAGCTCGTTTGAGAAGAGTTATTTTATTAGTGTACTATGTCAGATGGTGGTATATATATATTTTATATCACTAGAGAGTGGTAAATATAAAAGTTGAAAATTAAGCGTGGAAAAATTTCAATACTACAAACTAATAACTGCTTTAAATCTTCAGTGGTATATAAAAAAAATTACGTTAATAATGTTTAATTTTATACTGACAATTTTTTGTTTTTGTTTAATCTCATTGTCTTTAATATACATATGAGGCGATATTCTTAAATTATGCTGTTTTGTTTTCATTTCTAAATTTTAATTTGTGAGCATACTAGATGAAAACTACTTATTCTGGTTGTTTCATTTCTTAGGAATTGTATTGTTTAATTTTGTACATAAAGGTAATAACAACGACAAAAGCTAGTCGCACATGCTCAAAAATTATTACGCCATTTTCAGCTCTACTCGATTTCTTCGATAATCAAATCCCCAAACGTTACTTTTACTTTTGAAACAATTGAAATGTAATGAATGCAAGACCATATTTTCCCACTTAATTAACTAATTTTTCATCCATGAGTTATCCAAAAAAATGTCATATGCATTTAGTTCATTTTTCAGAAAGCATCGTCTTTTTAACTTCCAAGTATAACCAATAAATGTACTAAAATGATTAATGTAAGTCTTATGAAATCAAACAAAATATTTATGGCAATGAAATTGATTTAATCCTTATGAATTAATGAATTAATACCAATCAGTATACAATACAATTTCGGAATATTTACAGTTGCGATAGATGGAACTAATTTTGAACTTATAATGTTATCAGTCTCTTGTTATCTACGTCACTGATAAATAATGAGCTAAGTTATGTAACATAACCTTGGCCTACCTCAAGTGTATAATTAAAAAGATTTGTGATTGATTTTAGTCTTTCATATGACTACATTTAATTTATTTTTATCCTTCTTATTCTTATAATATATTTTTTTTTCAAATGAACTCTAATAAAAAATGAATCTACAAAATTCAATAAAAGTCAACATAACAAACTATGTGGATTCCTTTACTTTACCATCATTATTACTCTATTAAATTTAACAATACTTTAGATTCTAAATAAGTTATTACTGTATTACTAATAATAAGAAAATTAATTATCTATAATAAAAAAAAATTCAAAAACTGTTACAATACTTTTATTAAAATGAAGTACCAGTGTAACTAATCAAATTATCCAAAATATCAATAGGATTTTTGGATAGAATAAAACTTGAAGACAAAATCTCAAAAAATGTATGTTTACTTAAGTTTATAAGTTATCAATCATAGTTTAGTTATTGTATGTAGCTCATCTATCACTGAGGATGGCGACTTTGTCGTTGAACCGCGTTTGATTATGTAAACGTAATTTTTGTGTGATCTTGTGTTCAAGTTTTGTTCTATCTAATATTATCTCACAAGTCAAGCTAAATATTTATTTATATATACGATAATAATTGCATACAAACCCACATTTAGATATATTCAAAGTTTGATAACCTAATATTTTTAAATATAGAAATAATTCTATCTTCATTTTTGGTCCCCCCCTCTATGAATCCAATATTACACTATATAATGTATGAGTCACTCGATGTCGTATTTGATTCTTAAATATTAAAACATTATAATTATAAGAATTTTATAAATTTTCAATGTATATTTCCACATTAACTAATTATCGAAGAAAGAAACTCCCTTTTATTAAAAAAAATACTCTACTTGTTCAATATTTTAACAAAGACCTGAATTTTGTCATGGTTAATTACGTCATTAAAAAAGTTGAATTGTAATTATTTGTAATTCTATCATTGTTTTTTCATAGTATAATATTTCAAAATCTTTTAATTATAAATAATGGATTTTCATTCATTTAAATATATAAGTAACTCGTCAGCTGTAAATGCTCAAGTTTGTGTTTCTCTCTCTTTTTTAAGATTATGTATATTCATTAATATTTCGAGGAGAATGACAGTCAAAAACCTTTACACACACGTTTTCCACTGATACATTGTTTGCAAAGTTTCTCAAATACGAACAGCATTTATCACTGTACTTTTTGTATTGTTGAGTAATAAATATTTTTGTTCGTTTTAGTGTACATATATTTAACGTCATCTAGATACACTAATCTTTATATTATTTTTATATAATAAAATATTATTCATTAGATTTGCTCTATTTTTCAGGACTTTGATAGGAAGATGGACTTTGATGTGATTTCAACGCTTCAGAATAAGTTCTGAGAAGCAATATTGTGCCAATGTGAGATGTTTATCCATCGGACTTTCTTACGAAGTGATTCGAATTTAGTGTTTAGCATTATTTTAATAGAGGAGTGATTTTGTAAAGTGGTTTATATATGGGAGTGTTTCGAGATACCGAGAGTAGTGTTAGTGCAAAGGATAAAAATAAAGGTAAGTTTCAAACTTATGTGGCTTAAGGTACGTTACATTTAATAGGTAAACACGAACGTTATTCAAATGGTATGCATGGGATTTTAGAGAATTTTTCGAAGAACTTAGAGATGAATTTTAAATCTAATGTTTGTCAGAAAATGATTGTAATTGTAATTTCTTCAGTCTCATAAACCTTTCGCATTTGATTATCATAGTTAATGCCCGTCATAATTTGAGTTCCTTTTTGTAATATTGTACTGTACAAATATGCACTGTTTTAAATACAATAAGTACAATATAACAGTAGTAATAATAGGTAATTATTAATATTGAATCCACGGTATATATATAATCATATGAGGCGATATTCTTAAATTGTGCTGTTTTGTTTTCATTTTTAAATTTAAACGATTTTTCTGTAGTTATGTATCCATAACTATTACATTATTATATACTTAGCAAAGTTATTTATAATGCTGAAATTGAATATATATATATATATATATATATATATATATATATATATATATATATATTCTAAGAGTGCTTCAATTGAAGTAAATTGAATTCAATATGTTAAATATTAAAATTGTTTTAAATGATAATTAATATTAAGAGCCATTATTTCTTTTAAATGTTTATATTTGTTCTTCTCCAACAATATTCCAAAATCCCTTTTGAAATATCTAAACTACTACAAATATCTATTTTGTTCTATTTTAACCCTACTGTCTAGCGACAAATGCACTAATCAAGCTATTTTTAAAAATTATTATCGTTATATTAATTTGTATAAAAATTATACATTTTTGTTTCACTCAAAACTGTTCTAATTGTAGATTGTCGTAATATCTGTTTAAATACAATATATAAGTATCAACAACAATACCTTGGTTAAATTCACAACTACAATAACTAGCAAGACAAAGTATATTGATTTTATTCACGCCCTAATCCACACTCATGGATTGCAATACATTTGTGTAATTCCATTGGCACTAAAACACATAACATGTATTTAAAGTATTTAGTTCTATTTACAATCACATTCAATATAAACCTCTTGTCCCTCGAATGTTCAGCGCCAGATTTTAATGGAACTAATCCAACATTGTAACTAACCACACGTTATAATACAATTAGGTTTAGTTTGTGATATTAAAGTATGTAAGTATCGAAATAAAAGAGTTGCAAGTTTTATTAAATAACAATAAAGTGTACAGCTAGGACTTCCACCATTATCCGCTTTACTCACCACACCGGCATTTTGATCCTCAGTGTTTCAACAACTTAATCCCCCCCCCTCAAACTTGAATTTAATTTTGTGTTAATGTCACCAATCAACTGATGTTAATGTATCAGATTGTTAATGAAAGGCAAACAATTATATAAATTTGTAACATTGACCATTTAAATATAAAATGTATTTTAAAAATAATCGAGATCATATTATAACAACAGGCAATTACAACAGGCAACATTCTCGATGAACATTGAGGCAATATTAAAGTTATTAGAATATAGGAGAGGTTAAATTATTACGATTTCGTACAGAAAGGATTAAAAGTTACTCAATATCTGCGACAAATTAAAATTAAAAATACATTTTTTATAATATTTGAAGGTTTGAGAAAGACAAAACGAGAGTAGTAGAGATTTAATACTAATTTGAATGCAGTTCTTATAACATTTATGAATCTTGAAATGTGTAACGCTCTATGAAAAGATAAATAAACAAGGAATTCCTTTGAACTGCATTCTAAAGTTAAAAGATTCGCAGTTGTATGGTGGATTTCTTTGCCAAATAAGATTCCATCTCTAGTGGCACACAGATAATCGATCATCTTGACATCTTATTATTCAGTTTAATTTATGGCTGTGATTTATTTTGACAAGTATGAAAATAATGTTAATTTTTAAATAAAAAAAAAACAAAGTAAACAACACACATTTAATTTACAAGATTGTCTACTCTATTTACTAAGTTTAGTATGTTTATATGTTGTGTACAAAGTGAGATCTCATTGTTGTTTTGTATTACAAGGTCCATTAATGTCGAAGAAGGAAAAATCTAAAAAAATCATCTTAACAGTTCGTTTTCGTACAATAAGTTTTCTATAATATAATTATAAAACTACCATTATTGAAGACAAATTTTTAGAATCACAAATTATAAAGTCTTAACGATGTTGAATCGATAACGAATAAATATCACACAATTTTATGGTGATTTTAATTTTGTAAATTAAAGCCGTAAGAGGTATTAAACTTTAAAACACAAAATGTTTAACTTAAATTTTGAATGAGGATTTGATATCTAAATCTTTTTATATAATAATTTTTGTTTTCATAGTCTATTCAAATGAATAGGGATCGTTGTTACTGGGTTACTTTCATGTTATACATTTTGTTAACTACTCCATAACAGTGGGTTTAAATTAAGAATTAATTTAACTTCCTAATTACGTTAGTGTTATTTGCATATGGTAGGATTTTAACTTTGATAAAGAAATATTCAAAAAAGAAGAAAACAAGGCAATATCTAAGTTTGTATGTCTTCATCAGTAAAGGAGTTATACTTAGAAAACAACGAGGACAATCCTTTTTACAGGAACGGTGTCTGAGAAATATGAGGAAACTCTAGATGTTTATCTACATTACAAAACTGACTCAAATAATTTATAAAATGAAGTATTTGATTAAAATAATAATATTAACTAACGCAGTACAGAATCTTTTATTAAAAATAATTAACCAAAGTTTTTTTTTGTTTTTTAATTATTGTCTTTTAGTTTAGTTTTGATATTTAACCTATCAAGTAGTTTATTATGTTTTGTATTTTAAAAAGCTTAGAATATTTGAACTGTTATATATAGGTATGTCATCATACCTAAATAATATGTTAATATTAATAATACCTTTTTTATATTAAAAAAATAATAAGTAAATAAAATAAATCGCAACTGATCAAAACATTACCAGTAAAAGGAACAAAATATAAAACTCAAACTATTTTAACATTATTTTATGCAAATTAATCCTCTTAAAAATCTAAGGCTAGCTTCTGGGAATTGTCTCTTTATTACAGTAAGGCTTTCGACATTCTGTAATATTATTATTCAATTAGTAAAATAATTATTAATAGTATAGTTACAGCCTGTTAAACTTCATCCATGTTTCCATATAAAATACAACATTTCAAATCTAGAAGACGTTCTCATTTCTAAACTTGAAATTAATTATTCAGAGGCTGAAGATTAATCTGTAAAATCCGACAAATTTAGATCCCTTAAAAATGACTCGTATAACAGTGGACATATGGTGTCATGTATTTTTACTCTTTCACAAGGTTACATACGTCAGCAGGGCTCAAGGATTGTCATTTCACGGTTTTGAATATAGTATCTCTCCAAGTATCACAATATTAACACGAAATTTTAGTTTAAATATATTTTGGTTTTTAATGTTACAGCTAACATATTTTTAAATTTATAGAAACTAGGAAATAAATGCAGATTTTAAAATATTGATTTCTTTTTACAATTTTAAATAAGAATAAGGAGTATCTGTAAGCTTTAAAAAATAGATTTAATGCGTTTATTTTGAAGAACAATAACAGAATACAACGGCTTGAAATTCATTCTTACTAAATACCGACTAAAACATGAAATTATCATATCAATACAGAATTAAGCTTATGACTTTGAAATTACTGATATTGTAAATGAAAATTCATTCTATTAAAAACTTATATGTTACAACTTTTTTAAAACTGGTTAACTACAAAACAATTTCATAACTTTGGATTAGTTTAAGTTTTCGTGCGATAAGATCAAAAAACCTGAAAAAAAATGTAACTATCTAGGGTCAAAGGTAGCATAAATATTCCACCATCACATATAAAGCAAATTTATCACAAATTATACATTTTTTGACTACTCCTATTTTGATCATTGCTACAGTACAATAGATTTTGAACAAAATTCACTAATTACCAGAACGCCAATCTACTGAAGCCTATACATTTAAATCATCATATACTTACATAGATTTTTAAGACAAAGTGTTAAAATCACTTTTTACCCTGCTCTATTAATCCCTACCTTATTTTGTACAATTACTAATCGAACTTAGAAAATATCACCTTCACATTATATATTTTTGAGTCAATCTTTGCACCGGTTCTTAGAATAGTGAGTAGCAAACACTTCACATATAGGTTGGCTTATAATTCTGAAAATGGTCTAAATATCTAAAGCATGGTCTTGACACTCAAACCCATTACATCACGATATCGAAATACATTATCAGCTTCGTAAATCATTTCTTTTAATACATAATTACAACGAAATAAATAAATATTTAGTAATTCATACACAGGTATCGAATCTGTAGTTAGTTTTATTTTGTTACCAAATCATAGGTAAATAATATATAATTATTGCAATTATATAATCATGCTAGTCTATTGATCCATTAGTTTTCATAATATTAAGACAGAAAAATGGGGAGTTAACAGTTTTACTAGGATGCAAAATTTTATAGAAGAAAATCCGCCAGGTAGAAACTCATTAATAATATTCAAAACTGAAATGTTACATATTCTACATAAAACATTCGTTACTCTTTTATTATTATTTTGAAATATAAAGACGTGATTATGGCGTTGTTCAAACTAACACAAATGCGATTTATAGACATGCATAGTGTCCACTATAAACACTTGGACAAACGAAAAACTTTCCCGTTATAATAACTATATTTTTTGTCTAGAAATAGCCTCTTCCAATTAACAAGGGAAGAAAAGTAATCTTATATGCAACAAATGTCGACATTACTTCTTTATGATCTAACGCAATTAGAACATTTTCGGAATTACGTTTTAGGAACGATTTTTTACTAATTTTCCCAAAACGATTGGCAACATGTTGCAAATTTTTAAATTTTAATATCGCGTGGGTGAGGTAGGTGTGGCTCGATTAAGGAAATAGCAATGACATTTCATACACATTTTTAAAAGTAGTTTTTTAAATTAGTTTTATTATAGTTATAATATGTCTGTGTCTTGGAACTCTGAGTTCTAATTTGAAATCAGTTTGATAGGAATTCCACTTCGAATCGTTATAAACATAAAATTTATCCAACGGCTGATATAAATGACACTCATATGACTTTTGGTTTTATTGCAGAGTAGAAATTTGTCATAGTTTTTTGCTTGGTATTTTTAAAGTATTGTGTTGGCTGGTTTTAACATAAGAAAAAAACATTTAAAATAAAAATTATTGATATTTCTAAACAAAAGGCAAAAAATCGTTTGTTGTAGTGTTGTGTAAGATGTTTAGTAAACGGAGGTAGGTCATACTGGGTTGTATAGCCACCCACCTTCGCTCATTGAATAGTGACGTCACTGTATACCATACGTTGTAGTCCATCATTCATTTCCCGTCCATTCCTGTATTATATTGGTTTAATTTTTAGTTGTTTTTTTTTATAAGTTGAAATTTTCCAACAACTCCATAATTGTTAAAAATAGTATACAAATACATGTTTCAATTTAATAAATACAAAAACAATGTTTAATTTTAATGAATTTTCGAATAAAATTCATTGATTGACATTAATGTACTAATTAATGATATGTCGACGGTAGTTACTGGAGATTCCTTATTAAAAAATATTATAAAACATAATAGAAACTATTTATTTAATCTAATGACAGATTTTCGAAATGATTTTGTTTGGGAAATATCAAATAGGACAAGTGTAATTAAAGGTATAGATTTTATTTTTATTTTGTTTCAACTTCATATTTTGTGGCAAGCGGTTTCCTCATCTAACTCGCATAGTCTACACATTGTTTCCCAGTGGACTATTGTTATCCCAAGCAAGTGTATCCTCAATCACAGTGCCCTGAGTTCCTCTCTGCTAAATATCAATACTGTCCAACCTGAAGAAACCTCTCTCAATAGGAACGTGATATCAGAATTCCCTCCCATCTTTGCTGGTGTTCTCTTCGAGCCCACTGTTCTGGCCAGACACACCGGTATTCCTAATACTTCTAAGTTTCATCAGAAGCTTTTCACCACAGCCTTCTCTTTTTCGGTTTACGCTTTTGTGCGTCCGAAAAACATTTGTGCTCCTTTCCACTAATGTTGAGATGCGCGACCTCTACTGCCATACTCCTACTTCTCCAAACACAGGTTGGTCCGATCTTCCAAGAGTTCCTATGTTTTGCTGTGATGTTTGAAAAGTGGGTTACACGATGTTAGGTAAAAACCCAGTTTCCTCCACTACCATCCATTTTTCACTATTGAAAGTTCCCCAAGGTCAGGCTTTTATAGTTAGGGAATAAACTGTCCACCCATGAAGAGCCCCGCATACATGAGTTATAATAATTAAAACTGTATGTCTCCTGCTATCCAGAGTCTGCATATTAAAGTTAACTTCCCCCTTAACTACATTTCCTGTTCTGACTTGGCTTGGGGTACGTAGCGTATTGCACTTCTGCCGCATTGTAGCTGCATCCCAAAGAGTTGAAGACCTTAGGTAAATTACAGATTAAAAGGTCTGAAGCCTAAGCCAACCCTTCCTTTTGTGTAGGGCATGCGATGACGTCACTATTCACCACCATCTCGTTGTAAATTAACTATAACACTTAATATATCAAAACGGGAGGAAAGGATAATTATTATTAAAGTTGAGCTTAACAGGTATACAGAAAATTACAGAAAAAGACCATTTTCAATCAATCTGGTTTAGCCATTTAGGTTGTAGAGACTACTGAAATATTATAAAAAATGTGCGGATGACAAATATTTTATACGTTCAAGAATAATTCGTGGTTATATTCCTATAGAAATGACAAACCGATAAAATTAGTTCACATATTTGACCACTGTCTCAATAATAACAAGAATTGTCAAGAAAATGTTTAAAAAGTAAAAATCTGAAATGATTTTAACAATAGTTTATTATCTATTTCTTATGTAAAACAATACTTTAGTATAAAAATTTGTTTAGAATGTTATATTTTTTTGCTGCTTTAAAAACAAATTTCATTCTTTCGTGTTAAACCCGGGGTTTAAAAAATATATAAATTAAGATTCTAAGTATAAGCGAACAACTAAACTATCGTTGATAAAAAAACAATATGAAAATCGGATCGACAATTTATGCTTAAAGAGACAGCACATACTATATAAGCCGGACCTTCTCCGATTAATTCTTTCGGTTGGTTCTTATAAAGGTATGATCTAAATTTGTTTCGAAATCGTTAAAAATCCTATCTAAAAATTACAGATGATTTTTACAACGTCTAAATGTGCGGTTATTCTGATTATTTAAATTAATATATATATATATATATATATATATATATATATATATATATATATAGTTTCTAAGAGAGACACCAGTCTAGATTAAATCTACCACTTGAGTCACAAGAGTCTTACATCGGAGAATGAATAAGAAAGTGTTAAAACCCAAAGCAAGTTTAGAGTCGGCAAGATGTGAACACTACTAATTAAACGGTTCCCGAAATAAACTCGTGGTTTTGTGTTGGTGTGGCCGCTCAGCGAACCGAGATGCGAAAACGTCCCTGACCAACAATACATCAACCAGTGCGTGCGCACGGCAACGGCAATTTGATTTAGCAGAAACTATGAATGATACGAAATGGGCTGTTGAAATCAATGATTAAAAATAGGTTCTAATCTGCTAAGCCTGTAGACTGATATAATTTGTTGTAGATTCTATTTTAAATACAGTTTTTTCAGAAATTTAACTGAATTTTATAGTTTTAAAAGTATATTTTCCGTTTAATTTCTAACTTCCAAATTTTCACCCAATTTCTACTTTCTCACATATACGTATAGAGTTATGTGTACCATAAGACCTAGAAGCACCGGTCCTCTCCCATCGGATACATATAATACATATAAATAGAATGTATTTATAGAAATGGTGTGTTAGGACGAAGTATGATATAATTGTTTTTTGGTTGGACTTATATATATGTTATTATTTATATTTATGTAATTAAGGTAATCGCTAAATTTGGTGGAATGTATTACTTGTTAAAAATCAAGTTTTTGTAGTTATTAGTTATTTTAAGAATTATTATTTTATTATGGGGAAGGGTTATGTATATAAGGCTAAATGGCTGAAAAGCTGAGCCACGAAGTTGGAAATTCTTTTTTGTAAGAATGTGAACAATAAATAAATAAATAAATATAGAGTTATGTGATGGGTCAAAAAATGTATATGCAGTTCTTTTGCGACGAATCTGTTTTGAGGCTCCTTGAGTTAAAAAAAAAAAACTTTTGGAATGACGTTTGTCGTCTGTGTAGTGGTCTATGGCCCAAATGTGTGAACAAAGTTGATAGTCGATGTGTTCTATCAAAGTTTTTATTTGGGAGTATTTTTGTTCATATTTTGGAATGCTTTTTCTTTAGTAAATGAGTGAAAAAAATACAAAATTATAATTTTATCAACATCGAATTTTACAATTTTGGCCAAGTTTGAGAACAGTTTTGGTGGGTTTTAAGTTGAGTAAGAAAGTTTGTGCAATATTTTTCACGGTTATTATCCAAATATGGGTTTCATTTTTTTTGTAAGAGCTTAAATTAAAATTTGTCTCTTCCCTCATCCTCATTTTAATGCTGGTACTAATATGCTACTGTATGAGAAACTTTAAGTTTTCGCTATTTAGTTGTTGCTTTACACTCTTTACATTTTTTAAAACTTTTGTTTTTTTTTCGTATATTTTTTCGTACGTTTCTAAAAATATATAACATAGATGAATATTTTATCTAAAAATATTATTTAAATGTGAAATTTCACTATAATGTCATTAATTTTATTACAACAAATTTAAATAACATATTAAAGATACATAATACGTCCACAAACATGGAAACTGTTTTGTTTTAATCCTCTTTCCATAAACACAAATATTTTCAACTTTAAAAGAACTTTTTTAATTAATCTATATTGCTGTATTTGAATAATATAAAATGATAAAACGAAATTAGTAATGTAATGTGCCTAAAGATAGAAATAGTGATTTTAATTTGGTTTCTAATATATTATTTCGCACGAACATTTCTTGGATTATTCCCATGTTAATTCCTTTATTAGGATAACCTAAGTTTTTGATTAGACGTACATAATTAATTTGATTACTTTCTTCTGCCATTCTTGAATTTAAAAAAAACTATTTATGTACTCTAAATCTTAGTGGTTGTAGACGATATGATTGTTTATGTTGTTTTTCGATCTGAAACCTAAGTAAATAAAGTTAGCAATGACTTGTAGCTTTTCTCAGTGAAAATACAGACGCAAAGTATTGTCATGGTATCTATATGAACCGTTCTGTGTCGAAACAGATTCTTGTAATTATGGTCCATCTATATAGGCTATATATATATATATATATATGCATGTTGAGTTGTATATTTATGTTTATCTGTCACCTTTAAAAGTAAGGTTATTTTATATTCATAATTAGCATCCCTGGGGTTTTGGTCTACCCCAGACTATTACATTAAAATTGCTTCGTGTAACTTACATTTGGGAGTAGGCTACCTGTCATTAAAAAAAGAAACCAAAACACATTTATTTTTCCACACATTTTTCATACGATTTTTATTAAACTTTGTATTAAATCAAATCGTCGCTCGTAAGGTCAAACATTAAACTTACTAGCATAGACTATAAACTAATATTATTATTTATTGTCGTATTATTAAGCATTTATGCACCTTCTCTCCAATTACCAAATCATGACCGAAGTAAAAATATCATAAAAATAACTTATAGTGACATCATTTACAGTAGAATATCAAATATTTCTACTTTATTGAATTATTAATTTTTTTAGTTTTAAATAAAGGTTATGTAACCTACAAAAATTCATAATAACAAGGAAAAACAGTTTTATGGAAGTAACTGACAAGAAAATGGAAATGAACCTTGACTCTGTTATAAAAACTGATTGTCCTAGTCTACTATAAGCAATAGTCCACATTTATTTCGATTTAATGTGAGTTTTATCTACGAAGACAATTTATACGTTACTTATTGAGATAGAAACCAAGTTTTTTAGTTCCACACCCAATCTGTAAATCAGTTATTTACAACTTAAATATCGTTATTATTTTTAAGCATAGTCTTAGTAGAATAAATAAATGATAATATCATGATACAATGTATTTTTATCATTGGCTGTTGGTTGTAATATTTCCAACTGCCGGTATTACAGATTCTGCACAAGATGTTGCTTATGCTTCCCTCTAGTGGACGTACTACAAACTGACAGGAAATGTTTTAAATAGGTCGTTCAGTTTTCTCTCTTAAAAGCAATCAGTTATTAATTATTGTTCAAAACTCATTCTCTTTATATGTACTTTATAAATTCCAAAATAATATAATTTATAAATATTTTTTTCATTTTTATTATAAATTACTATTTTATAGTCCATTTCAGAACTGACGTTTTTGGTGACGACTAATTTTTGTTCTTTTTATTTGGTTTTGAGGATGATTAAGTGAGAAACATGCAATGTTTTTCATCGTTTACTTAGTTCTACGGCATGTAGATTTTTTAAATTATAAAAAAACTTATGATGCAGCCAAAATATATCATGCCCATATACCAAATTTGATAACAGTCCACCGTATTCTGTAGTGCGCGCGTGCGCTCGTGTGTGTGTGTGTGTGAGGGCATACACTGCGGCGGCCCCATTTACTTAATAACTAATTTACCTATTTTGTTTATAAGGCTATACAGACAAAGGGCCTTCACTGGTTTCCGTCACGTGAACAATAAGCTTAAGTGCTTCTCTACGTTTCACATTAGTCTTATATTCCAGTCCTTTTTACGAACTCTTAGTTGTTGTGTAGCGTGTTTTAAACAAAAGCTTTGTTTGGTTGGTGAGATCTGAAAAGTCTCCTTCTTCTAGTATCCAGGGCTTCGTAATAAAGTTCACTATGTGGTGCCGTTTCAGGATCTCACCATCACACAAGACAAATAGATAAACCTTGAAGTAGTCCCACCTTATTTGTGACTCAGGATGTGGACATATCCTCTAATCATTTCAACGATCTGTCTCGGGGACCTCCTGTAGAGCTGATGAAGTGTCCTTGTCAGTTCAGGAACTGGTCTCGAAAGAAGGCATTTTCCTAGTCGCTGGCTAGGAAATTGCCTCAGTTCTTCGATTCTATAGCCTACTTTATCATCGCACATCTTGACATTGTTCGACTGGTCACACAGACGAGTTCTAGTCCTACAAGCCAGACACTAGTTTCCCTCAATCCCAGAATGTCCAGGTACCCATCCTAAGCGTACCATGTTGACAGATGGCAGGACATAGATGAAGCTGAAGTAATCCCATACCAGTTTGTATGAGATTTTTACGGAGCTGAGTGCTTTGTTTGCCACTTGGCTATCTGAGAGAATTATGATGCCCCTTACCTTTATAGCATTCTTCAAGTCTTCGATGTACACATGAATACCGTGAAATACCTTCAAAAGTTGCTACAATGGTTTGAGATTATCCATCGTACCCAGACTGTTGATACAAACTATGTGTCCTGGATGTACTGGGCCTTACCATACTTCCAGCCTTCTTGTGAATAAAGAGTTTAGTAAAAACGTCCTCGCTAGCCATGGTATCATATAGCATGTCTAACACCGAGTCCTTCAAGACTGCCTCTCCTCTTGGCTCCCCCCCCCCTATATGTTCACAATGATTACATGCAGACCCCCAATCCTCCGACATTATCAATATATGGCGGTAGGTTACCAAAATTTGTAAAGCAGTTACTAAAAGCTACGGTGACCAGTATGCCGTTGCATGCTTGCCAGTTTGTTACCTGGTGTAGCTTGTGTTTTCACTGTGATCATGTTTACATATTTTGACAGACGACAATGAGTTTCGAACTTGACAATGAATAGTTGTGGTTTAGTCAAGTTTGCACACAACTTGTAACGTTTGACCAACGTTTTCCAACCTTACGGGCTCCGCGTCCTCAAATTTCCTTTGGAACGTTTATTTCTAAGGATCTGCGAAATTGAATAGAAATTACATTGCTCTGACTCCTTCACATTACGTACGTTTTCCAAACTACATGTAATTACCATGTAGACATCACGATTCCACAAAAAACATTTTCGACATATTTTATTAAAAAATTATACAAAATATCGTCTTTGGGGAGGTAAGTAAAGGCGGAATGTGATCTAGTTGTTCCATTTCTGATATTTTCATTTCACAAATAAAAAAACAAAATATCAACTTTACATAATTGAAAATAATAAAAATTTACAAATAATACAAAATAATTCGAATTTAACTTGAGCTTTTATGTATAAAAGGACGTTCACTTTATCCAAAACGTATTAAATACATGTTATTGTTGTTGTTGTTTTTTTTTTTTTTTTTTTTTTTTTTAATGAAAGCATTCGCGTGTTCTTTAAAATAAGACTTAAGTGATAAATTCTAGATGAAAATTAACAGAAGTACAACGATTGAAGTTGAACATTATTCTTATGCGTAATAAATCCAAAATGACAGGCGTGATGCTGAGCCTTAAAGAGATGTAATAACGCTTTTGATTACTGTAATATGTATTCACATAATAATATTAGAATAATTAAAAGAAATTAGTTACTATGTAAATAAATATGAACCAACACCAAATTCAATCCGTTTAATTTTCCAAATTTTTTAAAGGACATTGACAATTATGAGTTCGAATTTTGATGATAGTAAATAAAGATAGTTTTGTAATGTTTTAGCAATACATTTTTCTGTACCATTCCTTCAATTTACATGTCCACAAATCATTAGTGACAAAAAAAAATCTGGAACCTCCAACTACTAATAAGATATGAATTAATTGTTTGAAAAATATTTCGAAAAGCTTAGAGAATTTTAATATGAGAATATAATTTCTCAAAAAATACCAAACATTTAGGCTACAAATAATATACAAATGTCAGTTTGAATATTTCAAATTTCGTTAAACACAAAAAAGATATTATTTTACTATTTTTTTCCATTTGTACATAATATATGTCTTTTAGGTAGTAACATAATACCTGGAACAAATTGTAAATTTTTAGGGTTTTTAATAAATCCGGTAAAAGTTCCGATTACTTTAGCTAATACATCGTAGAACCTAATATTTAAAACCAATTTAAAAATCGAATCAATGTACAATCATGTATACTACAACCGTTAGATATATACTAATATAAATGATCAACTTTCAGAATTTCTTGATCAAGAATACAGATTTAATAAAGGTTTCAAGTTGGTCGTCTACGCTATCTTTAGCAATATCTGAGAACTAACAGCGACAAAATGAAACAAGCAGAAGAATGTTGTCTGCAGCTATTTATACTTCAAATGCTTAAAATAGTAATAGGAAGACCTATTCATGTATTATATAAACCGCAGTAGGCCCATTTATATCTCTAGAACGACTATTTTACCTTTCACCTTACTTTGATTGGATTTCTTAACACTTCAACTAACTGTAAATAGCCTACATTCTACAAATTCTTCTTTTATTATTTAAACTTGATGAAAGCTTTAATAAAAATTCAGACCAATAATATCATATTTTGCACTACTTTTATGATGAAATTTATGTTTTTACTTTGCCTTTTATTTATACAAGATAAATTCATAATTACTTTACTAAAATGTAATAAATAAATAAATATACCGCCAGGCCTCAATTAGGCTACACTAAATGTCCACATGATACAGCAACATGTAACACATAAGTACATGCCGATGTCTTAAATGTTAAACAACTTATTTTAAACCCAAAACATACTTTATAACTACTTAATAACCCAGTAACTTTTGTCATCATGTCAATAGTGGACATTGGAATAAGCTTTGACTCTAAAATTAGTTAAGTAATGACTATTGTAGAATAAAAAAAAATAAATAAAAAGACAAAATGGGACTATTACTGTTACAAACGCAATAACAGCAAGTAAGTTTTATTTGTCATACTCATTAACAGTTCATAGTTTAAAATCAACAATAAAAGCTTTAAAACAAAACGGAAAAAAATCCTTTCAGTTAAAAATTATTTATAAAATTCAAAATTTTACAATTGTAAAGCTGAAACGTTTAATTGAATACTTTGCAATATGCTGATATAATATGCAAATATATTTCAATCGCTGTTATGAGTATTACTACTCAAAATAATATACTAGTTTTATGCTTAGTCTATTTTATTGCATTTTACTTTGCTCAGACTATACGTTCAATATTCTTTATTTCTTGAAAATTGAATACCTTTCTATCAAGCACAGCATAAATCAGGTCCAACGCTAGGGGTAAGTAGGGAAGGTTGGGAAGAAAATTGGATTTTACTTAAGTATCTCGCACCCCAATCAAACGTTCGATAACACAGAAAAATAATTTCGAAATAAATAATGGTACACATGTCGTTGAGCACTACACAGCGTCATCCGCCACATCAGAAACAAAATACAATATAGGCTACAACGCGCTACATATTAGGAAGAAGCTGTTTTTATGAGATACTGTTTTCTGGTTGCAAAGAAACCCTACTACGTCATTATTGCCTTCACCTGTTGTTAAAAACAAAATTATAATAAAGAAAGAGATAAAAAAAATAAGAGATAGATAAAGTTTGCAGCCTTACATTGCTAATGGGTGGGAAAGATGGGTATCCATATGATTTTAACCATGAGCCCATCTTGGTTTTTAATGGCCGTGACAGTAATCTGGTTATTTCAAATTACTTTGGTGGATTCTTAATTTCAATATTAGTTAAATACTATATACATGTTTTTATAAAAAAGTCATTTTATACATTGAAAACAAATTTTAAAATAATAATAACAAATAAAAGCTTTGTCTACAAATTGAAGACAAATTATAACATTAAATAGTTTTGATATAAAATTTAGGCTTGAATTAAGCCGATAAAATATTTGTCTTATACTTTTACAAAATTGCGTAACTTTAATGTCGTATTATCAATGAAAAATTATTACGAGATGTGACGAGGGAATAAAGGTAAATTTGTTAGAAAAAAAAACAAATATATGAAAAAATAAATAACATAAAGGCGTTCTTAATAAAACTTTATAAAACACGAGGAAAGTTTGAGTATCATTACCATACTTTATGGTGGTTTCTAATTTATTGTATTTAGTAACATACGTCTATTACTATCCTAATAAACTCCGAATCTTAAACTTTGAATTAAAAATTAAACAATTCGTTCAAGAAGTAGTTTACAATTAATTTAACAGTTGCTAACATCTGACTCACGTATGTATATATACTTCGCTAAGCCAAGCCTCCCGGCCACTCACACGGGATATCCTGGCTTTCATGCAAGTAGAGAAAATTTCATAAAATGTAAAATTAAACTATTCCACAAGGAGAGAATGACATAAAGCTGATTTAAATAGATAATTTTAGTCATGGCATTGAATTAAATTCTACTTGTTCGGTGTGAATTTTACTTCCTTTGTTTATATAAGTTTCGATAAGTGCTTCAATAACACAAACAAAGTCCTTAAATGATTTGATTTTAGATCAATAGTTTATTAAATGCAATTAAACAAATCAATGCACCGAGCTACAAAAATGTAGAAGGAATCTTGATTAACGATTTTAAAGGCTCAATAAAAATAAATAAACTTTCCTCAGTTTTGATATATTTACAACAAATGTGCATGTGTAAGCAAGTAGATGCTTGAGCTCAGGTGCTATTAGACGGACTTCGTAAATTATTTCTTTGTGGAAAAGTACTAGGTTTTTACTTTCAAGGTCAACAGGACATTTATATATTTAAAAAAAATTGGATGATAATTTATAATCCCCTACTTCACCAATTATTGTGGATCAAATTCACGTTATGTGATTTTTTAAAAGGTCAGGTTTGTAGGTTTTTGTATTAAATTGTACTACCTATGTAATTGTTCTTGGAACGATAATTGAAAAAACTAAAGGTGTTAATAATAACAGTTAAAGAGTAAACAATATCTTTTTCAAAATTTGTATATCGTTGATAAAATAGCAGATTATTTATTTCGATTCTATATTATGAGGAATTAAAAATTAAAAATAAAACCTCTAAATAATTATATATATAATTAGTTATAATTTAATAACTTTTTTATTAAAAAACTAAGATAAAATACCTTGCTTTTTTAAGTAGTTGTACTTATAATTTTCTTTCAGTATTTTAATTCTAAAAAGGTAATTACTAGCGCTTTCTGCTAGTAAACAGCTGATTTAATCAGGCGCAGATACATTTCTTAAACCTAAACATTTACACTGTAAACAACAATAATTAAACACGCGACAACGGTAATAAAAGTTTGCTAAAGATTTAGCCACATAATAATAATCGTACGGTTCTACTTCCAGCAGATTATTTTTATACTCCAATATTTAAAAATTACATGTAATTAAGTGAAATGAGCTAATATGTAGCTTATTTACTTTAATTCTTGATTAAGTAATACATAATGAATATATATATATATATGTATGTATGTATATATATATATATATATATATACATACATACATACAAATTCTACTTCTTCGATATCACTTTTAACACGATTCAAACCTATCAAATAAAGTGTTATATTTGGTTGCCATTTTCTCGGTTATGTGTATTGCAAATCTCTTTGGTAGATGTACTTTCATGAAAACCCTTCCAATAGTTACCGTGTTTATAAACCTAATCTTCACTTTGTCTAATTAATTGTACAATGCAGTACGGTACTCCAATCATGATGTCCAAAAACTGTGTCTTGAGCAATCACGCTGTTACGATAGTTTTTGAGATGTTCCATTTTTTCAATATTTGTAATTAAAACTAAAACAAATGTTTCAAATGGATTGAATTTGGATAGATTTTTGAAAGTGTGTTTGTTGTGATAATTTATAAAAAATAATTTTAGTTAAAAGAAATTTCGTACCAAAAGATGAGGAACTATAATAATGCAGATTTCATTAAAATTGCAAGATTTTTGTGTCTCGCAATGCTTTTTCGTAGAATTTACGTATACTAAATTTATTACATGACTACAGGAGCTTTACAACCGTTTAAACATAAACAAAAAAAATATGTATTACACTTAATATTATGTAATATAAACTGTTTCAAGTGAGGATTGTGTAGTGTATGTTGTTATCCCTTTTGATATATTTTATTTTTTAATAAAACTTGATCTGTGTAACTAATACAACTTATATAATGGAGTTAATTTTATAATTCAACGTTTAATTGTAGAAAAAAACGCATGTAAGTGAAAGTTTAAAGTTTATATCTTATCATTAAGTAGAAATTATGAAATTATAAACTTATTTGTAAACATTTTTCCTTAAAAAAACGGATTTATCTCCAACTGTGTTTAAAATGTCGAAAATCAAAGTTATTAAAACAAATTGTTTGTCTTGGTATATTTATCAAATTAAATTACTTCGATACATTGTATATGGTGCAAAGTTTACAAATTTATAATTCCATATTCACTAAGACTAAAAAAGCGAAAAACCCAGTGATAAAAATTCGTCTGTTGTTGTTTTCTTCATAAGTAAAAATAACAGGGTTTTGATATATCACACAAATAATTTAAATCACTTAAACTTCGTTAAAAAAAACAATGGAGCTCAAGCATAGTTCAATATGAATAATATTGGCCTCTGCTCCTGGCCTCTATCATATTGGCCTCTATCAATGACTTTAGGGTAACATACAAGTCACAAATAATATATTTTAAATCGTTTACAGTTTGTTTTCAAATATGGGATGAAAACGTTTACAACAATGGATGAAAAAAATATAACATTAGTCCATGAAAATGGGCTCAATGTCTCAACCCCCCCCCCTCCAAAACCGAACAAAATAAAACAAAGTTAAAAACACATAATCTAATATCACCTGAGGCAAAACTATCCATTTCTATTTACTTTATATATATATATGTACATAAGTAAAAAAATCCTCATGTATCTGAAGAATAATGAAATGTTTTTACCCTGTTTTAAATAAGAAGATAAAACAAAGTACAATGTTAATTTACATAAATTACTAAAACAATAATCAAAGTGTGAACGAGTTTAGAGTACATTAAATATATTAATCAATCGAATATTACGACTCTCTTCTCTTAAGTCAGCAGTAGCTTTATTAGCATTCGAATATACATTCGATCTGCATTAAGCTTGTGTCTTATGTAGGCGACGAAAGACTCTAATGGATGTACGTAAATGAAGCTCTTGTGAATCTAACTACTAGTGCCATTCATTTGTCTTAGTTTACAAAGCTCTCCTTAATACTCTAATCGTCAAAGTTACAAGGTGCAGTAATGATAGTTTTTACTTAATCCGATTGTATACCCCCCCTTTTATGTATCCTTAACTAAAGATTGTATGAAAACAGGTTTGTTCTAAAACAATGAAATGAATTATTATCAGTAAAGAGAACCTCTGTTTGTGTATTTTATTAAAATAAAAATATGTTTTACCCAGCCTTTGGAGTGTGTGTGTGTGTGTGTGTGTGTGTGTGTGTGTGTGTGTGTGTATGTGTGTGTGTGTGTTTCACTCTGTAACTTCTGATCACGGAATTTCCTCTATCTCACATCTATAAAGACCTTTAAAAATTATAAAAAAATAAAACAGAAGTAGACAGTTTTTTCAGAAGATATTGTGGTTTTAATGTAAGTTTTTTTTTTTAAAGGATATAAAAATAGTGAATCTGTAAATAAGTATCGAGTCACCAAAGTAAGAGGGGAAAAGACTATCTGGTCGAAAAAAACCTCAGGGGTTGGGCGCCGTAGACGCCAAGGAGGGGGGAGAGCCCCCCAATATAAATAAATATCTATGTATGTCTCTTCATATAAAAGGAAAAATAAACTTCAAATATAATTCATGAAGTATAAATAACTTAGTAGAAATGAACAATTTGTTTATTTTATTTACTTTTTGAAGAATAATTTAATAAATTTTTCGTGCAGTATATGTTGGGTTTTTATATTACATTACCTCATCTAAAAGTTAAAATTTAAATATAATTTATAATCACTAAATTAACATAAACATAATCTTCCACAGAATCACTTTGTGCAAAGAAATACAAGATGGGGTTTCAATAACGTAGTCATCGTACTCAGTTGCTACGTACACACAAAGTAAACGTCGTTTTGTATTTGTTTTCACAAATAATTGTTTTTGTAGAAGATTGTGTTTTCATTCATTGAAGTTTTCCAGAAGTGTAGGTCATTACAGTTGAACAATTATAACTTTGAAGAGATAGAGTTAATTAATGAAAGACAGCAAAGACTTCATTTAAGTAGGTGAAATCACTGTTTAAAGCACTTGTTTATTAAAGATTTATTCCAAAATCTAGTGCTGACTCTTTTCTTATTGAAGTTAAAAATACTTGTGTTACGTTTTTATAAACTTGATGATGATCTAAAAATACTTGCCGAGAAATACGCGTATTTATATATAGACCAATGCAGACACTAGCAGCAAAGTAGAACAAATGGGTCAAGGTGTATTGACTGAGAAGGTAACTGATTAATGTATCCAATGATAAAAATGAATTTCATTAATAATAAAAATGAATTAATAATGAATAAAAAGTGGCTTATCCACGTCACTTTTTGTCTTTCACTTTAAACTATATCTTTATTTAACCTATAATGTATTTAAAACAAAAATAAAAATAAAACAAATATTTTTTTAGAATATTTGTATTGTAAACATCACTAAAAAAACATCAATAATTCTAGCTTAAATGTATTTACAAAAATCCTTTCTTGATTTTATTAGGGATTTATGTTGAAAACAGTAACTTTAGAAAAGGAAAAAATCATCAATTTTCAGATTAAGAATAATCAATACAGCATAATGAGTAGTGAGTATGTAAATATTAGTTCTAAATAGCGGTATCAACTTGTATAAACAGTTTTATCGTTTCTCTTTTTCTCAGTTTTTTCGTGTAAAAAGAAATTTGAATGTTTCATGTTATGATAAAACAAATTATAGAGTGATTGATAAAGGTGTCGGAGATTTCATTGTAAATAGCATGAGCAATAACCAACTGATCTTCTAGACTGTAATTACAAACTGTTTATAAACATTAGGATTTTTGATATGCGTTATTTATGACCTTCATAACATATGTTATTGTGACATAGCGTTGTTTGTCCCTTATAGGCTAGGTGTAGTCACTATAGTAATGGCAGAAACATCAACAGAAAGATCATTGTGTTGTATGGTTAGCTCAATATAGATCAGTGTTGTTATTTACGGTGTACTTACGGACGAGATCCATTTACAGGCAAGACGAATATTCGTTGGTATAAATTAGTTAAAGAAACTGGAAATGTGGATATCAAGGAATACAAAGGCTGACCCAGCTTACAATATCATTGAGACAGTAATGCTTGAGTGAAGCTTTGACTTTGACAGACACAGTCCACGTCAGTAGGGTTTGTGTTTTTGTAGTAACTGAGGATGATGACTTTGTCATTGAAACGTCGTCTTATTGCACAAGTGTTTTCATTCCTTTGGTTAGCTGTAAAATGCTTATAGTTCGACACAGTTTGGAATTTGGAGTCCTAAACAACTGTTCAGAACGTGGTTCATAATCGAATAAGATCACATATTTACGAAATTCAGCTTAACCTTGAAAATAAGCATACAGACAGCTCTAAACGAGTTAAACTTGCTGTGAGAATCCTGAATGCAACAGGCTATAATGAAGGTTATCTTTACGGAATTTTCTTCAGTGATGATGGAATTTTCCACATATGCCTAAATAACTCTTCTAATCACCACAACTTTAGAACCTGGAGCTTAGCAACCAAGTCAATTATGTCAGTATGTTTTATTAAAATAAACGTGTGGTGTAGAATAAGACGTTCATGTTGCTGAGAACAGGTCACGTACTTGAAGATGCTCGAATTTTATGTTTTCCCACAAATTGCGTTCGTAGAAAGAGAAAATGTTTTAATCCTTTTTTTTACTCGGTCTTTCATCGATTTATAAAAAAAAAAGAAAAGAACATAAAATAAAGACACCTAGTTCTCGAATACTGTAATAGCTTCAGGGTTGGTAAAGAGATATCTGATAGGAAAGATCAAAAAGAGGGATCTGAACAAAGACTCCAAGACTATAAGATAATCGTTGTAGATCCAGTCACCCAAGTACTAGCCTGAAGGCAAGGGAAAAGTAAATAAGTGTCATGTTCAGATAGATGGACCGCTACTCCATTACGGTGTCGATGTACGATGACAGGTCTCCTTGCTGTAGGATTGGAAGGAATGACGCTGATTTGTGGTAACCAAAAAGGCTATACGTAACGTCTGTGGTAATTTTCTTCTAAAGTTAACTTACGAACATTGTCTACGATGAATAAATGAGGGATCTACGCAATCAGTGCGCCACAGCGACTGTTACTCCAGGTACGATCTAGCGTACCTGAATGGAGATAGTTTATCGTCTGTTTGCCAAGCTATGGTGGGAGGGGTGGAGAGCTGGTCAACTTAAACTTACTAACTTAAAAAAAAAATGATTATTTTTTTTTGTTTAAAAATAAATAATTTACTTCAACTATAAGCTTTATCTAGAAACCACGGGTATCTTTTTCAATGACTTATTATTTAACAAAGTAACATGGTTTGAGTGTATAAAACTTCTTAAATCAATCAGGTTTATAAATGTTAAATTAATTAGAACAACCTCCTATAGAGACAAAAGTTTCAAACTATTAAGAAACGATGTTTCTTGAACTTTGCCGCTATATATTCTGAAGTAATTCATCAAATTTTAATTATCGTATTATTATTAGGTCTATGAATTATCGCATGTAAACTTACAGCAAACGATACCATAAATTCTCCTCAATGTATATTAAATACACTGTTACAAGTACTTAGGAAGAAGGATTACGTTTTTCAAAATAAATCCAGTAGAGTTCGTGTAATGGCGGACAGTTTAGACAGTGTTATTACATTTACTAATCTATTACCGTGTCATTGCTGCCAACATTAACTGTCAATTAACAAGGTAAATATCCTTCACGCACTCACTGCAGAAATTTAAAAAAATAATAATCAAAATACAAACATTTTTTTAAGGTTATATAAAACAATATCTTAGGAATTTATTTTAAATAGGTAAATTGTTTTTATTTTTGTTTGAATGTCATTTTGAAACTGTAATCAGAATTAGTTGGTCAAGAAACCTAATTAGTGTGATTTCCATTACAATTGTTTTTTTAGAAAGTTTTAAGTCTACGGCCACGCTTGGCGACCCGGTGTGGTGCGGTGTCTTTTTTATTCGCGACTAGGTCGCACGAGTGTGCCACGCTAGGCGAAAATTTGTCGCAGTCGTCAACATGACTCTGAGTAAGGAGGACTTATTGCTAGTCATTGCAGTGCAATATTACTTAAAAAAGAAGAGAAAACGAAGATTTGGAGTTCATCCGCTAAATCTGCTTCGTTTGAAACAAGGTCAGTTTCACACCATAATGACATTGCTGAGAGATGAGGGACAAAAGTTGTTCTCCTATTTAAGAATGAGCATAGCATCGTTTGACGAACTCGTATCATATATCAAAGACGGCATAGTGAAAAAGGATACAAGGCAATTTTTGTCCTCATTTGGTAATTGCTCCCAGTTCTCAATAACCATCACAGCAACTTCAAGCCACAGTTTTAATTTGACATCCCTGTTGCTTTAGTCCTTTAGGGAAACATCCCAAAGAGGTCTACGCACACTTATCTCGTTAATAAACATATCTGTGTCAAACGGCATATTGACTAACAGCACAGCTAACAGCACTACTGTTTAGTACGTAGAGAGAAAACAGTGATTGGTGAAGCAAAGAAGGGTGGGGGAGTAAACATGTAGCGACCTGTCGCCAAGCGTGACCGGCTCCATATGATAACGTGGGGAGCGTATTTGTCGCCGCGACCAGAAAACGCTCCCTGTCGCGTTCCATTTGCTGTCGCAGGTCGCCGGTCGCTTAGCGTGGCCGGCTATATTTAATTTAATGCTTCACATTTTTATTTTCTCTCGCCGCGACCTTGTCGCCTAGCGTGGCCGAAGCCTAAGACAATTGAAAATTATTTTAGAATTTAGAGCGGGAACAAAAAGAACCTATAAAAATTCATTGGACAACTGGTTTTTAACGAGTGTGTACATGACCGTCACATCACGTTTATGTGTGTATACACACTCGACCATGCAATATTTAATGAACACAATACTATTTTTTAGTCATGAGACCATTAGGATCTAATATATTTAAGTGCTTGCTTTATTTTTATGAGGAGATTACAATAACAGTTTTGTTGTTGAAAATTAGGTAATAAACTAAAACTAATATTGAAAATTCGTAGTTGTAACACAATTGTTATATACTATGAGAGCTATTAACAGATCGATTAAAATCAACGCTCTAACTCGTATTTTCCTTATGTGTAAAGGTATAACCTATAAAACTAATAACCGGAGATTGAAAATGTTCAACCTCGAGGCAGTGGAATATAGAGTTCTAAATAGTGATAACAAGGAAAGTCCTTTAATGTTTATCTAAAATGCAGGTAAAGAATGATAAAGGACACGAACCAGAGTCTACATGTTTATGTCCGAGACTTTGACATATAATAAATACTGATCGCCTCTTGTCGTGTCTGTCTGACATTTGTGAGGATGAAGAGTGGTGGCAATGGTAATGAATTAAAAAATCTGATCTTTGGAGAAATATTATCTAAGATCAATACCATAACGAGAGTGTTTATGGAGTGAACTCAATGTGTTTCAAAATTAAACATCTAGCTATAGTGGAGCTTATTTGTGACTTGTAAATCAAATAATTTGAAAAAAATACCACAAAATCGATTCATTTCAATCATCACGAGTTACTTCTCCAACAATTTTAGTTAAATACATTTTATATACAAATACATACTTAATATATTGAGAGATACAATTTTAATGTAACTAGAAACCACTGTATAAAATATTCCTGCCTAATGTAAATACCATTTTAAGAACAATGTAGCAATTACTCTACAAAAATGTTGTTTAGTTTGGAACACATGTTTTCCCTACAAATGATTGTATTGTTTTAGGTGATGTAACATTATAGTTTTCTATAATTCATCATTTTCTTACACGAAAACTAATTTATTTGTCAAATATAAAATAAAACTTTTTCTAAATAAAAAAGAGCAAAATAAAAACATTGTGATCGTTCATAAAAAAACAATAACGATAGATGAAATCATTATCTTCATGAAATGCAATTGGTTTAAGACATAATAATAGGTCTATATAAATTTTGCATGTTTCAAGACTATTATTATTACACCATACTAAATTAAATTAATATTGTGTCATTATGTATGCATGAAATTGACTAATCTCTGTATAAAATCTCTGACGTTATTAATAGTTTCTAAGAATAAAAAATGGAATACAGATTTTAGAAAACGACGTTTAAAAATGAAACACGTTTAAACAAAATGTCGCCATTCTCAGTGGTACATTATCTACAGTGATATTATTACAAAAAAGAAAGAAAAAACAGTTAATTTAGTTACTTTCAATTTATTTGTTATAACTAATGTAGGACTGATGATGGCTGAGTTGTCAATAGTTTGTATTATACTTCATTTTATAGAAGTAGTAGAAATATATTTTAGAAGTCCCAATAGGTACAGTTATTGAATACAAATTTAATCATAATGATAGTCTAGAGTAACCGGATATGCTTGAATAACTATTTATTATCATTGACTTACCGCCAGCAATCTTTGATTAATTCTTTTTTTAGTTTATATTGTCATATATTTTATTCACTACACGTGTTTCGGACATTATCGTCGGGTGATAACACAAATTTAATTATGCTGTATCGGTGGTTTTGTATCAAAAAGTGCTAACGTGCTTTAATTGTTTATAGTCTTCCAAGTTTATAGTTTTCCTCTGTTTCGTTACATCTGGGATGTTAATATCAAACTCATTTCGATTGTTTGCCAACCGTGGCCTTTAGCCTTATTTTGTTTGAAACCAGCGTTGTTTGTTTGTTTTTTCTTGGTTTCCAATACATAGTTTACAAGTCATTTTCAACATGTCAAACCTATATGATAAAATACATCTTAAGATATTGTGCAAACTCAAAAATGGCCCTACCCATGTCGACTAATAATTCTCAAAATAAAACAATTTCTTTAATTCGTGTATGCAAAGTAAAAGTTTCGTAGGATGAATGAACTTAGAGACCTTTAGTTTACGTCATTATTCTTATTTTTAAAAGGCCTTTAAAATGAGGTATAACTCAATAGGGGTTGCAATTTAAAATTCTTGACTTGCCCCCAAACTACCCCATTTTGGGGGTAAGGGTTGAAAATTTTGATACTTCAAAAAACACCTCCTTTAGTTATCTAAACTTTCCCCAAAGCAAATCTGTCTATTCCATTATTAAAAAAAATAACAGGGGGGACTTTTAGGACACTTGGTATAGAGTTATTACTTACATAAATCAATATTTTCAAATTCTAAAAAGTTTGTCTCTATCTCTCTCTCTCTCTCTCTCTCTCTCTCTCTCTCTCTCTCTCTCTCTCTCTCTCTCTCTCTCTCTCTCTCTCTCTCTCTCTCTCTCTCTCTCTCTCTCTCTCTTAAAATGTCATTTACCAATTCAAAACCTCATGTAATGGTTATAGTAGAAAATGTGTTAGCTGAAGTTTATCTAATAAAATAATTAAAAAAACCATCTTTATCTCAAAATAAACTCTGTTCATTCACTTAAACATAAAGATTACACGAACTTTTTCCACAAAAAATAAATAAATAACAATTGAAAAGATATTCATTACAAAAAAGCGAAATGGGCGTGACAGGGATACCATCTTAGAAGGACGTATCTCAAAAAAGACCAAGGTATTGCTATCAAAACTTGGTGAAATATTAAGTTATTGCTTAGAATATACACCAACACCTCTAATACCTGCTCAAGGTTATATGTTAAGTACAAATATTATCCCACTTTCCAGATCCACCAATAAACGTCAGGTGATATTATTTGGTAAATTATTTCTATTTTAAATGAAATATGTTTTGTCTAATACATATACAATTGTTTTGTTCATGACTTGATTCGAGTCATTATGCAATAAAAACATCATAATTAATTATCCGTATTCCAATTAACTTATTACCTTTCAAAATCAGATCTGATGTTTTGAACATGATATAGTTTTAACTTCATAAATTCCAGATTATTTAAGTTTCACAACTTTCAACAATAGATGAACCAGGTTTGCCAAGAAATAATAAAAACGTTAACACCTTTTTTATAAACATATGCACAAAACTATAGCTTACTCAAGTATTCTTCATTATCTTCTTAAAAGTCCGAGTGGGAAGTTATCAGTAAAAAACTGAACATTTACCAAATACTGAAGTCATTTTATAAAATCAAATCGATTTGTAATAATTTTCTTAAATATCGATGTAGTAAATAAGATGTAAGAGAGTTTTAATAATTCTGAAGAAAATGAACTTTGAAACCGTCATTGAAAACTCGATAGTTATAAGATACCAATGTTTAAAAAAATGTAATACATATTTAAAGGTTAATTTGTATGTGTACCAATGAAAAAGTTTACCCAATATTTGATAATATTTATTTTGTAATATTATTGCATAGATTCTTTTTTTTTATATTTGTGGTAAAAAACAATTACTGTTTCCAGAGTTTAATATTTATACAGTCATCATATCAATTACTAATACTTACTATTATTACCAGTGTCTTGCCAAAAAGAGGTAATAAAATCTGGCGATGAAATTGTCGACAACTTCATACGTTCATTTTGAATTTTAAAATCAAGTAACTCGAGCGTTACAAATCTGTCTTCAGCAGTTTAGGATCTCTGGATTGCGCTTCTCTTATGCAACTAAGTTTACTTAAACATAATTCTAAGTGTCACACGTCTAGAGAAACAAGTTTACACAAATTTATGTTCAAATTGCTGAGTGCTAAACATTTTAATAGGTCGAGTTGCGTACACGTGCTTCCTCCAGATTTTGACAGAATACTTTGGCACAAAATGAGTGAGCGAGTGGTAGCGCGGTATGGGGAACATTATAGATGTTTTACTTTTAATTTATACAGGTTCTATACACGAAAATCCCCAAGTATATTTATTGTTTCTCTTTAGTAATTTAGCTTCATTTAAATACCTTCTAATAATCATGATATAATTATTATAAATTCCTGATATGAAATTCCGATTTATCTTTAAGATTTCTTTGCACCCGTGCCCTGTCTACGATACTTATATTTTCGAAAAGAAGACTCAATAGTTAAGGATAACATCATCTACTAAGTAAATATCAGATTTACTACCAAAGTGACTTCAACTCTAAACTAATCTGCCTTTTAATCTGTACCTCAAACCAACTGTCTGGGTTAGAGGATTGACATTATTGTCTCTCGTTGCATCCTTGGGATAGTCCTAATATTATAGTTTGGAAGGATAGAAAACAGTAACGATTAAACTAAACTATATTTTAATAATTTAAAAAACAGAAATATTTTAACTGCGTTAGTAAAAAGTAAACAAAATTTTAAATTTGTTATCACACGGTACTTTGTTAAGAGAAATTAACGGAGAAGCTAATCGAAAGTGTCCCTTTATCTTGGGGATATTTGCAATTTTTGTATCGTTAAGAAGAAATTTGGTGTAGAAGTTTAAATGTTTTAAGCATGTCGTTCACAAAACTTAGCTGGTTGATTCCTCATTTACAAATCCCTCAGAGTATCCTTAGAACAGTCTCAGTGTAGGTGGAAGAATTTCGTCTTTTTCCAACATAGAGTCTCTGCTTCATGTATGAACATCTCCCATTTGCTTATATTTAAAAGAAAATGTGGTTTATAACTAACAGTATTAATAACTCTCTAAAATTAATTCACTTTCTTATGCATGTATTTTCTAAACATATGCACTCACTTTGCAGTGATCATGTTTCCAAAATTCAATCGAATGTACAAATATTAACCCACATGATTAGTACCCTTTTATTATTATTTATGTTTCGCTTAAAAACTAATTAACTGAAGAACACTTTTCTTTCCTTTCCAGTGGCAATGCAACTCCCGCTCCCAGGTCCGCGATATAAGAACTCTTTCAAGACTGGACATAATAAAAGTACATTGACAGTGTCTTACCGGACCACTTTTGACACGCCATGTTTATCTTCAAAGATTCGAAAGGTAGTTTATTAATTATTAAACTATTTTATCGATTCTGATACATGATTTTTAGTTGTGTCTATAGCCCATGTATAACACAACAACATAAAGTTCACAGTACAATGATTATGGTTTAGAGAGAGTGCTAAGATTTTTTACGTATTTAAATTAATTATGTAATTATTTGTAATTTGAGCTTCATTTGCACCCTTTTGACAGCTTATTTTTAAATAAAATTATTCTTCCATTATTTTCCGGAGGGGATAGTATAACACTTTGGATGACGATGAAAATTTCATAAGATGAATGATTATATGAATTGTTTTAATTAAAGAAACTTTTTTTAGAAAATTATTAATTGTCTTTCGTTCCTAAAACTAGATCTTATATTTACAACCTGATTTTTTTTAAAATCAGAACCATGAAGAAAACGTAAATTAAATAATGTTCTAGAAAAAAAAATTTTATACATCGAGTACTTATTTTACAATGCATGATGTATTTATTGTCTGTCTCATGTTAGTAAAGTAGAAAGAAATCTTTTGCATTCGTCAATTCAAAAAACAGGGGGAAAAAATAATAATAGTCCTGCTTGCGTGGTTACCTTTTAACTTGTGCTTTTATAACATTACTAAGAATTTCTTCATCATCACTAAATAAAACCTGTTTTCTGTTTTTCTTTTTGAATTTAACAAACGGAAAAGAAAAAAAGTTTAAACTATATTATTTTATCAATATTTTTCTTTAAACTATACATTATTGTAAGAAACTCAGCGGTAATTTAATATAGAAGAATGTCTGTACGTTTTATATTACTCATACTATGTCTCCGAGTTAAAGAGTCAATTGTTCTATATAGCAGTAGCAACTCTGGCAGTGACTCATTAGGTAGGTTTGGAGGAGAAAAATATATGAGAAGGCAATGAGACATCTGAACATGAATCTATTATTTATTTTCCAACGACTTTTGAATATTCCATACGATCTCGCCATGAGCGTTACTGATATTAGTCCTTTTTAATCTACAGAATCAAATTTAAATTTACTTTAGTAGTACAATTTAAAAATGTATTGCTTCCTGTATTATAGCTCCTTTCTAAAAATGAAAACGCGTCTTATCACATTGTAAATACATACTTTTGTTAATAGCTCTTCTTAGTCTAATAATCTATCTTATATGTATATACATATCTTAAACAATAACATATATATTTAGGTAACAGCCCTTCTTAGTTTAAGCAATCTGTCTTATATGTATATACATATCTTATATCATAGCATATATACTTAGCTAACAAACCATTTTAGTTTAAGTAATCTGTCTTATTACCAAACATACACATATTTAGATGGACATATCTTATATCTTAACATATCTCTATTTTATATTTGTACATTATATTCTTATAAATGCACTACAAAGCAAATAAATACAAATTTTGTCGCAAATAAACATTTAATAATAACTTGCCAAATTCGTGGTAAAAGATTGATTTGATTTAAACAATTCATCGTCAAAATTGGAAAACAATCTGTAATTTATGACCCCCGTAGCAGTAATTTTAATTTATTTGATTAAAATTTGTCAACTAATGTAAATTTTACTGCAGCTGAATATGTTTGCTCATTTAAAAATAAATATCTATTATTTTTAAAAAATACCATTTCTTTGAAATGATTACTTGAATTTTTTTTTTTTTACAACTTATCTATGTGACCACATTCATATCAAGATCTCCATAGTCAAAGAAGAATGCTCTTAAATTCCCTTCCCATCACTTAAGCGTATCAGTTGAGTAGGGCGTATTTTTGTTTTTATATTTATATTTGCAAAATGAAAAAAAAAAAATATATTGCGGTTTAAACTGAATGTTAATTTAATATTTATATCAATAAACTTTTGTAATAAACTATCACAAAAAGTAAACATTTGTAAAAGAGTTTGATCAAATGGTGCATCAATGCATTTTCTTTTTATTTATTGAGGTTAAAATGTTTTATTTTAAACTTTAAAAAAATTGCTTATTGTTTTGTGTATTACTCTGTTTTAACTGCTCACATTTGCAATTAAAATGTTTCATTCATTTCAGTTCCTGCATGATCAACCTATTTTGTACGTCTTGAAAATATTTTGTTAGTTATAAGTACATTTAAAATATCCTAACAATTACAGCTTTTGAATTATTTAATGCGTTTACCTACTAATTTATATTTAAGTTACTCAAATATGTAATAAATCCAACTAAACATAACTCTTTCAGTTTTAATGTATGATTTCATAGTTTAAATTAAAACATAACTAAATGTTAATACGTCCTAATAAATGATATAATGAAATTAGAAGGACTTTTTTATCTATCTATTACCAATATTTCTAACATTTGTTATTCATATTACTCTTTATTTCAAGTTATAACTTCAGATACAGCTTTATACATTATAGGGTATAGCTTTTACTAAAATATCATCGTACATACAGCTTTATACAATATAGTGTATAGCTTTTAGTATAATGCCATTTTACATCGAGCTTTATTCAATATGGTGCATAGCTTTTAATATAATGTCATCTTACATACAGCTTTATACAATATGGTGCATAGCTTTTAGTATAATGTCATCTTACATACAGCTTTATACAATATGGTGCATAGCTTTTAGTATAATGTCATCTTACATACAGCTTTATACAATATGGTGCATAGCTTTTAGTATAATGTCATCTATATACAGCTTTATACAATAAAGTGCATAGCTTTTAGTATAATGTCATCTTACATACAGCTTTATACAATATGGTGCATAGCTTTTAGTATAATGTCATCTATATACAGCTTTATACAATAAAGTGCATAGCTTTTAGTATAATGTCATCTTACATACAGCTTTATACAATATGGTGCATAGCTTTTAGTATAATGTCATCTATATACAGCTTTATACAATAAAGTGCATAGCTTTTAGTATAATGTCATCTTAAATACATCATTTCACAATATAGTGTATAGCTATTAATATATTGTCATTTTTACATATAAGTTTTACACAATACAGTACATTGATTTCAGTCTAATGTACTCATACATACAGCTTTTTACAATACAGTGCTTAGCTTTTAGTCTAATGTCATCTTTACATACAGCTATAGCCTATATATTACATTTTCAGTTAAAAGAGAAAAAAATTCATATGTTTACATTTTTCTTAAAATTACAGCTTTCTTGATATTTTACTTCAAATTTGAAAATTTATAAAATAAAATATTAGATAATATTTTCCCAAACATTTTTTGTTTCATTTGATAATATATAATTCAAAAATGTATAAAAGCACTAAGGTTTTTTGTAACACCTATTCCTCGTAATGAAATGTGTTTTTTTAATTCTGAGGCCCTAAATCAATTCAATTTATTCCTTGCTATTTTAAACTCAGATCAGTACAAATAAAATATTCTGCAACCAGTTCCACATGAATAAAACATTAATTTATAGGTTCGTCACCTTACTCTTTTCATGGAGGACACCGCAATAACTTATTTTCTATTATTAGAAAGATCGTCAAAACTCTGATGAAAAAGAGGTGCTTGTTGTTTATTTAAGAAATAATTGATTTAATCAAACAATGTACAAAACAATTTGCAACAATTTAAATTTTATTTTTATAAATTCGAATAAAAGGTAAAACAAAAAATTGAAATAAATGTATTATTTCAATGATCGGTATTTATTTCGATAAGCCAATAAATTAAAGATATTGTTGGTTTGTTAAAATCGAGTTCTCTATATTCAACACCCTAACTAACCTAACTAAACCTCTCCTAAACACCTTGTATTTCAGCCATTTTAATCAAGAAAGGTGTTGATCTATTACTTGATCTATCTCCTACCTCATTACAATGCTAAGATCTTCTTATTATTATTAATCCAGAATGACTCAAATTGCTGTGAGTCATATATTTGATTCTACGTTATAGTTTAATTATATGACTCTGATATAATTACATATTTCTTTATACACCAAGTTTGCTTATCCTGTTTGAATTCTTGTGGATGCTCGTCGAAAGTTTCCCACGAAGCTATTACTGGCCACGTCCATCTGACTACCTTCAAAAATTCCTGAAGCACCTTCCCTTGATCAATCTTGGCCCACTGATCAAGTTTTCTCCCACCCACGGGTTACATAATTATTGTAGGATAAATGACGTCTGTCTTGCTTACAAGTATGAAATTTCGTCAGTTTTCCAGGTATTGTTGTCATTCTGGCTTCTTAAAAAGAACTTAGACTACATTTATATCTAAAACTATCGTAAATCCTTACATCACCGGTGCCCTCGATGTTTAAAAAAATCAATTTATTTGTACAAAATAGAAACAAACAAAATAGGTACTCAACACTGCAAAAAAAAAAAAATAAAAAAAAAAATAGATCACCACTATACCCAAATATTCCATCTTAACTGAGACATACGTATATTATAACCAACACAATATTGCACAATAATATATTAAAATTAAATGTCACACATACACTTTTACAAAAAATCTCAAAAATAAAAATAAATTGTAAACAATTAGCAACAACTTTCATAAATCAAAAACAACGTGTTACATTTTTTTTATGTTAAAATATTCCTGGGGTACATAACATTTTAATTTAGTTTAACATGATAATAATATATTAAAACAAATACAATAATATTCATCGTAATTCATAACAAAACCATTTAACCAAATGCTGACCAAATATTTACAAATAGGTACAATATTATTATTATTATTATTAGAAGGGAAAAATAATTCAATTACTTGCTGCCCACCTTGCCAAATTTTCTTCCTAACCAGCTCCATCTTCGTGATATGTGAATCAGCAGGATAATGTGGTACTGAGAATGGACGAGAGTAACCAATACTATTTTCTAAAAGTTATATCCCCTTCATCTTGCACGAAACTAAGCTAAATTTGTTAAACTGCTCGCTGTCTTGGTTGTCAACATGTCACTTTGCCTTGAAACTATCAAGCAGTAACAAAAGAATTATCAATTGTACAACAGTCCTACACACTGGTTGCCGTAACTAAGCAAACATTATGTTATAATTTCCTAGCAATTTTTAAAATCAACTACCGTCTGAGTCTAAAAATCATTACACTATTCAACCCTCCTGGTTAGAGTCATTCTGTATTGTACAGAAATCATAAATATTTTACAACATAATTATGTATATGAACAAACAAAAAAAAAAGCTACAAAATTCATCACAAAAAGCTACAAAATTTTGACGTTTATACCTCACCTAAATATTATTCCACATCTAATGCTTAATCCTCGAGATTATATGATTTTAACAGTGCCACATGCATTAAATCCTTACATATTAATTTTTCATATCGACGTCGGTACCTCAATCCATATTTGAGCGGTGATAACTGCTTCAACACTTCATACGGACCAACATATTGCTGTACCAACTTATTGGTTTTTTCTCTCGATTTCACTAATATTATCTGTCCTACCGTAAATTCTTTTTGCTTGTGTTGCAAATTATATCTTACAACGAGTTCATTTAACTAAAAATTTAACCTGTGATTTTTTTATTTTGGTAACGAATAATTATAAATTTTACCGACAAATATATATATTTAGGATCTAATATAGAATACATTTAATCGATGATACGTTGGGACGGTTACAAAGTTTGGGTGACAAGGTGACAAAACATATACAACGAGGATATTAGGTTGAATACGCATTCGAGTCGGAGTGTAAGGGTCAAAATGGAAAAGTTAGTACCTACGGGAATAAAATATGATTTCAATTTAGAGGAGTTAATTATACAAAATGGTATTCATGTTTGTACAGATACTCAACAAACTTCTATGTTCTCTGAACATTGTTTCGCCACATCGTTGATGAAAGATATTTGAATTTGACAAAATTAGATGCAGTATCCTTACATAATGATTAAATAAAGAAAAAAGATAAAGATTTTACCACATGAATTCTCTGAAGACGATGAGTCGAGCTTAGATGTGGTGAACTTGGTTAATTATGACAAGGTACGGGTGCAGATAGGATAGAACTGAAAGATTTGAAGGGGGACGTGATATATATCAATAAGGGGCTATCTTGAGAAGAGTATGGTGCGGCACGAGTGTTAATAATTAAGACATAATATGATATGTTCATCTTTTTGCACGAGGACTGAACGACCTAGACGAGGCAGATATGCCACCATATGCAATGAAATCTGATAAACCTGTTGCTATAACTTTATATCGACTTAGTAGTGTGGCAAGGATAGAGTTACATAGGCAAGTAGAAGTTTATTGAGTACTGAACCATTCAATTATATTGAAAATAAAAAACCATGGCAGTCTAATGAAACTAATCATAACAGGGGCGTCATGTTATGTAGACCATGTGTTTTCCTGAATGTATTTAATGAAATATAAATTGTATTTAAGGGAACCAGGTACGTTACTTATCTTACAGTAATGCAACCTTACAATCTATGAATTTAAATTATTTAATTAAGAGACAAATGCCACTCTTAAACATATACAACATTTTCCGTTCTCATTACTTTAATGTACATAACGTATAGACGTTAAGCAACAAAACGAAACAAACAAATAATATTAAAAAGCACGGCTATGGTTTTCATGGCTGTCGAAACGTATATTTACATCACTTGATAAGATAGTTTTAACGCTAACTAACTGTTTAATTTTTTCACAATGTAATAAGGAAATGACTTTTAAAAAATATATACATACAATTAAAAATGAATCATAGTTTAATAACTGAGGAAAAAATTAAAAATATAAATGGCAATATTCCTTGAACATATTTCTCTCGCAGCTTTCTCTTCTTAGATGTCAACAGACTTATAGGGTAATCAAATATCCAAGTAGCGCTGTGGCGATATTCACAACAAGGAAAACAAGGATTACTCAAATCAAAAAAACAAGAAAGAAAACTAAGATTATAATAAATTTAGTATCTTTATATTTATTACATTTCGACTATATCATTAAAATATACTAAGGTTATTATAATAAACGTACAACATTAATTTATTATAATCTTAATTTTTTCTTATTTTTATGGTTCGGGAAATTCTTGTTTTCTCATATCATATTGTTCGATGAACATATTTTTGGTAAACTTATTTTATCTTTTATTGTGGACTTCTGAATAATTAATGTTTGATTAAAACACATATGCGATACCAATTGTAAAAAAAGGAAGAGAACTTTGATTTTCCAAAACCCTCTTTGATGGTGTTCTGATTGGCTTTCATCAAGATTTTAGTATGTATTTCTTTTATTTAATATTATAGAATTTGATTTACAAAAGAAGGTAACAGTATGACTACTAAATCAGTATACATGTAGGGCCTACATATAACAGGTTATGAATGTATTAGTGCACTCGGGATAGTTCGCTTAAAATAGCATTGACCACGAGACTAGTGTGTTTGGCTAATCACTAAAATAGTCAGTGTCCAGGTGGTTGACAAAAATGAAGGCTACTAAAATATGATATTATTAATAAAAACTAGAGCTGTAAACAAACAAATATTCCAAACAGGTGTAAAAATTAAATTATATTAAAAATTTTGTACTTTAAATATATCGGTAAAACCTAAATTTAAACTTGACTATAGTATATCACTGTAACCAGTTTGATATGTGTATATCAAATTTTGACTCTAAATCTTTATAAATTAAATTTTATTTATTTAATTTTTTTTTTTTTAACAAAATCAACAACATACGTCTTCGGACATATTTATGAGAACGTTTTTCTTTATTTTGATGCGCTAACTGACTGCCTGAATTTTAGGACATATATTTTAAATAGACTCTGTATACATGATGGATGGCATAATAAATTAATATTACAGTACATGTATTTAACATGTGGACAGGGATATTTATTGTTTTCGATTTATTTTATTTTAACAATTGTCTAATCTATTCAATTTATAAGGCCATTTTAAACCTTTATCTATTTATATTAAATTTTTTTTTAACATATGAAAGTGTCTGTATTTTAGACCTAGATATTGTTTTAATTGTTTATTTATTGGCCTATTTTGCACCAAACATTGCGTCACATAAGACAACTAGACCATGTTTTCCTTCTGTACACATTTCTTCTTGTTATTTATTTATTTAAAAAATATATTTATAGGGAATGCTTTAAAGAGCTCTATAATTACTTGAGTTAAAATTATTGTTCATATCAAAATTAATTGGTAATATTAAAACGAATTACAACGTGTGTCCCCAAACAGTTTTCTAAGATTCGGTTTTGTCGAAATATACTCTTAAATCAATTAATTTAAAACCTTAATACATTTACTTTCCTAAACCTTTTAGGTTTAAACGATTTGTGTCTGTATAACTGTGAAATTAAGTCAAAAATAAATGTGTATATAATATCATTTGAAACACTAATAAACTGTGATATTAAGTCAAAAATATATTTGTGTATATTATAATTTGAAACGATAATAAAGTCTATTTATCCAAACCTTTTTGGTTTAAGTGATTGGCATTTGTATAACTGTGATATTAAGTCAAAAATATATTTTTGCATATTATAATTTGAAACGTTAATAAAGTGTATTTTTCCAAATCATTTTGTTTAAAAGATTTGCATTTGTATAACTGATATTATGACAAAAATATATATGTTCATATTATAATTTGAAACCTTAATAAGTGTATTTTTCCAAATCTATTTGTTTAATTGATTTCAATTTGTATAACTGATACTATGACAAAAATATATAATAAGAAAATATTCGATTTATTTTAAAATCATACATTATTTAGCTACGTAAACTGTATACTATAATTACAATTCCAAACAATATTTATTTGTATATGCAAAATATTCTCAATAGTAAAGTAAATATTCTTGATTTGTTTGGTCAGCAATAAATTTAAGGATTTAGACACAGTAAATGTGTTCTAGACTATTTAAAGAAATAAAACGCTCCCATACGTCATTCATTGCACAATCTCGCTTTGCGTTTCTTTTGAGAAACAAAATAAATTAGAAGATCACATATAAAGGATATCTAATGATCTGAAACTTTATAATCCGAGTTTTACCTAAATTGTCAAAACAGTAATAATTCCTGTAGCTTAGAGGGAAGTGAGTGATCTAATGTTCACCCACATCTGACACAAGGCTTAATCTCGGATTAGGGAACTATAAATTAACTGAACGCTTTAACTCTGAAATGCAAATTAGAGAAAGAAAATAACCTCAATGCATAATTTAAATATACTTCGTCAATAATATGGATAGATATTTACTTAAGTAAATGATTTAATCACTTCATCTGAATAAAATTTATCATTTATACAAGTAAGGATTTTATTTTTGTGATTACAAACAGTAGTTTTTGTTTTTATTTTATAAGATTAAATAAATAAAATTATTTTGGCTATCCAATCAAAAATAGTAATTATTCACGGAAAAAAACATTAAAAAGGAAAATAAAATTATCTCAAGATTTTAGAATAACAGAACATACAAGTAAGTTTTGGTTTATTTACGCCCTCCCCTCCCATAATGTGATTTATTGAGGTAGTAACTAAGGTCAATAATTATGAAGTTCATATACTTTTGGAAATGGTGTTCAATTGCATAAAGTATACAGACAAAATATTTTCAAAATACTTATTAGACTTTCTAAATAAACAGGATAAAAACTTTATTTTATCATAATATCTTTTTAGAAAGGAAGTTGATAAATATGTGTTTTAACACAAAAGGTTACTAACGTTTAAAGTATAAGCAGAAAGTTACAAATAGTAGAGCATTAAAAATCTTATACAATATATGTGTTCCGAAATTAACACTTACATTTGAAATAAGGGATAATTAACTAAAGTTATCGGTCGAACATCTTAAAACAAACAGGACAAATGAATTTGATAAAAACAGGAATAAAAATATTTAATGAAGATTGTCATATTTTTCAACTGAAACAAATTATTGATTTTTATGACTTCTCTTTGTATGTATTTGTTACAAGTCGATTACCCTGTTCGCAGCATCACCTCTCTCCAGCATTTCTGGTCAGGTTCACCACATCTCTTATCGACATGATATTTTCCAACGTGTACCATATATGGGAGTAATCACAGATTTTTAATTTTTAATTACGTGTTTGAGTTTCTCAAAGTAGATTCATGCTTTCAATTACTACGCAGGTTCTGTTGTTTTTTTCCCACTATAGTGCCAGTGTGGATCCAATATTGAATTAACTCTCAGCTACAATGTTTGTAATTTTTTTAACACAGGATTTATTCGCAACTTAACGGATTCAAAACAAAAGTAATTTATTTGCTGATATAACTTCAATAAACATTGTATAACTTATCCGATTTGAGATTAAATTGGACCTTGTTTTTAATTCTTTTTGTATTAAATCGTAAAAAAATCTGATTTTAACTTGTTACTTCAACTTTCATTTTAGTCAAGTAACTTCCTGAACCAATTTCAGTTTTGAAATGTTATTTTATAATCAATATTGATTTATACGAATATTATTACTACTTTTTAAGATTGAACATATTTGTTTGATACTAGTAATTTCTTGATGAAATCGTGATGTCTAGTTCTTTAAAAGTACAGCTAACTTACTGGATGGAATTTAATGTCTTCCAGATAGACAAAATTTATTCTATTTTCTTCCTTAAAATTTTTTTCGTGTTTCCAAGAAATTGTTTTTTTTTTTTTTTTTTTCCAAATGATTTAAGGGTGTTATTTTTAATTGTTTTCCTGTATTTATTGAATATTAATATTTTAGATTTTATTTAAAATCAATATATAAAATCTTGAAGTTAAGAAAACATAAGTTTTAGTTATTGTGTTTGTTTTTCTTAATTAAAATCTCTTGAATACATTTTGTAAACTTTTCCTTTAAATCGTAGTTGTACAGCATGATTTATTCACACTTTTCAAAGTTTGCAGATGCCATTTAAATTTAGAAAATTTATTTTCTTAACTTTTTTTCTATACCTGAATGAAAAACCTTTAAACAAATTGAAAAATAACTTTATCCACGACTGAATAGATTGTCTACATGGATTCGTAATAAAAGGAAATATTATATATATATATATATATATATATATATATATATATATATAATGAATATATTTTTTGTCTCTTTTTCTTAAATTTGATGTTTTCATGAATATTGACGTTATGAACAATATTTTGCGCTCACATAGATGCATCTCAATTACCATTTATGATTGGTATTATTATATAATTATCACAGCTAGTTAACACTTTATCATCTAAAAATAATTTTTCTTCAAATTTTACTATAATTTTTAATATAACTGAGATTAATAATAGGTCTAGTCAAGTTCTCTTTCTTTACAAGTGGGCGCCTTGTGATCAATTTTCAGGTTGATAAAATTTTTACTTATTTTTAGTTCTTTAGGTTATAATTATTTAAATTTTTGGGCTATCTCTTGGAATGGTGGTTAATCTTCTTTTTTCTAATATTATTACATTGTATTAATTACTAATTATTAAGTAATATACCCGGAATTATCTACTCAATTTTAAAGTGTCATTTGTTATAAATTTATACATCTGAATTTACATATTTGGTTTATTATTTACAGATCGTAAACTTGTTATTCAGGGTGTAAGATATGAAAGACATCCTAAAAGAAATGCAAGAGTTAATTTATTAAATTCGGAGTATAAAATATAAACCCACGATTACAATATCCTACAAATCTCTCTCCCATTGATGTCCTACCGTTGCACCTATCAGTTAATTCGCTGAAAAAATTTGTCTGTCTCTCTTTAAGGTGAACTTTCGCCCACATCCTTTGCCTCAGTTCCAGACCTTACGACTGTGGAACCACAGTGTAAAGGCTACGGACACGACTTAAAGATGTTTTTCTCAACATTATGTACGTACAGACAAATATAATTATGATGTTGTGATGATTATATGTAGCTAGAATATATTGAAATTGGAATTAAAGTGTTTTGTATTCTAATTGTTTAAAAAATGTGACTACGGGTACTTACGACATTGAGATTGATGATAATGCTACAGTGGAATTCGAGAACACAATGGAGTTTCTAAATTATGCAAGAATGGATTTGGGATTTGTAGGTTTTGTAAACTTGATTTTATATACTTCAAAGCATTTCAAAAACTTTCAGAACAATAATATATTAGAACAATATATATTTTTGTAAACATTTTGTTTTCTTTCAAATGTGTTTACTGTATACCATCGTGTGAAATTATTATCTATAATAAGATAAAATATTGTACGTGTAAGAGAAAACAGATAAAATCTTTTACTTGATACCTTGAAAGTAACTTGATGTCTGACAAATTACTTAAAGAAAATATCTATTTTGCCATTACATTTTAAAAACAATTATGAAAATATAAAAATGAGAAATAAAAGATTATAAATTTCTTTTGAGTAATTAATTGTAATCTTTTTGATATAAACATTTACTTACATTTTCACTCAATACAGGCACAATCTTCAGGCTAGTCAATTATAAATAAACTATTTAATATAATAAACATATCATACAACACATCAAAAATAAAAATAAAATACTTGAACGTTAATTGTTCGCATTATAACTACATATCCTGCAGGAATGTTATTGACTGGAAGACTGATTTAAAAGGAGTTATTTGATACTTATCAACGTTTTATGTTGGATAGAGGAAATCTATTTAAATATTACCCTGAAGGCAATAGGAAGTAAAATGTAAGTTTTCATTTAATATTGTTTTGATGATTATTACAAAAGTTATAACTCGAACAATAAACGGTTGAGATGTATTTTTTTAATGGGTTTTAGTGTTGTGTTGTGTTATTAATAATTGACTAGCTGAAGATCCTCCCTATATATGGAACTAAACATGTAACTAACTGTTTAACGAAAACAACATCAATTGATTAAATAAAATATTTATTTAAATATAAGTACTTCGATGGCTAAGAAAATGAACAATAAATATTAATTTGAATAGCAAACTTAAAAATAATTCTGAGTTTTAAATTAAACATTCTTGTTTTTTAGTATTTATTTATAACCTAATTTATTTAGATAGTACAACCTAATTAGTTTGTGTTTTAACTAGTCCACTTACAAGGAAACATGTTCGTTTTTATGTCAAGTTTCAATAAAACTTGAGTAAAAGTTTCAACTTGTGTACATAATATAAACTCAACTATGAATTTGCTCCCTGGATAACATAAGACAAAGGTTATCTACAACCATTTGATTGAAAACTAGTGTCAGTTTAATGTCAAGAGAGCAAACAAAAATACATAAACAAGTATAAAATAACATCAAGGTTAGCAAATAACGCTGTTTCTCATCTTGAAACTGTGGAGGCGGACGACGTATACTTCTTGTAGAAAACAAACTGATACATGAACATGTTGATATTTTCCTATTCAAACCCAATTAATTACATTTAATGCAGTATAACTGAAAGATATTTCTACAAAAACGTGGAAACGTGGAATACATTTCGTCATCTAAACTTTGAAAACGGCGGAAATATAAGGACGGAGTAACAGCTGACATTGATGAGTTTTAATAAAATTATTATTTTTAAAGCATTACATATTAAAAGCTCTTTGGCGTTTAAAAATACATTATTTGGTTTTCATTCAAAAATTTTAATTTAATTTTTAAATTATACAAATTTAAACGACATATTGTATATTTATAAAATAAATTTAGTTGTTTGATATTTTCACTAATTTTACAAAGAATGAAATCAACTATTTAAATGCAGTTTGGCAAATATACAAAAGTGCAATAATTCAAACAATAACAGTCGATAGTTGGATTATGTTTAAAGTTGTAACAAGTTTTTGTCATTATATGTGAGGCTTAAAAATCTACAATATATTTCATCATAAATACTATTTTGGAAACTTCTAATTTCATTAAAATCAGTTCATTGGAACAATTTGTTATAATTTTATTTATGAACAATAATTTATTCATACCACTCGCTGAAAACATTCTCTTAAAACAAGGCCTAGTACACAGAAACAATGTCATAGTGCTATATATAAACGTACTTCCTCTCTAGTTACAAAAAGATAAAAATAATTGAGGAATTTCTTCGGACATAATTCAAGTTGCATGTTTATTGTTCATCTAAATTTAGATCGTGTGACAAAAGGATGCCGGACTATTTCTGTGGCGTCTGTGATGGTAGATACATAAGCTGCCGTTCCCATTCACTTGTTACTACGTTATTGTTTTAGTAAGGATAGACATAAAATGTGTTTAAGTAATGTATGTTTTGTGCATAGGATAATTCACAGTCGTGTATCGTATAAGAAATGAGAAGACATAAATGATGATACGGTTATATTAGGTATAATAAAAAATACTCTATGTACAGAGAGGTTAAAAAGTCCTATTTCATTCTAATACGCAGATACGCATGAGTTTACCGTGAGCTTATGGAGTTGACATACTTAGACTATGCAACTATTTTATGTATCATTACAAATTATAACTTTGAGCTGAAATTTACTCTAATAGTGTTACTTTAAATCTTCATAATATTGTTTTAAAATATAAAAAGTTAATATACAAAACTTTATTAAAACTCGGTCCTATTTAGTTCTGTTCACAATATTTTTAATATAAATTTAAGTTTAAAGTCGTTTGTTTATAAGATGAAGTTTATAAACCATAAGACTCCATAGCAATTTACTATCCGTTTCCAATATTTATTGTGATTTCAAAAATTCTTTTACTCTGTTATAAATAATTGAAAGTAGATTTGAAGTTCTAAAAAAATATCAAGCAATGTATGCAATTATGATAATAGGGTTATATAAAGAGTAAAGCTTAAAGCTGTATCTAAATCAATGATTTTATATATGGCCATAGACTACTATAATCATATGCCTAAATCTCATACATTTATGGAATATGGATGAATAAGGATACAAAAAAAATTGTCCATCTAGTTTATTTTTCCATAGGTTTCGTTATATAATATATAATTATTACTATATGCGCTCTTGTGGCACATAGTTTATTAGTTGATCATGTTTTGAATTGATTTGAATAAACTCTTTCAATAGCTTATTCAGACTCTACTGAAAAATTAGAAATTGAGATTGAAGATTCTAACAAGAAATGTGTTTTTGGAAGTTTTAAAATAACTATTTACAATTTATCTTATTATAAAAAATTCAAATTAATTCGAAAATTGTATAAACTACCATGCATAACTAAAGTTACCTCTGTGACATCTTAATAGCAAATGATCAAATTTTAATTTCATACTAATCTTTAACAAAAAGTCGATATTTTGTACCGCATTCATATTACACAACTGGAAGAACAAAATTCTCCTAAAATATCAACTACAAACATTTAATTTGGAAAACAAATAGACTCGTAATTATTGGAAAAAAAACAAATTCAGTGCTCTTTAAAGTATAATTCAAAATGTCCTCAAGATGAACTACTATTTATTATTATTATTTTAAAATTAAAAAAATAACATATTTAGTCAAGTTTAAATAATACTGGTAGTTAATTATATATTTAAATATCACTCGGTCATATCTGTTTCGCTTTAGACTTGCCGAGGGCTTAGTATGTCGGGAGCAAGAAGATATACATTCTCCTTCGGTGTCCAATAAGAATGGAAGCCCGGGAAGTGTTGAAAATGTGGTAATTTTCCTAAATGAGAAAAATATTGTCATATGTTTGATCGTAATATAAATTTTGATTTCGTATTAGGAAAATCGTCAGTAGATGATTTTTATTTCTTAAATATTTAATATTTAAATATGATATTTTAACCATTTAATGATAGGAAAAAAAATAGTAAATTATTAAAACTTTGAAATATACTAATGCAATAATGATATTTTATGGATTCCTTGTTAAAATATGTACTATGTAAACATATGTCCAACAATTTGGAATAATATTTAGCAACTTAGTTTAAGATGTCACATACTGAACTGATGATTGTTGCATGCAAATTTATTATTGATGATGCTCTTTTTTATGTTTTTGATTTTATCATTTTCTCTTCTTTTAATTCCGATTAGGTAGATTTTTCAGAAAGAATACCTTATTTGTTTACAGCGCACGTAGCCGCTAAACTGAATATGTTAATAAAAAGATTATGATATATTATATTTTACCAGATATGCCAGTAGTAATTATTGTAGAATTAAAATCATGGTAGAGATAAAATACGACCTATTACAATTTTTTTTTTTAAATCATTTTTTGTAAATAGTGTATGAAATTGAAGTAATAAATAACAAATTATTATTTAAATATAATTTTTTGTCAGAATAATCACTAAATGTGTGTACCATTTCAGAATTTCCCGGGGATTGAACCAAAAGGCGTATATTTATGTATTATAATATGTAAAAGTATGTAAAATTTTTCTGATAAACACATTCCCGTTTTCTGTTATAAATATATTTTTTTTTATTTGTCATTTAATAGCGTCGTTATTAAATTTGTGCAAAATATGAAATGTATGTCCAACTTATAGGGAACTTAAGATACATAACGCATGACAATTTATTTTCTATACACAATCAAATAGAGACTCTTAAACACACGACAATAAATATCTACGATAAAATAATGAACAAAGACAAAAAATGCGCTCTTGGACATAATGTGAGTGAGACGTAAACATTACAACGAAGAGGTGAATATAGAAACGGTTCGAATTTTTGGCACAAAACTCATTTCGCTGAGCATTCTATCCCAGCGTCATCGCCAGTACATTATCGGCGTCCCGACGCCCAGCGTCGTTTACAACTGGTAATAATTGTACCCGTCAAAATTTTTGAACATAAAACTATGAAATATACTTGTGTTTTGTAAGTTCTTGGATTCGATTACGTCTCTCAGTGCATACTATTTCCCGGTTAAGTGAATGTGTGTTAGTGAAGTGAAATTTTGTAAACATACTAGAATTGTTTTTATCTGAAAAGTTTAATTTATCTTTTTGTGTCGTAAGTGTTCCACATGACAAAAAATGAATCGTTTATCTTATGTCTGGATGTAATTTATCGAATAAGATTTGCTTTAAATAATTTTCCAGTTATATATTTTACGTTACTCTACTTTTTGAATTTTTTTAATACATAATTTCCTAAAACAAGAATTGATCTATCTTACTTCAATTTAAACTACACGTTATGAGATAGTACATAAGTACAAACGAATATAAACTATAGATTGATTCCTTACATACAAAAGGTATGTTTGGTAAATTAGTCATTGTAATTCTTCTACATGACTAGTCTTCAGTAACTGCAATATTTAATCCATAAAATGGGTGATAGTTCAGATCTATGTAGAGGTAGAACAAAATCTAAAACAAAATACAAAAAGTCATCTCTTATTAGAACAAAATTAGAAACAGAAGACGAACCTACAATGGGTAAACAAAAAGCAGAGCATTGTTCATCCGGAAGTAGAGACGCTACCAAAGAAAGGAAGCCAAAAAGTGCCAAACGAGAAAGATGGTTATTGACTAGAAAGACTTGGCGATACATGGCTGATGCTGGTAGAAGATTAATACCAGAAGGTGCTCTAAATAGGCCTGAGGATGTGCCTAAAATAGAGGCATATTTTCAACAGGTTTGTCATAAAGAGCCACGATTTCTACTATGGAGGAAACAGTCTTATCCTGGTGCGATAGGTTTTCGAGCGAAAGGAAGAGGACGAGGTGGTCGTTTAAAGAAAAGTTCAAGTTGCAAAGATAAAACAAGTTCTGCAGATGAAGCAGACGACATTAAAAAAGGAATTGCTGGTACAAGTGGTTTTGCAATAGAGGTAAAACCGCAAGGAAGATTTGATTTAAAAAAACTAAAAGAGGATTTTATCTTGGGTACGAAATTACCATCATCTAATACAGGCCCAGAAACTGGACAACTTAGGGCACCGGGATTGTCGGGATTATCGGGAGAACCAGGAATGTCAAGACCACAGGGATCACCAGTAGCTGTTTCAAAACACCCCAATATAACCACCCAAAGAGATGATGGGAAGCTGTTAATAGAAACATTAAAATTATATTTAAATGAGGAAGGAGTAAGTCAAACGGATCATTCTGGTTCAAAAACAGGAGGAATTGACCATCAAGAATTGTTAGATAAATTACGACAACATTTAGACAGTATTGAAAATATAACAAGGGATGAACGTCAGAAACAAACAAGACCATCGGGTGTTCAATTTGAAGGCGATCATACTCAGAAAATGCTTTTAGAAACACTAAGAAGACATTACAGTAGATCAACGAATCGCGACAGAGTGATTAGTGATTTGTTAACTGATAGAAAACTTTTAGAAAAGCTCCATTTTGATTTAAGAAGAGCTAGAGGTTTTACAGGGCCAAGAAGAGGTGCAGGAATTGGTTCTGATTATTCAGGATACAACGCGCCTAAATGGAGTCCTTGGACACGTGACAAAGAGACTTACAACGAAGAAGATGAAGACGAACATGTTAGAGAAACAAGTTTAAATTTCAACAGGAATAATATGACATCGCCTCCTCCTACTATTGAAATAGAAGAAATACAGGAACAACCAACAGCTTCCTACGGTACACAGACTGAACAGGTTTCTAGTTGTAATATGGTTGCAATTGAAGCTGAAGTGAAACGACAGAAACAGTTAAAATTAGAAGCTGAAACGCAGGAATTGAAAGAACAACAAAAGTCTGGTGCTATTACAAGACGAACCAGTGTAACTGATAATGACGATGTTTCGCCATCTGTTAGTGATACTATTAAAAGATATTTAAGAATGGCAAGAAAGAAAAGTATTGATTCTGACAAAGCTAGTAGGTTTAATACTGTAAATTACGATAGAAATTTAAGAAATATAAAACCTAAAGGTGAAATTACTTTAATAGGCGATGACGATGGTTTGGATAAGGGAGCTCAGACTGATGAAACGTGGATATCGGCATTTAAAGAATTAAAACTAGAAGATTTACCTTCTACTGGCGCCGAAGATGGTTCCAGTTCGAGGATAACTAGTTCGCGTAGTAGTGTAGACACGGGTACTGAAGAGTTCACCCCCCTTTCAACGCCAATGTTACCACCCTCAAAATCCCCTTCTGGTATTTTATCGTCAGGTCAAAATTTTCTATCAAATTTATTGCATAGTCAAAAATCACGCCAAGTGACTGGGTCTTCTGTTCCTACAGCTGTCCAGGCGATGCAGAAATCCAAGTCGTCTTCCAGCGTCGTCCACCATGGAAGTCGATTGGTTGCTAAGAAGATATGGAAAGCGAGATCGAAGAGTTCGTCCAGAGCTACTCCTTCGGTGACATCAATTTGGACGCCTCAGGTAAGATAATCAATATTTCAGTTTTCAAATGTAGCATAGTAATTATTACATATAATATACAGTATAAAACACCTCTAGAATATAACACATTTTTAATCAAATAGTCAAAGATTTTGTAATAGTTATATGTAAACAGAGTGGGTATGATTATCTACTATGTTGTTGCTATGAGAAATGTCTAATAAGTTCATTAATTAATTTACCTATATAATGTCGGCAAGTTATTTAGTTGCATTTTAATTAACAGAACTTTCATTTTATTTTGAAGATGTTTAATAAAATCGCTTTTTACTTCTATCCATTTAAATAAAGTAAAATTGTCCAAC